>CANXME010002275.1:3905000-4505000 GCA_948144175.1 Closterium sp. NIES-65 | reverse complement strand
GAGAGAGTGCAGCTCGTAGTCACGGTGAGCAGCAACGTGCAGCAGTACCCGAAGAGTGGTCATCTTCGGGGTGGGGGAGAGGGTCTGAAAGTAGTCAACTCCCTGCCGCTGACTGAAGCCACGAGCCACGTAACGCGCCTTGAAGACAGGCGGAGAACCCGGCGAACGCTTCACCCTGAAAATCCACATGCCACTGACGATGTTCGCCCCAGGAGGGGGGACAGCGTCAACGTAGGTGCCTGTGGACTTCCAGGAAGCCATCTCTGCATCCATAGCTGCCTGCCACTGAGAGGAGTAGGGACCCTCTATCGCCTCCGCGTAAGAGCGTGGAGTCGGGATGTCAAGTGCATCTGGGTCTCCCTCAAGGGTAAGCAGTACGGACACGAGATGAGGTGAAGCAGCTCCCAGACACTGGTACTCCTCCTGCCTGTCCTCAAGGACGTCCGTGCCAAGGGTGCACTCACCCCCGACGGACGGAGGACAGACAGACTCAGACTCAGCGACAAGACTCGCAGCGTAGTCTAAGCGACAGCGAGCAACAAAGTCGATGAGCTCAGCAACTAGAGCAGACGCAGCAGTAGACTCAAAAGAAGGGTCAGTGACGACAGTAGCAAGGAGACGCGTGACAGTAGGACTGGCAGCACGAAGAGAGTCCGACTCCGGGTTGGGAAGAGCAGGAAGAGAGGACTCGGGAGGAGAAGGCAGAGGGGCACGCAGAGGAGCAGTGGACGGACGCAGAGACATCCGGTGCGTTCCAGGGACAGGAGGAGGACGCTCACGCGAACTACGACCACTAGCGCGAGCAGGACGGACAGGCGACGTAGGGCGAGACGCAGGCTCACGACGCTCAGCAAGACCTCCAGTAGGACCAGTGTAGGGAGAAGGAGCAGGCAAAGGGGAGGTGGGCTGCAGCTGTAACTGTGGCTGGACAGGCTGCGGACACTCTAAGGGAGGAGGAGGACCAGTAGAAGGTGGAAGACCAAGAACCTGCTGCATGAGTGGAACGAAGTACGGTCGAGGCCGCGTGGCGATGCCAGAAGCAGCAGGGACAGCACCAGTAACCTCAGTAGGAGCACCCGCTCCAGCAGCACCTCCAGCAGCTCCAGAACCTCCAGCAGCACCAGGAGCACCTCCAGCAGGACCGCCAGCAGCAGTCTAAGCGCCAACACTCGCAGCAGCACCAGCTCCAGTCAAACCCGCAGGCCTAGCAACTCTAGTACTACCAGTACGAGCACCTCCGGGACCCGCGACCGCAGCACCCTCAGTAGCCGAAGAACCTCCAGCACCAGCAGCACGACGCCAGCGCCGGGCAAACCACTCGCGCAGCTCTTGTGGAGAGAGTGGCTCCAGGCGAGACGAAGCGCCCGGAGAACCTCCACGTGGAGCACCTCCACACGCAGTACCCCCAGGCGTAGCACCCCCAGGCTCAGCACCCCCCGGCTCAGTAAACCCAGGCTCAGCACCCCCAGGCTCAGCACCCCCAGACGTAGTACCCCCAGGCTCAGCACCCCCGGGCTCAACACCCCCAGACGCAGCACCCGCAGGCCCCTCACCCCCAGGTCCAGCAGCCCCAGGCTCAACACCCCCAGCGGCAGCACCCTCAGCAGCACCAGAGTCACCAGTGACCTCGACAGGCTCGACTGCGTCTACCTGGGACACACCTGAAGGGGCAGGACCCTGAGGGGGCAGGGGGTCTACCTGAGGGAGACCTGGTACCAGGAAGAGTGGGGGTGGGGGGAGGGACGGAGTGCGGTAGGGGAAGAGGCGGTAGTAGGGGACCGACTCGTCAAACGTGACGTCCTGGGAGGACAGAACACGGCGAGAGGTGGGGTGGTAGAACTGCCACCAAGGCGCGAAAGGGGGGAATCCGAGGAAGACGCAAGGAGCAGCACGAGGGGACAGCTTGTCCGCAGACAAGTCGCGGACAAACGCCCGAGATCCCCAGACCCGGAACGCCGACGCATCGCCAACCTTCCCCGTCCACAGCAGGGTTGGGGAGGTCTCCGGCCTGGAGACCCTTGGGTGGAGGTTGAGTTGATGCGCCGCGTACCTGACCGCAAACGGCCTCAGAAAATGGGGGGCAGCCGCATGCATCATAGACGTACGAGCGACGTCCATGACCATGCCAATGCGGCGCTCAGCAATCCCATTTTGCTGCGGTGAGTCCGGAAGCATGAAGGTCTGACGGATGCCTCGTGCACAACAGAAGGCTCGTAGAAGGCCAGAGGAAAACTCTCCGCCTCTGTCCGAGTGTAGACGCAAAACAGGAAAGTCCGAGCCAAAGCGCTGCCTAAGCTGAAGACGAGCTGCGCGGATCTAGTCGATCAACACCTCAGTGACATCACCATTGCTGCGCAACGGGAAGACTGTGGTGTAACGCGAGTAGTCGTCAACAACGAGCGGAAAGAAGCGCTCGTGACCCTGTCCACGGACGTGGGCTGGGCCCCACACGTCCATGTGAGGAGTGAGGGGCAGCACGCTGGCGCCCCTTGACACAGGGGACACAGGCAAGGCCAGGGCCCTGAGGAAGGGGAGGGAGGGACCGGGGGAGAGCAGACACAAGAAGACGGGACGCCTTGCCTCTGAGCCGAAGCAGAGAGGGGTGGCCAAGGCGGTGGTGCCAGAGGAGAGTCTCGTGAGAAAAGAGACGACACGAACAGGGGGCAGACTCAGGACCAGACCTGGACGCTGCAGCAAACACCTGACCGGACGAAGCGACTCTACCAGACTGAGCAACGGGAAGAGACGCAGTGGTCAGTGTGTACAGGCTCGACCCCGACTGATGGGTAAACGTAGCCAGGTGCCGGCATATGCTAGCCTCTGTACAGTGCGTCACCCGCTGACGCGCAGGAGTGAACTGGTGTACTCCCCCATCCTGTAGGTCAGCACCACTCACCAGGTTCGTCGAGAACGAGGGGAGGTAGAGACCAGACAGGTTGCCAGAGGGAGCCGCCGGACACGGGAGGACTGTGGAGAAGCGAGACAGTACAGGACCCCCGGAGGGGTCAGCCAAAGACACCGCAACTGGCCGACTAAGCGGCGTGAGTGTGGTGCGGTCCCGAAAAAAGGAGCGAGACGCCCCGGAGTCAAGAGTGAAGGTGAGGGAGGCCGAAGCCGACGTAGTACCTAAGAGCGCAGACTCACCAGTACCTGAGGACGCAGACACACTAGCACCTAGAGCAGCAGCGTCACAAGCTCCTAGGGCAGCAGCCTCAATGCCCGGATCGGGCGGGAAACAGCGGTAACAGTCACCCTCATCACTATGAGACACAGCATACATGGCAGAGAGAATAGCATCAAAGTCAAGATCAAAGATGGAAACCCTTGCCCTAAACAACTCGTCCCAGCGAGGGATCTCGGAGGCCTCCGGGAACTGGTGACGCCACGCGTCCGTCAGGCGGCCAAAGGAGCGCGGAGTGGGGTGCGCACCCCCACACTGCTCACCCGCACGGTCGCCGGTGCGCAGGACGTAGGTGCACAGACCAAAACCCCCACCCCGCTGGCGTGTAGTGTACCATTCACGGAGCTCCTGAGGGGACAGGGTCGCACGACCACGCTGGTGCTGCTGGCGCGAGCCACCACCTGAGCCACTCCTCTGCGAAGATCCGCGACCAGCTCCACTGCCACCCCCACCGCCTCCACCGCCTCCGTTGCCTCCACTGCCGCCGCCGCCTCCACCGCCGCCTCCACCGCCGCCTCCGCCTCCACTGCCGCCACCGACCCTCCCACCCCCACCTCCACCTCCACCGCCACCCCCACTCCCCCCACTGCCTCCACCTCCACCTCCACCGCCCGCTCCTCCAGCTCCCTTGCCCCCCTTGCCCTTGCCAGAGCGGTGTCTCCCGCTAGGGGCAGACGCCGCACCGACCGACTCAAGACCAAGGAGGTCGACCGCAGCAGCAGAGACAACAGAGGGCAGCAGGGGGGAGGGAGAACACCCCTCAAAGATGTGGGTGCGCGGGTCACCTCGAGAAGCTCCTACAGCGACAATGCTCTTCTCTATCGCGAGGAGGGCCTTCTCGAGGAGGTCTACAGTGAGTGTGGTGGGACAGACTGAGAGAAAGTGGTCCCTGACTACTCGAAGGGAGTCAGGGAGGCGAGTGACTAGGAAGTACAGAGTGATGTACATGGGGGGGGGGTTCGTGGTGCAGAAGTCAGCAGGAAGTGCAGCGCGGTAGTGAGTGTCACTAGAGCGGAGGTTCGTAATGAGGTCAGCAACGGTGGAAAAGGCAGCAAGGTCAGGGAAGAGGTACGGCAGCATGAGACGGCTCAATGAAGCAGTGGAAGGGGAGGAGTAGCGCGCGACTACAGCGTCGTACAAGGTCTGAGCACTCTTGTACTGACTAAAGTGCGCACGCTCGGTGGTAGGGAGGTGGCGACGCACAGCAAGACGTGCAGCAGCGTCGCGCGTGGCCCACTGGGAGCGAACAGTGGCGTCAGCATCAGGAGCAGGGGTAGGGGAAGCGCCAGAGGTAAGGTCAAAGAGAGAGAGGCCGTCTGCCCTATCGCACTGTAAGAACAGCTGCAGGTCGTCTACCCAGACCTCAAAGTCAATGGCCCGACCCTCAGCGTCAAAAGCGAGGACACTAGGGGTAGCCATGACGACAGTAGCCTAGCAGTGCAAGCAATAGGGGAAGGGCACGCGGTGACAGTGGGGCTGCGCTCACCGGACAGGGCAGGTCGGGCGGCTCGGCTACTGGGTGGCTCGGCGGCTCGGCGGCTGGGCGGCTGGGCGGCTCGGCGGCTCGGCTGCTGGGCACCTCGGCGGCTGGGCGGCTCTGCGGTTGGGCTGCTAGGCGGCTCGGCGCTCGGCAGCTGGGTGGCTCGCCTGCACAGCGGCTCGGCGGCAGGGCGGCTTAGCGGCAGGGCGGCTCGGCTTCCGGGGGGCTCGGCTGCAGGGCGGCTCGGCTCCCGGGCGGCTCGGCTGCAGGGCGACTCTCGTGCAGGGCGGCGCGGCGGCGCTGGTAGAGGGCGGCGCGGCTGTCGTAGGTAGGGCGGCGGGTGAGCCGCAGGTAGGGCTGCTGGTGCGCCGCAGGTAGGGCGGCGGGTAGGGCCGCAGGTAGGGCGGCGGGTGGGGCCGCAGGTAGGGCGGCGGGTGGGCCGCAGGTATGGCGGCGGGTGAGCCGCAGTTAGGGCGGCGGGTGCGCCGCAGGTAGGTCGGCGGGTGGCCGCAGGTAGGGCGGCGGGTGCGCCACAGGTAGGTCGGCGGGTGGCCGCAAGTAGGGCGGCAACGGGCCGTAGGTAAGGGCGGCAACAGGCCGTAGGTAAGGGCGGCGACGGGCCGTAGGTAGGGCGGCGACGGGCCGTAGGTAAGGGCGGCGACGAGCCGGTGCAAGGGCGGCGCCAAGCCGCGAGTAAGGGCGGCGACGGGCCGGGGCGGCGCGAAGCCGCAGGTAAGGGCGGCGACGGGCCAGGGCGGCTCGAAGCCGCAGGTAGAGGCGGCACGAAGCCGCGGGAAGGGCGGCGACGGGCCTGGGCGGCGCGAAGCCGCAGGTAGGGGCGGCGCGAAGCCGCCGATGAGGGCGGCGACGGGCCGGGAAAAGGGCGGCGCGCCGCAGCCGCTAGGGCGGCTTGACACGACCATAAGGGCGGCGCGACGGGCCGATAGGTGCGACTCGACGGGCCGCTAAAAAAAAAGGCAGGCGCGACTCGAGGCGCGCTTCGGTGGGCCCAAGGAACTGTCCCTAGGAGAAGACCTGCTCTGATTCCATGTGAGAATGAGAACGAGAATGCATCAACTATGAATGAAGTGAGTACATATAGGAAACCCTAATTGGGTTGTACCCCCTATGGGATACCCCACTATAGCCTACACAACAGCATAAGCTATAATGTTCTGACACCCCGGGTCTTCTAGCCGGAACTATACGGTACCGACCGACTGGTACATTAGCCCATCGTTCCACGTCAGTCTACTTCGCCCATACATCCCAACCACCAGCCAACTGCCTCGTCACCGCCCGCATTCCATAACTCGCCCTACATCGGAGCCGATCATCGAGCCCGAAAAAATCCTGAGCCATCGGATTCACCACCCCACGAGAATCAGGAGGATTGAATTCCTCGTTCGCTGGAAGGACCGCACGCCAACTGAAGATAGCTGGGTGCCCCTGGCCAACATTGAAAACCACCCTGCCCTGCAAGTGTACCTGAGGAGCCGGGGATTCCGCGATATACACGCACTCGCGTAGCGGAGGGGGCTTCTTGAGGGGGGGGGGGTGGTAGTGTAAGGAATTTTCTCGGCATCCCTTACGGAGCCCGACTACATCGCGTACAGCAACAGCCATTGTTCGCCCGTTATTGCTAACGGGACTTCGCCAACTTCGCGCGCATTGTTTTGCCAAACCTCGCACTGCTGGCCCAGCTGTATCCAGGGCCTCAGATTCCAGGAATTTTACCCTGATTTCCTGATGTTTGACCTCGGTTTTTAATTGTAACCGTGATGAATCAGCCTTTTTGTTTTTACAACTCTGATGAATCAGTGTTTTTCTTTTCCTAATCCTGATTTTCCAGTATCGGAGACGACCCTAAAACCGGAAACTCCGTGATTCTCGCAGTTTTGCGCGCCGTCATCGTGCATGAACCCACCCTGCACCGACGCCACCCTGCGGCGCGCCCAGATACAGTTGAACGGGTTAATTTCGGGCTGTGTTGGCAAAACGGCGTAAAGAGATTGGCTGTCCCAGTTGAAGCAATGTACCGTTGTCACGTTGGATAACCTACACTTGTCATTACTTTCCATTGATGTGCACAAACAACCAAGCCTAGTGGCCCAGTGGGCCAGTGGTCTGCCTTGTTCTTTCCACCAGGGCAGGGCGTGCTGGGGCGGCCCGCTCAGGCACCCCACGCAGGGGGTCTCGTGATTCTGCCATTCCAGCTCTCCAGACTGTCAGAATCCCAACCACTAGACCATTGGGATAGAAGGGCTTGTTTCAGTAGCGGGTCAGTGCGCCCATAATCCCCCAGGCGAACGCGCCTGTAACCCTCTCCAGGATCAATCGGGCATCCACAGTGCAGATCTACTGACACCCCCCCACACTGGGAGGCCCAGGACTAAGCACAGCGGCAACGGCCTACATGTGCATACACCGGGAAACAAACCTGAGACCGCTCTGATACCATATCAGAATCCCAACCACTAGACCATTGGGATAGAAGGGCTTGTTTCAGTAGCGGGTCAGTGCGCCCATAACCCCCCAGGCGAACGCGCTTGTAACCCTCTCCAGGATCAATCGGGCATCCACAGTGCAGATCTACTGACACAGACTCCATCCCTTTCCGAAACATCAATCTCTGCAGTCTCCCTGAAGCCTGCTCGGCAGGCTCTCTCTCTCCCAGGGTTTCTCGTTACTACTCACCGATTCAGGAAGGTGACGTGAACGCGCCATGGCGATCACCGGTGAGAACAGCTGCGGTAATGATGACGACGATGCACTTTACGCCGCCACCGAGATGCTAGAGGCTAGAACGGGACTAGATTTTCTAGTTTCCGCGCTCTCCCATGAAAAAGAGAAGCCAGGTCCCGTCGCCTCAGTAGCAAACACTGGTGAAGCGTCTGGCCTCTGCCGCGGAGACGATCGTCCCCAGCCCGCGCATACTGCTAAGCCGGCCGTGCCGTCAGCAGCCGGACCGAGCATCCACTTGCCATCTCGTGCGTCGTCGTCGAAGCCTCCGCCTCGTTACAAGCATGCCGTGCTGCGTTGGGCCGATCCTACAGATCTTGGACGTCCTCTCGCTGATGCCGGCGAGTCGGTAAACCACGTTACGCCCACGCCATCTAACTCTAAAAAACCGTCACTAACCACTCTGATTTACGAAGAGGCCCTTGAAACGTTCAAGTCGAGGTGGTCGACCGACTACCCATGGCTCATACTCATAAAAAACACTGCTGGCATGCCTGCGTTCAAGTGCAGATTGTGCATCGACTTTGCAGGTGACGGTGGCAAGTGTGGCAAGAGTGGGCACAGTGCAACCGATCTTCAGACCCAAGCCTTCAAGCGGCATGCCGCGACGAACAAGCACCAGTTGGCCATCAATCACCAGAAGCAGATGCTAGCTCAGGCTGTGAAGCAGCCGCGAATTGACAAGCATGCGCTCGCCAAAGATGACGAGACGACCCGCGTCATCAGCCTTCTGAACTCCCTTCACTTCACCACCCAGAACCATCTGCCGATGGAGACGTGGGTGCGCCTCGTTCGCTACATGGCTCAGAACGAGGTCCGCGGCTTTCCCAAAAAGGGATACGGCACTTACTACACCACGTCAGTGCTTACAGGCGCATGCATTAAAAGCCTCTCCTGTTCACAACCACGTAAGCCTAACAAATATGTTCGGTGTCTATGCAGGTACGGCTTTGGGGAACTAACACAGGCAACGGCCGTGTGGCTGCACACAACACAACTCGAACACGTCCTACAAAGCCACTACATCGGCCTCAGCTGTGACGAGGCTACGGACAGATGCCATGGGAAGCATCTCATCATCTATGCCACATTCATCCGCGACAGGGCAGTAGTCACCGAGTTCTTTGCCCTCCTAACCGTGGACAGGGCAGACGCTGCATCGCTGGTGGCGTTGCTCTTATCCCATGTCAATGCCGTCGGCATTGACCTGCGCCGAATCACGGGCATCAGCACCGACGGGGCGAGCGTCATGGTCGGATCCAAAAACGGGCTGGTGGCGAGGCTGAGGACGTGCGTTCCGCATCTGGTGTCCTGCCACTGCATCGCTCACAGGTACGGTGGTTGATGCAGTGTCCGATGCGACTGATATTTGTTATTTGAACATGGTGTCCTTCCTTCTACTTAACCAAATGCGACTGTTTTTTGTTTTAATCGCAGGGAAGCACTCGCGGCCAAGGACGCGGCAGAGTCCCTACCGGAGTTTGGCATGGTCGACAGCTTCATCCGGTGGCTCTCCACCTACCTCGGCTCATCAGGACCCTCGCACCAGCGCTTCCTGGACCTTCAGGAAGTCTTCACTCAGACTAACCTGGAGCTCCAAGGAATCAATGATGTGCGTTGGCTCTCACGCGGCGATGCAATCTGCCGACTCCTTGCAGTCCTTCCGGGGGTCGTCGTGATGGTGCACGAGCTGGGAAACATGCCCATGTACCAGATGGTGACCAGCTACAGATTCCAGTTCATGCTGCGCTTCCTCGCTGACGTGCTGGAACAGCTGAACGTGCTCAGCAAGACGTTCCAGCATCGACAGGTGAGATCCTGCTTTTACCTGTGCATCCCTGTGTGCCGTGAGGACTGTGGGTTAAGGGCCGCTAGCTACGGCTAGTTATGCTTCATGATTGAAACATGGCTGTGCTTTCCCTACTGTTTTTGTGTGGCAGATTGACCTGCTGGCGATTCAAGGCCAGATCCGTCGCACGACAACCCACATCAACAGCCGTTATGTGGATTGTGGCGACGACTTCGGCGGCGGCCTGAGCGAGAAGCTGTCGCCCTTCATTGCACGACATGG
Organism: Closterium sp. NIES-65; assembly: GCA_948144175.1. Lineage (NCBI taxonomy): Eukaryota > Viridiplantae > Streptophyta > Zygnematophyceae > Desmidiales > Closteriaceae > Closterium > Closterium sp. NIES-65. Next base: position 4,495,526 of record CANXME010002275.1, on the reverse strand, counting down.
ACCGAATGGGGTGCGGAGAGTGGAGGTCGAGTGGGTTGACTCCGACGGCCGGCCCACTTCTCACTGCTATGTGCTGCATGATTCCCCCCTTGAAGGCTACCCCATTGCAGGGACCCATGAGCGATGCGTGGAGCAGTGCACGGCGATGGCGGAGGCGCTCGTGCATAACCTGGATGAGCGATTGGGTTCACTCGACAAGCTGAGCGGTGTGAAGCTGTTCATGCCCGACGAGAGGCCCCATGGACGGCAGGAGCGTTCCATGGTCTGCACGGAGCACCTAGAGTCCCTCACGATGCTCTTCAGGGCCCAAGAGAGGGACGAGATCGTTCCAGATACGTACTTCTCTTTGGTCTGTGCATCGTTGTTTGTGCTGCTTTGTTGTGTAGCACCTAAACACTGGCACCACTTGTCTAGTGAGCCTTGCTTACCTTGTTCTTTTCCTTGTGCTTGCGCACTCCCTGACTCCCTCCAGGTGTCAACAAGAAGAAGGCGTTCAAGGAGCTCCGCACGTTCTGCACGGTTCTCGCTGGAGCCCCGAAGTCCGAGAGAAAGTTCTACCCGGGTCTCTCGGCGATGCTGAAGTCTCCTGACTGGGAGGACGCGTACCCCAACCTGGTGAAGCTGTGGATGGCTGACACTGTGCTACCGTTGAGCACAGTCGAGTGCGAGCGGGGATTCTCGCATCAAAACATCATCAAGAGCTGGCTGAGGGGTGCCATCAAGGATGCGCGGCTGTCGGACCTCATGTGCATGGCATTGCTGCCATACGAGCCCGACTGGGCGGAGGTGGTGAATATCTCGAGGGCGTACAAGAAGCGCAAGCCCATCACAACAGTGGCAGCACCAAAGAAGCAACCTCGTGCTAAGGGGAAAGAGAAGGTGGACGAGGATGATGCTGGTGGTGCTGGCTCTGGGTGGGGGACAGAGACCCCCCTGCACAGGCACGGTTCTATGAGCGATGGTGGTGGTAGTGACGAAGATGAAGACATGTGTGTGATGTGAATTGTGTGTGCGGTGTGAGCGCCAATTGGTCTGTGCCTGTAGTTAGATTAGAAGCTCATTAGAACCATATTTGAACTTTTCTTAACTTATTATGCTTGTGATAGTTGTGGATTCTCACCGCCAGTGTTTTTTTTTAACTTACGCTGATGTGTCAGGGTTTTTTTTTTTCCTAACCCTGAGAAATCAGTGTTTCTCCATTTACAACCCTGATGATCAGTGTTACAGCCCCAAAGGACCCTGAGTGCTCAGGGTTACCCAAAACGAATCTGAGGCCCTGGCTGTATCGTCCTACGCTTCGGGACTAGCCCGAGCCTCGCAACCAGCGTAGCACTAGATAGCTCGCACGCACCACGTTACCGTTTGCATGTTCGCGTATAAATGTTCCCTCACGTCTTCGCTCACATCTTCGCACTCGTTTGACACCTTAGTGCAATTCTCGCTACTTCGATTCATTGCACCCGTAACAGGGCCTATTTTTGGATTTTGGGTACTCTGATTTCTAGAGTAGTTTTTTTCCCAACTCTGAAATATAGGGTTGTTCCTGCGCCTTACTCAGATTTGTCAGAGTAACCCTATACTTTCAAAAAAAAACCCAGGCGCGTCAGAGTAATATTTTTCTCTACTCTGATGTTAGTTATGTTTGGTGTACCATGACCTTAATAGGTTTTTGCTACGCCTTTTGTACCGTATGGCCCCGGATATAGGCGCCGTCCGATTAAAGGCGCCGGTGCCTCTATCTGGAGCACGGCGCTTATGGCCGTTCCTCGATTATAAGCGCCCCCCCTAGAAAACCTTAACATATTATAAGCGCACATGTAATTTTAATCTAATTTCTTGCTTAAAACGGTAACGAAATGCATTTTTGCAGCGAGTCAGATTTCAATTTCGCTTCGTTTGACTCGCGAAGACCTGACTGGCTTCGCGTCCAGTCAGGATGTGCTGACATGACGTGTCTTCGCCTTTGTGTGAACCCAGAATATCGCTTGCGCGAGATTCTGCTTTGCGACGTTATAACATTTCGACTCGGTGGAAATGACAAGAAGAAAATGAGCAATTTGGTGCTCTAAATATATAATCTCTTATCTTTCATTATATAAGCGCCGGCGCTTATGGCCTTTACTCAATTACAAGCGCCCCCCCAAAAAAAAAAAAAAATTTATAAGCGCATATGCGCTACTATCCGGGGCCATACGGTACTTGCATTGTGTTTCATTTCCGCGTCGCCCACGTTTCCCCCCTCACTGCGATGTTTCAGAGTGAGGTGTTGGCGGCACCGATAATCTGACTAAGAGCGTGTCTGAAGTGAAATGTCGACGGATGTACAGTTTCGTCGGGGAATGCTGGCCAATCTCAACCCTCGGATTGAGCGTTCCGACCGTCAGGATTCCTCGACGTCCCTCAAAGTTTCGTCGGGAAACGTCGACGTTCACTTCAGATATAAAGAGAGAGGGGACTGGTTGGCATTGCGCGCTGGTTGGGAAAGTTGTCAAACAACGGTAGCCAATCAGCGCTCATATTGCCGCCAACACACGACAGAAATCAGGAGAATGATCTCGACGATTCGTGGAAAACCCGCTAAACGCAGGGGGGGGTGGGGAGGGGAGGGGGGCGGGGGAGGGGGGGCCGGCAGGTATTCCCTATAGAGAGTAAATTCGGTCCCCGAAAAAAAAACCCAGAGGCCTCAGAGTAAACTACAGCATAACTCTGACATATCAGAGAAATCGGAAGTCCCAAAAAAATTACCCAGCGGGTACAGAGTTACTTTCAAAAATGACTCTGATTTTCAGAGAAACAGAGTAATTTACTCTGAAAACGTGAGGCCTGACCCGTAACAATGGTACACATATGGAAGGCCACTGGCCAACATAATCAACTCAGCAAGACACGTTCTCCTATACCCCTAATCCCTCCCCATTCACCTCCCCCCTACCTCCCCCTTCCTCTCCTTCCTCCCTGACCATCTGTCCCCTGCGCCCCACCCCCATTCTCACATCTCATTCTATCTCACCTGCATCTGCACACATAACTACTTCCATCACCAAATCATTAATCACCAATTCAACCCCATAAACGCCACTGCCTGTATTCACCAGACATTCAGGGGAATGGGGACCGTTGAGAGTCCGTGCACCTGAATGTGCTTAGTCAGACTCATATTCACCTGGTTCAGTGGGCCAAACGATTTAGCTCCCGGGGCTTTGAAGTAGCATTCCTTCTTGGCGTACGCATTCATCTTCACCAACTTCTGGCCCATGTTCATTGTGCGGAACTGCCACATCGGCACTGTAGCGAGCAGCCGATTTTTGCTGAACATCCCCCTTACGATCAGATTCTTCATTATGCGAAGGCGCTGCTGCGGAGTGTACGCCTCCCACTTCTTTTTCATGAACTGGTTGCCAATGTTGCTCGGAATGAGGATGGTGGAAGGGCCGTCGAGGGTGATGAGCTTATACCTTGCTGCACGCGCAACCAAGAAACATCGCAGATGGATTAGGTTAAGGACGCAACAGAGTGTGATGCTTCTCGAGACGACTCAAAAGTTAATGAGGATGTGGAAGGGCCATCGAAGGTGATGAGCTTGTACTTCGCTGCACACGCAACCAAAGAACGTCGGGACTAGATTAGGTCAAGGACGCAACAGAACATGTCGACTAAGCCAAGGCAATACACAGTGCGACGATATAAGCTAGGATGATGCTGTCGTTTCCTCCGCCAAAAAAAGGGATATCGCGGAAGAGCGCGTGCACGTGATCAAGCCTTGGATGTCTGGGATCTCAAGCGGGGTTTACACATTTACTAGATTCAATGCAATAAAAGTTTTGCGCAGGAGTCGCGAGGAAAGGATCGTTTGCATTTCACGGTCAAGCTCACCTGCGGTGTAGAATCGTTCGGCGAAAACAGAATGAAACTTGAACTTTTTATCTATGTCCTTGAGCGCCGCTACGAGCTCCCATTGCGGGACGCCAGTGAGCTTCGTTGGCGGCTTCTTAGGGGCTTGTTTCCGCGCTTCAACGCCCCTCACGGCGTGAGGACTCGGCGCGAGAAGAACAGTCGAGACGAGCAGCACCGCGAGGAGTGCTCGCGAACATGTGAACGGTGATGACATGATGCGCGACGTTATGCTCCAGGCAGCGAAATGCTTGAAAAGGTAAGAAAAACACGTTCTTAGCACCCGCACATCCAGATTGACTTCAGGACTCCACTAAGGATCGCGAACTTGCTACGGAGGGATCAACGAGGAATGTGAGGGTGAAGCGGAAACTAAGAGACGCTTAATGTCGTGTCGGCTCGAAGGATGAAGGGGAAGGGGGGGAGGGAGGGAAGAACGAGGGAGAGAGTGTATGCCAGCAGGGAAGATCATGCGGCGGCGGATTGGACCAAAAACCATGTTTGGCCCGACTTGCGCAATGGAAATGCAACTTCTTGAGTCCAGCGTGGCAGAAGTGGGGGACGTAAGGGAAACTGCGAAATAAACGCGTCCAATCGACACCCGCGGACACACTCTACTTTACTTAAAGACTTCCTCCAATTGGACGTGCGAGTTGATCGCACGTTTAGAGCCGTGAACTCACGCCGGACGTGTAATGTCCAGATTCTTTCCTGCTAACTCTCGTTCGACACCACAAAACGATTGTCCTTTCAAGTGGGCAAACCTCGATGTTTACCTCCGTCCGCGAACGCCATCGAGGTGTAGCGGCAGTCTCAGATCTCGAGTGTATCTTTGACGCGCCCCTCTTGACGTTTTTTTTTTCCAACCTGCATATCCAGGGCTTCGTCATGGCCGGTTTTCTGTGGAAACGTGTGAGTTGTTAAGTGACAAATCTTACCGAGTACCTAACCGCATATATGATTATGTTTTATTGCCGCTTCTACTTCTACTGATCCGTGCTCGCCACCTCTTGAGCCGAGTGGTCAGAACGCTTAAGATAAGAGTTCAATCACTATCTCCTTGTCCATTCTCACACATTTCCTACTTTGTTGGGTACTTACAGAAAGACACACATGGACTTTCATGATTTTACCCAATAAACTCCTTCAAAACTATCGAGCCATAGATGGTGCGTTTTTCGTCGACGGTGATTCCTTTGAAGTCGACATTTCCGTCCGTGCCAAACCTTTACCTATGTTTGGCACGTTCAAATTTCTCATTCTGCCCGTTGCCCGCGTGGTGAGAAAGCTCCTACCGAATTTACTGAGATATACAATTTTTTATCCGTGCGAGTGCCACCACCTTCGGCATGTGTGCCAAGCAAAAAACTTTGGGAGATCTATCGGCCTGTACTCCACAGGGAGACCCCACTACAAGACCCTCAGCACTCCTCCCTAATCTACAAACAACATCCCTCTGAAGGCATGAAGAGAAACCAAAAAAAAAAGGTTAGTCACCAATACATAAAACTGGAGGTAAATCAGCCAGGAGGGCATTCTATTCATCTAGAAAACGGATGTATCGATTCATTCAGATTTCTAGTACGGAGTGGCTGCATACCGTTATCTAGAGCTGCTGATGCATATTTGCTAACATGTACATCAAGGATTCTCAAAGCAAAGAAACAAGCAACTGTCCTCCTTTATCAACTGACCAGATAACTGTGCATATAAAATAAGTGCCTGGACTCAGCTTATTGCCAACCCGAAGCCTCCATGCAAGTGTTTTACGCATTAGGTGGAATAGGGACTGTGGTAGATATGCCATGTGTTGGAAACAATAAGTCCTAAGTGCGCTTCTGTCGTATCAAAATCCAAGGTACCAAGCGAAGCAGTCCCAATCGAAGCATCGAGTCAACCTCGGAGGTTAAGGTAACCGCCTGGAGGTTACGAGAAAGTCAAAGGTCGCTGACCTTTGACTCGACAATTACAGCGCGACAGTTAAGGACACACAACTGACTCGTTACAGAGCAGTTGCCCGAGTCGCGCTATATCGAACCGCAACAGCAATACAGTTATCTATCTATTCCTTGTACTCTTATATAAATCCTTGTATTTGCTTGTTTAATTCAATCAACTTTGCTCTCACACACCAGTGCAAGGTCGGTTCAAATTCTTCACTAAACGCTTCCGCTGTTACAACTACTTCACCTAGAGTTATCCCTTGCAAAGATCCTAAGGGGCTATCTCAGCCCAACATGGTATGAGAGCAGACAAGGGAAATTCTACTCTTTTTCAATATCATTACAAGACATGGCAACAAACAAGGAAAGGAGCTCCCCTAATGGCTCCTCGGGCACTACTCCTACTCCACCGTCAGCCTCTGGCCTGCAGACAGAAGAAGGCACGGCAACAAGACCAAGAGGAACGTCAACCGAGACCCCCATGAACCACCCTTCGGACTTTGACCAGAACATGATGGAGAAATTTTTCTCCTTCATGTCCTTCTACGAACAACACCAGCAGTCGGGACCTGCACAAACACACAACAGCAACAACGGAGCGACACCCATGAGTCTTGATGGGTCGTCATATGCGCGAGGAAACCAGCAGCAGCAACCTACCTTTGCTCCGTACGAGCGCGGGTCAATCAGCTTCGTGCCCCACCCGCAACCTTCACCTGGACAAGAAAGACCACTGGACGCACTTCAAGTTCAGTCGCAGTTTGCACACGTCTTAAAACTGCAAACGTCAAGACCCTTCGACGGCAAAGACTTCTTTACCTGGTCCTTTGAATTCGAGCTGATGATGGAGGGCGCGCAGATACTCGGCTTCTTCGACGGGTCCCTGCAGTATCCAGCCAACGGGACACAATATGAAAAGCAGCAGTATACGTATCAATCAATGATGGCGTATACAATCCTATTGAGGAATGTGACACCAACTCAGCAGCAGAACATTCGCTCTTACCGGACCTTCGGCAACTCGGCGGAGCTCGCGTACAGCCATCTAAAGAACCTGTATCAAGCAACAGACAGTGTGAACCAGAGCAGGTTAATGGCGCAGTTGACGACAGTCGAAATGAAACCAGGAGAAAAAGGACTGGCGTATATCAGCCGATGTCGCGAACTGCGCGACAAGCTGCTTCGATGCGGAGGGTCAATCTCTGAAGACGCCTTCGTGACAGTCATCATTGGTGGGCTTGGTCCTCAGTGGCGCGCCACCAAAGCCATTCTTCGAGCCCACGGAAGAATCTCTGAAGCTGCACTCTGCGCCGAAATACATGCCGAGCAGCAAGATATGGACCTGCAGGAAGAACGACACAGGAAGAAAACGACAGTATCAGAGTTCGCATTCCACACTCAACGACGACACAGCAATTATAACAACCGACAGCAGCAACCGAAGATAGTACCTCCCTTCTGCCACATCTGCAAGACTTCAGGGCACCCGCGCACACACTGCCCGAATCGTCAGCAATCAACGGCACCACAGCGACAACTTCGACCTTCAAGCTCCCAAATGGCTTCAACACAAGCAAGTGCGACGACCACTATTCAAGCTTCAACGACTTCACCCGGACAACCTGCACAAGGAGCAAGAAATATAATCAACTGCATGACGAAGATAACCGATTCATGTACAACCGAATCACCACCACACTACTCACCGGAAGAAGAGCTTGACAACAGAACGCCTCGCCGTGAGCTACTCCAGCCGAATCCAACGTACGCCGCCATCGCTCAAAGTGAACCGTCCGGCCAAGACACCTGGTTCTTGGACAGTTGCTGCGGGCAACACATGTGCTCGTCCGGGCGTTTCGTACAACGCGAACATCGACTCCAACGGGAAGTGATCATCACGGTTGCCAACAACCAAAACCTGCGCACACGAAGACAAGGAGTGGTACAGCTTCAGTCAAGAGAAACAAATGTCATACTGCACATGTCTAAGGTACTCATCGCTGAAGGACTCGGCTACAACTTACTGAGCGTTAGCCAGTTGATGGCGAAAGGAATTCATCTGGAAGCCGACAGCACGACCCAGGAGTTCAAACTTTACCACGGGAGAGGCGGTCTCTACATCGGGAAAGCAGTGCTGAAGAACAACGTCTTCGTCCTCGACTTCGTTCCTGACCTGGGCACTGCAGACAGCGACGCCATCGTGAATTTCACTGACTGGACACACCCTCCGGATCTCGACCCCGACTTCAGCCCAGGAGGCTTCTGGTACTCGCACACCATTCCTGAAGCAGAACGAACACGAGCATTAGCAACAATTCGACAATCGGCAGCAGTAACAACATCGGCAGCAGCAACAACATCAGCAGCAGTAACAACATCGGCAGCAGCAACAACATCAGCAGCAGTAACAACATCGGCAGCAGCAACAACATCAGCAGCAGTAACAACATCGGCAGCAGCAACAACATCAGCAGCAGCAGGAACAACGACACCAGTCACAGTCGACGAAGCACCACCAACACCCGCGAAACAGCTGAATCCGACTCAACGTGAAGTCCACCGAAGCGCCAACCTCGTCGCCAGCTTTTACTCCAACTCCGACGCATATCAGCGTTCACCTGGACACCGTGCCTCTGAAGAGATCTGGCACGCACGAACAGGACATCCAAGTAACACGGTTTTGAATAACACGATAAGAGCAGGAGTCCTTGACAAAGATTCTCTACTTCTACCCGATGGCAGAGAACTCCAGAAGGCACGAGGGACTTGCCTTATATGTCCCGAAGCTGACTTACCTCATCGACCGTTTGCTTCACATCACAACCCGAGCGCTCCAGCGTACGCACCACTCGAAAAAGTCTACAGCGACATCCTCTACAATCGCGAGCCAGGACAAGTCAACTACAACTACACCATCACCTTCATCGACGCCGCCACTCGATACGTCTGGCATCGCAACCTACCCAGCCGCGACATGGCGCTCACAGCATTCGCCGCCTGGCTACCGATAGCAGAGAGAGAGTCTGGAACACAACTGAAAAAATTCCAGTCAGACGGAGGTGGCGAGTACACCTCTCACCGCTTCAAGCAGTTCTTGGCGGAAAGGGGGATCAAGCAACTCCTCTCCCTTCCTTACGCACATCAGCAGCAAGGTGTTGCAGAACGACTGAACAGGACCCTGCAGAACAGCATGCGCAAACTATTACGTGGCATGCGGCTACCCAACCACCAGTGGCCAGCAGCAATGGACCACGCTGTCATGCTACACAACTTGTTGTCGTCGTCGTCACTCCCGAACAACGCATCACCGCATCTGCTGTGGACAGGGAAGCAGGGCAGCACGAAAATGTTACGAGTTTTCGGGTGCATGGTACAGTACAGACCCCCAGAAGCACGAGCGGGAAGATTTTCGCAACGGGCACAGTGGGGACTACACCTCGGCATCGAGAAAAATTACAACGCATGGAAAATCTTCGACGTCCACACAAAGGAAACAGTAGCAGCACGTGACGTGATCTTCTACGAAAGACTCACCCTTCAGACGTACCTCGCCAACTTGCACGAGAATCGGGACCTCACCAGTGGTTTTCGTGGTGACCGAGCCTTCGCGTCAGCAGCGGACGAAGCAGACTGGGATGAACAGAACGTCGACAACGCCTCAGAAGAAGCCGGACCTCTCCCATACTGCTCCGTCGACGTGCCCATGGATGAGGATAATCCTCGCGACAGTAACAACGCCGAAATCTTCTACCGTTTCGCCGACGATGGTTACGTAACACCTGTGACAGTCAACACCAACGAAGCAGAAAGGGTAGGGCCAAATTTCATGCCCGACCCAGAAACGGGAGACGAAGCAGCTTATCCCGAGGATCCAGAACTCCCTCGATACTCACAGACTGGGCTGCAAATCCTCGGCCTCGTCACCGCAGTCCACGGGAACACACGCAGCTCGCTTCCTAAGGAGCCTGCAACGGTTCAGCAGGCTCTGGGGGGGGAACACAGGGAGAAATGGCGTGAAGCCATGGATAGAGAACTGAAGGCATTAGAGGAACGCAACACTTGGAAGGTTGTTCCCGTAAGCGTGGCACGGAACAAAACCATCCTTACCGGGAAATGGGTCTTTCGCATCAAGACGAAAGCAGACGGCACGATCGAAAAATTCAAAGCACGCTGGGTCGTACGTGGATTCGACCAAGAGCAAGGACGAGACTTCACCGAGACCTTTGCTCCAGTCAGCCGCCACACGTCACTCCGAATTCTCCTCGCCATTGCCGCCATGAAGAAGAAGAAGTTACGGCAGATCGACGTCGCGAATGCCTTCCTCTACGCACCTGTGGATGCAGAAATCTACGTCGAGCTCCCGCACGGTTCCCACGGCGAACCCAACCGAATCTGTCAACTACTTAAGTCGCTCTACGGGATCAAGCAGGCACCGCGACTGTGGCAGCAGTACCTGCACGCCCGTCTCATCCGCATCGGCTTTAGTCAACTACCTCACGACCAAGGCATGTACCGCCTCACTAAGGGAAGCGACTACGTTCTCCTGATCGTCTACGTGGACGATCTCCTCTACATTGGGTCAACCGACGGCATCGCCACGTGGTTCGAAGGAGAGCTCCAGAAAGACCTCACGCTCACGGTCTCCTCCACCGTTACACAGTACCTCGGGCTCAACATCCGCGAAGAAGAAAACGCCATCTATCTAAGCGCCGAGAAATACGCCGACACCATCGCGAAACGCTTCAGCCTCACACCAAGCGCCATCTCCACGCCCTACCGCTACACATCAGGAACCGAGAAGGAACGAACTACTCTACTCAAGCCCGCCGGCATACGCGACTATCAGAAGAAGCTCGGATGCCTGCTATTCGCCGCCGTCACCTGCCGTCCTGACTTATCCTACTCCGCAAGTCAGCTCGCCACCTATCTCAAGAAGCCTGAAGCTGAACACCTGGCGGAACTTGATCGCGCTCTCCACTACTTCGTCAGCACCGCGACGATCGGGCTAACCTACCACAAGAGCGCAGCTACACCGACTAAGCTAATCGGCTACGTCGACGCCGATCACGCCGGCGACACCGACAACAGGCGCTCACGCACCGGCTATGTCTACCGCCTTGAGCCTATCGGTCCTATCTCCTGGCAGTCGAGCAAGCAGGAGTTAATCGCACTATCTTCAGCAGAAGCAGAATATATTGCACTCTGCTCAGCCACCAAGGAGGGACTTTACCTTCGCGAACTACTGGAAGAAGCGAAGCTAGCCGAGTTACCCAGCTTCACCGTGTTCTGCGACAACCAGTCAGCGATTCGCATCGCCAACAAAAACGGCTTCGCAAACAGGACGAAACACATCGCCCTGCGCTATTTCTTCGTGAAGGACGAGATAGAAAAAGGGAAACTCGATCTGTCATACTGTCCAACATCCGAGATGGCAGCCGATTACTTGACCAAGAAACTCGGCAAGCAGAAGTTCGAATACTGCATGATGCTGACTGGACAAGGCCACGTCACCAGCAGTAACACTCCAGAAGCGAAGGGGAGTGTTGGAAACAATAAGTCCTAAGTGCGCTTCTGTCGTATCAAAATCCAAGGTACCAAGCGAAGCAGTCCCAATCGAAGCATCGAGTCAACCTCGGAGGTTAAGGTAACCGCCTGGAGGTTACGAGAAAGTCAAAGGTCGCTGACCTTTGACTCGACAATTACAGCGCGACAGTTAAGGACACACAACTGACTCGTTACAGAGCAGTTGCCCGAGTCGCGCTATATCGAACCGCAACAGCAATACAGTTATCTATCTATTCCTTGTACTCTTATATAAATCCTTGTATTTGCTTGTTTAATTCAATCAACTTTGCTCTCACACACCAGTGCAAGGTCGGTTCAAATTCTTCACTAAACGCTTCCGCTGTTACAACTACTTCACCTAGAGTTATCCCTTGCAAAGATCCTAAGGGGCTATCTCAGCCCAACACCATGGACCTGGATATTCCTCGTGATGCTCAGATTCGCCATATTCAATGGGCCAAACGCAGAACCCCCTACAGCTTTAAAATAGCATTCTCTTGTTGAGTAGCTGTTCATCTTGACCAGCTTCAGACCCATATTCATGGTGGGGAACCGCCATAAGGGCACAGTTGACAGCAGCCGATCCTTGCTGAACTTCCCTTTTATGATCAGATTCTTCATGATGCGAAGCCTCTGCTGGGGAGTGAAAACCTCCACTTCTTTTTCATAAACTGATTGCCAATATCGGACGGAACAAGGATCGTGGAGGGACCATCCAGGGATATCAGTTTGACCCTAGCTGCAACAAGAAGGAAAACGGAAGGCAGTAAGAAATTGACTAAGCTTGTTCAAATCAAAGAATGCTGGAGAGTAAAAAAGAAAAGCAATCAGTAACTGACTCAGCTTGTTCATATCAAAGAATGCTGGAAAGTTATGCTTGTCCTGCGGCTGCCATGTCCCCAGCAAGAAATTCGTATTCAAAGAGCTTACCCACAGTGAAGAAACGTTGCGCAAAGACGGAGAAAACCGGGTACTTCTTATCAAGGTCCTTGAACGCCGTTAGGAGCTCCCGATTCAGCAGCTCGGCCCGCAATGGGGACTTCTTTGCCGGTGCTCTTTTGACCGCGAGGGTATGCGGAACCACAAGCAGCAGCAGAATGGTTGATAGGGCTATGGCGAGGTCCAATGCACGGGATGTCAGAAACAGCCTCATTGCGACCACGAGAAAAGAACGTTAAAGGGATCGGAGAATCAAATTTCACCACTGAAGGGATGAGGAGATCCAAGGATGCGAAGTTCAGCGAGTCTGAGGATCTACTATACAAAACATGCTAACGAAACACGGCTGAGTTTCACAAATTTAAGCGTGTCTCTACGGTCACCGTCGGACCAAGGAATGAGCGCCTCGTTTGGTGCAGTTTCCCGTTAGAGGGAGAAGAGGAAGGGGAGAACTGGTGCTGGACGGTGTGGGGTTACATCTGCTGTTGGCGCGACCTTGACTCGACATCGGCTCGAAGCGGCTGCTTCTGGCTCCGTGGTTGACAGTTTTATTCATCCAAGGTGCCGCTTTCATTTCGGAGAAACTACTTCGAGAAAATCTGAGATCTCGACCCAGGTCGGAACGGAAGCCATTTGCAGGATTGACGCGAGAATCGGGTAACAGTGAGGCCACTACAGATTTACGCAGGCAGTGCAGAACGTGTCGGTGCGCGCAGCTTTGAGGGAGTATGGGTTAGTACGCTTGCGCCTCCAAAGTGGTTCCCAAAAAACCCAGAGCCGACACGGTTTCTTTTCGCCAACATAGAGAACCCATCGGACAGACTGCGAGCCAGGTATGTCCAGCCAATGGAACGAGCTAATTTCACGGCGCCAGTTAACACTGTCATATTCGGCGCGCGTAGCTCGTTCGTAACTGACACGCGGAAATGTCGATTGGACTTCTATGGCTAGCAGACAAGCGCTATAACCAGGGAAAAAAAAACTCCTAGGCAAGACATATCCTCGTGAGGCAGCGAGATTCGGTTGCATCTTGCAATCCCGCCACAATCCCACTACACACTCTCAACTAGGCACGGTGCACTATGAAGGGGATTTCTTTCGCAGTATAAGGAAACCCTCTTTTTCCTTACTTCGCATCCCTGCTCAACGCGTACATCACTGTAGCACCACAGTCAGCACCGTTACCACTCGCAGTCCTCGCATCGACAATCTGCCCGCCACCTTCGCACGTCGCACCCCGACCTCACGGCTCGGCGGGTAACCCGCGCCCCGGGCCTCCGCTTCGACACTTTTCCCAACCTCAGTCCCAGGCCCGTCGCACGACAACCACAGTCCATTACCGTTACCACTGTAGTTTCGCTATATATTCTTCATGTCGAACTTATATGCTATGGTCTGTTTAGGTTATAGTGGGGTAATCAATATGGGGTACAACACTTTAGAGTTTCCTACCGTATTACCCCAGACATACCACCCTAGGGTGCTATGATAACTACAACAAAAAAAAAAAAAAAACAAAAAAAAAAAAAAAAAAAAAAAGGGGGGGGGGGGGGGGGTCTTGTCATCGGAAAAAGCTACATTGCACCCGGGTCGTTACATAATGTATATTTTTTTTAGAGCACAAAAGGTTGAGAACAAAATGTACATGTTTGACGCGGTGGTAGATTGTTGGTTGGTTGCGCAAAACCGAGGACTGGGCGATAACGTTAGTCTCGTGGGTTAGCTGCCACATTGCAAGCTCCAACAAGGCCCACAGTCAAGCCCTGATTGGAAAGAAGACACACCCCCCAGGGCTGACGTTTCATTTCGGGCCCCCCTGATTTCGGGAAAACAATTCTCCCTGGATTATGAGGGCACATATTTCGTAGGTTTGCTACTCTGATTGGTCAGTGTCCAACAACGACTTACTCAGAGTTGTCAGGGTTCAGAGCAAGAAATCAGTGTTGCAGCCAATCACGCAAATTCCTCCCATTTCCCTCCCACGCCTCACTTCCCTGGCCGGTCGAAATCAAACAGAACACACAACCAAGCTGGCAGTCGTGATTTTACTGTACTGAAGTCACACAAACTGTTGGGTCAGATCACGGTTCTTCTGAAGTTCGCCTGCCATAAAATCTGGATAGGTGTACGCGAAAGTACACGTCAGTGTGACTTGGCACCACACAGCCACGAATATCGCCTACAATGTGCCACCCAAAGTACAGTGCACGTTCGCCGTCAACCACAGTGTATATTTGCAAAAACTGCAATATTACCCGTACATAACACCCACCCCCCCGGGTGCTATATCAGATCGCCCCAAAAGGGGGGTATAGTAGAAATGAGGCCCGCTATAGCACCCCCCCCGCACAAGCCACCCGGGGGGTGCTCTATTTCGGCGGGTGGTATGTCCGGGGTAATACGGTACTTGTACTCCTCATGCTGCTCAATGCATCCCATTCCTCATTCTTCACATGGTATAGAGCAGGTTCCCTAGTGGGAACTTCCTAGGGCCCACCACTGAACATCGAATTTTTTTTTCCTGCCCTGAGATCGAGTCGCTCCTGACCGAGGCGCGCCCTGTGTGCCGCCCTCCCCTTAGCGACCCGTCGCGCCGCCCTGAGCCGCCCTCCCCCTCTCTCACGGCCCCTCGCGACCCCGTCGCTGCCCTCCTAGCGGCCCGTCGCGCCGCCCTCAGCGCCCCCTCCTCCACGGCCCCGTCGCCGCCCTATCGCGGCCTCGTTGCCGCCCTCTCGCGGCCCTGTCGCCGCCCTATCGCGGCCCAGTTGCCACCCTATCGCGGCCCCGTCGCCGCCCGTAGCGGCCCTGCAGCCGCCCCTCGCGGCCTCGTCGCCGCCCTCTCGCGGCCGCGTCGCCGCCCTCTAACGGCCCCCGTCGCCGCCCTCTTGCGGCATCGTCGCCGCCCCTCAGCGGCCCCGCTACCGCTCCTAAGCGGCCCCGACGCCCCCTCCTACGCGGCCTCGAAGCCGCCTCTACCGAGCCGCCCAGCAGCAGAGCCGCCGAGCCGCTCCGCGGCAGAGCCGCCGAGCCGCCCGACAGCCGAGCCGCCAAGCAGCCGAGCCGCCTAGCCGCCAAGCCGCCCAACAGCCAAGCCGCCCAGCAGCCGAGCCGCCGAGCCGCCCAGCAGCCGAGCCGCCTAGCCGCCGAGCCGCCCGACAGCCGAGCCGCCCAGCAGCCGAGCCAGTGAGCCGCTACCAGTCCTACCGAAGCGCCCCGGCCCTACTTACTCGTACTGGTGAGCCCACTACTTGCTAGACCTCTGCAGTCATGGCTACACCCAGTGTGTCAGAGGTCCACTGGTGATCCCCGATTGATCCTAGGGAAGGGTTACAGGCACGTTGGCCTGGGGGGTTATGGGCGCACTCACCCGCTACTTAAACAAGCCCTTTTATCCAAGTGGTTAGTAGCTGGGATTCTGACACAGTGTTCTTACCTTAGACACTGAGGGCCGTGCTGTTGACTTTGAGGTCTGGGTCGATGACCTCCAGCTGTTCCTCCAGTGCGATAGGGCAGATGGCCTCTCTTTGTTCGACCTCACCTCTGGTGCCTCCCCTGCCCCGCCTGCTACTGCTGACAGCACTGTTCGCTCACGGTGGGCGACTCGCGATGCTGCTGCCCGTCTTGCTATGCGTCGCCACTTACCGACCACTGAGCGTGCACACTTTAGCCAGTACAAGAGTGCTCAGACCTTGTACGACGCTGTAGTTGCACGCTACTCTTCCCCTGCCACTGCTGCACTGAGTCGCCTCATGCTACCGTACCTCTTCCCTGACCTTGCTGCCTTTCCCACAGTCGACCTCATTACGCACCTCCGCAATAGTGACACTCGCTACCGCGCTGCGCTTCCTGTTGAGTTCTGCGCCAAGAAACCCCCCCCATGTACATCACCCTCTACTACATAGTCACCCGGCTCCCTGACTCTCTCCGCGTTGTCAGGGACCACTTCCTCTCAGTTTGCCCCACCACTCTCACCGTTGACCTCCTCGAGAAGGGCCTCCTAGCAGCAGAGAAGAGCATAGTCGCCGTAGGAGCCTCTCGTGGTGACCCTCGCACCCCCGTCTTTGAGGGGTGTTCACCCTCCCCCCTCTTGCTCTTTGTTGCTTGTGCTGGTGCTGCCGACCTCGCTGGTTTCGAGTCGGTCGGCGCTGCGTCCGCCCCTAGCGGGAGACGCCGCACCGGCTAGGGCAAGGTGGGCAAGGGAACTGGATGGGCTAGCGGGGGCGGTGGAGGTGGTGGTGGAGGTAGTGGAGGGAGTGGGGGTGGTGGTGGGAGTGGTGGCGGGGGTGGCGGCGGCGGCGGCAGCAGTGGAGGCAGAGGAGGCGGCGGTGGTGGCGGAGGGAGCGGAGGCAGCGGAGGTGGCGGAGGAGGCGGCGGTGGAGGAGGCGGCGGAGGCGGCGGCGGCGGCGGTGGTGGAGCGGGTCGCGACTCTACGCAGAGGAGTGGGTCAGGTGGTGGTCCGCGCCAGCAGCAGCAGCGTGGTGTGACCCTGTCCCTCCAGCAGCTTCGTGAGTGGTACGCTGCGCGTCAGCGCGGTGGGGGCACTGGTCCCTGCACTTACGTCCTCCGTACCGGCGACCAAGCTAGTGAGCAGTGCGGGGGCCCACACTCCACCTAGCGCTGCTTCGGCCGCCTGACGGACGCGTGGCGCCACCAGTTCCCTGAGGCGTCAGAGATCCCTCGCTGGGGAGATCTGTCTAGGGCGGGGGTTGCCATCTTTGATCTTGACTATGATGCTATCCTTGCTGCCATGTATGTTGTGACTACTAGTGTTGAGGGTGACTGTTATCTATGTGTACCGCCTGACCCGGGCATTGAGGCCACTGCTCTAGGTTCTGGTGAGGCTCCTGCTCTAGGTGCTAGTGCGTCTACTGCCCCAGGTGCTAGTGCGTCTGCTGCCCCAGGTGCTAATGCGTCTGCTGCCCCAGATGCTAGTGCGTCTGCTGCCCCAGGTGCTAGTGCGTCTGCTGCCTCAGGTGCTGCAGAGTCTGCTCTCTCAGGTACTACGCCGGCTCAGGCCTTACACACCTTCACCCTTGACTCGACTGCGTCCCGCTCCTTCTTTTGAGACCGCACTACTCTTACGCCGCTCAGTCGGCCCGTTGCAGTCTCCCTGGCGGACCCCTCTGGGGGTCCTGTCCTTGCTAGCTTCTCCACTGTCTTACCGTGCCCGGCAGCCCCCTCTGGCACCCTGTCAGGTCTCTACCTCCCCTCGTTCTCTACGAACTTGGTGTGTGAAGCGGACCTACAGGATAGGGGGGTTGACCAGTTCACTCCTGCGAGTCAGCGGGTGACCCACTGTACGTGTGCTCGGACGGGCCGACACTTGGCCACGTTTACCCGTCAGCAGGGGTCGAGCCTGTACACACTGACCACTGAGTCTCCTCCTGTTGCTGCGTCTGGTCAGGTGGCTGCGTCGAGTCAGGTGTTTGCTGTAGCGTCCAGGTCTGGTCTTGAGTCTGCTCCCTGCTCGTGTCGTCTCCTGTCCCACCAGACTCTCCTTTGGCACCACCGCCTTGGTCATCCCTCCACGCCTTGTCTCCGAGGCATGGCCTCCCGTGTCCTTGTCTCTGGTCTCCCCCGGTATCTTCCTCCCCTACCTCCGGGGCCTGGCCCTACCTGCGTCCCCTGCGTCGAGGGGCGATAGCGCGCCGCCCCTCACTCCTCCGAGTTTCCTCCGACAGAGGCTCCGCTGCAGACTCTCCACATGGACGTGTGGGGCCTCGCCCGCGTCCGTGGACAGGGGCACGAGCGTTACTTCCTATTGGTGGTTGACGACTACTCGCGTTACACCACAGCCTTCCCTTGCGCAGCAAGGGTGACGTCACTGAGGTGTTGATCGACTGGATCCGCGCAGCTCGTCTCCAGGTCATAGAGAGTTTCGGCTCGGACTTTCCTGTTCTGCGTCTGCACTCAGACAGAGGCGGGGAGTTTTCCTCTGCCTGTCTAGGAGCCTTCTGTCGTACACAGGGCATCCGCCAGACCTTCACGCTTCTGGCCTCTCCACAGCAAAATGGGATTGCTGAGCGCCGCATTGGCATGGTCATGGACGTCGCTCGTACGTCCATGATGCATACGGCTGCCCCCCATTTTCTGTGGCCGTTTGTGGTTCAGTACGCCGCGCATCAGCTCAACCTTCAGCCCCGGGTCTCCTTGCCAGAGACCTCCCCCACCTTGCGGTGGACGGGGAAGGTTGGCGATGCGTCTGCGTTTCGGGTCTGGGGTTCTCGGGCGTTTGTCAGCGACTTGTCTACGGACAAGCTGTCCCCCCGTGCTGTTCCCTGCGTCTTCCTTGGCTTCCCCCCTGACGCGCCTGGTTGGCAGTTTTACCACCCCACCTCGCGCCGTGTTCTGTCCTCCCAGGACGTCACCTTTGACGACTCGGTACCTTACTACCGTCTCTTCCCCTACCGCACTGCGCCCCTTCCCCCGCCGCCGCTCTTCCTTGCGCCAGGTCCTCCCCCGGTAGACCCCCTCCCCCCTCAGGGTGCTGCCCCGTCAGGTGTTTCTCAGGTAGACGCAGTCGAGCTTGTCGAGGTAGCTGTTGACTCCGGTGCTGTTAGAGCTGCTGAGCCTGCGGGTGCCGGGTCTGGAGGTGCTGAGACTTGGGGTGCTGAGTCTTGGGGTGCTGAGCCTGGGTGTGCTGAATCTGGTGGTGCAGACCCTGGGGGTGCTAAGTCAGGGGGTGCGGAGCCTGGGGGTGTGGAGCCTGGGGGCGCTGGGTCTGCTCGTGTGGTCGCCAGCGGTGCTTCGTCGAGGCAGGAGCCACTCTCTCCGCATGAGCTGCGCGAGTGGTTAGCCGGCGCTGGAGCCGTGCTGCTGGAGCTGGAGGTACTACTGTTGCTGCTGGTCCCGGAGGTGCTTGTACCGGCGGTACTAGAGCTGCTGGGACTAGGGGTGCTGCTGGAGCTGCAGGAGTTGGTCCTGGTGGAGGTACTGCTAGAGCTGCCGACAGTACTGGAGCTGCCTTTCCTGCTGCTGCTGGAGCTGCCGGTCCTGCTGCTGCTGGAGCTGCAGGAGCTGGAGCTGCTGGGGGTGTTGGCGCTGGTGGTTCTGCTGGCGCTGGTGCGTCTAAGGGTGCTGGAATTGGCACTGTTGGAGCTGGAGGTGCTGGTGGCGCTGGTGCTACCGCTCGGGGTACTGGTGCCGTCCCTGCTGTTTGTGGAGGCGCTGCGCGGCCGCGGCCGTACTTCGTTCCGCTCCTTGAGCAGGTTCTTAATCTCCCGCCTTCTACTGGTCCTGCTCCTCCCTTAGAGTGTCCACAGCCTGTTCAGTCACGATCACAGTTACAGCCCGCCTCCCCCCTACTTGCTCCTTCTCCCTACACTGGTCCTACTGGAGGTCTTGCTGAGCGTCGTGCGCCTGCGTCTCGTCCTGCGTCGCCTGTTCTTGCTGCTCGCACTAGTGGTCGTGGTTTGCGTCCGCGTCCTCCTGCGGTCCCCGGCACACACCAGATGGCACTGCGTCCTTCCAGTGCTCCTCTGCGTGTCCCGTTGTCGTCTCCTCCAGAGTCCTCTCTTCCTACTCTTGCTGACCCTGAGTCTGACTATCTTAGTGCTGCCAGTCCTATTTTCACACGTCTCCTGGCTACTGTTGTCACTAACCCTTCTTTTGAGTCCACTGCTGCGTCTGCCTTAGCGGCTGAGCTAGTCGATTTTGCTGCTCGCTGTTGTATAGACTACGGTGCTAGTCTTGTTGCTGAGTATAAGTGTGTCTGTCCTCCGTTCGTCAGGGGTGAGTGTGCTCTTAGCACAGACGTCCTTGAGGACAGGCAGGAGGAGTTCCAGTGTATTGCTGCTGCTTTGCCTCATCTCGTGTCCACGCTGATTGCCCCTGAGGGAGACCCGGATGCACCAGACATCCCGACTCCTCGATCGTACGCTGAGGCGATCGAGGGTCCCTACTCCTCATAGTGGCAGTCAGCCATGGACGCAGAGATGGCTTCCTGGAAGTCCACAGGCACCTACGTCGACGAGGTTCCCCCACATGGGGCGAACATCGTCAGTGGCATGTGGATTTTCAGGGTGAAGCGGCCGCCAGGTTCTCCGCCTGTCTTCAAGGCGCGTTACGTGGCTCGAGGCTTCAGTTAGCGGTAGGGAGTTGACTACTTTGAGACCTTCTCCCCTACCTCGAAGATGACCACTCTTCGGGTGCTGCTGCACATAGCCGCTCAGCGCGACTACGAGCTTCACTCTCTTGACTTCAGCACAACTTTCTTGCAGGGCAGCCTGCACGAGGAGATCAGGCTGCGTCCCCCACCTGGTTTGACTGGGTCGCTCCCTCCTGGTACCCAGTGGAGCCTCCGGCGGCCAGTCTACGGTCGCCGCGAGGCGCCCCGTGAGTGGCACGACACACTGAGAACTACACGTGCGGCTCTTGGGTTTGCTCCTTCTACTGCCGACCGGTCATTGTTTCTGCGCACCAACACCTTTCTGCCGCCGTTCTACATCCTCGTGTACGTCGACAACTTGGTCTTTGCCACTGCTGACACTGCTGGACTCGCCTACGTGAATTCCGAGCTGCAGAAGAGACACACGTGCACAGACCTGGGTGAACTGCGTAGCTACCTTGGCTTGCAGATCACCTAGGATAGAGCACAGCGCACCATTACCCTGACTCAGTCACACATGGTGCAGCAGGTCCTTCAGCGCTTTGACTTCACGTACTCCTCGCCTCAGGCCACTCCTCTGTCTACTCGCCACTCGCTCTCAGTTCTGCCTTCGGATGAGTGCGTAGAGCTGAGTGGCCCGTACCCAAAGCTTGTGGGCTGCCTCATGTACCTGATGACTTGTACATGACCTGGTCTTGTGACCCCATGTTCTCCCGCACTTTGCCTATGTGGGTGTGTCGAACTTATATGCTATAGTCTGTTTAGGCTGTAGTGGGGTAGTCAATATGGGGTACAACACTTTAGGGTTTCCTACTTGTACTCCTCATGCTGCTCAATGCATGCCATTCCTCATTCTTCACACTTCGCTCATGCCTTCGCTCATTGTACTCTTGCTTTGATAGTGCAATTCTCGTTCGTTCACTCAATTGCACTCCTAACACTTGGTATCAGAGCCTACAATCTCCTCTCGGACCGCACCCAGACCTTCACTTCCCCACTATGTCAATTTTTGGAGGGGGTAGACGTCTCTCAGCGACACAACACCACCGCTCGTAGTGCTCTCTCGTAAGCACGCACGGCCACGACTGAGGCTCTCGCTTAGCTCGCCCGACAACTCCGCCATGGCCGAATTCTCACTCGCCACATTGACGCAGGAGCAGCTCGACCGTCAGGTGTGCCAACTTGAAGATTCTGCTTTCGAAATTGCGACGCTCACGGCGGAATGAGACTCCGCGCGTTAGCAAACAACGATGAACACTCCAGCGCCACCACACGCACGGAGAAATACATCTGCGCAATCGGACGAGCCGATCGTCATCTCGTCCTGCTCACCAACACAAAACAATAGCGTGGGACAGCGCTCAGGCGCAGCCAGCGATGGCGCTGCCCAGCCGATGCCTGGCATGGGAGGAAACAGGGTCGCACCAGGCCCGCGGGAGCCTCGCAAAGCCCGTCGGCACGTGGAGTTCGCGGCGACAAGTGGCCAACAGGTCATTATGGCACCAATGCCACTCAAGCAGCAACGCCCGCCCTGCTTTGACCAGAGCCAGCGTGGAGGTCCGACGGTTCAATCGTGGGTCTTCACGATGAACGTCTTCTTCGACGCGAATTACGTCGGGTCGGACGCAGCGAAGATTCGGTATGCCGTTTCGCTGCTAAGGGGCCCCGTCATGGACTAGTGGCGAGTCATCGTGACGTCGCCACGCGCCTACGAGCCACCGTCGCAAGAGGAAGCGCCCACGGGTCCAGCTGTCACCAGGAGTTCATTCTGCGAGACCGCCCAATACAACATGTGGGATGCGTGGTGCGCAGGGCTTCGGGCGCGCTTCGAGCCGATCGCAGCTTCTATTTCGGCGCGTCAGAGATTGCGCACTTGGCGGCACCTCGGATCGGTTCAAGACTATACGAGTGGTTTTCTCGCATTATGCGAGCAAGTCGGCTACATGCACGAAGCGGAGCGGGTGGACCGTTACGTCGGAGGGCTGAAGCCGGACATCTCGCACGAAATCATGCTACGCGGGCTCTCGAACTTCTACGAGATACTCGCGCTCGCCGAGAAAATCGACAATTTACGCCGTCCGAGACCGGGGTCCTACTATGGACATCGTCCTTGGGGACCGATCGAGCACACCACTGTACACGCTGTTGCAACGAATGCAGCTGCCGCGCCGTTTAAGGGGCGCTGCTTTGCTTGCAACAGGCCGGGCCATCGCAAGAGCGAATGCTTAGAGGAGCTAAAGCGCCGCGGAGCAGAGCAGGGGAGGGAATCTCCATGGCAGGGAAACGCCAGCAGTCAGTAGGAATCGGGCCAACTACTGACGGGACTGCCTACTTGCCCAACCACACCGACCCTCACCGAGCCACAGTACCGATTCACGCCATTGATCGGGCTTGGATGAATAAGGAGGGTACAGCAACGGATTGCCAAGTACTGATCCACGGGAAAATACAGGGAGCAGCAGTGAAGATTTGTATCGACGGAGGAGCAAGCCACAGCTTAGTTAATACGGCAACCGCACGAAAACTGCAGCTGACACTTAGTCGTTGCTTCCTGGAGATAGACGCACGCTTAGTCGACGGCACGCCGCTGGCCATACGGAAAAAGGTAGAGAGAGTCAAAGTCCGCTGCGGGGGGAATTTCGGATTTACACAGGAAATGCTCGCAACGACACTGGATGGGCACGATATTTTACTGGGACGCGATTGGCTGCGACGGTATAACCCGCGATTTGACTGGACGACGGGTAGCTGCACCGTGCAAAGTGGTGGTAACTGGGTCTAACAACCTTGCTGGCAGTCGCCCGAGTCTTCAACGGTGCACGTCAACGCCATCACAATGAAACGGGCTGTCGGTGCTTGCGCTAAAGTGCAGTAGACATCGCATTAGTAGAGGAAGCAGTGCAGTCGAGCGATTTCAAGAAACTGCTAGCAGATGTTCCGCCCGAATTACAGGAACTGTTGAAACGGTACCTCGAGATTTTCCCCGACGACTTACTGGAAGGATTGCCACCTCAGCGAGCACATGACCACCGAATCGAATTAGAACCAGGGGCACAGCCAACCGTACAGCGCCAATTTCGACTGACACAGGCCGAGCTCGACGAACTAAGGAAGCAGTTAGATTACTTGTTAGAGAAAAAGTTCATCCGACCAAGCTCGTCACCATTCGCCGCACCGATACTGTTCACGCCAAAAAAAGACGGGGGTTCTTACATGTGTATCGACTACAGAGCACTGAACAGGGTAACTGTCAAGTCGCGATACCCCATTCCCCGCGCCGACGAACTGATCGACCAACTGCGAACAGCACGGGTGTTTTCGAAAATAGACTTACGGGGGGGGTCACCTGTCAAATTATAATGTTGTGTAGGCTGTATTGGGGTAGCCTATATGGGGTACACAATTCTAGGGTTGCATACTTGTATCACTTTCATTCCTTAGTCATTCATTCTCGTTTCTTCTCATGGTATCGAGCAGGTTCCCTAACGGGAACGATTCCTAGGGCCCACCACTACGAAATTTTTTTCCTGCCTGGAGCGCGCTCCGCTTAGGCCCGAGTCGCGCCTCGTGTGCTTTCCTTACCGTCGCGCCCTCGCTAGGCCCCTCACGGCCCCGTCGCCTCGTCCTTAGCGGCACCTCGCGGCCTCGTCGCGCTGCCCTAGCGGTCGCGTCGCGCAGCCCTAACGGCCGCGTCGCGTCGCCCTTGCCGCCCTCACGGCCCCCTAGCGGCCTCTTGCGGCCCCGATCCGCCGCCCTTGCGGCCCCGATCCGCCGCCCTTCCGGACCCGTCGCTGCTCTCCCCCTGCGGCCCCTCGCCACCCTTTCACCAGCGGCCCCGTCGCCGCCCTTGCTCGGCCCTGACGCCGCCCTCCCTGCGGCTCTGTCGCCGCCCTCTTCAGCGGCCCGTCGCCGCCCTTCTCAGCGGCCCCGCCGTCTCCTTTCAGCGGCCCCGCCACTACCCCTGCAGCGGCCTCGTCGCCGCCCTTTCAGCGGCCCCGCCGACTCCTTTAAGCGGCCCCGCCGCCTCCTCTTGGCGGCCCCGCCGCCTCCTCTCCGCGGCCCAGCCGCCTCCTCTCGGCGGCCCAGCTGCCTCCTCTCAAAGGCCCCAGACGCCGCCCTCTCAGCAGCCCTTCCGCCGCCTCCTTTGCGGCCCCGCCGAGCCGCTCAGTAGCAGAGCCGCCGAGCCGCCCAGCAGCCGAGCCGCCGAGCCGCCCTGCCGCCGAGCTGCCTAGCAGCCGAGCCGCTGAGCCGCCCCACAGCCGAGCCGCCGAGCCGCCCTGCAGCCGAGCCGCCGAGCCGCCTAGCTGCCGAGCCGCCTACCGCCCAGCTGCCAAGCCGCCGAGTCGCCCTACAGCCGAGCCGCCCGAGCCGCCATGTCCGATAAGAGGAGCGCCTCTGTCACTGCACTACCCACACCCTACTGTTTGCGCTGCTAGTCTACTGCTGTCATGGCTACCCCTAGTGTCCTCGCTTTTAACGCTGAGGGTCGGGCCACTGACTTTGACGTCTGGATAGATGACCTGCAGCTTTTCTTACACTGCGATACGGCGGACGGTCTCTCTCTCTCTTTGACCTCGCCTCTGGTGCCTCTCCTGCCCCTGCTGCTGATGCTGACGCCACTGTCCGCTCATAGTGGGCCACGCGCGATGCTGCTGCACGTCTTGCTGTGCGTCGCCACCTGCCTACCTCTGAGCGTGCGCACTTTAGCCAGTACAAGAGTGCTGAGACCTTGTACGACGCTGTAGTTGCACGCTATGTCAGAACATTATAGCTTATGCTTTTGTTTAGGCTGTAGTGGGGTATCCCATAGGGGGTACAACCTAATAAGGGTTAGTACTTGTACCCACTTCATTCATAGTTCATCCATTCTCGTTTCAATTTTCTCATGGTATCGAGCAGGTTCCCTCGTGGGAACTGTTCCTAGGGCCCTACTACTGCTTCCGCTGCTACTCGATCTCTCGCACGCCCCGTGGCGTGCGACCTATTTTCATCTTTCTGGCGCGCTCTTCGAGGCGCGCGGCCCCGCTACCCCGTCGTGCCGCCCTAGCGGCCGCGTCGCGCCGCCCTCGCGGCCCCGATCTGCCGCCCTAGTGGCCTCGTCACCCACCTCAGCAGCCTCATCGCCGCCCTTCCCGGCCCCGGCTCCGCCCTTCCCGGCCCCGGCGAACCCGACGCCGCCCTTCCCGACCCGCCCCCGCCTCTACTGGCCTCGTCGCCTACCCCTGCGGCCCCGGCGCTGACCTTCCCGGCCCCGGCGCCACCTCTGCTGGCCCCGGCGCCGCCTCTGCTGGCCTGGACACCTACCCTGCGGCCCCGGCGCCACCTCTGCTGGCCCCGTCGCCGCTCCACCCGGCCCCGCCGCCGTCCCCAAGCGGCCCCACCGTCACCACCGAGCCGCCGGCGCTGCCGAGCTAGTGCCCAGCCACCCGAGCCACCCGAGCTGCCCGAGCCGCAGCGCCACCTCAGCCGCCCGAGCCGCCGAGTCGCCGAGCCGCCGCGCTGCAGTTGCTGCCAAACCGCCGTACCGCTGAGTCGCCCGAGTCGCCCGAGCCGCCGAACCGCAGTTGCTGCAGTGCCGCCGTGCCGCCGTGCCGCCCGAGCCGCCCGCACCGCCGAGTCGCCGAGTCGCCAAGTCGTCGAGCCTGCTCTTCCCACCACTGGTGAGCCCCTGCCTTACTAGCGCGCTGCCTGCCGCTTGCTTGGCTGCCTGCCTTACTGCTGCTACTCCTTCTCCTGCTTCCACTGGCGGAGCCAGATGCAGCCCCACCGACGTCCACGTGAGTCCCTCACGCCCTAGCAGCTGCGTGAGTGGTACGCTGGTTGGGGTTGTAGGGGTGGCGGCGCTACTACTGCTACTACTACTGGCGGCGGCCAGATGCAGCTCCAGCGACCCCCACGCGCGTCTCTCACGCCCCAGCAGCTTCGTGAGTGGTACGCTCAGAGTGGAGGGTCTCTCAGTTCTGTTCGCTGCTCTTACGTGATTCGCAGTGGTGCTCGGACTGATCAGCCTTGTGGGACGCCTAGTGACACACAGTCCCGCTGCTTCGCCTCTCTGAGCGACGCCTTGCGTACCGAGTTTGGCGACGAGGCTGAGCTCCCCGACTGGGTGGAGTTGCTTAGGCAGAGGGTAGATATATTTGCTCTTGACTATGATGCTATTCTCACTGTCATGTATGCATTGCCTACTAGTGCTGACCGTGCCAGTCACCTGTGCGTACCGCCTGACCCGGGTATAGATCCTGCTGCTCTAGCTGCTGGTGTGGCTGCTGCTCTGGGTGCTAGTGTGTCTCCTGCTCCAGGTACAGGTGCGGCTGCTGCTCTAGGTGCAAGTGAGTCTGCTTCCTCAGGTGCGGGTGAGTCTGCTCTCTCACGTACCGAGTCGGCTCCGGCCTCTCACACCTTCACCCTTGACTCGGGGGCTTCCCGCTCCTTCTTTCGAGACTCCACCACACTCACGCCGCTTGGTCGGCCAGTTGCAGTCTCTCTGGCAGACCCCTTTGGGGGCCCTGTCCTTGCTCACTTCTCCATTGTCCTCCCGTGTCCAGCGGCCCCCTCTGGCACCCTGTCTGGTCTTTACCTCCCCTCGTTCTCTACAAACTTGGTGAGTGGTGCTGACCTGCAGGATGCGGGGGTTCACCAGTTCACTCCTGCGAGTCAGCGGGTGACCCACTGCACGGACGCTCGGACAGGCCGACACCTGGCCACGTTTACTCGTCGGCCGGGGTCAAGCCTGTACACACTTACCACTGCGTCTCCTCCAGTCACAGCGTCTGGTCAGGTAGCTGCATCGGGTCAGGTGTTTGCTGCAGCGTTCTGGTCTGGTCCTGAGTCTGCCCCCTGCTCGTGTCGCCTCCTGTCTCACGAGACTCTCCTCTGGCACCACCGCCTTGGTCACCCCTCCCTGCTTCGTCTCCGAAGCATGGCCTCCCGTGTCCTTGTCTCTGGTCTTGCCCGGTCCCTCCCTCCCCTTCCTCCGGGGCCTGGCCCTACCTGCGTCCCCTGTGTCGAGGGGCGCCAGCGTGCTGGACGTGTGGGGCCCGGCCCGCGTCCGTGGACAGGGTCACGAGCGCTACTTCCTGCTGGTGGTTGACGACTACTCGCGTTACACCACAGTCTTCCCCTTGCGCAGCAAGGGTGATGTCACTGAGGTGTTGATTGACTGGATCCGCGCAGCTCGTCTCCAGCTCAGGCGGAGCTTCGGCTCGGACTCACCTGTTCTGCGTCTGCACTCTAACAGAGGCGGAGAGTTCTCCTCTGGCCTTCTGCGAGCATACTGTCATGAACGAGGCATCCACAGCCTGTTCCGTCACTGTTACAGTTACAGCCGGCCTCCCCACTACCTGCTCCGTCTCCCTATACTGGTCCTACTGGAGGTCTTGCTGAGCGTCGTGAGCCTGCGTCTCGCCCTGCGTCGCCTATCCGTGCTGCTCGCACTAGTGGTCGCGGTTCGCGTCAGCGTCCTCCTCCTATCCCTGGCACGCACCGGATGTCTCTGCGTCTGTCCACTGCTCCTCTGCGTGCCCCTCTGCCTTCTCCTCCTGAGTCTTCTCTTCCTGCTCTTGCCAACCCGGAGTCGGACTCTCTTCGTGCTGCCAGTCCTACTGTCACGCATCTCCTTGCTACTGTTGTCACTGACCCTTCCTTTGAGTCCACTGCTGCGTCTGCCCTAGTTGCTGAACTTGTCGACTTTGCTGCTCGCTGTCGTCTAGACTACGCTGCTAGTCTTGTTGCTGAGTCTGTGTCTGTCTGACCTCCCTCCATCGGGGGTGAGTGTGCCCTTGGCACAGACGTCCTTGAGGGCAGGCAGGAGGAGTTCCATAGCTTGGCCGCTGCTTCACCTCATCTCGTGTCCGTACTGCTTACCCCTGAGGGAGACCCGGATGCACTTGACATCCCGACTCCGCGCTCTTACGCGGAGGCGATAGATGGTCCCTACTCCTCTCAGTGGCAGGCAGCTATGGACGCAGAGATGGCTTCCTGGAAGTCCACAAGCACCTACGTTGACGCCGTTCCCCCTCCTAGGGCGAAGATCGTCAGTGGCATGTGGATCTTCAGAGTGAAGCGGCCGCCGGGTTCTCCGCCTGTCTTCAAGGCACGTTACGTGGCTCGTGGCTTCAGTCAGCGGCAGGGAGTTGACTAATTTCAGACCTTCTCTCCCACCCCGAAGATGACCACTCTTCGGGTACTGCTGCACGTTGCTGCTCACCGTGACTACGAGCTGCACTCTCTCGACTTCAGCAAAGCTTTCTTTCAGGGCAGCCTGCACGAGGAGATCTGGCTGCGCCGCCCACCTGGCTTCACTGGGTCGTTCCCTCCTGGTACCCACTGGAGCCTCTGTCGTCCAGTTTACGGTCTCCGCGAGGTGCCACGTGAGTGGCACGACACACTGAGGACTACACTTGCGGCTCTTGGGTTTGCTCCTTCTACTGCCGACCCGTCGCTGTTTCTACGCACTGACACCTCTCTGCCGCCGTTCTACATCCTCGTGTACGTCGACGACTTGGTCTTTGCCACGGCTGACACTGCTAGACTCGCCTACGTTAAGTCCGAGCTGCAGAAGTCACACACGTGCACAGATCTGGGTGAACTGCGCAGCTATCTTGGCTTGCAGATCACCCGGGACAGAGCACGCCGCACCATTACCTTGACTCAGTCACACATGGTGCAGCAGGTCCTTCAGCGCTTTGGCTTCACGTACTCCTCGCCTCAGGCCACTCCTCTGTCTACTCGCCACTCGCTCTCAGCTCTGCCTTCGGATGAGTCCGTAGAGTTGAGTGGCCTGTACCTAGAGCTTGTTGGCTGCCTCATGTACCTGATGACCTGCACACGACCTGACCTTGCATACCCTCTTAGCATTCTCGCACGCTATGTTGCTCCTGGGAGACACCGACCAGAGCACATGGTTGCATCGAAGAGGGTGTTGCGCTACTTGTGCAGTACGTTGGGCATGGGGCTAGTGCTTGGAGGGCGCAGTCCAGTGGTCCTTACTGGGCACGCATACGCTTCTTGGGCTGACGACCAGGCTACGCAGCGGTCGTCACAGGGTTACACCTTCAGCCTTGGTTCCGACTCTGTCTCATGGCGGTCTACTCACTCGTCTTCTGTTCTCGGCTCTAGTTGTGAGGCTGAGATCTACGCTGGGTCCATGGCTGCACAGGAGCTTCGCTGGCTCACCTACCTGCTGACTGACCTCGGAGAGTCGCCTCGTTCTCCTCGAGTGCTGTACGTAGACAACAAGGCCATGCTGGCCTTGTGTCGAGAGCAGCGACTGGAGCACAGAACAAAGCACATTGCTCTCCGCTACTTTCTTGCTCGTGAGCTAGAGCAGCGTGGAAAGTTGCGGCTTGCGTACGTGGCCTCTGAGGCCAACACTACTGATATATTCACCAAGGCACTTCTGCCTTGTGATCATCAACGCTTCTGCACTCAGTTGGGTCTTGTCCCTGTCTTGCCTCACTTGCTCACCTCTTGACCTTGCTTGTACTGTTACATATATATATACCTGCTCTTGCTTGTCTAGCCTTATATATATATGTACTCCTGCATGTGAACTGGCCTTGTGGCCTTGTACTTGTGCTCGGAATGTGTGGTGACTTTGTGATCCAACCTGAGCTTTGCTTTGTTTTCCTTTGCTTGACTTGTCTTCTGACCCCCTGTTCTCCCCCACTTTGCCTATGGGGGTGTGTCAGAACATTATAGCTTATGCTTTTGTGTAGGCTGTAGTGGGGTATCCCATAGGGGGTACAACCCAATTAGGGTTAGTACTTGTACCCACTTCGTTCATAGTTAATCCATTCTCGTATCAGTTTTCTCACGCTACTCCTCCCCTGCCACTGCTGCACTGAGCCGCCTCATGCTACCGTACCTCTTCCCTGACCTTGCTGCCTTTCCCACAGTTGCTGACCTCATTACGCACCTCCGCACTAGTGACGCTCGCTACCGCGCTGATCTTCTCGATGTATTCTGCCCCAAGATCCCCCCCCCGATGTACATCACTCTCTACTGCATAGTCACCCGCCTCCCTGACTCCTTCGCGTAGTCAGGGACCACTTTCTCTCAGTCTTTCCCACCACTCTTACTGTTGACCTCCTCGAGAAGGCCCTCCTAGCAGCGGAGAAGAGCATAGTCGCTGTAGGAGCCTCTCGTGGTGACCCGCGCAACCCCATCTTTGAGGGGTGTTCCCCCTCCCCCCTTTTGCCCTCTTCTGCCTCTGGTGCTGCGGCCGACCTCGTTGGGCTTGAGTCGGTCCGTGCGGCGTCTACCCCTAGTGGAAGACGCCGCTCTAGCAAGGGCAAGGGGGGCAGGGGCGCTGGAGGAGCTAGCAAGGGCGGTGGAGGCGGCGGTGGAGGCGGCGGAGGGAGTGGGGGTGGTGGCGGGAGTGGAGGTGTCGGTGGCGGTAGTGGAGGCGGAGGCGGCGGCGGTGGCGGTGGGAGCGGAGGTGGCAGGGGCGGCGGCGGTGGAGGAGGCGGTGGCGGAGGAGGTGGAGCTGGTCGGGGTGGCGCTGCGCAGAGGGTCGGCTCCGGTGGTGGTCAGCGTCAGCAGCAACAGCATCGCACTCGTGACATCCCCCCCCCTCAGCAGCTCCGTGAGTGGTACACTGCACGCCAGCGGGGTGGGGGTACTGGTCCGTGCACCTATGTCCTACGCACCGGCAACCGCGCGGGTGAAGAGTGTGGGGGTGCGCACCCCACCCAGCGCTTCTTTGGCCGCCTGACGGATGCTTGGCGTCACCAGTTTCCGGAGGCCACGGAGATCCCCCGCTGGGGTGAGCTGTCTAGGGCGGAAGTAGTTATCTTTGATCTTGACTTTTATGCAATTCTTGCTGCCATGTATGCTGTGACTAATAGTGATGAGGGTGACTGTTACCGGTGTTTCCCGCCCGACCTGGGCATTGAGACTGCCGCTCTAGGTACTGGTTAGGCTGCTGCTTTAGGTGCTATAGAGGCTGCTACTCTAGGTGCTAGTGCGTCAGTTTCCTCAGGTGCTGGTGAGTCTGCGCTCTCAAGTACTGCGTCGGCTTCGGCCTCCCACATCTTCACTCTTGACTCGGGGGCTTCTCGCTCCTTCATTCGAGACCGCACCACACTCACGCCGCTTGGTCGGCCAGTTGCTGTCTCTCTAGCAGACCCCTCTGGGGGTCCTGACCTTGCTCACTTCTCCACTGTCCTCCTGTGTCCGGCGGCCCCCTCTTGCACCCTTTTTGGTCTTTACCTCCCCTCGTTCTCTACGAACTTGGTGAGTGGTGCTGACCTGCAGGATGCGGGGGTTCACCAGTTCACTTCTGCGAGTCAGTGGGTGACCCACTGCACGGACGCTCGTACAGGCCGACACCTGGCCACGTTTACACGTCTGCCGGGGTCGAGCCTGTACACAGTAACCACTGCGTCGGGTTAGGTGTTTGCTGCAGCGTCTGGGTCTGGTCCTGAGTCTACCCCTTGCTCGTGTCGCCTCCTATCTCACGAGACTCTCCTCTGGCACCACCGCCTTGGTCACCCCTCCCTGCTTTGTCTCCGCTGCATGGCCTCCCGTGTCCTTGTCTCTGGTCTTCCCCGGTCCCTCCCTCCCCTTCCTCCGGGGCCTGCCCCTACCTGCGTCCCCTGTGTCGAGGGGCGGCAGCGGGCTGCCCCTCACTCCTCCTAGTTTCCTCCGACAGAGGCCCCGCAGCAGACGCTTCACATGGACGTGTGGGGGCCGGCCCGCGTCCGTGGACAGGGTCACGAGCGCTACTTCCTGCTGGTGGTTGACGACTACTCGCGTTACAGCACAGTCTTCCCCTTGCGCAGCAAGGGTGATGTCACTGAGGTGTTGATCGATTGGATCCGCGCAGCTCGTCTCCAGCTCAGGCGGAGCTTTGGCTCGGACTTTCCTGTTCTGCGTCTGCACTCTGACAGAGGCGGAGAGTTCTCCTCTGGCCTTCTGCGAGCCTACTGTCGTGCACGAGGCATCCGCCAGGCCTTTACGCTTCCGGACTCTCCACAGCAAAATGGGATTGCTGAGCGCCGCATTGGCATGGTCATGGACGTCGCCCGTACGTGCATGATGCATGCGGCTGCCCCCCATTTTCTGTGGCCGTTTGCGGTTCGGTACGCGGCGCATCAGATCAACCTTCAGCCCAGGGTCTCCATGCCGGAGTCCTCCCCAGCTTTGCTATGGACGGGGAAGGTTGGCGATGCGTCTGCATTCCGTGTCTGGGGATCTCGGGCGTTTGTCCACGACTTGTCTGCGGACAAGCTGTCCCCTTGTGCTGCTCCTTGCGTCTTCCTGGGTTTTCCCCCTGACGCGCCAGGGTGGCAGTTCTACCACCCCACCTCTCGTCGTGTTCTGTCCTCCCAGGACGTCACGTTTGACGAGTCGGTCCCCTACTACCGCCTCTTCCCCTACCGCACTCCGTCCCTCCCCACGCCACCGCTCTTCCTTGTATCAGGTTCCCCCCCTAGTAGACCCCCTCCCCCCTCAGGGTCCAGCCCCTTCAGGTGTGACCCAGGTTGACGCAGTCGAGCCTTTCGAGGTTACTGGTGACTCTGGTGCTGCTGAGGGTGCTGAGCCTGGGGGTGCTGACTCTGGGGGTGCTGAGCGTGTTGGTGCTACGCCAGGGGGTGTTGGGCCTTGGGGTGCTGGGCGAGGGGGTGCTGAGCCCGGGGGTGCTGAGCCTGAGGGTGCTGAGCCTGAGGGTGCTATGCCTGGGGGTACTGAGCCAGAGGGTGCTACGCTTGGAGGTGCTGTGCCTGCGGGTGCGGAGCCTGAGGGAGCTGGGCCTGCTCGTGTGGCGTCTGGCGGTGCTGTGCCTAGCGGTTCTCCGGGTGCTTCGTCTCGACGGGAGCCACTCTCTCCACAGGAGCTGCGCGAGTGGTTTGCCTGGCGGTGGAGGCGTACTGCTGGAGCTGGAGGTTCTTGGACTGCTGAGGGTGCATGTGCCGCGGGTCTCGGAGGTGCTCATGCTGGAGGTACTAGAGCTGCTAGGCCGGCGGGTGCGTCTAGAGCTGGAGCTGCTGAGGGTGTTGGCGCTGAGGCTACTGCTGTCGGTCCTGGCAGCGGTGCTACTGGAGTTACTGGAGCTGGAGGTGCTGGTGGCACTAGTGCTACCGCTGGGGGTGCTGGTGCTGTCCCTGCTGTGTATGGAGTCGCCGCGCGGCCTCGGTTGTATTTCGTTCCACTCCTTAGTAGGTTCTTGGTCTCCTGCCTTCTACTGGTCCTCCTCCTCCCTTAGAGTGTCCACAGCCTGTCCCGTCACAGTTACATTTACAGCCGGCCTCCCCACTACCTGCTCATTCTCCCTACACTTGTCCTACTGGAGGTCTTGCTGAGCGTCGTGAGCCTGCGTCTCGCCCTGCGTCGCCTGTCCGTGCTGCTCGCTCTAGTGGTTGTGGTTCGCGTCAGCGTCCTCCTTTTGTCCCTGGCACGCACCGGATGTCTCTGCGTCCGTCGACTGCTCCTCTGCGTGCCCCTTTACCTTCTCCTCTTGAGTCTTCTCTTCCTGCTCTTGCCGACCCGGAGTCGGACTCTCTTCGTGCTGCCAGTCCTACTGTCACGCGTCTCCTTGCTACTATCGTCACTGACCCTTCCTTTGAGTCCACTACTGCGTCTGCCCTAGTTGCTGAGCTCGTTGACTTTGCTGCTCGCTGTCGTCTAGACAACGCTGCTAGCCTTGTCGCTGAGTCTGAGTCAGTGTGTCTGTCCTCTTTCCGTCGGGGGTGAGTGTGCTCTTGGCACGGACGTCCTTGAGGACAGGCAGGAGGAGTTTCACTTCTGGGCTGCTGCTTCACCTCATCTCGTGTCTGTACTGCTTACCCCTAAGGGAGACCCGGATGCACTTGACATCCCGACTCCGCGCTCTTACGCGGAGGCGATAGAGGGTCCCTACTCCTCTCAGCGGCAGGAAGCTATGGACGCAGAGATGGCTTCCCGGAAGTCCACACGCACCTACGTTGACGCGGTTCCCCCACCTGGGGCGAACATCATCAGTGGCATGTGGATTTTCAGGGTGAAGCGACCGCCGGGTTCCCCGCGTGTCTTCAAGGCGAGGTACGTGGCTCGTGGCTTCAGTCAACGACAGGGATTTGACTACTTTCATACCTTCTCTCCCACCCCGAAGATGACCACTCTTCGGGTGCTGCTGCACATAGCCGCTCAGCGCGACTACAAGCTTCACTCTCTCGACTTCAACACTGCTTTCTTGCAGGGCAGCCTGCACGAGGAGATTTGGCTGCGCCGCCCACTTGGCTTCACTGGGACTTTTCCTCCTGGCACCCAGTGGAGCCTCCGACGGCCAGTCTACGGTCTCCACTAGGCACCGCGTGAGTGGCACGACACACTGAGGACTACGCTTGCGGCTCTTGGGTTTGCTCCCTCTACTCCCGACCCGTCGCTGTTTCTGCGCATCGACACTTCTTTGATGCCGTTCTACATCCTCGTGTACGTCGACGACTTGGTCTTTGCCACAGCTGACACTACTGGACTCGCCCACGTGAAGTCCGAGCTGCAGAAGAGACACACGTGCATAGACGTGGGTGAACTGCGCAGCTACCTTGGCTTGCAGATCACCCGGGACAGAGCACGCCGCACCATTACCCTGACTCAGTCACACATGGTGCAGCAGGTCCTTGAGCGCTTCGGCTTCACGTACTCCTCGCCTCAGGCCACTCCTCTGTCTACTCGCCACTCGCTTTCAGCTCTGCCTTCGGATGAGTAGAGCTTGTTGGCTGCCTCATGTACCTGATGACCTGCACTCGACCTGACCTTGCATACCCTCTTAGCATTCTCGCACGCTATGTTGCTCCTGGGAGACACAGACCAGAGCACTGTGAGAATAAACGAACAGGAATGGATGAACTAGCTATGAAATGAGTACAAGTAGGAAACCCTAGAATTGTGTACCCCCTATAGGCTAACCCACTGTAGCCTACACAAGCAGAACATATATAATGTTTGACACACCCCCATAGGCAAAGTGGGGGAGAACAAGGGGTCACAAGACCAGTCAAGCAAAGCAAAGCAAGCTCAGGGTGGATCACAAAGTCACCACACAGTCCGAGCACAAGAGCAGGGCCAGAGGCCAGTTCACATGCAGGAGTACAGACATATATATAAAACTAGACAAGCAAGAGCAGGTATATATATATATGTCACAGTACAAGTGAAGTCAAGAGGAGAGCAAGTGAGGCAAGACAGGCACAAGACCCAGCTGGGTGCAAAAGCGCTGATGGTCACAAGGCGCGAGTGCCTTGGTGAAGACATCAGCAGTGTTGGCCTCAGAGGCCACGTACGCAAGTCGCAACTGACCACGCTGCTGCAGCTCACGAGCAAGGAAGTAGCGGAGAGCAATGTGCTTCGTTCTGTGCTCCAAGCGCTGCTCTCGACACAAGGCCAGCATGGCCTTGTTGTCTACGTACAGCACTGGAGGAGAACAAGGTGGCTCTCCAAGGTCAGTCAGCAGGTAGGTGAGCCAGCGAAGCTCCTGTGCAGCCATGGCCCCGGCGTAGATCTCAGCCTCACAACTGGAGCCGAGAACCGAAGACGAGCGAGTAGACCGCCACGAGACAGAGTCGGAACCAAGGCTGAAGGTGTAACCCTGTGACGACCGCTGCGTAGCCTGGTCGTCAGCCCAAGAAGCGTCCGCGTGGCCGGTAAGGACCACTGGACTCCGCCCTCCAAGCACTAGCCCCATGCCCGACGTACTGCACAGGTAGCGCAATACCCTCTTCGCTGCAGCCATGTGCTCTGGTCTGTGTCTCCCAGGAGCAACATAGCGTGCAAGAATGCTCAGAGGGTATGCAAGGTCAGGTCGTGTGCAGGTCATCAGGTACATGAGGCAGCCAACAAGCTCTGCATACGGACCACTCGACTCTACGGACTCATCCGAAGGCAGAGCTGAGAGTGAGTGGTGGGTAGGCAGAGGAGTGGCCTGAGGCGAGGAGTACGTGAAGCCAAAGCGCTGAAGGACCTGCTGCACCATGTGTGACTGAGTCAAGGTAATGGTGCGGCGTGCTCTGTCCCGAGTGATCTGCAAGCCAAGGTAGCTGCACAGTTCACCCAGGTCTGTGCACGTGTGTCTCTTCAGCAGTTCGGACTTCACGTAGGCGAGTCCAGCAGTGTCCCCTGTGGCAAAGACCAAGTCGTCGACGTACACGAGGATGTAGAACGGCGGCAGTGAAGTGTCGGTGCGCAGAAACAGCGACGGGTCAGCAGTAGAAGGAGCAAACCCAAGAGCCGCAAGCGTAGTCCTCAGTGTGTCATGCCACTCACGCATTGCCTGGCGGAGACCGTAGACTGGCCGTCGGAGGCTCCACTGGGTGCCAGGAGGGAAAGTCCCAGTGAAGCCAGGTGGACGGCGCAGCCAGATCTCCTCGTGCAGGCTACCCTGCAGGAACGCAGTGCTGAAGTCGAGAGAGTGAAGCTCGTAGTCGCGCTGAGCGGCTATGTGCAGCAGCACCCGAAGAGTGGTCATCTTCGGGGTGGGAGAGAAGGTCTGAAAGTAGTCAACTCCCTGCCGCTGACTGAAGCCACGAGCAACGTACCGTGCCTTGAAGACAGGTGGAGAGCCCGGCGGCCGCTTCACCCTGAAGATCCACATGCCACTGACGATGTTCGCCCCAGGAGGGGGAACCGCGTCAACGTAGGTGCCTGTGGACTTCCAGGAAGCCATCTCTGCATCCATAGCTGCCTGCCACTGAGAGGAGTAGGGACCCTCTACGGCCTCCGCGTAAGAACGCGGAGTGGGGATGTCTAGTGCATCCGGGTCTCCCTCAGGGGCAAGCAGTACAGACGCGAGATGAGGTGAAGCAGCCGCTAGACACTGTAACTCCTCCTGCCTGTCCTCTAGGACGTCCGTGCCAAGAGCACACTCACCCCCGACGGACGAAGGACAGACAGACGCAGACTCAGCAACAAGACTAGCAGCGTAGTCGAGACGATAGCGAGCAGCAAAGTCAACGAGCTCAGCGACTAGAGCAGACGCAGCAGTGGACTCAAAAGAGGGGTCAGTGACGACAGTAGCAAGCAGACGCGTGACAGTAGGACTGGAAGCGCGAAGAGAGTCTGACTCAGGGTTGGCAAGCGCAGGAAGAGAGGACTCAGGAGGAGAAGGCAAAGGAGCACGCAGAGGAGCAGTGGACGGACGCAGAGACATCCGGTGCGTGCCAGGGACAGGAGGAGGACGCTGACGCGAACCGCGACCACTAGCGCGAGCAGCACGAACCGGCGACGCGGGACGAGACGCAGGCTCACGACGCTCAGCAAGACCTCCAGTAGGACCAGTGTAAGGAGAGGGAGCAGGCAGAGGAGAGGAAGGCTCCAATAGTGACTGCGACTGGACAGGCTGTGGACACTCTACCGAAGGAGAAAGACCAAGAACCTGCTGTAGGAGCGGAACGAAGTACGACCGAGGCCGCGCGGCAGCTCCAGACTCAGCAGGGACAGCACCAGCACCCTCAGCGACAGCAACAGCGCCACCAACACCTCCAGCGGCAGGACCTCCAGCAGCACCAGCAGCAGAACCACCGCCAGGACAGACAGCAGTAGTCTCAGCACCAACACCCTCAGCAGCTCCAGCTCCAGTAGGACCCGCAGGCCCAGCAGCTCCGGGACCGGCAGCACCAGCACCCTCGACGGTCGACGAAGCTCCAGCTCCAGCAGCACTCCTCCAACGGCGAGCAAACCACTCGCGCAGCTCCTGCGGAGAGAGGGGCTCCCGGCGAGACGCAGCAGCAGGAGAAACCCCAGGCTCAGCAGCTCCAGGCTCAGCACCCCCAGGCACAGCAGCTCCAGACGTAGCACCCCCAGGCTCAGCAGCTCCAGACTCAGCACCTCCAGGCTCAGCAGCTCCAGACTCAGCACCCCCAGACTCAGTAGCTCCAGCTCCAGTAGGACTCGCCGACCTTCCCCGTCCACAGTAACACTTGGGACATCGCGGGCCGAGAGACCCTGGGGTGAAGGTTGAGCTGATGCGCCGCGTACCAAACCGCAAACGGCCACAGAAAATGGGGGGCAGCCGCATGCATCATGGACGTACGAGCGACATCCATGACCATGCCAATGCGGCGCTCTGCAATCCCATTTTGCTGTGGAGAGTCCGGAAGCGTAAAGGTCTGGCGGATCCCCTGTGCACGACAGTAGTCTCGCAGAAGGCGAGAGGAGAACTCCCCACCTCGGTCAGAGTGCAAACGCAGAACAGGAAAGTCCGAGCCGAAGCTCCTCCTGAGCTGGAGACGAGCCTCGCGGATCCAGTCGATCAGCACCTCAGTGACAGCACCCTTGCTGCGCAAGGGGAAGACTGAGGTGTAACGCGAGTAGTCGTCAACCACCAACAGGAAGTAGCGCTCGTGACCCTGCCCACGGACGGGGGCCGGGCCCCACACGTCCATGTGAAGCATCTGCAAAGGAGCCTCTGTCGGGGGAAACTGGGAGGAGTGAGGAGCAGCCCTGAGGCGCCCCTCGACACAGGGGACACAGGAAGGTCCTGGTCCCGAAGGAAGGGGAGGGAGAGACTGGGGAAGACCAGAGACAAGGACACGGGAAGCCATGCCCCGAAGACGGGGCAAGGAGGGGTGGCCTAGACGGTGGTGCCACAGAAGAGTCTCGTGAGACAGGAGGCGACACGAACAGGGGGCAGACTCAGGACCAGACCTGGACGCAGCAGCAAACACCTGACCCGACGCTGCTACTTGACCGGACGCGGGGATAGGAGGAGACTCAGTGGTCAGGGTGTAGAGGCTCGACCCCGGCCGACGCGAGAACGTGGCCAGGTGCCGGCCTGTGCGTGCGTCCGTGCAGTGGGTCACCCGCTGACTCGCAGGAGTGAACTGGTGAACCCCCGCATCCTGTAGGTCTGCACCACTCACCAAGTTCGTCGAGAACGAGGGGAGGTACAGGCCAGACAGGGTGCCCGAGGGGGCAGCCGGACACGGGAGGACAGTGGAGAAGTGAGCGAGGACAGGACCCCCAGAGGGGTCAGCCAGGGAGACAGCAACCGGCCGACCAAGCGGCTTGAGTGTGGTGTGGTCCCGAAAGAAGGAGCGAGAAGCCCCAGAGTCAAGTGTAAAGGTGAGGGAGGCCGAAGCCAACGCGGTACCTGAGAGCGCAGCCTCACCCGTACCTGAGGAAGCAGACTCACTAGCACCTAGAGCAGCAGCCGCACCTGTACCTGGAGCAGGAGACTCACTAGCACCCAGAGCAACAGCCTCACCAGTAGCTAGAGCAGCAGGTCCTATACCTGGGCCAGGCGGGACGCACAGGTGACCGGCACTAGTAGGCAATGCATACATGGCAGTGAGAATAGCATCATAGTCAAGAGCATATATATCTACCCTCTGCCTAAGCAACTCCACCCAGTCGGGAAGCTCAGCCTCGTCGCCAAACACGGTACGCCAGGCGTCGCTCAGACGGGCGAAGCAGCGGGACGGTGTATGACTACGTGTCCCACAAGGCTGACCAGTCCGAGTACCAGTGCGAATCACGTAAGAGCAGCGAACAGCACTGAGAGACCCTCCACTCTGAGCGTACCACTCACAAAGCTGGCGAGGCGTGAGAGACATGCGAGAGGGTCGCGGGAGCTGCATCTGGCCGCCACCATGAGTAGAAGCAGCAGGAGTGGAAGTAGGAGTAGCGTCGCCACCCCTACAGCCCCAACCAGCGTACCACTCACGCAGCTGCTGGGGCGTGAGGGACTCACGCAGGCGTCGCTGGGGCTGCATCTGGAGCAGGAGCAGACAGCAGCAGGAGCAGGACTAGCAGCAGGAAGGCAGACAGCCAGGCAAGCCAAAAGGCAGGCAGGCAGGCAAGCAGGCGACGCGCAGCGTGCTAGCAGGGCAAGAGCTCACCAGTGGTGGGAAGAGTAGGCTCGGCGACTCAGTGGCTCGGCAGCTCGGCGGCTCGGCGGCTCGGGCGACTCGGGCGGCTCGGCGGCAAGGCGGCTCGGCAGCAACTGCAGCTCAGCAGCTCGGTGATTCGGCGACTCGGCGGCAGGGCGGCTCGGTAGCAACTGCAGCTTAGCAGCTCAGCGACCCGGCGGCTCGGCGGCAGGGCGGCTCGGCTGCTGGGCGGCTCGGGTGCAGGGCGGCTCGGCGGTGGGGCGGCTCGGCTGCTGCAGGTGAGCGATGAAGGAGGAGGAGAAGCAGGGGAGGCCACGCACCTGCCACCCCTCAGGTCGCCTCGACAGGCGACGGGAAAAGGTGGGGTGGGTGGTGGGGGCCGGTAGGTGCAGCGGCGGGGCCAGCAGGTGCAGTTG
The DNA here is from genome assembly GCA_948144175.1 of Closterium sp. NIES-65. Classification (NCBI taxonomy): domain Eukaryota; kingdom Viridiplantae; phylum Streptophyta; class Zygnematophyceae; order Desmidiales; family Closteriaceae; genus Closterium; species Closterium sp. NIES-65. The sequence goes on along the minus strand of CANXME010002275.1, from coordinate 4,454,860 downwards.
CGGGGCCGGTAGAAGGGGACGGCAGGAGCCGTCAGGAGGGGACGGCGGGGGCGTCAGGAAGGGACGGCGGTGCCGTCACGAAGGGACGGCGGGGCCGTCAGGAGGCGACCGGGCCGCGACGGGGGCAGGCGGCGGGGCCGCGTAAGGGCCTGGGCGGGGCCGCGACAGAGCCGTCGGCGGGGCCGCGTGAAAGCCGGGGCGGGGCCGCGTAGAAGCCGGGGCGGGGCCGCGCGAGAGCAGGCGGCGGGGCCGCGAAGGAGCCGGGGCGGGGCCGCGTGAGAGCAGGCGGCGGGGCCGCGTAAAGGCCGGGGCGGGGCCGCGACAAAGCCGTCGGCGGGGCCGCGTGAAAGCCGAGGCGGGGCCGCGTAGAAGCCCGGGCGGGGCCGCGCGAGAGCAGGCGGCGGGGCCGCGAAGAAGCCGGGGCGGGGCCGCGTGAGAGCAGGCGGCGGGGCCGCGTAAAGGCCGGGGCGGGGCCGCGACAGTGAAAGCGGCGGGGCCGCAGGGAAAATGACGACCCGAGGGGTCGCTAAAAAAAATCGCGCCTCGGGGGGCGCTTCGGTGGGCCCAAAAAAAAACGGTCCGTAGAAGGACCCGCTCTATACCATGTGAGAAAAAACGAACAGGAATGGATGAACTAGCAGTGAAATGAGTACAAGTAGGAAACCCTAGAATTGTGTACCCCCTATAGGCTAACCCACTGTAGCCTACACAAGCAGAACATATATAATGTTTGACAAGCACATGGCTGCAGCAAAGAGGGTGTTGCGCTACTTGTGCAGTACGTTGGGCATCGGGCTTGTGCTTGGAGGGCAGAGACCAGTGGTCCTCTCTGGCCACGCAGACGCTTCTTGGGCGGACGACCAGGCTACGCAGCGGTCGTCACAGGGTTACACCTTCAGCCTTGGTTCCGGCTCTGTTTCGTGGCGGGCTACCCGCTCATCTTCTGTTCTCGGCTCTAGTTGTGAGGCTGAGATCTACGCAGGAGCCATGGCTGCACAGGAGCTTCGCTGGCTCACCTACCTGCTGACTGACCTTGGCGAGGTGCCTCGTTCTCCTCCGGTGTCGTACGTAGACAACAAGGCCATGCTGGCCTTGTGTCGAGAGCAGAGACTGGAGCACAGAACGAAGCACATTGCTCTTCGCTACTTCCTTGCTCGTGAGCTGCAGCAGCGTGGTCAGCTACGTCTTGCGTACGTGGCCTCTGAGGCCAACACTGCTGATATCTTCACCAAGGCACTTGCGCCTTGTGATCATCAGCGCTTGTTTACTCATCTTGGTCTTGTGCCTGTCTTGCCTCACTTGCTCACCTCTTGACCGTGCTTGTATTGTTACATATATATACCCCTGCTCTTGCTTGTCTAGCCTACTATATATATATGTACTCTTGCATGTGAACTGGCCTTGTGGCCTTGAACTTGTGCTTGGAATGTGTGGTGACTTTGTGATCCACCCTGTGCTTGCTTTGCTTTGCTTGACTGGTCTTGTGACCCCTTGTTCTCCCCCACTTTACCTATGGGTGTGTGTCAAATTATAATGTTGTGTAGGCTGTAGTGTAGGTACACAATTTCAGGGTTGCATACTTGTATCACTTCCATTCCTTAGTCATTCATTCTCGTTTCTTCTCATTACCATCAGATTCGGGTCGAACCATCGGACTGCGCAAAGACAACATTTAGGACTAGGTACGGGTCGTTCGAGTACACTGTGATGCCTTACGGGCTGACCAACACACCGGCGACTTTTCAAATGACCATGAACGAGGCATTTAGGCTGCTCTTAGATAAATGTGTCATAGTTTACCTCGACAACATCCTAGTTTACAGTCAGGATAAGCTGCAGCACTTAGCGGATCTGGAAGCGGTTTTTAAGGTTTTAGACGAGCATTGCCTACTGACCAAGGGTTCCAAGTGCGAGTTCTTCCTGGATAGGTTAGAATTTTTGGGGCACGTCATTTCGGAGGCTGGGGTTGAAATCGACCCAAAGAAGTTGGACACGGTCAAAGCATGGCACCCCCCGACGAACATAACGGAACTGCAGAGTTTTTTAGGGTTCATTAATTATGTTCGTTGGTTCGTCCCCGACATGGCACAGTTGACTGCCCCGCAGACGGATTTACTACGAAAGGGGTTCGCTTTTAAGTGGGGGGAGAAAGAGCATGCTGCCTTCTCTACCCTGAAAAATGTTCTTTGTTCACCGCCCGTCCTGCGCATCGCCAACCCACATCGCCCCTTCGAGGTTGTTACAGACGCAAGCCACATCGCCATTGGAGCCGTACTGCTACAGGACTTCGGCAACGGCCTACAGCCCATTGCATACGAGTCACGAAAACTGCATCCGCCCGAGCGAAATTACCCGATACACGACCGCGAATTTTTTGCGATCGTTCATGCGTTCAAAGTGTGGCGCTGCTACTTGACCGGCGCAGACGTGACAGTACAGACAGACCACCGATCAATACAGTACCTCCGCGCACAGCCCCACCTCAGCCCACGACAGAATTGCTGGCTCGATTTCCTCGAATCCAATTTCCACTTCACAGTCACCTACAAAAAAGGGAGCCTCGAACATCGCCGACGCACTGACCCGCCCCACTGCCCAGATCCACGCGATACTACTCGCCCAGACCAGCCCGCTACTTACAAGACTATTTACCCACGGATATCAAATGGACCCATTCTTCACAGGAGGAAATTCACAGCAATTCGCAGCAGCCAAGGGAGTCTATTACGTAAAAGCTGGGACCGACCGCATCTGGATACCAGGGTACACACTGCTAGGGAAATTACTATTACAGGAGGCACACGACGGGGTTACCTCGGGACATTTCGGGGTAGAAAAAATACGGCAGGAGCTGCAGCGGTATTATTACTGGCCCGAAATGTTGACCAACGTGCAGCGACACGTGGCATCGTGTCCCAATTGCCAGATCATGAAGTCAACACGGAAGCGGCCGGCGGGACTGTTGCAGCCAATCCCTTTTCCAGAGCGTGCTTAGCAGCAGGTAACGATGGACTTCGTTACGGGGTTACCGGGCGGGGCGAGTGGGAATGACGCGATCCTGGTCGTCGTCGATCGACTGACGAAAATGGCACACTTCACAGCCTGCAAAAAATCAATCACAGCCGAAGAAACAGCCCGCCTCTTCATCTCTACCGTCGTTCGACTGCACGGGATACCAGCATCAATCATCAGCGACAGAGACACGAAATTCACCAGCAACTTCTGGCGGAACCTGTGGCAGCAGTTCGGTACGCGACTACAGTTTAGTTTATCGTACCACCCTGAAACAGACGGACAGACAGAACGGACAAATCAGACCATGGAACAGCTCATCCGGGCCACTCGCGACAACCCAAACGCGTGGGAACAGCAACTGCCACTCATCGAATTCGCATACAACAACGCCCCATCCGCCACGACCCAACAATCACTGTTTTACCTGAACTACGGACAAGACCCAACAACACCCATGACCTCGAATCCCGAGAACCCGGTTCCACGCGCGCAATAGTTCGCCGAAATTTTGCAAGCAGCACGGACCAGGGCAGCACACGCAATTACAAAAGCTAACATCATCACTAAACGCAACGCCGACCGCCACCGCAGACCTATCACTTACCAGCTTGACGGCTTAGTTTTGCTCGACACCCAAAATCTCTGACTGCCCATCACCCCGAAACTCCGCCCCCGATACTGCGGGCCATTTCGCTTAAGCCACATGCTTACACCTGTCACCGCCCACCTCCTCCTCCCTGCTGACTGGTACGTCAGCCCCTCGTTCCACGTCAGCCTACTTCGCCCTTACGTCCCGTCCACGAGCCAACTGCCACGCAATCGCCCAGCCAGGATGACAAGACCGCCGACTTAACCAATCATCACCCCCGAGAAAATCCAGAGTCACAGAGTTCGCGACCCTCGAGGAGCCCGAAGGATCGAGCTCTTACTCCGCTGGAAGGACCGTACACCCACCGAAGACAATTGGGTTCCCCTGGACAGAATCGAAAACCACCCCTGTCAGAATCCCAACCACTAGACCATTGGGATAAAAGGGCTTGTTTGTGTAGCGGGTAAGTGCGCCCATAACCCCCCAGGCCAACGTGCTCGTAACCCTTCCCTAGGATCAATCGGGGATCACCAGTGGACCTTTGACACCCCCCCGCACTGGGATGTCCGAAGTGCACACACCGGGATTCGAACCCGAGACCTTCGCTCTGATACCATGAGAAAACTGAAACGAGGATGAATGAACTATGAATAAAGTGGGTACAAGTACCAGCCCTAATTGGGTTGTACCCTCTATGGGATACCCCACTACAGCCTACACAAAAGCATAAGCTATAATGTTTTGACAACCCCGTCCTCACCGAGTATCTGCGCAGCCGAAATTTCAGGGATATACACGCACTTTCGTAAGGAGGACCTCCTTAAAGGGGGGGGTAGTGTAAGGAAAACCTCTTTTTCCTTACTTCGCATCGCTGCTCAACGCGTACATCACTGTAGCACCACAGTCAGCACCGTTACCACTCGCAGTCCTCGCATCGACAATCTGCCCGCCACCTTCGCACGTCGCACCCCGACCTCATGGCTCGGCGGGTAACTCGCGCCACGGGCCTCCGCTTCGATACTTTTCCGAACCTCAGTCCCGGGCCCGTCGCGCGACAACCACAGTCCATTACCGTTACCACTGTAGTTTCGCTATATATTATTCGCTCATGCCTTCGCTCATTGTACTCTTGCTTGGATAGTGCAATTCTCGTTCGTTCACTCAATTGCACTCGTAACACGTGCATTTCCGTTACTCATTCGTCCGTCACTACTCCATGCAGTTCGCACCGCATCGCAAGCGGTGGTAAAAGCTCTTTCGCTAAAAGCATATGAATTTGCAGTAACTCGTTAATCAGCAAATTGCAACAGAAGTGATGTTCATGGTATCGTATACTAGAAACAAGTGTTATACAGTCCATGAGCCAGGCAGCAGAATTGATGAAATAAGATGCCTCATTTCAAAGACCAACTAATATAAAATGTTTCGCTAATTTTCATGGTTCGGTCAGTGGCAGAGTTATAAATTTGGTTTGCTTGTTCTAGTAAAGTCTAGTATATTTCGTGTTCATAACTCTACTAATAGACAGGCTTATAATAGCTGTTGTGTGTTCTCGAAAGACCAACAATCGCGTATGATGGTGCAGAAATGACAAGCAAGTTCCAAGCTTCCGCACTGAGCGAACTGTCTGTCACTGCCTGTCGAACTGTCTAGTCACTCAGAATTTCCCGACGAAGACTGCACTTTATTTAGTGGTAGTCTGCCCCAATGTTAGACGTCATGATGGCGCTCTTCTTGGTTCCACCGAATGTGCGGGAACCTTTGCGTGATTTATCAGCTCTTTCACTGTCATCCGATTTACGCGATTCGATTCTGGACTCGCTCGGATTGGATGTTCGCAAGATCAATGGCGCATCGTGGCGCTCTTGGCGCCGTCTGGGCTACCCATTCTTCGTCCGCCTGAATTCCGCACGCTAGATAGTCACACCGTTCGCTGAAATCATATGCAAGCTTTTCCTTTTTACAAAGAGTGAATCACTTCGAACCCTCAAATTTTATTCACAGCGACATGGCCGTCCCGCGTGCCCTCCTTGTATCAGTCGTTTGCCTCTTTGGAGCCGCCGCTACCACTGCTGCAGGTCCATCCATTTCGTCGGGAACCGTCGCTCCGCGTCGTAACCTTACAGAACTTCGCGGGTCTCGTCGGGCCTTGGAGCAAATCATACCCCTTCCCAACCCCGTGGCTGCAGCTCTCGGCGCAGCGGCAGGAGCCAAGCTCAAAGCAGTCCTTCTAGAAGCTGCCACGATAGCAAGCTTCGTTTCTCAACTTCCTGGCGGACACTTTTCCAAGGGGGCTTCTAAAGTTTGCGAGGATTTCGGCGCGCTGCCCGCCTGCGATTTCTATTTTGACCTGCTGGGTCCTCTCGGTCTGCCCTCTCTTCGCCTCCCTTTCGTCTCTCAACTTGTGCTGCTGGATTCCCAGCGCAACGGGGACCGCCCCGTGAGCTTGAATATCGCCACCAGCGTTTCGCCCAGCGTTGACGACATTGGCGAGGGCAAAACGAAGGCTGACGGTTACCACGTGGAGGTGGATGCGACTGGGAAAGCGGAGTACTGCAATTGCAAGGCAGGAGAGCTGGCAACGAGCGTGGCACACGCAGATGATCAATTCTATGCAACTGGAGAGGTGAGCTAAAAAACCTACAAAATAGGCAAAGCAGCTTTTTTCGCAGAATGCTTCGAACAATGCTCTTTACCTGCTCCCGCTCGCCCCGTAATCATCCATCCCCCCATCTCACCATCTTTCCTTCCCATCGCCCATCCCATTCCTTTGCGCCCTCTACAGCCAGCAAGGGTCTACGCTCGGACTTTTCAGAAGAACCTTCCAACAGAAGCATTTCAGGGTTGTTGTGTGCGCCTGCCACTGGCCAGCGTTCAGCTGAAGGCTCCTAATGGTGGTGTCATTAATCTGAACAAGGGGGACAGAAACAATCTCTTCCCTGAAGAGCGCCGCTGTCTTCTCTTCCACGTACTTGTATTGTAGACGTATCAGAAATGGGAAGTAGGTACCTTAGTTATTGGGGTTGTGCGCCATTTTCGATTTTGTCAAAATTGGAATTCTCAGTTTCACTCGTTGAAGATAAAACATTGTGAAGCAATCTGCAGCCTTGGTTTCTGTAGATTGAAATGATTCCTGCAATTGTTTCCGTTCTGGATTCAATGATACTGCGAACCGTTGTGTTCAAAAGGAATCGACTTTAAACGAGTGCCAACAGATGTGGTGCACCACGAATAAAATCTGTCGAAACCGCCACGTCCGTACCAATTGAAGCACACGGTGTGAGGCTTTTCCTATTTCCAAGGGACGACTGCCACATCACCAGCCTACCCTCTTTCGTGGGAGCGTCCTGCGTTGCCGCAGCGTCCATCTCACAAAGCGCCAGAACAACGTCACTGCTGCAAGCAAATGCATTTTATGACACACCATATCTTGGTGCGCGAATTGTCCACACAGTTGGTGGGTTCACTTTTGCGCCTCCCGTTGGCTCCCGATCAGGCGAGGAGCCAGACTACCATCCAATTAATGGCTCAAAAGTTTCCAAGTAGCTCAGTAAAATCCGGGAAGGCTTGGCCCACATGACAGTTGCGAATCTCCTGCTGACAGCAATGCACATCCCGGTCGCTCTCGGCACGAATGCAACCAGACTCCAGACCAGACGCGCTTCCCAGACGAGAACCCGCGCCAAATCCCCGCGAGCTTGCTCACCTCATGATTCTACCGAACCTACACACTGATCTCGATTGCGGCACGAGGGAAAGGGGATCACGAAAAAACGGGGGTGGGGGAATGGGAGAAAGATTTTCCAGTCGAGTTGCCCGAGGGTATGAACTTGTATGTGCAGTGGTGCAGCAGCTTACGGCAGCAGTGCACCGCAGAACCCGTACTGAATCTTGTCCTGCCGAACCGGACATGGGGCGCACCCACAGAATCTGTGATGCCTCTCTCTTTCCGAGGCTTCTCCTTGCTGGAAGCGCAAACAGACACCATGTCACCTGCCGAGCCAACGATGTCCAACCAAACAATCGAATCCATATCTCTCTCTCTCTCTCTCTCTCTCTCTCTCTCTCTCTCCGGCCAATATCATAGACACTCAAAGTATTCCTGAGCGGGCTCTCAGGTGTAATCACCAACAGATGTAGTAGGGTTTTCCTGATGTTTCTGAATACAGCCACTACAGAAAATGCAGCACCTGAAAAAAGAAAAAAAAGAACTTGTAGCGAACCTAGATGAATTCCGAGACAGATCAGCCCTAACTACGGGAAGCCGCCCACTTCAGGAGAAATATATTGCACCCTCTTGACCCAAAAGAAAAACCCAATCGGAAAGGGATGCGATTCGGGAGGCATCAGCCCTAAAAACAATGCCCTTTCCCGTGTCTAGGGTTGATCCCTCCCGAAAATGCGTCCAGATTTTATAGGGGTTTAGTTTTTTCTGCCCTGTCGTAAATTTACGTACATTAATTTAACAAATCCAAGTCGGGAGGGTAAACTAGATAGTTCTGGTTTTGTCACTTCCTAAAGATATTAGCCAGTGTAAGCAATGTGACTAAACAGCAACGACCAATCAACATTGAGAAAGTCCAGATCGATTGCACCTGAGATTCCGCTCGGAACTTATCTGAGTATGTATGAAGTTGGCCTCTCTCTCTCTCTCTCTCTCTCTCTCTCTCTCTCTCTCTCTCTCTCTCTCTCTCTCTCTCTCTCTCTCTCTCTCTCTCTCTCTCTCTCTCTCTCTCTCTCTCTCTCTCTCTCTCTCTCTCTCTCTCTCTCTCTCTCTCTCTCTCTCTCTCTCTCTCTCCCTCTCTCTCCCTCTCTCTCCCTCTCTCTCTCTCTCTCTCTCTCTCTCTCTCTCTCTCTCTCTCTCTCTCTCTCTCTCTCTCTCTCTCTCTCTCTCTCTCTCTCTCTCTCTCTCTCTCTCTCTCTCTCTCTCTCTCTCTCTCTCTCTCTCTCTCTCTCTCTCTCTCTCTCTCTCTCTCTCTCTCTCTCTCTCTCTCTCTCTCTCTCTCTCTCTCTCTCTCTCTCTCTCTCTCTCTCTCTCTCTCTCTCTCTCTCTCTCTCTCTCTCGCCGCCTCCCCTCCGCTCCGCACACTCGCCAAACCCAAACCCTCCGCAAGTGGTCTCGTCTTGATCAGCCTCGAATGCCCTCATTCTGGCGGCTGCCCTGATGAGTTCCCTCGAAACTCGGACCCCGCAGACCCTCCTCGGACACCGACCTCCGTATTCCCCCCACCCGTCATCATCCACCCCTCCTTATTCCCCCAATAGGTCGTGGCACGTGCTTTCTTGCGCTTCTCCTTTCCATCATCGGTCCACCCGTCCTCCTTCCGCTTCCTCACTCACCTCCTTCCCCCTCGCACCACTTCCCCTCCTCTACCCACACTTCATTCTTCCCCTATTCCCGGTGGCAAGAGGAGCTGAACTGCTCACCCCCCCCCCCCCCAACTCCCCGCTTCCCCGCCACCCTTTTCCCCCTTCAGCCCCTCCCACACAATCTTGGGTGCTGAATTTTGGGAACTCCAACCAAACCAAACCCCACCCCACTGGGTCGCCTACTTCTAGTATTTAGACCCCCATCCATGCACTTTCTCACATGACTTGCTTCTCCAAGTCCTCTCAATTCGGTGATCCCAAGATCACCCTCACAGCGTAGTTCCTCCCGTTCGACGTAGCGTTCTCTACCGTTTCATAGGTTCAGTTAGTTTACCCGGAGATGGATTTCCTCGTTTGTGATGCGAAGTCTAGGGAGGCGTGTATGTTGAAGGGAAGGCATTCCTGGTCCGATCCGCTTTATTCGGGAAGTTCCAGGAGCTCGTCGCACTCCTCGCCTCCAAGACGTGTAGATTCGTTTATACCGTTGAGTTACGCTCAGACTCACGATTCCATGGTCGGTAGTGTGCCGTTTCATGACCGGCATGTGTTCTTGTGTCATAAGGGCCCCGCTAATTGGCCTGAGAACCCGTTTTCGTTTGACTGGGACTGCATGCCGAGGAGACTTCGTGCTGGTATTAAAGCTCGCGAGGAGGAGATGCAAAGAAAGGTGAGCTACGCTACGTGTTATCCTCTATGTTTCCTCTCTCTTTCAGTTTCTTTATTGTTTGTATGTATTCAGGGTAGTGCTGATTACGTTACTTGCTAGCAAGCTTCCATCGCAGTTCTGCCGTGACTTATCCTGAATGTTTACTTATCTTGCTTCCTCTGCCGTAATGTACCCCCTTGTCTTTTGATGATTTCAGACTATGTTCACCGTCTGTGAAGGGAGGGACGTCCCCGGTTCCTATAATGGGGACATTCTGGTCTTCCCTGAAATGTTGATTTACAGGTTAGTGAAGCTTTTAAGGCCTTTTGCATTGTTATCGTTGTTAGAGTCTTCGTTCGTTATGGCTTATGAAATATATTTGTCTGCAGCTCTCCCTAGAATGCCACCTCTTCTGTGTTATATTTGTTTGCATTTTTCGTCGAATGCTTCCTCACCTTCTATCTCCCTCGCGTTTGTCTTCGTCTGTCTTCTTGCATGCCGTATTTTCACACCTACAGGTCGTTGACTCGTTTCGATGTAGAGTGTTTCGTGGATGAGGCTCTCGTGCAGGAGCAGCCTCGCTTGCTCTGGCCGGAACCCCTTACCGGGTGCCATATCTTCGTGTGCTGCCATGTTACCCGAGACTCACTCTGCGGTGCGATCGGCCCTCAAGTTGTGGCGAAATTCCGCGAGGAGATAGAACGGCGAGGATTGATCGACGTGCACGTCTGGCCGTGCTGTCATCTGTCACGGAATGTCTCTATGGATGCTTGTGTTGGGAACGTGTCTGTATTCAAACGGAGCAAACCCTCGTGCAATAACTGTGGAAGGAGAAGGTCCGAGGATCGATTCCTGTCTGGCGCGAGAAGGCAGCAGCTTCCTCCGGAAGCCCTCGCTGCATTGGTAGCAGCTGCTTCCGCTGGGCAAACTGGAGAGGTTCGGGGGGATTGGTACGGCCAAGTCATGCCTGATGACGTGGCAGATGTCATGGAGCTCCACGTTATGGGTGATTCCGTGGTGGAGCGCCTTTGGCGGGGGAGAATGGGGCTCTGGCCGCAGCAGCAGGTCGAGGAGCAGGCTGATCGTCTCGGTTCAATGCGGTGTGTTTCCGCCGACCCTGAAGCCTCTTCCGAACGTATCCCCGGCTCGGCTTCCGGTTCAGCTCTTTCTGACGCTGGTTCGGAAGTCTGCTCCTGCGCTCCCGCTGCAGTCACGCGATCTTTCTCGGCTCAGTACATCTCTCCTCAGACTTCTCGCTCCAGCAGCGAGGCGTCAAAAGGATCGAATAACAGCCCTTGCGAGTTTTCCAAGTGCGGCGCTGGTGGCGTGGCTCACAGCCCGTCTTCCACGCTGGACGCCGTTAATCGGCTTCGCTCGGCGAGCTTCCACAGCTGCTCGTCGGCCTCCTATTCGTCGACATCAATCGCGTCCGCCGAACCCGCTGGTAACGACGTTCGCTGTGAGGTCAGCGGCGGCATGTCTCTTAGAACGGACTCATCTCTCTCCTGCGTCTCCGCGTCCCCCAGCTCTTCGACGCGGTGGGATAGTTACCTCTGCGGCTCACCTTCACAGCGATTCGGTTCTGCTTCTGAGAGTTCCGCTTCTCGCCCAGTGACGCAGGGACAGTTGCCGAAACTGCCCAGCTGTAACCGGGTAACCAGTTTCCACCAAAGCTTCGCGAAGCAAGAGGCGGAAACCGCTTCAGCTGGGTGGGCTAGCTGGCAGGGGGAGTCCTTTCTCGTGACGGGGCGTGGTGCCATTGCTGCTGCTGCTGTTGCTGCGGTGGCAGTAGCTGGTGTGTCTACAGTGGTGTACCTTTGCCAGAAGAGAGATTGAGATGTTTGTGAAGTTCTTTGTTGCTTGTTGCCTGATGTGTTGCGTCTACCTGTCCTTCTCGGGCAGAAGCAGCATGAAAGGCAAGTGACGCCGGTGGTTATGGTGGTGATCGGCAAGTGAGTTGGATGTGCGGCCAGCCAAATTGGCTGGCATATCTTACCAAGACACTTCTATCTTGTTGGTCCTGAAGGATTGGTGTGGAAGTCAGGTTCTCCTGAGGGTAGGCTTCTGGAGATCTGTTATTCTCTTGTAAATATGTCTAATTGTGTGGTTTGTTGTTCAGGTTGTTATCAGGAAATAAACCACAATAAAGGTACCCTGTAAGGAAATTCCCTTTTCCTTACTTCGCGTCCCTGCTCAACGCGTACGTCACTGTAGCACCTCAGTCAGCACCGTTACCACTCACGACCATCGCATCATTCATTATCCCGCCCTCTTCGCACATCGCATCCCGACCTCACGGCTCGGCTGGTAACCCGCGCTCCGGGCCTACGCTTCGACACTTTCCCAACCTCAGCCCCAGGCTCGTCGCGCGACAACCACAGTCCATTACCGTTACCACTATTGTTTCGCTATATAATCCTTCGCTCATGCCTTCGCTCATTGTACTTCTTTGCTTCGATAGTGCAATTCTCGTTCGTTCACTCAATTGCACTCGTAACACTTGGTAATCAGAGCCTACGATCTCATCTCGGACCGCATCCACACCTTCGCTTCCCACTATCTCAATTTTTGGGGGGGGTAGACGTCTCTTAGCGACACAGCACCGCCGCTCGTAGTGCTCTCTCGCAAGCACGCACGGCCACGACCGAGGCTCTCGCTGAGCTTGCCCGACACCCCCGCCATGGCCGACCTCAATCTCGCCACGTTGACGCAGGAGCAACTCGATCGTCTCGTGCGACAATTGGAGGATTCGGCGCTTGAAATCGCGACGCTCACGGCGGAACGTGACTCCGCTCGTCAACAGTCAACGGTGAATGCTTCGACAACATCCCACGCACCAACCAATGTTTCTGTACATTCGGAGGAGCCGATTGTCATCTCATCCGGCACACCAACGCAACACAACAGCACGGGACAGCGCTCAGGCGCAGCCAGTGACGGCGCAGCCCAACCGATGCCCGGCATGGGAGGGAACAGGAGCACGCTAAGCCCACGGGAGCCCCGAGAAGCCCGTCGGCACGTGGAGTTTGCGGCGACAAGTGGTGAAAACGCCATGATGGCCCCAATGCCACTCAAGCCGCAACGCCCGCCCTGCTTCGACCCAAGCCAACGCGGCGGCCCGACAGTTCAATCGTGGGTCTTCACGATGAATGTGTTTTTTGACGCCAACTACGTCGAGTCGGACGCCGCCAAGATTCGGTATGCGGTTTCACTACTCAGGGGCCCCGCCATGGACTGGTGGCGAGTCATCGTGACGTCGCCACGCGCCTACGAGCCACCGTCGCACGAGGAAGGGCCCTCGGGTCCAGCTGTCACCTGGAGTTCGTTCTGCGAAACAGCCCAATACAGCACGTGGGATGCGTGGTGCGCAGGGCTTCGGGCGCGTTTTGAGCCGATCGCGGCTTCGATTTCGGCGCGTCAGAAACTGCGCACTTGGCGCCAGCTCGGGTCGGTTCAAGACTACACCAGCGGTTTTCTCGCACTTTGCGAACAGGTCGGCTACATGCACGAGGCGGAGCGGGTGGACCGTTACGTCGGAGGGCTGAAGCCGGACATATCGCACGAGATAATGCTACGCGGGCTATCGAATTTCAACGAAATCCTCGCGCTCGCCGAGAAAATCGATATACTACGCCGACCGAGACCGGGGTCCTATTACGGACATCGTCCTCGGGGACCGATCGAGCACGCCACTGTACATGCCGTCGCAACGAATGCAGCTGCCACGCCATTTAGAGGGCGCTGCTTTGCTTGCAACCGGCCGGGCCATCGCAAGAGCGAATGTCCAGAGGAGCTGAGGCGTCGAGGAGCAGAGCAGGGGAAGGAGTCTCAGAGGCAGGGAAACGCCAGCAGTCAGTAGAAGTTGGGCCAACTACTGACGAGACTGCCTGCTCGCCCAACCAAACCGACCCTCACCGAGTCACAGTACCGATTCACGCCATCGATCGGGCTCGGATGAATAAAGAGGGTACAGCGACGGATTGCCCGGTACTGATCTACGGGAAAATACAGGGAGCAGCAGTGAAAATCTTCATTGACGGAGGGGCAAGTCACAGCTTAGTTAATACTGCAACCGCACGGAGATTACAGTTAATACTTAACCGATGTTTACCTGAGATAGATGCACGCTTAGTCGACGGCACGCCATTGGCCATACGAGAAAAAGTGGAGCGAGTAAAAGTCCGCTGCGGGGGAAAATTCGGGTTTACACAGGAAATGCTCGCAACGACGCTGGATGGGCACGACATTTTACTGGGACGTGATTGGCTGCGACGGTACAACCCACGGATCGACTGGACGACGGGGAGCTGCACAGTGCGAAGTAGCGGTAACTGGGTCGTCCTACCTCGCTGGCGGCCACCCGAATCTTCGACAGTCCAGGTCAACGCCATCACGATGAAACGGGCTGTCGCTGCTGGAGCTGACGTGTACGCAGTGGATATCGCAGTGGTAGAAAAAGACAAGCAGCAGAATGATTTAAAGAAACTACTAGCAGCCGTACCGACCGAATTACAAGCACTACTGAAACGGTTCCCGGGGATATTTCCGGATGATTTACCACAGGAACTGCCACCTCAGCGAGCGCACGACCATAGGATCGAGTTAGAACCGGGGGCACAGCCAACAGTACAGCGTTGGGTACAAATACAACCCTAGAAAGCTGTACCCCATATGTGCTACCCCACTATAGCCTACAAACATGCATCAGCTATAATACTCTGACACACCCCCATAGGCTAAGTGGGGGAGAACAAGGGGTCACAAGACCAGTCAAGCAAAGCAAAGCAAAGCAAGCTCAGGGTGGATCACAAAGTCACCACACAGTCCGAGCACAAGAGCAGGGCCAGAGGCCAGTTCACATGCAGGAGTACAGACATATATATAAAACTAGACAAACAAGAGCAGGTATATATATATGTCACAGTACAAGTGAAGTCAAGAGGAGAGCAAGTGAGGAAGGACAGGTACAAGACCCAGCTGGGTGCAAAAGCGCTGATGGTCACAAGGCGCGAGTGCCTTGGTGAACACATCAGCAGTGTTGGCCTCAGAGGCCACGTACGCAAGTCGCAACTGACCACGCTGCTGCAGCTCACGAGCAAGGAAGTAGCGGAGAGCAATGTGCTTCGTTCTGTGCTCCAAGCGCTGCTCTCGACACAAGGCCAGCATGGCCTTGTTGTCTACGTACAGCACTGGAGGAGAACGAGGCGGCTCTCCAAGGTCAGTCAGCAGGTAGGTGAGCCAGCGAAGCTCCTGTGCAGCCATGGCCCCGGCGTAGATCTCAGCCTCACAACTGGAGCCGAGAACCGAAGACGAACGAGTAGACCGCCACGAGACAGAGCCGGAACCAAGGCTGAAGGTGTAACCCTGTGACGACCGCTGCGTAGCCTGGTCGTCAGCCCAAGAAGCGTCCGCGTGGCCGGTAAGGACCACTGGACTCCGCCCTCCAAGCACTAGCCCCATGTCCGACGTACTGCACAGGTAGCGCAATACCCTCTTCGCTGCAGCCATGTGCTCCGGTCTGTGTCTCCCAGGAGCAACATAGCGTGCAAGAATGCTCAGAGGGTATGCAAGGTCAGGTCGTGTGCAGGTCATCAGGTACATGAGGCAGCCAACAAGCTCTGCATACGGACCACTCGACTCTACGGACTCATCCGAAGGCAGAGCTGAGAGTGAGTGGCGAGTAGGCAGAGGAGTGGCCTGAGGCAAGGAGTACGTGAAGCCGAAGCGCTGAAGGACCTGCTGCACCATGTGTGACTGAGTCAAGGTAATGGTGCGGCGTGCTCTGTCCCGAGTGATCTGCAAGCCAAGGTAGCTGCGCAGTTCACCCAGGTCTGTGCACGTGTGTCTCTTCAGCAGCTCGGACTTCACGTAGGCGAGTCCAGCAGTGTCCGCTGTGGCAAAGACCAAGTCGTAGACGTACACGAGGATGTAGAACGGCGGCAGGGAAGTGTCGGTGCGAAGAAACAGCGACGGGTCAGCAGTAGAAGGAGCAAACCCAAGAGCCGCAAGCGTAGTCCTCAGTGTGTCGTGCCACTCACGCGGTGCCTGGCGGAGACCGTAGACTGGCCGTCGGAGGCTCCACTGGGTGCCAGGAGGAAAAGTCCCAGTGAAGCTAGGTGGACGGCGAAGCCAGATCTCCTCGTGCAGGCTACCCTGCAAGAACGCAGTGCTGAAGTCGAGAGAGTGAAGCTCGTAGTCGCGCTGAGCGGCTATGTGCAGCAGCACCCGAAGAGTAGTCATCTTCGGGGTGGGAGAGAAGGTCTGAAAGTAGTCAACTCCCTGCCGCTGACTGAAGCCACGAGCAACGTACCGTGCCTTGAAGACAGGTGGAGAGCCCGGCGGCCGCTTCACCCTGAAGATCCACATGCCACTGACGATGTTCGCCCCAGGAGGGGGAACCGCGTCAACGTAGGTGCCTGTGGACTTCCAGGAAGCCATCTCTGCATCCATAGTTGCCTGCCACTGAGAGGAGTAGGGACCCTCTACGGCCTCCGCGTAAGAACGCGGAGTCGGGATGTCTAGTGCATCCGGGTCTCCCTCAGGGGCAAGCAGTACAGACGCGAGATGAGGTGAAGCAGCCGCTAGACACTGTAACTCCTCCTGCCTGTCCTCTAGGACGTCCGTGCCAAGAGCACACTCACCCCCGACGGACGGAGGACAGACAGACGCAGACTCAGCAACAAGACTAGCAGCGTAGTCGAGACGACAGCGAGCAGCAAAGTCGACGAGCTCAGCGACCAGAGCAGACGCAGCAGTGGATTCAAAAGAGGGGTCAGTGACGACAGTAGCAAGCAGACGCGTGACAGTAGGACTGGCAACACGAAGAGAGTCCGACTCAGGGTCGGCAAGCGCAGGAAGAGAGGACTCAGGAGGAGAAGGCAAAGGGGCACGCAGAGGAGCAGTGGACGGACGCAAAGACATCCGGTGCGTGCCAGGGACAGGAGGAGGACGCTGACGCGAACTGCGACCACTAGCGCGAGCAGCACGAACAGGCGACGCGGGACGAGACGCAGGCTCACGACGCTCAGCAAGACCTCCAGTAGGACCAGTGTAAGGAGAGGGAGCAGGCAGTGGAGAGGAAGGCTCCAGCAGGGACTGCGACTGGACAGGCGGTGGACCCTCTACTGGAGGAGAAAGACCAAGAACCTGCTGCAGGAGCGGAACGAAGTACGGTCGAGGCCGCGCGGCAGCTCCAGACTCAGCAGGGACAGCACCAGCACCCTCAGCGACAGCACCAGCGCCACCCACACCTCCAGCGGCAGGACGAACAGCAGTAGGCTCAGCACCAAGGCCCTCAGCAGCTCCAGCTCCAGGAGGACCCGCAGGTCTAGCAGCTCCGGGACCGGCAGCACCCGCACCCTCGACGGTCGAAGAAGCTCTAGTTCCAGCTCCAGCAGCACCTCCAGACTCAGCAGCACGCCTCCAGCGGCGAGCGAACCACTCGCGCAGCTCCTGTGGAGAGAGGGGCTCCCGGCGAGACGCAGCAGCAGGAGAAACCCCAGGCTCAGCAGCTTCAGACGCAGGACCCCCAGGCGCAGCAACTCCCAGCTCAGCACCCCCAGGCTCAGCAGCTCCCGACCCAGCACCCCCAGACCCAGCACCTCCAGGCATAGCACCCCCCGGCTCAGCACCCCCAGGCTCCGCACCCTCCGCAGTAGTACCCTCAGGCCCAGCACCCCCAGCAGTAGCACCCCCAGGCTCAGCACCCCCGCGCACAGCACCAGAGTCACCAGTAACCTCGACCGGGTCAACGGCGTCTACCTGGGACACACCTGAGGGGGCAGGAACCTGAGGGGGGAGGGGGTCTACCGGGGGGGGAACCGGCACAAGGAAGTCCGGGGGAGGGGGGAGGGAAGGAGTGCGGTAGGGGAAGAGACGGTAGAAGGGGACTGACTCGTCGAACGTGACGTCCTGGGAGGACAGAACACGACGAGAGGAGGGGTGGTAAAACTGCCACCCTGGGGCGTCAGTGGGGAAGCCAAGGAAGACACAGGGAGCAGCACGAGGGGACAGCTTGTCCGCAGACAAGTCGCGGACAAACGCCCGAGATCCCCAGACACGGAACACAGACACATCGCCAACCTTCCCCGTCCACAGCAAGGCTGGGGACATCGCAGGCCGAGAGACCCGGGGGTGAAGGTTGAGCTGATGCGCCGCGTACCTCACCGCAAACGGCCACAGAAAATGGGGGGCAGCCGCATGCATCATGGACGTACGAGTGACATCCATGACCATGCCAATGCGGCGCTCAGCAATCCCATTTTGCTGTGGTGAGTCCGGAAGCGTGAAGGTCTGGCGGATCCCCCGTGCACGACAGTAGTCCGCAGAAGGCGAGAAGAGAACTCTCCGCCTCTGTCCGAGTGCAGACGCAGAACAGGAAAGTCCGAGCCGAAGCTCTTCCTGAGCTGGAGACGAGCCTCGCGGATGCAGTCGATCAGCACCTCAGTGACCGCACCCTTGCTGCGCAAGGGGAGGACTGTGGTGTAACGCGAGTAGTCGTCAACCACCAACACGAAGTAGCGCTCGTAACCCTGCCCACGGACGGGGGCTGGGCCCCACACATCCATGTGAAGCGTCTGCAGGGGAGCCTCTGTCGGGGGGAAGTGGGAGGAGTGAGGAGTAGCCCGGAGGCGACCCTCGACACAGGGGACACAGGAAGGTCCTGGCCCGGAGGGGAGAGGAGGGAGAGACTGGGGAAGACCAGAGACAAGGACACGGGAAGCCATGCTCCGAAGACAGGGCAAGGAGGGGTGGCCAAGACGGTGGTGCCACAGGAGAGTCTCGTGAGACAGGAGTCGACAAGAACAGGGGGCAGACTCAGGACCTGACCGGGACGCAGCAGCAAGCACCTGACCCGACGCAGCCACCTGACCAGACGCAGGGACAGGAGGAGACTCAACGGTCAGGGTGTAGAGACTCGACCCCGGCCGACGCGAGAACGTGGCCAGGTGTCGGCCTGTGCGTGCGTCCGTGCAGTGGGTCACCCGCTGACTCGCAGGAGTGAACTGGTGAACCCCCACATCCTGCAGGTCCGCTCCACTCACCAAGTTCGTAGAGAACGAGGGAAGGTACAGACCAGACAGGGTGCCCGAAGGGGCAGCCGGACACGGGAGGACAGTGGAGAAGTGAGACAGGACAGGACCCCCAGAGGGGTCAGCAAGGGAGACCGCAACCGGCCGGCCGAGCGGCGTAAGGGTAGTGCGGTCTCGAAAGAAGGAGCGAGAAGCCCCGGAGTCAAGTGTGAAAGTGAGGGAGGACGAGGACGACGCAGTACCTGAGAGCGCAGTCTCACCAGTACCTGAGAGCACAGACGCACTGGCACCTAGAGCAGCAGCCTCACAAGCACCTAGCGCAGCAGTACCAATGCCTGGGTCGGGCTGGAAACACCGGTAACCCTCATTCTCCTCACTATAATCCACAGCATACATAGCAGCAAGGATAGCAGGCGTCACCCGAATCTTCGACAGTCCAGGTCAACGCCATCACGATGAAACGGGCTGTCGCTGCTGGAGCTGACGTGTACGCAGTGGATATCGCAGTGGTAGAAAAAGACGAGCAGCAGAATGATTTAAAGAAACTACTAGCAGCCGTACCGACCGAATTACAAGCACTACTGAAACGGTTCCCGGGGATATTTCCGGATGATTTACCACAGGGACTGCCACCTCAGCGAGCGCACGACCATAGGATCGAGTTAGAACCGGGGGCACAGCCAACAGTACAACGGCAATTTCGACTGACACAGCCTGAGCTCGACGAGTTAAGGAAGCAGTTAGATTACCTGTTAGAGAAGCAGTTTATTCGACCAAGCTCGTCACCGTTCGCCGCACCCATACTGTTCACACCGAAAAAAGACGGAGGTTTTCGCATGTGCATCGACTACCGAGCGCTTAACCGGGTAACAGTCAAATCGCGATACCCCATCCCCCGCGCCGACGAACTGATTGACCAACTGCGAACAGCACGTGTCTTTTCGAAAATAGATTTACGGGGAGGTTACCATCAGATTTGGGTCGAACCATCGGACTGCGCAAAAACAGCATTTAGGACTAGGTACGGGTCATTCGAGTATACAGTAATGCCCTTCGGGTTGACGAACGCGCCTGCGACTTTTCAGATGACCATGAACGAGGCGTTTAGACCACTTTTAGATAAATGCGTGATCGTTTACCTCGACGATATTCTCGTTTACAGTCGGGATAAGCAGCAACACTTAGCAGATCTTGAAGCAGTTTTTAAGGTTTTAGAGGAACATCGGCTGCTCACCAAGGGCTCCAAGTGCGAGTTTTTTAGGGATAGGCTAGAGTTTTTAGGTCACGTCATTTCAGAGGCTGGGGTTGAGATTGACCCAAAGAAGCTGGATACGGTAAAAGCGTGGCGCCCCCCGACGAACATCACGGAACTGCAGAGTTTTTTAGGGTTTGTTAATTACGTTCGACGGTTCGTGCCCGACATGGCACGTTTAACAGTCCCACTAACTGATTTACTGCGTAAGGGGGTCGCTTTTACGTGGGGGGAGAAAGAGCATGCTGCCTTCTCTGCCCTAAAAAACGTTCTCTGTTCACCACCCGTTCTACGTATCGCTGATCCCCACCGCCCTTTCGAAGTGGTTACCGACGCAAGTGACATCGCCATCGGAGCTGTACTGTTACAGGACTTCGGCAACGGCCTCCAACCCATCGCCTACGAATCACGCAAACTACATCCGCCTGAGCGAAATTACCCGATACACGACCGCGAAATGCTCGCGATCGTGCATGCATTCAAAGTTTGGCGCTGCTACTTGACCGGCGCAGACGTGACAGTACGGACAGACCACCGATCTCTACAGTACCTCCGCGCACAGCCCCACCTCAACCCACGACAGATTCGATGGCTCGATTTCCTCGAGTCGAATTTTCACTATACGGTCACATACAAAAAAGGAGCATCGAATATCGCCGACGCACTGACCCGCCCCACTGCCCAGATCCACGCGATACTACTCGCCCAGACCAGCCCACTGCTTACAGGCCTATTTTCCCACGGATATCAAACAGACCCGTTCTTTACAGGAGGCAACTCACAGCAATTCGCAGCGGCAAGAGGAGTCTATTACGTAAAAACTGGAACCGACCGCATCTGGGTACCAGGATACACGCTACTGCGGGAACTACTGTTACAGGAAGCACACGACGGAGTTACCTCGGGACATTTCGGGGTAGAAAAAACACGGCAGCAGCTGCAGCGGTACTACTACTGGCCAGAAATGTTGACCGATGTGCAACGACACGTAGCATCGTGTCCCACTTGCCAGCTCATGAAGTCAAGCAGGAAGTGACCAGCGGGGCAATTACAACCCATCCCGCCTCCAGAGCGTGCTTGGCAGCAGGTGACGATGGACTTTGTCACGGGGTTACCAGCTGGGGCGAGTGGGAATGACGCGATCCTGGTCGTCGTCGATCGACAAACGAAAATGGCTCATTTCGCAGCATGCAGGAAATCCATCACAGCCGAAGAAACCGCCCGACTATTCATCTCCACCGTCGTACGACTGCACGGGATACCCGCGTCGATCAACAGCAACAGGGACACGAAATTTACCAGCAACTTCTGGCGGAACCTGTGGCAGCAGTTCGGCACGCGCTTACAGTTCAGTTCATCCTATCACCCCAAAACCGACGGACAGACGGAACGGACAAATCAGAACATGGAGCAGCTGATTCGAGCCACGTGCGACGACCCGAATACGTGGGAACAGCAGCTGCCACTCATCGAGTTCGCATACAATAACGCACCATCAGCCACGACGCAACAGTCGCCGTTTTATTTGAATTACGGACAGGACCCAACAGTACCCATGACACCGAATCCCGACAACCCAGTCCCACGAGCACAACAGTTCGCCGAGATTCTGCAAGCAGCACGGACCAGGGCAGCAGAAGCAATCAAAAAATCAAACATCATCGCTAAACGTAACGCCGATCGACATCGCAGACCCGTTACTTATCAGCCCGACGACCTCGTGTTACTCGACACTCAGAATCTTCGCCTGCCCATCACTCCAAAACTTCGCCCCCGATATTGTGGGCCATTTCGCATCAGCCACATGATCACACCCGTCACCGCCCACCTCCTCCTCCCTGCTGACTGGTACGTCAGCCCGTCATTCCACGTCAGCCTACTTCGCCCTTACATCCCATCCACAAGCCAACTGCCACGAAATCGCCCAGCCAGCATGACACGTCCCCCAACCGAACCACTCATCACCCCTGAAAAAATCCTCAGCCACCGAGTCCGCGACCCTCGGGGAGCCCGAAGGATAGAGTTCCTAATTTGCTGGAAGGACCGAACGCCCACAGAAGACAACTAAGTCCCCCTGGATAAAATTGAGAACCACCCTGTCTTCCCAGAGTATCTGCGAAGCCGAAATTTCCGCGACGTCCATGCGCTCTCGTAAGAGGGGCCTCCTTGGGGAGGGGGGTAGTGTAAGGAAATTCCCTTTTCCTTACTTCGCGTCCCTGCTCAACGCGTACGTCACTGTAGCACCTCAGTCAGCACCGTTACCACTCACGACCATCGCATCATTCATTATCCCGCCCTCTTCGCACATCGCATCCCGACCTCACGGCTCGGCTGGTAACCCGCGCTCCGGGCCTACGCTTCGACACTTTCCCAACCTCAGCCCCAGGCTCGTCGCGCGACAACCACAGTCCATTACCGTTACCACTATTGTTTCGCTATATAATCCTTCGCTCATGCCTTCGCTCATTGTACTTCTTTGCTTCGATAGTGCAATTCTCGTTCGTTAACTCAATTGCACTCGTAACATACCCTAACCCTAAGCAGTTGACGGACAATCCCAAGATACCGTAGTCTTTTAACTTCTTGACTCATATTTTAACTTCTTGACTCATACCGTACCATGTTGTAATTCCTTACTGTGCTTGCTTCTTAGTGAGTACGACCCCGAGGTGCAGTGTCAGTTCGGTCCGGCCTCTTTCGTCGCCCCAAACCACTCCCAAGTTACCCCTGCTCCAATCGCTGTTGGGAACAAATAGTTTAAGCGCCTCTGTCGTGTCAGAACTCAAGACACAAGCGAAGCAGCTCAAATCGAAGCATCGCGAGTCAACCCTTGGAAGTTAACGTAACCGCTGGAGGTTACGAGAAAGTCAAAGGTCAGTGACCTTTGACCTGACGCAGCGCGACAGCAAGGACACACAACTGACTCGACATTGAGCAGTTGCCCGAGTCGCACTGTATCGAACCGCAACAGTAAAGTAGTTATAATGTCTCTTCATATTCTTTGTACTCATATATTTATTCCTGTATCTCTTTGCTTTAATCAACTTACTTTGCCCTCACATACTAGCGCAAGGTGGTTCAAGGACTTTATTCAACGCTTCCGCTATTACATCACTTACTCAGACTTTAACTCTACAAAGATCCTAGGGCTTTTCAGCCCAACATGGTATGAGAGCAGTTAGAGTTAAAAGTGTCAGAACTTATAGCTTACTTGTTTCTGTAGGCTATAGTGGGGTATCCCATAGGGGGTACAACCCAATTAGGGTTTCCTATTTGTACTCACTTCATTCATAGTCATTTCACTTCTCGTTCGTACTTTCTCATGGTATCAGAGCAGGTCCCTTCCTAGGGCCTGTTCCTAGGGCCCACCGAAGCGCGCCCCGAGGCGCGCATTTTTTTAGCGACCCTCCGAGTCGCCCCTCCCGTCGTGCTCCCGCTTAGGCCCCTCGTCGGCCCCCGCTTAGGCCCCTCGTCGGCCCCGCTTAGGCCCCTCGTCGGCCCCTGCTTAGGCCCCTCGTCGGCCCCGCGTACCCCTCGTCGGCCCCGCGTAGGCCCCGCGTACCCCTCGTCGGCCCCGCGTACCCCTCGTCGGCCCCGCGTAGGCCCCGCGTACCCCTCGTCGGCCCCACGTAGGCCCCGCGTAGGCCCCGCGTACCCCTCGTCGGCCCCGCGTAGGCCCCGCGTACCCCTCGTCGACCCCGCGTACCCCTCGTCGGCCCCGCGTAGGCCCCGCCCAGGCCCCGTCTCGGCCCCGTGTCGGCCCCGCGTAGGCTCCGTCGGCCCCGCTTAGGCCCCTCTTCGGCCCCGCGGCGGCCCCACCTACGCCCTGTCGGCCCCGCGCTGGCCCCGCTTAGGCCCACCACCGGCACCTGCTACAGCCCGCCGGCCCGCCTAGGCCCCACTTCGGCCCCTCGTCGGCCCCACTACAGCCCGCACCGGCCCCTGCTACAGCCCGCCACCGGCCCTGCTACAGCCGCCACTGGCCCCTGCTACAGCCCACCACCGGCCCTGCTACAGCCGCCGCCGGCCCTGCTACAGCCCGCCGCCGGCCCTGCTACAGCCCGCCACCGGCCCTGCTGCAGCCCGCCACCGGCCCTGCTGCACGTGAGCAGCCCCAGCAGCCCGCGCCGCCCGTGAGCCCCTACGCCACCCGAGCCGCGCGAGCCGCCCGAGCCGCCCGAGCCGCCCGAGCCGCCCGAGCCGCCCGAGCCACCTAAGGAGCCGTGCTGCTGTCCCTGAGCTGTGTTCCTCTGCTGCTGACCTACCCGACTCTTCCAGCCCGGTGAGACTTTCAGCTGCTGCCATGGCCACCCCCAATGTTCTTACTTTTGACGCTGAGGGGAGGGCCATTGACTTTGCCGTCTGGATTGAAGACCTGCAGCTGTACTTACTGTGTGATGCGATAGATGAGGTCTCTCTCTTTGACTTTGTCTCTGGAGCTGTCCCTGCCCCGCCTGCTGATGCTGACTCTGCCGTTCGCTCCAAGTGGGCGACCCGCGATGCTGCTGCACGTCTTGCTGTGCGTCGCCACCTCCCTTCCTCTGAGCGTGCCCACTTTAGTCAGTGCAAGACCGCTCAGGCCTTGTACGACGCTGTAGTTGCACGCTACTCCTCCCCTTCCTCCGCTACCCTTAGCCGCCTCATGCTACCGTTTCTCTTCCCTGACCTCGCTTCCTTTCCCACTGTCGCTGACCTCGTTACCCACCTCCGCGCTAGTGACGCTCGCTACCGCGCTGCCCTTCCTGCTGAGTTCCGCGCCGCAAACCCTCCTCCCATGTATATCACTCTCTACTTTCTCGTCACCCGTCTTCCTGAGTCCCTTCGTGTCGTTAGGGACCAGTTTCTCTCTGTCTGTCCCACCACCCTCACTGTCGACCTCCTTGAGGAGTCCCTGCTAGCGGCTGAGAAGAGTATAGTCGCTGTAGGGGCCTCTAGGGGTGACCCTCGCACCCCCATCTTTGAGGGGTGTTCTCCTTCCCCCCCGCTGCCCTCTGTCGCCTCTGCTGCTACGGCCGACCTCGCTGGTTTTGAGTCGGTCGGTGCGGCGTCTGCCCCCAGCGGCAGACGCCGCTCTGGCAAGGGCAAGGGGGGCAAGGGAGCGGGTGGATCTAGAGGAGGCAGTGGCGGAGGAGGTGGGGGTGGCGGGGGGAGTGGGGGTGGCGGTGGAGGTGGTGGCGGGAGTGGAGGTACTAGTGGCGGCGGTGGAGGCGGAGGTGGCGGCGGAGGTGGTAGCGGAGGAGGCGGTGGGAGCGGTGGGAGCGACGGTCCTGATGGGGGAGGTGGCGGTGGAGACGGGGGTGGCGGTGGAGGCGGGGGTGGTGGTGGAGGCGGGGGTCGGAGTGGCTCGTCCCAGCGGAGCAGCTCTGGGGGTGGTCAGCGCCAGCAGCAGCAGCAGCAGCAGCAGCAGCCGCAGCAGCAGCAGCGCTCTCGCACCGTCCCCGGCCCTCAGCAGCTCCGTGAGTGGTACTTGCAGCGTCAGCGCGGTGGTGCTCTTGGTCCCTGCCCCTACGTTCTTCGCACCGGTGACCGTGCGGGGGAGAGGTGTGGAGGCGCCCACACAGCCCGTCGCTGCTTTGGCCGCCTGACCGACGCCTGGCGTCAGCAGTTTCCGGAGGCCGCTGAGATCCCCCGCTGGGGAGAGCTGTCTAGGGCTGGAGTAGCTATTTATGATCTTGACTTTGATGCTATTCTCTCTGCTATGTATGCTGTGACTGGTAGTGATGAGGATGACTGTTACCGGTGTTTCCCGCCCGACCCGGGCATTGGTACTGCCGCGTCAGGTACTAGTGAGGCTGCTGCTCTAGGTGCCAGTGCGTCTGTGCTCTCAGGTGCTGGTGAGTCTGCCCTCTCAGGTACTGTGTCGGCTTCGGCCTCTCACACCTTCACCCTTGACTCTGGAGCGTCTCGCTCCTTCTTTAGGGACCGCACCACTCTCACGCCGGTGAGTCGGCCGGTTGCAGTGTCCCTGGCTGACCCCTCTGGGGGGCCGGTCCTGGCTCGCTTCTCCACTGTCCTCCCGTGTCCGGCGGCCCCCTCTGGCACCCTGACTGGTCTCTACCTCCCCTCGTTCTCGACGAACTTGGTGAGTGGTGCTGACCTCCAGGATGCGGGTGTCCACCAGTTCACCCCTGCTCGTCAGCGGGTGACCCACTGCACGGAGGAGGATACAGGTCGCCACCTGGCTACGTTTACACGTCGGCCAGGGTCGAGCCTGTACACACTGACCACTGCTTCTCCTCCAGGTGCTGAGTCTGGTAGGGTCCCTTCGTCTGGTCAGGTGTTTGCTGCAGCGTCCAGGTCTGGTCCTGAGTCTGCCCCCTGCTCGTGTCGTCCTCTGTCTCACGAGACCCTCCTCTGGCACCACCGCCTTGGCCACCCCTCTCTGCTTCGGCTCAGAGGCATGGCCTCGCGAGTCCTTGTGTCTGGTCTTCCTCGGTCTCTCCCTCCCCTTCCTCCGGGCCCTGGCCCCACCTGTGTCCCCTGTGTCGAGGGGCGCCAGCGTGCTGCCCCTCACTCCTCCCAGTTTCCTCCCACAGAGGCCCCGTTGCAGACGCTTCACATGGACGTGTGGGGCCCAGCCCGCGTCCGTGGACAGGGTCAGGAGCGCTACTTCCTGCTGGTGGTTGACGACTACTCGCGTTACACCACAGTCTTCCCCTTGCGCAGCAAGGGTGAGGTCACTGAGGTGCTGATCGACTGGATCCGCGCAGCTCGTCTCCAGCTTCGGAGGAGCTTTGGCTCTGACTTCCCTGTTTTGCGTCTGCACTCGGACAGAGGTGGAGAGTTCTCCTCCGGCCTCCTGAGTGCCTACTGTCGTGTGCGAGGCATCCGTCAGACCTTCACGCTTCCGGACTCACCGCAGCAAAATGGGATTGCTGAGCGCCGCATTGGCATGGTCATGGACGTCGCTCGTACGTCCATGATGCATGCGGCTGCCCCCCATTTTCTGTGGCCGTTTGCGGTCAGGTACGCTGCGCACCAGATCAACCTCCACCCCAGGGTCTCTCGACCGGAGACCTCCCCAGCCCTGCTGTGGACGGGGAAGGTTGGCGATGCGTCGGCGTTCCGGGTCTGGGGATCTCGGGCGTTTGTTCGCGACCTGTCTGCGGACAAGCTGTCCCCTCGTGCTTCTCCCTGCGTCTTCCTGGGGTTCCCCCCCGACGCCCCTGGGTGGCAGTTTTACCACCCCACCTCTCGACGTGTTCTGTCCTCCCAGGACGTCACGTTCGACGAGTCGGTGCCCTACTACCGCCTCTTCCCCTACCGCACTCCGTCCCTCCCCCCACCCCCGCTCTTCTTGGTACCAGGTCCCCCCCCGGTAGTCCCCCTCCCCCCTCAGGGTCCTGCCCCTTCAGGTGTGTCCCAGGTAGACGCGGTCGAGCCTGTCGAGGTCACTGGTGACTCTGGTGCTGCTGCGGGAGCTGAGCCTGGGGGTGCGGAGTCTGGGGGTGCTGAGCCTGGAGGTGCCGAGTCTGGGGGTACTGTGCCTGGGGGTGCTGGGCCTGGGGGTGCTGAGCCTGGGGGTGCCGTGCCTGGAGGTGCTGTGTCTAGGGGTGCTGAGCCCGGGGGTGCTGTGCCTGGGGGTGCTTCGTCTCGCCGGGAGCCACTCTCCCCACAGGAGCTGCATGAGTGGTTTGCCGGGCGCTGGAGGCGTGCTGCTGGTGCTGGTGGTTCTTCGGTTGCAGAGGGCACTGCTGCTGCGCGCCCCGCCGGTGCTCGTACTGTGGGTGCTGGAGCTGCTGAGTCTGAGAGTTCTCCTGGAGCTGGTCCTGCTGAGGGTGTTGGCGCTGAGCCTGCCGTTGGCGGCCCGACTGACAGTGCTCCTGGTGCTGCGGCTGGAGGTTCTGGAGCTGCTGGAGGTGCTGCTGGAGTGGGTGCTCCTGCCGGGGCTGCTGGTGCTGTTCCTCCTGTTTCTAGCGTCGCCGCGCGGCCCCGACCGTACTTCGTTCCGCTCCTGCAGCAGGTTCTTGGTCTTACACCTCCTCCTCCTCCCTTAGAGGGTCCGCAGCCTGTCCGGTCACAGCCACAGCTACAGCCTGCCTCCCCTTTGCCTGCTCCTTCTCCCTACGCTGGTCCGACTGGAGGTCTTACTGAGCGTCGTGAGCCTGCGTCTCGTCCTGTGTCGCCTGTTCGTACTGAGCGCGCTAGTGGTCGCGGGTCGCGTCAGCGTCCTCCTCCTGTCCCTAGCACGCACCGGGTGTCACTGCGTCCGTCCACTGCTCCTCTGCGTGCCCCTTTGCCTTCTCCTCCTGCTTCCTCTCTTCCTGCTCTTGCCGACCCGGAGTCGGACGCTCTTCGTGCTGCCAGTCCTACTGTCACGCGTCTCCTGGCTACTGCTGTCACTGACCCTTCCTTCGAGTCGTCTGCTGCGTCTGCCCTTGTCACTGAGCTTGTCGACTTTGCTGCGCGCTGTCGTCTAGACTACGCTGCTCGTCTTGTCACTGAGTCTGAGTCCGCCTGTCCTCCGTCCGTCGGGGGTGAGTGTGCCCTTGGCACGGACGTCCTTGAGGACAGGCAGGAGGAGTTCCAGTGTCTGGCCGCCGCTTCACCTCGTCTCGCGTCTGTACTGCTAGCCCCTGAGGGAGACCCGGATGCACCAGACATCCCGACTCCGCGCTCTTACGCGGAGGCGATAGAGGGTCCCTACTCCTCTCAGTGGCAGGCAGCTATGGATGCAGAGATGGCTTCCTGGAAGTCCACAGGCACCTACGTTGACGCTGTTCCCCCTCCTGGGGCAAACATCGTCAGTGGCATGTGGATTTTCAGGGTGAAGCGGCCGCCGGGTTCTCCGCCTGTCTTCAAGGCGCGTTACGTGGCTCGTGGCTTCAGTCAGCGGCAGGGGGTTGACTACTTTCAGACCTTCTCCCCCACCCCGAAGATGACCACTCTTCGGGTTCTGCTACACATTGCTGCTCACCGTGACTACGAGTTGCACTCTCTCGACTTCAGCACAGCTTTTTTGCAGGGCAGTCTGCACGAGGAGATCTGGCTGCGTCGCCCACCTGGCTTCACTGGGTCTTTCCCTCCTGGTACCCAGTGGAGTCTCCGGCGTCCAGTCTACGGTCTTCGCCAGGCGCCACGTGAGTGGCACGACACACTGAGGACTACGCTCGCGGCACTTGGGTTTGCTCCTTCCACTGCCGACCCGTCGCTGTTTCTGCGCACCGACACCTCTCTCCCGCCGTTCTACATCCTCGTGTACGTCGACGACTTGGTCTTTGCCACAGCTGACACTGCTGGACTCGCCTACGTGAAGTCCGAGCTGCAGAAGAGACACACGTGCACTGACCTGGGTGAAGTGCGCAGCTACCTTGGCTTGCAGATCACCCGGGACAGAGCACGCCGCACCATTACCCTGACTCAGTCACACATGGTGCAGCAGGTCCTTCAGCGCTTCGGCTTCACGTACTCCTCGCCTCAGGCCACTCCTCGCACATGGTTGCTGCGAAGAGGGTGTTGCGCTACTTGTGCAGTACGTCAGGCATGGGGCTAGTGCTTGGAGGGCGCAGTCCAGTGGTCCTCACTGGGCACGCAGACGCTTCTTGGGCTGACGACCAGGCTACGCAGCGGTCGTCACAGGGTTACACCTTCAGCCTTGGTTCCAGCTCTGTCTCGTGGCGGGCTACCCGCTCGTCTTCTGTTCTCGGCTCCAGTTGTGAGGCTGAGATCTACGCTGGGGCTATGGCTGCACAGGAGTTACGCTGGCTCACCTACCTGCTGACCGACCTTGGAGAGCAGCCTCGTTCTCCTCCAGTCCTGTACGTAGACAACAAGGCCATGCTGGCCTTGTGTTGAGAGCAGCGACTGGAGCACAGAACGAAGCACATTGCTATTCGCTACTTTCTTGCTCGTGAGCTACAGCAGCGTGGACAGCTGCGACTTGCGTACGTGGCCTCTGAGGCCAACACTGCTGATGTCTTCACCAAGGCACTTGCGCCTTGTGATCATCAGCGTTGCTGCACGCAGTTGGGTCTTGTGCCTGTCTTGCCTCACTTGCTCTCCTCTTGACCTTGCTTGTACTTTCGCATATATATACTCTTGCTCTTGTATATCTCTATATATGATCTTGCATGTGAACTGGCCTTGTGGCCTTTGAACTTGTGCTCGGAATGCGTGGTGACTTTGTGATCCACCCTGAGCTTTGCTTTGCTTTGCTTGACCGGTCTTGTGACCCCTTGTTCTCCCCCACTTTGCCTATGGGGGTGTGTCAGAACTTATAGCTTACTTGTTTCTGTAGGCTATAGTGGGGTATCCCATAGGGGGTACAACCCAATTAGGGTTTCCTATTTGTACTCACTTCATTCATAGTCATTTCACTTCTCGTTCGTACTTTCTCAAAAAGTTACTATTTTTTCAACACTCAATACATCAAGAAGACATGTCTGCTAGAAAGGAGAGGAGCTCCTCCAACGGCTCTCCCGGTACTACCCCTACTCCACCTCCTGCCTCTGGCCTACAGACAGAGGAAGGGACAACGACGAGACCAGCAGCTGGGTCTACGGGAACACCCGCAAACCAAGGCGCGGGCTTCGATCCAAGCATGATGGAGAAATTCTTCTCCTTCATGTCCTTCTACGAGCAGCACCAGCAAGGAGTACCTGCGCAATCAAACAACAGCAACAACAACAACAACGTGACACCCATGAGTCTCGATGGCTCATCCTACGCACGCGGGAATCAACATCAACAACCTACCTTCGCTCCCTACGAGCCCCAGCGCGGCTCTGTCAGCTTCATGCCGCAACCACAACCTGCACCGGGACAAGAGAGAGCGCTGGACGCATTACAAGTTCAGTCGCAATTCGCGCATGTTCTAAAACTACAAACGACAAAGCCTTTTGACGGAAAGGACTTCTTTACCTGGTCGTTCGAATTCGAGCTGATGATGGAAGGAGCGCAGATCCTTGGCTTCTTTGACGGGTCCCTGCCATATCCAACAAACGGCACACAGTATGAGAAGCAGCAGTACACCTATCAATCGATGATGGCGTACACAATACTACTGAGGAACATCACCCCGACCCAACAGCAGAATTAAGGACTTACCGAGGTTACGGTAACTCCGCGGAGCTCGCGTACAACCACTTGAAGAACCTGTATCAAGCAACAGACAGTGTAAACCAAAGTCGGTTAATGGCGCAGCTGACAGCAATAGAAACGAAACCAGGCGAGAAGGGCATGGAGTATATCAGTCGCTGCCGCGAACTGCGCGACAGGCATCTTCGATGTGGGGGATCAATCTCAGAAGACGCCTTTGTCACGGTTGGCATCGGCGGTCTCGGCCCTCACTGGCGCTCCACTCGCGCCATACTACGAGCACACGGGAGAATCTCCGAAGCAGCACTCTGCGCCGAAATCCATGCTGAGCAGCAGGACATGGACCTTCAAGAAGAACGACATAAGAAGAAAACGTCAGTACCAGAGTTCGCGTTTCACACCCAGCGACGCTACAACAACAACAACAGTCGACAGCAACAACAACCGAAGCCAGTACCTCCGTTTTGCCGCATCTGCAAGACTTCAGGGCATCCTTGTACACACTGCCCGTATCGTCATCAATCGACAACACCACAGCGATAACTTCGACCTTCAAGCAGCCAAGTCACTTCAACACAAGCTACCCCGACACCTTCAGTCCAAGCTTCAACGACTCCAACAGGACAACCTGCACAAAAAGCAAGAAACATTGTCAACTGCATGGTGAAGATAACAGATTCCTACACAACCGAGTCACCACCATACTACTCACCAGAAGAGCAACTCGACAACAGCACGCCTCGCCGCGAGTCCCTTCAACCGAACCCGACGTACGCCGCCATTGCTCAAAGCGAACCGTCCGGGAAAGATACATGGTTCTTGGACAGTTGCTGCGGACAGCACATGTGCTCTTCGGGACGCTTCGTCCAACGCGAACATCGACTTCAACGAGAGGTCGTCATCACAGTCGCCAACAACCAGAACCTGCGCACACGACGACAAGGAGTAGTACAACTTTCGTCACGAGAGACAAATGTTATACTGCATATGTCAAAGGTACTAATCGCGGAGGGACTCGGCTACAACTTACTGAGCGTCAGCCAGTTGATGGCGAAAGGCATTCACTTGGAAGTCGACATTACCACCGAGGAGTTCAAATTATACCATGGGAAAGGCGGCCTCTACATCGGGAAGGCGGTCTTGAAGAACAACGTCTTCGTCCTAGACTTCGTCCCAGACCTGGGCACTGCAGACAGCGACGCCATCGTGAACTTCGCCGACTGGACACATCCTCCGGATCTTGATCCGGACTTCAGCCCGGAAGGCTTCTGGTACTCGCACACCATCCCTGGAGCAGAAAGAACATGCGCGTTAGCAACAATTCAACATTCGGCAGCAGCAGAAACAACATCGGCAGCAGCAGAAACGTCATCGGTAGCAGCAGAAACATCATCGGCAGCAGTAGAAACATCATCGGCAGCAGCAGAGACAACATCGGCAGCAGCAGCAGGACCAACGACACCAGTCCTCGTCAACGAAACACCACCAACACCCGCACAGCAGTTGAAACCAACTCAACGAGAAGTCCACAGAAGTGCAAACTTCGTTGCCAGCTTTTACTCCAACTCCGACGCGTATCGACGCTCACCCGGACACCGCGCCTCCGAAGACATATGGCACGCACGAATGGGACATCCAAGCAACACAGTGTTAAATAACACGATAAGAGCAGGAGTCCTAGACAAGGACTCATTATTACTACCCTACGGCAGAGAACTCCAACGGGCACGAGGGACTTGTCTTACCTGCCCCGAAGCCGACTTACCACATCGACCGTTCACTCCTCATCACAACCCGAGCGCACCCGCGTACACACCACTCGAGAAGGTGTACAGCGATATTCTCTTCAATAGAGAACCAGGACAAGTTACCTACAACTACACGATTACCTTCATCGACGCCGCCACTCGATACGTCTGGCATCTAAATCTACCCAGCCGCGACATGGCACTCGCAGCGTTCGCCGCCTGGCTACCAGTAGCAGAAAGAGAGTCGCGAGCACAGCTGAAAAGCTTCCAGTCAGACGGAGGAGGAGAATACACCTCTCAGCGATTCAAGCCGTACCTGGCGGAAGGAATCAAGCAACTCCTCTCCCTTCCCTACGCCCATCAGCAGCAAGGTGTCGCAGAACGAATGAACAGGACTCTGCAGAACAGCATGCGCAAACTGTTACGTGGCATGCGGCTACCCAACCACCAGTGGCCTGCAGCAATGGACCATGCTGTCATGCTGCACAACTTGATGTCGTCGTCCTCACTTCCGAACAACGCATCACCGCATCTGCTGTGGACAGGGAAACAGGGCAGCACAAAAATGTTAAGAGTTTCCGGGTGCATGGTACAGTACCGACCCCCAGAGGCACGAGCGGGAAGATTTTCACAACGCGCACAGTGGGGACTACACCTCGGCATCGAAAACAATTACAACGCGTGGAAAATCTTCGACGTCCACTCCAAGGAAACAGTAGCAGCACGTGATGTGATCTTCTACGAACGACTCACGCTTCAGACGTACCTCGCCAACTTGCACGAAAATCAGGACCCCACAGGTGGCTTTCGTGGTGACCGAGCCTTCACCTCAGCAGCGGACGAAGCAGACTGGGACGAGCAGAACGTCGACAACGCATCAGAAGAAGCCGGACCTCTCCCGTTCTGCTCCGTCAACGTCCCCATGGACGAAGAAAATCCTCGCGAAAGCGCCAACGCCGAAGTCTTCTACCACTTCCCCGACAATGGTTACGTAACACCTGCGACAGTCAACACCAACGAAGCAGATAAATAGGACCGAAATTCATAACCGACCCAGAAGCGGGAGATGAAGCAGCTTATCCCGAGGACACAACACTCCCCCGTTACTCACAGACTAGACTGCAGATTCTCCGCCTCGTCACCGCAGTCCACGGCCATCCTCTTCCTAAAGAGCCTGCGACAGTTGAGCAGGCTCTGGGGGGGGAACACAGGGAGAAATGGCATGAAGCCATGGACAGAGAATTAAAGGCCCTGGAGGAACGGAACACTTGGAAAGTCGTTCGAGTTAGCGTGGCAAGGAACAAGACCATCCTCACCGGGAAATGGGTCTTCCGCATCAAAACGAAGGCAGACGGCACAATCGAGAAGTTCAAAGCACGCTGGGTCGTGCGAGGATTCGATCAGGAACACGGACGGGACTTCACCGAGACATTCGCCCCGGTTAGCCGACACACCTCACTCCTAATTCTCCTCGCGATCGCCGCCATGAAGAAAAGAAAACTACGGCAAATCGACGTTGCTAACGCCTTCCTCTATGCACCCGTCGACGCCAAAATCTTCGTTGAGCTCCCACATGGTACCCACGGGGAACCTAATCAGGTTTGCCAGCTACTGAAATCGCTCTACGGAATCAAACAAGCCCCACGGCTGTGGCAACAGCACCTACACACCCGCCTCACCCGCATCAGATTCCGTCAACTGCCTCACGACCAAGGCATGTACCGACTCACCAAAGACGCCAACTACATTCTGCTTATCGTCTACGTCGACGATTTACTCTACATCGGTTCTACCGACGACATAACTACCTGGTTCGAAGGGGAGCTGAAGAGGGACCTCACACTCACCGTCTCCACTACCGTCACTCAGTATCTCGGACTCAACATCCGCGAAGAAGAAAACGCGATCTACCTCAGCGCCGAAAAGTATGCCGACACCATCACCAAACGCTTCGCGCTCACACCCGCTTCTATCTCCACGCCATACCGCTACACAGCAGGGAACGGCAAGGGAAGCTCCGCCTTACTCAAAACCGCCGGAATACGCGACTACCAACGAAAACTGGGTTGCCTCCTCTTCGCAGCCGTCACCTGCCGGCCAGACCTGTCCTACTCCGCAAGTCAACTTGCTACCTATCTCAAGAGGCCCGAAACAGAACACCTAGCGGAACTCGACCGCGCTCTTCACTATTTCGTGAGCACCGCAACGATCGGCCTGACGTACTACAAAAACACAACTACGCCGACGAAACTAATCGGCTACGTCGATGCCGATCACGCCGGCGACTCAGATAACAGGCGCTCCCGCACTGACTACATCTACCGCCTCGAACCTATCGGACCTATCTCCTGGCAATCGAGCAAGCAGGAACTAATTGCTCTCTCTTCAGCTGAAGCAGAATATACCGCCCTCTGCTAAGCCACCAAGGAAGAACTCTACCTTCGCGAGCTGCTGGAAGAAGCGAAGTTAGCCGAGTTACCCAACTTCACTTTGTTCTGCGACAACCAATCTGCAATTCGCATCGCCAACAAGAGCGGATTCGCGAACAGAACGAAGCATATCGCCCTGCGATACTTCTTCGTGAAGGACGAGATCGAGAAAGGGAAACTCAAACTATCC
Organism: Closterium sp. NIES-65; assembly: GCA_948144175.1. Classification (NCBI taxonomy): domain Eukaryota; kingdom Viridiplantae; phylum Streptophyta; class Zygnematophyceae; order Desmidiales; family Closteriaceae; genus Closterium; species Closterium sp. NIES-65. Next base: position 4,419,552 of record CANXME010002275.1, on the reverse strand, counting down.
TACTGTCCCACGTCCGAGATGGCAGCTGACTACTTGACCAAGAAGCTCGGAAAACAGAAGTTCGAGTACTGCATGCTGCTGACTGGACAAAGCCACGTCACCATCAGCAACACTCCAGAAGCGAAGGGGAGTGTTGGGAACAAATAGTTTAAGCGCCTCTGTCGTGTCAGAACTCAAGACACAAGCGAAGCAGCTCAAATCGAAGCATCGCGAGTCAACCCTCGGAAGTTAACGTAACCGCTGGAGGTTACGAGAAAGTCAAAGGTCAGCGACCTTTGACCTGACGCAGCGCGACAGTAAGGACACACAACTGACTCGACATTGAGCAGTTGCCCGAATCGCACTGTATCGAACCGCAACAGTAAATTAGTTATAATGTCTCTTCATATTCTTTGTACTCATATATTTATTCCTGTATCTCTTTGCTTTAATCAACTTACTTTGCCCTCACATACTAGCGCAAGGTGGTTCAAGGACTTTATTCAACGCTTTCGCTATTACATCACTTACTCAGACTTTAACTCTACAAAGATCCTAGGGCTTTTCAACCCAATAGTCGCAACACTTGCCGTGCCATCTTCACCTGACCTCTTCGCCTAGCTATAATTCCCCTTCCAAATTCACGTCACTTTCCTTTCCTTTTGTTACAGGTGCAATGAATCAAACTAGCGAGAATTGCACTAAGGTGTCAAAACGAGTACAAAATGTGAGCGAAGGCATGAGCGAACATTTTTATGCGAAACATGCAAACGATAACGCGGTGCGTGCGAGCTAGCTAGTGCTACGCTGGAAGTGAGGCTCAGGCTAGTCCCGAAGCGTAGGCCGACACGGCCAGGCCAGCAGTGCGAGGTTTGGTGAAACAGTGCGCGCGAAGTCGGCGAAGCCCCATTAGCAGTAATGGGCGAACCACGGCTGCTGCTGTACGCAATGTTGCAGGGCGCGCCAAGGAATATCGAGAAAATTCCTTACACTACCCCCCCCCCCCCTCAAGAAGCCCCCTCCGCTACGCGAGTGCATGTATATTGCGGAAACCCCGGCTCCTCAGGTACACTTGCAGGGCAGGGTGGTTTTCGATGTTGGCCAGGGGCACCCAGCTATCTTCAGTTGGCGTGCGGTCCTTCCAGCGAACGAGGAATTCAATCCTCCTGATTCCCGTGGGGTGTCGAATCCGATGGCTCAGATTTTTTCCGGGCTCGATGATCGGCTCCGATGCAGGGCGAGTCATGGATGGCGGGCGGTGACAAGGCAGTTGGCTTGTGGTTGGGATGTATGGGCGAAGTAGGCTGACGGAGAATGAAAGGCTGATGTACCAGTCCATCGGCAACAGTAAGTAGGCTGTCACTGGGGTAATCATGTGGCTGATTTGGAATGGTCCACAGTAGCGGGGTCGAAATTTCGGTACGACGGACAGTCTTAAGTTTTGTGTGTCGAGCAGTACGTAAGCTCCTGACTGGTACGTAACTGGGCGGCGGTGGCGGTCAGCGTTGCGCTTAGCGATGACATTGGCCTTTTCAATTGTTTCTGCGGCTCTGGTGCGGGTAGCTTGCAGAATTTCGGCGAATTGCTGTGCACGTGGTGTTGGGTTGTCCGGACTCGGCGTCATGGGCACTATAGGGTTTTGCCCGTAGTTCAAGTAGAAGGGGGGCTGCTGCGTCGTTGCTGACGTGGCGTTGTTATACGCGAACTCGATCAGCGGCAGCTGCTGCTCCCAAGTTGTCGGATCGTCGCACGTGGCACGAATCAACTGCTCCATCGTCTGATTCGTCCGCTTCGTTTGACCGTCGGTCTCGGGGTGGTATGACGAGCTGAACTGGAGCCTTGTCCCGAACTTCTCGCAGAGGTTTTTCCAGAAGTTGCTGGTGAACTTCGTGTCGCGGTCGCTCATTATTGCGGCTGGTATCCCGTGCAGTCGAACGACGGCTGCGATGAATAGGCGAGCGATTTCTTCGGCTGAGATCGATTTCTTGCACGTAGCGAAGTGTGCCATTTTCGTCAATCTGTCAACGACGACCATAACTGCGTCGTTACCCCCAGGGTTTGAAGGTAACACTGTGACGAAATCCATGGTAGCCTGCAACCAGGCGCGCTCAGGCGGTGGAATCAGCTGCAACTGACCCGCCTTTCTTTTTCGCGAGCTCTTCATCATCTGACACGTCGGACACGAGCCCTCGTGGTGCTGTACGTCGGTCAACAGCTCCGGCCGGTAGTAATACCGCTGCAGTTGCTGTCGCGTTTTTTCTACCCCGAAATGTCCCGAGGTAATCCCATCGTATGCCTCCTGCAGTAACAGTTCCCTCAGTAGCGAGTACGTGGGTACCCAGGTGCGGTTGGTGCGTGTTTTTACGTAATAGACTCCCCTGGCCTCTGCCAGTTGCTGTGAATTTCCGGTCGTGAAAAATGGGTCGGTACTGTATTCGTGGGTGAATAGGCTTGTTAACGGTGGGTTGGTTTGGGCGAGTAGGATGGTTTGTTTTAGCCATGGAAGTTTAGGAGAGAGTTCAAGTTTTAGCCATGGAAGTTTTACCCTAAAACTCGAACTCTCTCCTAAGCTTCCATGGCTCCTAAGCCTAAGTCACGCTAGTTATTTTAACATGGTATTCAGAGCAGGTGCCTTCATGCTGCCTTCTTGCTTCCGCTAGGCGCGCGGCGTATTTTTTCGCACGGCGATTTTCTGCCCGCCGTGTGCTCGGGGCGCATGGCGGTTTTCTGCCCGACGTGCGCCCCGAGGCGCGCGGCGGGTTCCTACCTCGTCGCGGCGTCTTGGGGGCCCGCGCACTGGCCCCTACCATCGCCTCGTCGCGGCGTTTTGGGGGCCCGCACGCAGGTCCCTCCCGTCGCCTCGTCGCGGCACTTTCGGGGCCCGCGAGCCGGCCCCTCCCGTTGCCTCGTCGCGGCGCCTTGGGGGCCTGCGCGCGGTCCCCTCTCGTCGCCCGTCGAGGCACTTTCATGGACCTACGCGGCTCCCTAGCACGTCGCCCTTCAGGGCACAATGGGGGCCGCGCCCTTCCCCTCCCCTCCCTCCTACTTTCCGCTGCAGTAGCCGCCCCTGGAGCAGCCGCCGCTGCAGCAGCAGCCCCTGGAGCAGCAGCAGCAGCCCCAGCAGCAGCAGCCCCGGGACTAGCCGCCCCAGCAGCAGCAACCTCTGGAGCAGCAGCCCCAGCAGCAGCAGCCCCTGGAGCCGTCCCAACAGCAGCAGCCCCGGGAGCAGCCGCCCCAGCAGCAGCCCCTGGAGCAGCAGCCCCAGCAGCAGCAGCCACTGGAGCAGCCGCCCCAGCAGCAGCTGCCCCTGGAGCGGCCACCCCAGTAGCAGCAGCCCCTGGAGCCGCCGCTACTGCAGCAGCCACCCCAGCAGCAGCAGCCCCTGGAGCAGCAGCAGCAAGCCCGGGAGCAGCCGCCCCAGCAGCAGCCCCTGGAGCAGCAGCCCCAGCAGCAGCAGCCACAGGAGCAGCCGCCCCAGCAGCAGCAGCCTTTGGAGCAGCCACCCCAGCAGCAGCAGCCCCTAGAGCCGCCCTAGCAGCAGCAGCCCCGGGAGCAGCCGCCCCAGCAGCAGCAGCCCCTGGAGCAGCCACTCCAGCAGCAGCAGCCCCTGAAGCCGCCGCTACTGCAGCAGCCACCCCAGCAGCAGCAGCCTCTGGAGCAGCAGCAGCACCGGGAGCAGCCGCCCCAGCAGCAGCCCCTGGAGCAGCAGCCCCAGCAGCAGCAGCCACTGGAGCAGCCGCCCCAACAGCAGCAGCCCCTGGAGCAGCCACCCCAGCAGCAGCAGCCCCTGGAGCTGCCCCAGCAGCAGCAGCCCCGGGAGCAGCCGCCTCAGCAGTAGCAGCCCCTGGAGCAGCAGCCCCAGCAGCAGCAGCCCCTGGAGCAACCGCCCCAGCAACAGCAGCCCTTGGAGCAGCCACCCCAGCAGCAGCAGCCCCTGGAGCCGCCCCAGCAGCAGTAGCCCCGGGAGCAGCCGCCCCAGCAGTAGCCCCTGGAGCAGCAGCCCCAGGAGCAGCAGCCACTAGAGCAGCCGCCCCAGTAGCAGCAGCCCCTGGAGAAGCCACCTCAGCAGCAGCAGCCCCCGGAGCCGCCTCAGCAGCAGCAGCCCCGGGAGCACCCGCCCCAGCAGCAGCCCCTGGAGCAGCAGCCCCAGCAGCAGCAGCCACCGGAGCAGCCGCCCCAGCAGCAGCAGCCCCTGGAGCAACCGCCGCTGCAGCAGCCGCCCCTGGCCCCTGCAGCAGCCGCTCCTGGACCCGGTGCAGCCGTGGGGGGGTGGGTGTGGGGGTGATAGTTGTGGGGGTGTCGGTTGTGCGTGCCGTCCCCTCCTCCTCCTCCTCCTTCGTCTCCCACTGTTGCAGCTCTCGCTGAGGGGGGTGGATGTGTGGGAGTCTGGGGTTTGGGGTGTAAGGGGGTGCTCTGGGTGTAGGGCTAGGGTTTGAGCAAGGGGTGTGTGAGAGGGGTGTTGGGCAGCTGGGGGAGGTTGAGTGGAGGCAGCAGTCTTTTCGTCTACAGCAACAGCAGTCCGGAGGCTACAATCTCCGGTAGTCGCCAGTCGCCCGTGGGTCCGTTGCTCGTCTGCCGCTACTTAAGCCGCGGGGCCAGTTAATCCTGTAGTCCGGAGCGTTGTTCCGGTAGCCACTAAGCCAGCAGCTCGTCTGTGTGTCTGCAACGTCAGCAGTTGCCTCCCATCTTCTCTCCCCCACAATCTCTCCTCCTCCTCACTTGCCCTCTGTGATAAGCTCTAGCCTTACTTACCTATTGTGAACTCTTGCTCTATGCTTGCTCATTGTGCTGATTCCTCCCCACTTTGGCTATGGGGGTGTGTCAGAATGTATTTGCTGTCTAGCCTGTAGTGGGGTACTCTGTAATGAGTACAACCCAATTTAGGGTGTTGTACTTGTGTCCCAACTCTTGCTAGTGAAACCACTCATTCTCCTTTCAACTTTCTCGTTTCAATCTCACACACCCGGCTCCCTCACTCTCTCCGCGTAGTCAGGGACCACTTCCTCTCAGTTTGCCCCACCACTCTCACCGTTGACCTACTCGAGAAGGCCCTCCTAGCAGCAGAGAAAAGCATAGTCGCTGTAGGAGCCTCTCGTGGTGACCCTCGCACCCCCGTCTTTGAGGGGTGTTCCCCCTCCTCCCTCTTGCCCTCTGTTGCCTCTGCTGCTGCGGCCGACCTCGTTGGTTTTGAGTCGGTCGGCGCTGCGTTTGCCCCTAGTGGGAAACGCCGCACCGGCAAGGGCAAGGGGGGCAAGGGCACTGGAGGGGCTGGCGGGGGTGGCAGAGGTGGCGGTGGAGGCAGTGGAGGGGGTGGGGGTGGTGGTGGGAGTGGTGGCGGGGGTGGAGGTATCGGTGGCGGCAATGGAGGCGGAGGCGGCGGCGGCGGTGGCGGTGGGAGCGGAGGTGGTGGAGGTGGCGGCGGAGAAGGAGGAAGCGGCGAAGGAGGAGAAGGAGGAGGTCGCGGCTCTTTGCAGAGGAGTGGTTCCAGAGGTGGTACGCGCCAGCAGCAGCAGCGCGGTCGGGAGACCTTGTCCCCTCAGCAGCTTCGTGAGTGGTACGCGGCGCGTCAGCGCGGTGGGGGTACGGGTCCCTGCACCTACGTTCTCCGCACCGGCGACCGAGCTGGTGAGCAGTGCGGGGGTGCGCACTCCACTCAGCGCTGCTTTAGCCGCCTGACGGACGCTTGGCGTCACCAATTCCCTGAGGCCACTGAGATCCCTCGCTGGGGCGAGCTGTCTAGGGCGGGAGTAGCTATCTTTGATCTTGACTTTGATGCTATCCTTGCTGCCATGTATGCTGTGACTATTAGTGATGAGGGTGACTGTTAGCGGAGTTTCCCACCCGACCCGGGCATTGAGACTGCTACTCTAGGTGCCGGTGAGGCTGCTGCTCCAGGTGCTAGCGAGGCTACTACTCTAGGTGCTAGTGCGTCTACTTCCTCAGGTGCTGGTGAGTCTGCACTCTCAGGTACAGAGTCGGCTTTGGCCTCCCATACCTTCACTCTTGACTCGGGGGCTTCTCGCTCCTTCTTTCAAGACCGCACCACACTCACGCCGCTTGGTCGGCCAGTTGGAGTCTCTCTGGCAGACCCCTCTGGGGGTCCTGTCTTAGCTCACTTCTCCACTGTCCTCCCGTGTCCGGTGGCCCCCTCTAGCACCCTTTCTGGTCTTTACCTCCCCTCGTTCTCTACGAACTTGGTGAGTGGTGCTGACCTGCAGGATGCGGGGGTTCACCAGTTCACTCCTGCGAGTCAGCGGGTGACCCACTACTCGGACACTCAGACAGGCCGACACCTGGCCACGTTTACACGTCGGCCGGGGTCGAGCCTGTACACACTAACCACTGCGTCTCCTCCCACTACGTCTGGTGAGGTAGCTAAGTCGGGTCAGGTGTTTGCTGCAGCGTCCTGGTCAAGTCCTGAGTCTACCCCCTGCTCGTGTCGCCTCCTGTCTCACGAGACTCTCCTCTGGCACCACCGCTTTGGTCACCCCTCCCTGCTTCGTCTCTGAGGCATGGCCTCCCGTGTCCTTGTCTCTGGTCTTCCCCGGTCCCTCCCTCCCCTTCCTCCGGGGCCTGCCCCTACCTGCGTCCCCTGTGTCGAGGGGCGGCAGCGGGCTGCCCCTCACTCCTCCCAGTTTCCTCCGACAGAAACCCCGCTGCAAACGCTTCACATGGACGTGTGGGGCCCCGCCAGCATCAGTGGACAAGGTCACGAGCGCTACTTCCTGTTGGTGGTTGACGACTACTCGCGTTACACCACAGTCTTCCTCTTGCACAGCAAGGGTGATGTCACTGAGGTGTTGATCGACTGGATCCGCGCAGCTCGTCTCCAGCTCAGGCAGAGCTTCGGCTCGGACTTTCCTGTTCTGCGTCTACACTCTGACAGAGGCGGAGAGTTCTCCTCTGACCTTCTGCGAGCCTACTGTCGTGCACGAGGCATCCGCCAGACCTTCACGCTTCCGGACTCTCCATAGCAAAATGGGATTGCCGAGCGCCGCATAGGCATGGTCATGGACGTCGCTCGTACGTCCATGATGCATGCGGCTGCCCCCCATTTTCTGTGGCCGTTTGCGAATCGGTACGCGGCGCATCAGATCAACCTTCAGCCCAGGGTCTCCATGCCGGAGTCCTCCCCAGCTTTGCTGTGGACGGGGAAGGTTGGCGATGCGTCTGCGTTCCATGTCTGGGGATCTCGGGCGTTTGTCCGCGACTTGTCTGCGGACAAGCTGTCCCCTCGTGCTGCTCCTTGCGTCTTCCGTGGCTTCTCCCCTGACGCGCCAGGGTGGCAGTTCTACCACCCCACCTCTCGCTGTGTTCTGTCCTCCCAGGACGTCACGTTTGAGGAGTCGGTCCCCTACTACCGCCTCTTCCCCTACCGCACTCTGTCCCTCCCCCCGCCACCACTCTTCCTTGTACCAGGTCCCCCCCCTGTAGACCCCCTCCCCCCTCAGGGTCCAGCCCCTTCAGGTGTGTCCCAGGTAGACGTAGTCGAGCCTGTCGAGGTTATTGGTGACTCTGGTGCTGCTGAGGGTGCTGAGCCTGGGAATGCTGATTCTGGGGGTGCTGAGCCTGGGGGTGCTGAGCCTGGGGGTGCTACTACTGGGGGTGCTGAGCCTGGGGGTACTGAGACTGGGGGTGCTGAGTATGTTGGTGCTACACTTGGGGGTGCTGAGACTGAGGGTACTGCGACTAGGGGTGCTGAGCCTGGGGGTGCTGAGTCTGGGGGTGCTGAGTCTGGGGGTGCTGAGCCTGGGGGTGCTGAGCCAGGGGGTGCTGAGCCGGGGGGTGCTACGCCTGAGGGTGCTGAGCCTGGAGGTGCTGAGCCTGGGTTTGCGGAGCCTGAGGAAGCTGGGCCTACTCGTGTGCCGTCTGGCGGTGTTGTGCCTGGCCGTTCTCCGAGTGCTTTGTCTCGGCGGGAGCCACTCTCTCCACAGGAGCTGCGCGAGTGGTTTGCCCGGCGCTGGAGGCGTGCTGCTGGAGCTGGAGTTTCTTCGGCTGCTAATGGTGCTGGTGCCGCGGGTCCCGCAGGTGCTTGTCCTGGGAGTACTGGAGCTGCTGGGCCTGCGGGTACTTCTGGAGCAGGAGCTGCTGAGGGTGTTGGCGCTGATGCTACTGCTGTCGGTTCTGGAGGCGGTCCTACTGGGGGTGCTACTGGTGCTGCTGAAGGTACTGGAGCTGGAGGTGCTGCTGGCACTGGTGCTACCGCTGGGAGTACTGGTGCTATCCATGCTGTGTCCGGAGTCGCCGCGCAGCCTCGGCCGTACTTCGTTCCGCTCCTTCAGCAGGTTCAGAGTGTCCATAGCATGTCCCATCACAGTTACAGTTACAGCCGGCCTTCCCACTGCTTGCTTTTTCTCCCTACACTGGTCCTACTGGAGGTCTTGCTAAGCGTCGTGAGCCTGTGTCTCGCCCTGCGTCGCCTCTCCGTACTACTCGCATTAGTGGTCGTGGTTTGCGTCCGCGTCCTCCTCTTGTCCCTGGCACGCACCGGATGTCTGTGCATCCGTCCTCTGCTCCTCTGCGTGCCCCTTTGCCTTCTCCTCCTGAGTCCTCTCTTCCTGCTCTTGCCGACCCGAAGTCGGACTCTCTTCATGCTGCCAGTCCTACTGTCACGCGTCTCCTTGCTACTGCTGTTTCTGACCCTTCCTTTGAGTCCACTAAGGCGTCTGCCCTAGTTGTTGAGCTCGTCGACTTTGCTGCTCGCTGTCGTGTGGACTACGCTGCCAGTCTTGTTGCTGATTCTGAGTCTGTCTGTCCTCCGTCCGTCGGGGGTGAGTGTGCCCTTGGCACGGACGTCTTTGAGGACAGGCAGGAGGAGTTCCAGTGCTTGGTTGCTTCTTCACCTCATCTCGTGTCCGTTCTGCTTACCCCTGAGGGAGACCCGGATGCACTTGACACCCCGACTCCGCGCTCTTACGCGGAGGCGATAGAGGGTCCCTACTCCTCTCAGTGGCAGGCAGCTATGGACGCAGAGATGGCTTCCTGGAAGTCCTCAGGCACCTACGTTGGCGACGTTCCCCCTCCTGGGGCGAACATCGTCAGTGGCATGTGGATCTTCAGGGTGAAGCGGCCGCCAGGTTCTCCGCCTGTCTTCAAGGCGCGTTACGTGGCTCGTGGCTTCAGTCAGCGGCAGGGAGTTGACTACTTTCAAACCTTCTCTCCCACCCCGAAGATGACCACTCTTCGGGTACTGCTGCACGTAGCTGCTCACCGTGACTACGAGCTACACTCTCCTTGACTTCAGCACTGCTTTCTTGCAGGGCAGCCTGCACGAGGAGACCTGGCTGCGTCGCCCACCTGGCTTCACTAAGTCTTTTCCTCCTGGCACCCAGTGGAGCCTCCGGCGGCCAGTCTACGGTCTCTGCCAAGCACCGCATGAGTGGCACGACACACTGAGGACTACACTTGCGTCTCTTGGGTTTGCTCCCTCTACTGCCGACCCGTCGCTGTTTTTGCGCACAGACACTTCTTCGACGACTTGGTCTTTGCCACAGCGGACACTACTGGAGTCGCCCACGTGTAGTCCGAGCTGCAGAAGAGACACACGTGCACAGACCTGGGTGAACTGCGCAGCTACCTTGGCTTGCAGATCACCCGGGACAGAGCACGCCGCACCATTACCCTGACTTAGTCACACATGGTGCAGCAGGTCCTTCAGCGCTTCAGCTTCACGTACTCCTCACACCAGGCCACTCCTCTGTCTACTCGCCACTCGCTCTCAGCTCTGCCTTCGGATGAGTTCGTAGAGTCGACTCGCCCGTACCCAGAGCTTGTTGGCTGCCTCATGTACCTGATGACCTGCACACGACCAGACCTTGCATACCCTCTTAGCATTCTCGCACGCTATGTTGCTCCTGGGAGACACAAACCGGAGCACATGGCTGCAACGAAGAGGGTGTTGCGCTACTTGTGCAGTACGTCGGCCATGGGGCTTGTGCTTGGAGTGTGCAGTCCAGTGGTCCTCACTGGGCACGCAGACGCTTCTTGGGCTGACGACCAGGCTACGCAGCGGTCGTCACAGGGTTACACCTTCAGCCTTGGTTCCGGCTCTGTTTCGTGGCGGGCTACTCGCTCGTCTTCTGTTCTCGGCTCCATTTGTGAGGCTGAGATCCACGCAGGAGCCATGGCTGCACAGGAGCTTCGCTGGCTCACCTACCTGCTGACTGACCTCGAAGAGCCGCCTCTTTCTTCTCCAGTGCTGTACGTAGACAATAAGGCCATGCTGGCCTTGTGTCGGGAGCACAGACTGGAGCACAGAACGAAGCACATTGCTCTTCGCTACTTCCTTGCTCGTGAGTTGCAGCAGCGTGGTCAGCTGCGTCTTGTGTACGTGGCCTCTGAGGCCAACACTGCTGATATCTTCACCAAGGTGCTTGCGCCTTGTGATCATCAGCGCTTCTCTACCCAGCTGGGTCTTGAGCCTGCCTTGCCTCACTTGCTCACCTCTTGACCTTGTTTGTACTGTTACATATATATATATACACCTGCTCTTGCTTGTCTAGCCTTTCATATATATGTACTCCTGCATGTGAACAGGCTTTGTGGCCTTGAACCTGTGCTCGGAATGTGTGGTGACTTTGTGATCCACCCTGAGCTTGATTTGCTTTGCTTGACTGGTCTTGTGACCCCTTGTTCTCCCCCACTTTGCCTATGGGGGTGTGTCGGAACATTATAGCTTATACATTTGTGTAGGCTGTAGTGGGGTAGCCCATAAGGGGTACAACTCAATTAGGGTTAGTACTTGTACCCAACCGTTTCATAGTTTATTCATTCTCGTTCTAGTTTTCTCAGCGAAGGGCGACGAACTAGGGCGAATGAACTCTTTCTTGAGCAGGTAATCCAGCTGCTTCCTCAGTTCGTCCAATTCGGGCTAGGTCACTCGGATCTTTCGCTGTACTGTTGGATGTGCTCTCGGTTCTAGTTCTATCCTGTGGTCGTGCGGTCGCTGAGGTGGCAGTCCCGTCGGTAGGTCGTCCGGGAAAATGTCACTGTACTGCTTCAACAGTGCTGCCAGATCACCCGGTATGTCGGTCAGCAGTTTCTGTAAATCCCCCCCTTTTTCTGCTGCCTCGGCTTCCAGTATGTCAACCGCGTACACGTCAGCTCCTGCCGCTACGGCGCGTTTCATCGTGATCGCATTGACACGTACCGACGAAGACTCAGGCGAGCCCCAGCGAGGTAAGGCGATGTTGTTACTGTTCACTCGCACGGTGCAGTCACCCGTCGACCAGTCGATTCGCGGGTTGTGTCGTCGCAGCCAATCACGGCTGAGTAAAATGTCGGTTCCGTCGAGGGTCGTTGCGAGCATTTCCTGGCTAAACGTGAAGTTACCCCCGCATCGAATCCAAACCCGGTCCACACGTTCCCGTATCGCCAGTGGCGTGCCGTCGACCAGTCTTGCGTCGATCTCAGGTAAACATATGTTCAGTGACTGTCGCAGTTTTTGTGCTGTGGCAGTGTTCATAAGGATGTGGCTGGCCCCTCCCTCTAAGGATTTTAACCAAGTCTGTCCCAATTTTCCCACTAAGCAGTATGGGGCTGTCTACTGTAGTACCCTCCTTATTCTGCCGGGTGTGGTCGATTGCGTGAACCGGCACAATCACTTAGTGAGGGTTGGTTGGGTCAGGCGAGCGGCGTGACCTGTCAGTAGAGGGCCCGTCTGCTACTGACTCCTAGCGTTTCCCTGCTGCTTGGTCTCTTTCTGCTGCTCGGCTTCCCCCTTTCCCTTAGCGTTTTCCGGGCATTCGCTCTTGCGGTGTCCCGGCCGTTTGCACGCGAAGCAGCACCCTTTGAACGGTGCGGCAGCGGCATTCGCGGCGACGGCACGTATCGTAGTGCCCTCGTTCGTCCCACGAGACTGATGTCCCCAGTTGTTTCCTCCGTAGGACCCCGGCCTCGGTCGGCGGAAGAAATCGAGTTTCTCCGCCATGGCGAGAATCTCCTGGAAATCGGTGACGCCGCGAAGCTGGATTTCCTAAGCGATGTCTTGTTGCAGGCCGCCGATGTAGCGGTCGATGCGTTCGCTCTCGTGCATGTATCCCACTTGCTCGCATAGCGCTAGAAACCCGCTCGTGTAGTTCTGGACGGAACCGAGTTGGCGCCAAGTGCAGAGCTTCTGTCGCGCTGCGATCGAAGCCGCGATTGGCTCAAACCGAGCGCGCAGACCTGCGCACCATGCGTCCCACGTGCGATACTGGGGCACTTCCACGAAATACGACGGCGCCCAGGGTCCGGTTTGTCCTTCCCGTGCCGGTAGAGTCGCGTAGTCCACCGGCTTCGTGACGATGACACGCCACCAGTCCATGGCAGGTCCTCGCAGCAACGACACGGCGTAACGAATCTTCGCCGTATCCTCCGAGACGTAGTTCGCGTCAAAGAAGACGTTCAACGTGAAAAGCCACGCCTGAACGGTAGGACCACCCCGCTGTCTCAGGTCAAAGCATGGCGGACGCTGCGGCTTCAGCGACATTGGCGACGGTACTGTAAAGCTGATTCGCCGGCCGGCACTGAAATCGTGAATCGAGGCTGATTCCTGGCCGCATTCGTCGCATCGGGGTGTGTCGTGCCGTGGTTGTCGTCTCCGTCATGGCGGACGACGCCATCACTTGCGGCGCTCGCGGGTTGCCCCACACTTCCGTGTTGCGATGCCTGTGGTGCGGGCTGAATTTGGAGTGCGAGGTGCTTGGGATTGTGTTTGTGCGAGGTCATTTTGCAGGGAGGTACGTTCCGCCGTTAATGCCGCGATTTCTTCGGAGTTTTCGTGCAGTTGTCGCAGCAGCTCATCCATGCAAACCTGCGTGAGGCTAGTGACGTCGATATGTTCGGCCATTCCGAATGGCGTCGGCTCGTCTTAGTCTAGGCGCAGTCGTGGCTGCACGCGTTTACGAGAGAACGCGAGGACAGCAACTCCTAGGTGCTAAGGTGCGTGAGTCCCTTCGAGTGAAAATAAAAATAAAAATGGATTTCCTGGGGTGCGGAGATGCGCGGTCCGAAGAGAAAGAGGCTCTGAATACCAAGTGTTACGGGTGCAATGAATCGAAGTAGCGAGAATTGCACTAAGGTGTCAAAACGAGTACAAAATGTGAGCGAAGGCATGAGCAAACATTTATATGCGAAACATGCAAACGGTAACGCGGTGCGTGCGAGCTAGCTAGTGCTACGCTGGAAGTGAGGCTCGGGCTAGTCCCGAAGCGTAGGCCGACACGGCTAGGCCAGCAGTGCGAGGTTTGGTGAAACAGTGCGCGCGAAGTCGGCGAAGCCCCGTTAGCAGTAACGGGCGAACAACGGCTGCTGCTGTACGCGATGTTGCAGGGCGCGCTAAGGAATATCGAGAAAAATCCTTACACCTTTTAACGTCAATTCAGTACTTCAGTATTCTCTTTATTCAACATTCTGCGCACTCTGCCAGTCCATTCATAACGCATATCATCTGGATGTCAAATCAGTACAGTTACAACTCCAAAAGCTCTCCTGTGCTGCTCACAGGAGAATGTCTACCAAAGCAGGAACTACAAAATTTTTCCTGTGCTGTCACAGGGACAATCTCAAATCTAACCTGCCACCTGCTTCAGGATCAGCTACTGCATCCTCTCTGTTCAGAGGCTCTGTTGCTACTGGATCTTTTGCAGCACTATGGCTTCTCTCCACCTGTTCACTCTCCTCTACAGTGGTCTGTTGCTTTTGCTGCTGCATATCTATTCGTAATCCTCGATCTGGTTGCTGTTGCTGGAGAGTCTTATAGCGAAGCTGCTCATTCTCCCTGCGAGCATAGCTGTGGTGTTCGCCCAAGTGTACAAACTCGTGCATCTCTCGCGGAGACAGCTTAAACGGGGGATATGCGGTTTCTGCTGTGGGCTGGTTCCTTTCTGGCGTTGCCAGGCGAACAGTCTCTTGGTGCTGGTGATGCTGTATCTGCTGCTGTGCTATCTGCTGCTGTGCTATCTGCAGCTGTGCTGAATGCTGCTGCTGCATCTCCCCTGCTAGACGCTGCTGCTGCTGCTGCTGCTGCTTCAACTGCTGCTGCACCTGGTACCCTTGAATCTGCTGCCACTGCCCTTCCAACCGCCCCACGGCACCACCAACCGAACCACCAGCAATCCAATCACCCTCTCCCCGAACCTCTCCCCGACCCTGAGACGACAGCAGAGCTGCAATGGAGCTCTCAGCAGCACGGGCCGGCTGGCTGGGGGTGGAATCTGATGTTAAAGCCGAAGAGGACGACCCAGCAGACGGGCGCATCCACCTCGGACCCCCTCCATCCGATGAGTCCTCTCCCAAACGCTTTTGCGGTCTTTGTGCGAGATGAAATGGTCTTTCCGGGGGTGCTTCAAGAGCTGAGACGGAGGAGGCGGCAGCTCGGCGCATCCAATCTGGCCCTGCTCCTTCAGGTGAGACGTCTGCCAGCCGTTGCTGTGGCTGATTCTCTCGAGAGGATCCTGCTGCTCCCGCCCAGTTGGGCTCTCTCCCGTCACTAGATTCTGCTGCCCATTTTGAGAGGACTGCGTAGTGTGCTGATGACTTGGACACAGTCGCCTGGAAGGTGGGGAACCACTGTGATCCTGTAGCGCAGGGGCCTGCCATTTGCTGGGGGCCTGCCATTTGCTGGGGGCCTGCCATTTGCTGGGGGCCTGCCATTTGCTGGGGGCCTGATGCTGCTGCTGGTGCTGATGCTGGTGCTGATGCTGAGACTGCTGCTGGTGCTGAAACTGGGGCGGGTGCTTGTAGAGACAATCTGGAAGGCTCAGGAGGATCCAAAAACATTTCCGAGGGTCCCTTTGAAGGAGGAGATTCAAATGCCTTGTGAGAGGACGTGCTGTGAGTCGCACTGCGAGTCGCGTTGGAAGTCATGCTTTGAATTGCGCTGCGAGTCAGGCTCTGAATTGCGCTGTGAGTTGCGATTTGAATCGCGCTGTGAGTCGCGATTTGGATTGCGCGGTGAGTTGCGCTTTGAGTCACATTATAAGTCGCACGGTCTGCAATCCTGGGTGACACAAAACCGCGATCCATGGAAAGCCTTCTCCTCCTCGCATCCCCAGACGCAACTTCCTCCCCTCCTGCTGCTCCTTCCTCACAAGCTTCTCGTTTCGGCCTTAGCTGCGATGCAGCAGCATCCCTATAACGAGGATGCTGCTCTGGGAGCAGCACTGGCAGGGCCCCTCCAGAAGGCACAGGCAAGGGGGATGCGCCTCCCTGCTCTGAACAAGGAGCAAAGTGCTGCCTGGGATTCTTGAAGTGCTGGCCGTGCTGCTGCCCTGGCTGGCCTGGGTACACCGAGTGCCCTGGATGCTCTGGGTGTTCTGTGGCGTGTCCTCCAGAAGTTTCCGGCAGGCTCGTTTCTTCTGCAGCTCCTCCTGCTCCTCCTCCTCTTCCTGTCCCCTCTCCTCTCCCTCTTCCTCCTCCTTCTCCCCCTCCTCCTCCCCCTCCTCCTCCTCCTCCTCCTCCTCCTCCTCCTCCTCCTCCTCCTCCTCCTCCTCCTCCTCCTCCTCCTCCTCCTACTCCTCCTCCTCCTCCTCCTCCTCCTCCTCCTCCTCCTCCTCCTCCTCCTCCTCCTCCTCCTCCTCCTCCTCCTCCTCCTCCCCCTCCTCCTCCTCGTCCTGCTGCTGCTAGCAGAAACTCCTCCCGACGGTGAGTCTCATTCTCCTGCTGCATCAGTTGCTCCTGCTGTTGTGGCTGCTGCTGCTCCTGGTTTTGGTGGTGGCGGGGGTGCTGCTGCTGCCGAATCTGCTCGTGTTGTTCGTTCTGCTGCTGCTGCTGCTGCTGCTGCAGCTGCTGGTGTTGTTGCTCCGGTTCTTGTTGCAGCCGCTCGAAGTCACCAGCAGGGGGAGACCGGGAGGTCAGCCCACCAAAAATACTCTCCAACACACTCCTGGTCAGCGTATCTTGTCTACATCCCAACCGCTCCTCCCACTGCGGAACACTCCCCTCACCCTCTCCTCCCTCTCCCATTGCACGGCCAGGATCGCTTCCCATGTCTCGTCCCCTCCATCCAACGGTCGGATGGGCAGCATCTACTGGCTCGGGTTTCACCTCGCCCATTGTAACGGTAACCGGCTGTGGAATGACGGTGAAAGGGAGGGACGCTGTGCCCAGGCTGCTGCCTCCTCGTAACATGCGTGATTGTAACGTGTGTGACTGTGCCGCCCATGGTACGGCAGCAGGGCCTGCAGTGCCAACATCGCATTGAACAGTGACACTGGCCGCGGTCCTTCCCTTGCTAACACTGCCACCACCACTGTCACCACCGCCAGCACCAGCACCACCAGCACCAGCACCAACACTACCAGCATCCGTACGCACACCCTCCTCCTCCCTTCCCTCCATTCCCTCCCTGCTCTTGAACGTTTCTCGCTCCCTCCGAGAAACCTCTTGCTCCTGCGGCGTGCCTTTCTTATGCCGCGTGCCTTGGTTCCGCGGGGTGGTGTCTTGCCTGAGCAGAGAGTCTTGGTTCTCAGGTGGATCTCTCATTTGATCTTGCTGGCCTGCTGCGTCTTGCCGCCCTCCCGTGTCTTGCTGTTTTCTTGATCCTCCTCCACCCCTTCCCCCTCCCTCTGCTTCCTTCTGTGATACGGATGCAGACTTATCCTGCCTCGCCACTACAGCAGCAGCAGCAGCAGCAGCAGCAGCAGCAGCAGCAGCAGCAACGCCTCTGCTGCCCTGCTGCTTCCCAGGTGACTTCTGTGTCGAGTCAGCGGTCATTGTGGCTTTACCGTCTCCCTGCCTTGGTGCTACAGCAGCAACACTGTCGCTCTGCTGCTTCCTTGCCCTGCTCTTCCTCTCCCCACCTCCCTTCCCACCAGCAGTACCAGCACCAGCAGCAGCGGCCGCTGCTTTTGCCGCCTTTTCCTTCTGTCGCTGCAGCCGTAATTCCCTGTGCCCGTTTTGGTGCCCGCCCAGTGCATGCAGGGTTGGAAACCGCATGTGGCAAACCTTGCACTCGTGCGGCCCCGAACCTCGGATCCAGGGTCGGTTCTCCGCCGCGCCTGCAAGTGGCCAGGCAGTTGAGTCAAGCAGTGGGGACAGGGAAGGCCCGCCAAGGCTGAACAACCGCTGCTGGGCGAGGCCGGGTGGTGACCGAACCTCTGCCGAACCAAGCGAGTCTGAGCCTGCTGCGGAAAGAGGTACGGGATCAGCGCTGGTAACAGCAGCGGCATCAGCAGCAGCAGCAGCAGCAGCAGCAGCAGCAGCAGCAGCAGCAGCGTCAGCAGCAGCAGCAGCGTCAGCAGCAGCAGCAGCGTCAGCAGCAGCAGCTGCGGCAGCAGCCGCAGCCCCTGCAGCAGCGAATTGAACAGCAGGGGAAGTTGGTTCTAGGGTCGCTGTTGGAACACGCCCTTCAAACGATTCTCCACCACCTCCAAACCCCGCAAACCCCTCTTGAATCCCCAAGGACTCTGCTTTCGCCACTCCTCCGCGCCGTGGCGTTCCTGACGCATCAAGCAGCTCCGCGAATCCTTCCCGTGCGGGTCTAGGAGCCGGAGTAGATTTCGGTCTGGCCATGATCCTAGCTGTCTGTGTTTCTCTCGTTGTCGCCGCTGCTGTAACACTATCAAGCCGCACCTGTCGTTCGCTCCCATCCGTTGATCTGCCGCTGCGGCTTCGTTCCATCACCTCCGCGCTCTCTCCGCCCACGCTCGCGCTCACGCTCGCGCTCGCGCTCGCGCTTGCGCCATGCAGGCGGAAACCGCCGACCGCCGCACCCCACGCTAAACCCGCGCCACCCACGCTTCCGCCGCCGCCCGTGATAAACCCGCCCGCGTTCACTGCGTCCCCCTGTGCGGTGCGGGGCTCACGCGGAGACGAGAAAAACTTCGCTGACGCGCCGTCCCCCTTCCCGCCGCGGGGCGTTGCGCGCTCGGTGGGTGACGCGCGTAAACTCCCGCCGCGGAACCCAAACCCCCAGGCAAGCGCGTCGTTCATTCGCTCCCATTGGGGGAACAAAACTCCTTCGTCCCTGCCCCTTGCGCCTTCCGCAGCACTTCTCGTTCCGCTTCCGCTCTCCCCCCCCAGCCAGTTTCCGCCGCTTAACCGTACGTTTCCGCCACCGTCGGCGTGTGACGCGCTTCGTCCACTGGGCAATCTCGCATCAACCACGCCAGCAGATATGGCAGTTCCAGTACCAGTGGTAACGGCACGGGCGGCATAATCATGCTGGCTTTGCCTGGTAACCGGCTTACCGCTACGCAGACCACCCAAAGGGTCAGGGATTCGAGTGATTCGCGTAAGCCAGTCGCTCAGCTCAAGCGACGGTTCGCCGGAGTCGTCCGGCGGTCGCCCGCTGGGCGGCGGTCGCAGCGCTGCGACTACCTGAGATGTCGCGTCGTCGCCAACGCGACCGCCGCCGTCTCCGCCGCCTCCGCCACCGGCGCCGCCGCCGCCGCCTCTCCTAGCGGAAGTTGTGCCGATGGCGGACGACATCCGAAACTGCTCCGCCGCCGAGCGCTGTTCCGCCGACGTGAGCAGTTGTTCCGCCGACATTTGCCGCTGCTGGGCCGACAAGATCTGTTGCGCCGACGAGAGCTGTTGCGCCAATGCGCTCCACAGTGCTGACGACGCGGCAAGAGACGAAAACGGCACGGGCTCGACGCCCGCCGTGATACCCGGCGACGAAAACGGCGCCGCGGGAGCCATTTCCGTGCGAAACCCGGCCGCGGCTGCGGCCTGAGCGGTGGAAATCGGCATTGGAGCGGGTATTGTGGCGGGAGACGCACCGAGAATCGCGGCGGGCGGCGCGACGGCCTGCTGAACAAAATGCAGGGGATTTCGCGTGAAAACCGCGCCCGCGTCTCCGCCGGCTGCGGAGGCGCGCCAAGTTTGTTGCATTCCGCTAGACCGTGGCGCGAAAGGTGGCGACCTGGGAGTCGCATCATTGGGTTGTTGTTGACTCTCACGACTCTTTAGCGAGGAATTATGACGATTGTCGCCGCAACTGTTGCGATCTTCGCGGCTTTCGCGACTGTCGTGGGCTTGATCAGTTCCAAGGCGGATCAGATGACGCTGATCGTCACCGCCGTCCGCTGCACCAATCATCATGGATCTTACGGTCCCGGTCGTCTCCCAGCGGCGCCCTTCTACAAATCGCTGATGATCATCACCCAACCACGGCTGAGCACCATGATCCGGCGCATTTTGCGCCGCCGGTAACGGATCATTATACATGAAGCGTGAACGGTCGTCGAGATTTCTGAGTTCCTGATGAGCAGTACCACCGTCAATCTCGCGACTCCGCTGTTCTAGTAGATGCTGGTCCGCCGCGTGACGCGGCGCTGCCGACGCTGAAGGCGCGACGCCATCGTCCGGGATTTGTAGCAGCGGCAACAATAACGGCGTCCGTCGTTCCGCCTGATGAAGCTCACTTTCTAGACGTTGACGTTGACGTAGTCCGTCGTCCAATGGCATGATTCGATTCTCGTCTGACACATTGTTAGTGCTACTATTATGGCGCTCGGCCATCACGCCGTCATCGAATCCAGTAATGGGCTGGTTCCTCCTGATTGACAACCGAGTCGGGTTTCGAGATGTCTCAGGACTACCAGTAGAGAGCCGAGTCGGCTCTGGTGAGGCTAATTGAAAAATCTGGTCACGAGCGCGAGCACGAGCGAGCGCGATGAGAGAGTGTGTAGAATAGCGAATCAAAGGTTGCGTCGTAGTGACTAACTGAGCAACTCGTTGGACGAGACAGCTGGAACTAAGCATGAAATAGCCGCGGAGATCATGAAAGGTTTACGTAACTCTAAGAATGGCGGTCACTCGTACACGTAAATTGTCGAAGTTCAATTCTAGCCAGCTACTTGATTACGGATTCCAGCCGTCGCCTACCAACTGGAAAAACGAACGACGATTACACATTACAGCTACTCCTGCCCGGTGAATCACGTCCTTGCAGAATCTGATAGTGCTCAACTTGAGTATGGGATGGGGAAGCCCAAGAGAGAAGACGAATGGTGGGATGGCAAGGAGTTGTCAATTGTGGCCTGTTAGTGTACAATGAGGATTGTATGTGCGTGCCAATGAGGATTGAAAAGAGCACTGATCGCCGTTGGTTTGACCACCAGCAGAAAAAGGACCGCGCAGCGGCAGGCATTCTTCCCCCAAAGCGGAATGTTGAGTGAAGGGAAGGAAGAAGGGAGGATATTTTTTGCCCTCCAATTTCGAGTCGAGCAGAGGACGTTCATCAAAAGCACGAGTGGAGGGGAAAGCGAAGGAGAGCCGTTCAAGTGCAGCCGAGATGGGAGGACCACTGTTAGGAGGTTGACAAAGACGAGGAGATGCGGAAATGGACGGGGGAGGAAGTTATCTTGGAAGATATAGTCGCGTTACGGAAATATTGGTGTTGATCGTTACCCATCGTCGAGCTGTTCGTCGATCTGTTCTGAGATCGTGGCTGTGCTTCGTCACTTTGCCTACGAAATGATAACGAAAATTGCGGAGCTCAAGCGGAGAATTGACCGTCGGTCACACGGAGGAGTCACAGTTCAGTGCAAATTCACCGAATCTGTTTTGCAAGCCGAATTTGGCTGGGAGGGAAATCAAAGGGGCGAATCAGTGGAAGGACAAAACGCGGAGACAGAAGCAGCCACAAAGCAAAACAAGATTGAGGCAGTGGGCCATCATCCCACTCATCGTTGGAGCAGGCAGGATTGAGCATCTAGATGGATTTGTGCTGTCATTTTTAAGAAATACTATTGGTAGAAAGTCCGGAAAGTCCCTACTGCTTATGATGACAACAAAATTCATAAGCATAATTGCCCGACCCACCGTGATTCTGCTGCTCTGCCAACAAACTTCTGCCTGCGGCTCATGTTTGTTTTGTACAATAAGGATGCGTGTCTTTTGAAGGGTGTTGAAAGTTCATGTTTTTGGTTCAGCTTTCTCCAGCTGAACTTCGGTCGTCCTGTGGTCGACAATCTCGACTTTTGGTGGTCGGGGAGCAGCTTCAACAAGCCCGAGTCGCGCATGGAACAACAAAATTCGACTATCAAATTTCCAAGTCGCGCTAAGGTTTCGTAGGCTACCTGGTTTCGCGGTGCAGTTCGTCACCTTATCCGGTTTCGGTAACCAGGCTATATGAACCTCAGTACGATCGTGAGACTCGCAGATTCTTCGTGCGTGCGCAGAAGAACACACGATCGCATAAACGTTAACGTAAAATCCGAATGCAAGGTCGACTATAGTTCAGTGTCCAACTTCTTTCAGAAGGTTTGAACTAGGACACACAATGTCCTGGCGAGCTGTCTGGCGATATTCGCGAATCTAGCTACCAGCATAAGTTAGGCCGTATTTCCGAGCTCTAAAGCAAAAGATACGCGCCCTGGACGGGTTTTTGAAGCATCTATGGAGAGTCAGGTTCACTTGATGCCTCCCTGACTGGATGCATGCCCTTCTGGGGTATATTTGTTTTTGCCCGCGGGCAGCGAGCTCCCCTGGGCGGACTCGCTTGTCCGCTGAGATATATTCTTCGGCATGCTAGCTCCCAGTTTTTGCAGTAGTGATAGTCTATGAAATTCTGTGCGCGAGCTGTTGAGTTACAGACTTCAGGTTGTCTCGGCAGTTCCAGGAAGAAAGGAATGTAGTCAGGAAAATAGGTAGGGAGAAGGAGCTGGTGATCGAGAAGGCTCCATGTAATTTACTCATATATTTCAACGAAAATCGTGCGATTTGCCCAGACTAGTCAGGGGCAAGCTAAAATACGACCCGGAATTGGTATCAAGATTCTATTGTTTTTATTAGAAAAAGAGTTGCACTGATAACGGAGCGCCCAGGTTCTGCCCCCAAATCAGTGCAAGCCACCCAATATGGCAATTTCTGCTTCGCAGTGTTGATATACGACAAGCAACCCAACAAACACTTCTGCAGAGGGGAGAGGGGGTTGGAAGGCGGAGTTGAGTAAATTGAGGAAGGAGAGGGGGCAGACCCAGGGACACCTCCTGCTCTTCCGCTTCCATAACACCATGTCAGCCGCTTCAACAATTTGGGTAGCCCTGGAAGCATTCTACTGGAAAGGGTGGGACGAAATGGACGGTGTCGGCATTCAATGAAGAAATGAACGGTCGACGACAAATCTGCGGGGCGAGGTGACACTCATGAATTTACGTAGCAGCTTCAAGCCACCCAATTAACCTTACGTGGCAGTCCTCATATCAGAAGATACTCTCCACTTGCAGGCCAACAGAAATGTACATCTTGTTTCTCGCTAGACTGAACTGTGCCGAGCAGGTGAAAAGCATTGTTATCTTCGAATTGCTTAATTGAACCATATCTCAACGTTATTTATCACCGTTAACCGTGCTTTTCCCATCTCGATATAACTATAACCGGATCCACAATGGCGGAATAGAGGGTGTACCAGCAAGTTGCACGGCAACAAAATGCACGAACGACGGGTGATTGTGATTTGGTGGTGTACAGTACAGCGCCGAAAACAAGAAGAATCAGTATCCGCCAGACGGAAAGTCCCAAAGATTCTGAGGACTGTTAGAAAGAAACGGAGCTTTGAAATAAAATCAAAATGATAAAAGCAGAGGACACCTGTATGAGAATCAATGAGCTTCTGTACAAAACACTTACATAAACTGACGGAGCTTCTATTCAAAGCAACAATACAACATTCAGACCAAGGCGCAAACTGAAAAAGGGGGGGGGGGGGGGGGGGGGGGGGGGAGGGACATTGTAAGGTACCTAAGAAACTCCTGAAGTGCCTTCAGTCATAACCTACCACAAATACTCGTGAATTGAACCCCCAAAACATGATCACCGGCCTATCACTTACACACCCATGGATTAACTAGTTCATTGCAACGGCGCCGCTGCCCTCTCCAAACTGCACAGGTCCCAACTCAACTGTGCCATGTCAAACTATAATGCTACTTGTGTTGTGTAGGCTGTAGTGGGGTAGCCTATACGGAGTACAACCCAATTAGGGTTATACTTGTACTCGGTTTGATGTCGATGCAATCATTTACATGCTCGTTAGTTTCTGACATGGTTTCGGAGCAGTAGGTCCATAGGACCGTTTTTTTCGGGCCCACCATAATCTAGTCATAGACTACGGTTACCGCGTTACCCCACGCTCTGCACTGCACTGCGCCTTAGCGCGCGCCCTGCCCTGCCCTGCCTTGCGTCGTGCTGCCCTGTGCACGCCCTACCCTGCCTTGCGTCGCGCTGCCCCGCGCACGCCCTGCCCTGCCTTGCGTCGCGCTGCCCCGCGCACGCCCTGCTCTGCCCCGCACGCACCCTGCCCTGCCCCGCGTCCTGCTGCAGCTCGCGCCCTGCTGCCCTGCGCGTCGCGCCCTGCTGCAGCTCGCGCGTCGCGCCTTGCTGCCTCGCACGTCGCGCCCTACGTCTGCCCCGCGCGTCGCGACCTGCTGCAGCCAGCGCGTCGCGCCCTGCTGCCCCGCGCATCGCGCCCTGCTGCAGCCCGCGCGTCGCGCCCTGCTACCCCAGGCGTCGCGCCCTGCTGCAGCCCGCGCGTCACGCCCTACTGCAGCCCGTGCATCGCACCCTCCTGCAGCTCGCGCGCCGCGCCTTGCTGCCCGTGCGTCGTGCCCTGCTGCAGCCCGCGCGTCGCGCTTTGGTGCCCTGCACAGCGCGCGCCTTGCTGCCCGCGCCGCCCAGGCCGAGTCGCGCCGTCCAGCCCGACCCAACCCGATCCACCCTGCTGCTACTGGTGGTGGTGGAGGTACTGCTAGGAATGTTGGAGGTGCTGCAGCCTAGCCTTACCGAGCTGCTCTGCTGCTATTACTACTACTGCTGCTCGTGCTACTGCCTTCCCTCCGTACTGCCCTACTGGTCGCACGCCTCCTTACTTGGCTCGCTATGACTTCTTTTTGTGGTAGCGGTCGAAACGGTGACGGCGTGGTGACAGCAACTGAAGTGGTGGCGGCGCCCGTCATGGTAGTCACGGTGGAGCTGTTCGGTGCGGAGTTTCTAGCGGTGGCCAGATGCAGCTGCTGCGACATCCGCGCAAGAACCTTACGCCCCAGCAGCTTCGTCAATGGTACACCAATAGGTGTGGTGGCGGCGGCTGTAGTTGCGAGAATAGTATGAAGGTGTGATGGAGATTAGGGCAAGGAGGGGGATACAAAGAAGTGTCGAGCGAAATTTTGTACCCCCTAAGGCTAAACCCACTACAGCCTAGATAACATTAAACATATAATTTTACACACCCCCATAGGCGAAGTGGAGGATAGCCAACACAAGAAACGGTCACAAGACCATTCAAGAGAAGAAATAAAGTAAAACAAGCTCAGGGTGGATCACAACGTCACCACACATTCTGACCACAAGCACAAGGCCATAAGGCCAGTTCACAAGCAGAGATATACATCAAGGTGAATATGCAAGGCAGTGATCTCAACCTAGCAAAGGTAAGCATGTAGGTGCAGGTATATATAAATCACAGTACAAGCAAAGTCAAGAAGTGAGCAAGTGAGGCCAAGTAGGCACAAGACCTAGCATAGTACAAAAGCGCTGATGATCACAAGGCTGAAGTGCCTTGGTAAAGATATGAGCGGTGTTGGCCCGAGAGGCCACCTAAGCAAGACGGAGCTAACCACGCTGCTGCAGCTCACGGGCAAGGAAGTAGTGAAGAGCAATGTGCTTCGTTCTGTGCTACAGCCTGTGCTCCCGGCACAAGGCCAGCATGGCCTTGTTGTCTACATACAAAACTAGAGAAGAACGAGGCGGCTCTCCGAGGTCAGTCAGCAGGTAGGTGAGCCAGAGTAACTCCTGTGCAGCCATGGCCCCCGCGTAGATCTTAGCCGTGCAGCTGGAGCTGAGAACAGAAGACGAGCTGGTAGACCGCCACGAAACAGAGCCGGAACCAAGGCTGAAGGTGTAACCCTGTGACGACGGCTGCGTAGCCAAGTCGTCAACCCAAGACGCGTCTGCATGACCAGTGAGGATCACTGAACTCCGCCCTCCAAGCACGAGCCCCATGCCCAACGTACTTCACAAGTAGTGCAAAACCCTCTTTGCTGTAGGCATGTGCTCCGGTCTGTGTCTCCCAGGAGCGACATAGCGTGCCAAGATGCTAAGAGGGTATGCAAGGTCAGGTCGTGTGCAGGTCATCAGGTACATGAGGCAGCCAACAAGCTCTGGATACGGGCCACACGGCTCTACGGACTCATCCGAAGGTAGAGCTGAGAGGGAGTGGCGAGTAGACAAAGGAGTGGCCTGAGGCGAGGAGCACGTGAACTCGAAGCGCTAAAGGACTTGCTACACCATCGGTGACTGAGTCAGGGTAATGGTGCGCCGTGCTCTGCCCTGGGTGACGTGCAAGCCAAGATAGTTGCGCAGTTCACCCAGGTCTGTGCACGTGTGTCTCTTCTGCAGCTCGGACTTCATGTGGGCGAGTCGAGCAGTGTCAGCAGTAGCAAAGACCAAGTCGTCGACGTACACGAGGATGTAGAACGACGGCAGCGAAGTGTCAGTGCGCAGAAACAGCGACGGGTGCTTGGCGCGAACCCAAGAGCCGCAAGTGTAGTCCTCAGTGTGTCATGCCACTCACGGGGTGCCTGGCAAAGACCGTAGACTGGCCGCCGGAGGCTCCACTGGGTACCAGGAGGAAACGACCCAGTGAAGCAAAGTGGGCGGCACAACCAAATCTCCTCGTGCAGGCTGCCCTGTAAGAAAGCAGTGGTGAAGTCAAGAGAGTGAAGCTCCTAGTCGCGCTGAACGGCTATATGCAGCAGCACCCGAAAAGTGGTCATCTTCAGGGTGGGAGAGAAGGTCTGAAAGTAGTCAACCCCCTCTCGCTGACTGAAGCCTGGAGCCACGTAACGCGCCTTGAAGAGACGCGGAGAACCCGGTGGCCGCTTCACCCTGAAAATCCACATGCGACTGACGATGTTCGCCCCAGGTGGGGGAACTTCGTCGACGTAGGTGCCTGTGGACTTCCAGGAAGCCATCTCTGTGTCCATGGCTGACTGCCAGTGAGAGGAGTAGGGACCCTCTATCGCCTCTTCGTAAGAGCGCGGGGTTGGGATGTCGGGATGCCCCTCAGGGGCAGGACCCTGAGGGGGGAGGGGGTCTACCAGGGGGGGACCTTGCGCGAGGAAGAGCGGCGAGGGGGGGAGGAAGGCAGCACGGTAGGGTAAGAGACGGTAGTAAGGAACCGACTCGTCAAACGTGACGTCCTAGGAGGACAAAACATGTCACGAGGTGGGTTGGTAAAATTGCCAACTAGGCGCGTCAGGGGGGGAGCCAAGGAAGACGCAGGGAACAGCACGGGAGGACAGCTTGTCCGCAGACAAGTCTGAGCCGAAGCTCTCTCTGAGCTGGAGACGGGCATCGCGGATCCAGTCGATCAACACCACAGTGACCTCACCCTTGCCGTGCAAGGGGAAGACTGTGGGGGAAGCAACGCTGGCACGCCGTAAACTTACAGCATTTGCACGCTGTCGACTTTGCACTGCTGGAGCACGGTCGACCAAGTCGTGCTGGAACGCGGTCGACCATGCCGTGCTGGCAGTTGACCGGCCTGAATACTAGCTCTGATGTATTCCTGCTATGCCAACTTCATTGTACCATTGTTGTCACCTTTCTCTGGTAAAACTCTTGCCAACTTGCCTCGTGAACTAGCAAGCAGTGTGTGCACTAGGAAAACGACTAAGGACCAACGAACGCAGAGATTACACGAGCATCCATGCCTAGCCCGTAGTCTAGCTCCCGTTGTAGTAGTTATCACCGCAAGGGCCGCGAGCGATACTTTTTGTTGGTTGTTGATGACTACTCGCATTACACCACGGTCTTCCCCTTGTGCAGCAAGGGTGAGGTCCCTGAGGTCTTGATCCCTTGGATCCGTACTGTCCGTCTCCCTCTTCGCGAGCGGTTCGACACGGACCTTCCTGTCCTGCGTCTGCACTCTGACAGAGGTGGTGAGTTTTCCTCCGACCTCTTGCGGGACTTCTGTCATGGGAAGGGCATTCGCCAGACGTTCACACTTCCAGCCTCTCCGCAGCAGAAAAGGGTTGCCGAGCGCCGCATTGGCCTAGTCATGGAGGTCGCTCGTACCTCCATGATCCATGCGGCTGCCCCCCTTTTTCTGTGACCGTTTACGGCCTGGTACGCTACGCATCAGCTCAACCTCTGGCCCCGTGTCTCCTTGCCGGAGACCTCGCCGACACTGCGTTGGACGGGAGAGGTTGGCGATATGTCAGTGTTCCGGGTCTGGGGATCTCGTGCCTTTGTTCGTGATACCTCCGCGGACAAGCTCTCCGCCCGTGTCGTCCCGTGCGTCTTCCTTGGTTTTCCACCTGACGCACTTGACGCACTTGGCTGGCAGTTTTACCACCCCACCTCGCGCCATGTTCAAACCTCTCAGGATGTCACATGTGACGAGTCAGTTCCCCTTTATAGTCTCTTCCCCTACCGCACTGCCCCTCTCCACCCCCCCCCCCCCCCCCCGCCGCTCTTCCTCGCTCTAGGTCACCCTCCAGTAGACCCCCTCCACCGTCAGGGTCCTGCTCCTTAAGGTGTGTCTCAGGTAGACACACTCCCCTTGGTTGAGCCTGTCGATGTCACTTGTGACTCTGGTGCTGCTGGGGGTGCTGAGCCTGCGGGTGCTGAGTCTGACTGTGAGGAGCCTAGGGGTGCTGAGCCTGTGCGCGAGGAGCCTGGGGGTGCTGAGCCTGTGGTTGCGGAGCCTGAGCGTGAGGAGCCTGGAGGTGCTGAGCCTGCGAGTACGGAGCCCGGGGGTGCTACGTCTGAGCGTGCGGAGCCTAGGGGTGCTGAGCTTGAGCGTGTGGAGCCTAGGGGTGCTGAGTCTAGGGGTGCTGAGCCTAAGGGTCCTGTCTCTACACTACGGGAGCCTCTCTCACCACAGCAGTTGCGCGAGTGGTACACTCGGCACTGTAGCCTTTGGCGTAGCTCTGTTGGAGTTGGAGGCCCTGGAGCTGCTGGTCCTGGAGGTACTGATGGTGCTGGCACTGTTGGTCCCAGGCGGTGCTCGTGTTGGTGGCGCTGGAGCTGCCAGAGCTGGTGGTGCTTCTCGTGCTGGAGGTGCTAGAGGTAGAGGAGTTTATTGAGCTACTGGAGCTGGTGGTGGTGGTGCTGCTTGAGGTGCTAGAGCTGCTAGTCCCGGAGGTGCTCATACTGGAGGTACTGGAGGTGTTGGAGCTGGTGGTGGTGGTGCTGCGGACTTTGGAGCTGGAGGCCCTGGAGGTGTAGGCGCTGGAGCTCGTGACCCGGGAGCTAGAGGTGCTGGAGCTGGAGTTTTTGGAGCTGCTGGAGACCCTGGAGCTGCTGGTACTAGTACTGGGGGTGCTGGTGCTAGAGGAGCTGGTACTGGTGGTGCTGCACCGTCGCGTCTGTTCTTCGCTCCGCCGTCACCGTCGTCTCCGCCGCCGCCTGTCTCGGTGCTTCGCCAGGTTCTTAGTTTCCCGTCTTCTACTGGTCTTCTGTTATAGCCAGGCACCCCACTGCCTGCTCCCTCTCCTTACACAGAGCAGACAGGAGGTCTTACTGAGCATCTTAAGCCTGCGTCTCTTCCTGCCTCGCCTGTTCGCGCTGGTCACCTTAGTCGCCGTGTTCCTTGTGAGCGGCCTCCTCCTGTCCCGGGTATGCACACTATGGCACTTCGTCATTCCTCTGTTCCACAGCGTGGTCCCCTACCGCCTTCTCCTGCGTCCTCTCTTCCGCACAATCCGGACCCTGATTCTGACCTGGTTCATGCTGCCAGTCCTACTGTTACGCATCTCTTAGCCACTGCTGTCACTAACCCTTCGTTTGAGTCTGCGACTGCATGTGCTTTAGTCGCTGAGCTTGCTGACTTTGCTGCTGCTTGTTGTCTCGACTATGTCGCTAGTCTTGTTGCCGAGTCTGAGTCTGTCTGTCCTCCGTCCGTTGGGGGTGAGTGTGCTCTTAGCACGGACGTCCTTGAGGACAGGCAGCAGCACTTTGAGTGTCTTGCAGCCGCTGCACCTCATCTCGTGGCCATGCTGCTTGCCCCTGAGGGAGACCCGGATGCACCAGACATCCCGACCCCGCGCTCTTACGCTGAGGCGATCGCGGGTGAGTACTCCTCTTAGTGGCACACAGCCATGGACAAAGAGATGGCATCATTGAAGTGCACAGATACCTACGTCGACGCAATTCCCCCTCCTAGAGCGAACGTAGTCGATGGCATGTGGATTTTAAGGGTGAAGCGGCCGCCGGGTTCTCCGCCTGTCTTCAAGGCTCGTTACGTTGCACGAGGCTTCAGTTAGCGTTAGGGAGTTGACTTCTTCCATACCTTCGCTCACGTGAAGTCAGAGCTGCAGAAGCGACACACGTGCACTGACCTGGGTGAGCTGCGCAACTATCTTGGCTTGCAGATCACCCGGGACAGAGCACGACGCACCATCACCCTGACTCATTCACACATGGTGCAGCAAGTTCTTCAACGCTTCGGCTTCACTTGGTCAGTCCACTCCTCTGGCTACTGGGCAATCGCTCTCAGCTCCACCTTCGGACGAGTCTGTAGAGACAAGTGGCCCATATCCAGAGCTAGCGGGTTGCCTCATGTACTTGATAACCTGCACTCATCCTAACCTTGCGTACCCTCTTGGCCTTTTGGCACGCTACGTGGCTCCTTGTAGGCACCAAAAGATACACTGGGATGCTGCGAAGAGGGTACTGCGTTACTTGTGCAATACATCGGGCATGGGGCTAGTGCTTGGAGGGCGGGGTCTAGTTATCCTCACTGGACCCTCAGACGCTTCGTGGGTTGACGACCTGACTACGCAGCGGTCGTCTCAGGGTTACTCGTTCAGCCTTGGCTCCAGCTCTGTTTCTTTACGGTCTACCCGTTTGTCTTCGGTTCTCAGCTCCAGTTGTGAAGCTGAGATCTACGCGACAACCATGCCTACACAGGAGTTACGCTGGCTCACCAACCTGCTGACCGACTTGGGAGAGCGGCCTCGTTCTCCTCCAGTTCTGTACGTAGACAACAAGGCTGCAATTGCCTTGTGTTAGGACCACAGACTGGAGCACAAAACGAAGCACATCACCGTGCGTTACTTCTTTGCTCGAGAGTTGCAGCAGCGTGGTCAGCTTTGTCTTGCTTACGTGGCCACTCGTGCCAACACTGCTGATATATTCACCAAGGCACTTCAGCCTCGTGATCATCAGCGTTTCTATACTGTGTTAGGCCCTGTGCCTACTTTCTTTCACTTGCTCACTTCGTGACTTTGCTTGCACTTTGATCTATATACTTGTACTTGCATGCTAGCACTTGCTAGGTTGTGATCACTGTACTGCTTGTTCCCATTTATATAACTCTGCATGTGAACTGGCCTTTTGGCCATTTGCTTGTGCTCAGAGTGTGTGGTGAGTTTGTGATCCACACTGCGCTTGCTTTGCTTTTCTTGACTGGTTTTGTGACCCCTTGTTCTCCCCCACTTCGCCTATGGGGGTGTGTCAAACTATAATGTTGCTTGTGTTGTGTAGGCTGTATGGGTGTTAGGCTGAAAAGCCCTAGGATCTTTGTAGAGTTAAAGTCTGAGTAAGTGATGTAATAGCGGAAGCGTTGAATAAAGTCCTTCAACCACCTTGCGCTAGTATGTGAGGGCAAAGTAAGTTGATTAAAGCAAAGAGATAGAGGAATGAATATATGAGTACAAAGAATATGAAGAGACATTATAACTACTTCACTGTTGCGGTTCGATACAGTGCAACTCGGGCAACTGCTCAATGTCGAGTCAGTTGTGTGTCCTTGCTGTCGCGCTGCGTCAGGTCAAAGGTCGCTGACCTTTGACTTTCTCGTAACCTCCAGCGGTTACGTTAACTTCCGAGGGTTGAGTAGCGGAGAGCAATGTGCTTTTTTCTGTGCTCTAGTCGCTGCTCTCGACACAAGGCCAGCATGGCCTTGTTGTCTACGTACAGGACTGGAGGAGAACGAGGCGGCTCTCCAAGGTCGGTCAGCAGGTAGGTGAGCGAGCGAAGCTCCTGTGCAGCCATGGCCCCGACGTAGATCTCAGCCTCACAACTGGAGCCGAGAACAGAAGACGAACGAGTAGCCCGCCACGAACCAGAACCGAAACCAAGGCTGAAGGTGTAACCCTGTGACGACCGCTGCGTAGCCTGGTCGTCAGCCCAAGAAGCGTCCGCGTGCCCAGTGAGGACCACTGGACTCCGCCCTCCAAGCACTAGCCCCATGCCCGACGTACTGCACAAGTAGCGCAACACCCTCTTCGCTGCAGCCATGTGCTCTGGTCGGTGTCTCCTAGGAGCAACATAGCGTGCGAGAATGCTAAGAGGGTATGCAAGGTCAGGTCGTGTGCAGGTCATCAGGTACATGAGGCAGCCACTCGACTCTATGGACTCATCCGAAGGCAGAGCTGAGAGTGAGTGGCGAGTAGACAGATGAGTGGCCTGAGGCGAGGAGTACGTGAAGCCGAAGCGCTGAAGGACCTGCTGCACCATGTGTGACTAAGTCAGGGTAATGGTGCGGCGTGTTCTGTCCCGGGTGATCTGCAAGCCAAGGTAGCTACGCAGTTCACCCAGGTCAGTGCACGTGTGTCTCTTCTACAGCTCAGACTTCACGTAGGCGAGTCCAGCAGTATCAGCTATGGCAAAGACCAAGTCGTCGACGTACACGAGGATGTAGAACGGCGGCAGAGAGGTGTCGGTGCGCAGAAACAACGACGGGTCGGCAGTAGAAGGAGCAAACCCAAGAGCCGCAAGTGTAGTCCTCAGTGTGTCGTGCCACTATCGTGGCGTTTGGCGGAGACCGTAGACTGGACGCCGGAGACTCCACTGGGTACCAGGAGGGAAGGACCCAGTGAAGCGAGGTGGGCGGCGCAGCCAGATCTCCTCGTGCAGGCTGCCCTGCAAGAAATCTGTGGTGAAGTCGAGAGACTGCAGCTCGTAGTCACGTTGAGCAGCAACGTGCCGCAGTACCCAAAGAGTGGTCATCTTCGGGGTGGGGGAGAAGGTATGAAAGTAGTCAACTCCCTGCCGCTGACTAAAACCACGAGCCACGTAACGCGCCTTGAAGACAGGCGGAGAACCCGGCGGCCGCTTCACCATGAAGATCCACATGCCACTGACGATGTTCGCCCCAGGAGGGGGTACAGCGTCAACGTAGGTGCCTATGGACTTCCAGGAAGCCATCTCTGCATCCATAGCTGCCTGCCACTGAGAGGAGTAGGGACCCTCTATCGCCTCCGCGTAAGAGCGCGGAGTCGGGATGTGAAGTGCATTCGGGTCTCCCTCAGGGGTAAGCAGTACGGACACAAGATGAGGTGAAGCAGCCGCCAGACACTGGAACTCCTCCTGCCTGTCATCAAGGACGTCTGTGCCAAGAGCACACTCACCCCCGACGGACGGAGGACAGACAGACTAAGACGCAGCGAAAAGACTAGTAGCGTAGTCTAAGCGACAGCAAGCAGCAAAGTCGACGAGCTCAGTAACGAGAGCCGACGCAGCAGTAGACTCGAAAGAAGGGTCAGTGACAACAGTAGTAAGGAAACGCGTGACAGTAGGACTGGCAACACGAAGAGAGTCCGACTCAGGGTCGGCAAGAGCAGGAAGAGAGGACTCAGGAGGGGAAGGCAAAGGGGCACGCAGAGGAGCAGTAGACGGACGCAGAGACATCCAGTGCATGCCAGGGATAGGAGGAGGACGCTAGCGCAAACTGCGACCACTAGTGCGAGCAGCACGAACAGGCGACGCAGGACAAGACGCAGGCTTACGACGCTCAGTAAGACCTCCAGTAGGACCAGTGTAGGGAGAAGGAGCAGGCAAAGGGGAGGCAGGGTGGAGCTGTGACTTTGACGGGACAGGCTGTGGACACTCTAACGTAGGAGGCGGACCGGTGGAGAGTGGAAGACCAAGAACCTGTTGCAAGAGTGGAACAAAGTACGGTCGAGGCCGCGTGGCGACGTCAAAAGCAGCAGGAACAGCACTCGTACCCTTAGCAGGAGCACCCGCCCCAGCAGAACCTCCAGCAGCTCGAGAACCTCCAGCAGTACCAGGAGCACCCCCAGTAGGACCGCCAGCAGTAGTCTCAGCACCAACACCCTCAGCAGCACAAGCTCCAGTCGAACCCGCAGGCCCAGCAGCTCCAGTACTCCCAGTACGAGCACCTCCGGGAACCGCGACCGCAGCACCCTCAGTAGCCAAAGAACCTCCAGCACCAGCAGAACGGCGCCAGCGCCGGGCAAATCACTCGCGCAACTCCTGTGGAGAGAGTGGATCCCGGCGAGAAGAAGCACTCGGAGAACCTCCAGGCGGAGCACCTCCACGCTCAGCACCCCCAGGCTCAGCACCCCCAAGCGTAGCACCCCCACGCTCAGCACCCCCAGACGCAGCACCCCAGGCTTAGCACCCCTAGTCTCAGCACCCCCAGACGCTGCACCCCCAGGCTCAGCACCCCCAGGCTCAGCACCCCAAGACGCAGCACCCCCAGGCTCAGCACCACGAGACTCCGCACCCCTAGGTCCAGCACCCCCAGGCTCAGCACCCCCAGCAGCACCAGAGTCACTAGTGACCTCGAAAGGCTCGACTGCATCTACCTGGGACACACCTGAAGGGGCAGGACCCTGAGGGGGAAGGGGGTCTACCTGGGGGGGACCTGGTACAAGGAAGAGTGAGGGTGGGGGGAGGGACGGAGTGCGGTAGGGGAAGAGGCGGTAGTAGGGGACCGACTCGTCAAACGTGACGTCATGGGAGGACAGAACACGTTGAGAGGTGGGGTGGTAGAACTGCCACCCAGGCGCGTTAGGGGGGAAGCCAAGGAAGACGCAAGGAGCAGCACGAGGGGACAGCTTGTCTGTAGACAAGTCGCGGACAAACGCCCGAGATCCCCAGACACGGAACGCAGACGCATCGCCTACCTTCCCCGTCCATAGCAAAGCTGGGGAGGACTCCGGCATGGAGACCATGGGCTGAAGGTTGATCTGATGCGCCGCGTACCGATTCG
Source organism: Closterium sp. NIES-65 (assembly GCA_948144175.1). Lineage (NCBI taxonomy): Eukaryota > Viridiplantae > Streptophyta > Zygnematophyceae > Desmidiales > Closteriaceae > Closterium > Closterium sp. NIES-65. Next base: position 4,385,678 of record CANXME010002275.1, on the reverse strand, counting down.
CAAACGGCCACAAAAAATGGGGGGCAGCCGCATGCATCATGGACGTACGAGCGACGTCCATGACCATGCCTATGCGGCGCTCAGCAAACCCATTTTGCTGTAGAGAGTCCGGAAGCGTAAAGGTCTGGCGGATGCCTCGCGCACGACAGTAGGCTCGCAGAAAGGTCAGAGGAGAACTCTCCGCCTCTGTCCGAGTGCAGACGTAGAACAGGGAAGTCCGAGCCAAAGCTCTGCCTGAGCTGGAGACGAGCAGCGTGGATCCAGTCGATCAGTACCTCAGTGACATCACCCTTGCTGCGCAAGGGAAAGAGTGTGGTGTAACGCGAGTAGTCGTCAACAACGAGCAGGAAGTAGCGCTCGTGACCCTGTCCACGGACGCGGGCTGGGCCCCACACGTCCATGTGAAGCGTCTGCAACGGGGCCTCTGTCGGAGGAAACTGGGAGGAGTGAGGGGCAGCACGCTGGCGCCCCTCGACACAGGGGACACAGGCAGGGCCAGGGCCCTGAGGAAGGGGAGGGAGGGTCCCAGGGAGACCAGACACAAGATGACGAGAGGCCATGCCTCTGAGCCGAAGCAGAGAGGGGTGGCCAAGGCGGTGGTGCCAGAGGAGAGTCTCGTGAGACAGGAGACGACACGAACAGGGGGCAGACTCAGGACCAGACGTGGACGCCGCAGCAAACACCTGACCCAACGCAGCTACCCTACCAGACTCAGCAAGTGGAGGAGACGTAGTGGTCAGAGTGTACAGGCTCGACCCCGGCTGATGGGTGAACGTAGCCAGGTGTCGGCCTGTGCTAGCCTCTGTGCAGTGTGTCACTCGCTGACGCGCAGGAGTGAATTGGTGGACACCTGCATCCTGTAGGTCAGCACCACTCACCAGGTTCGTCGAGAACGAGGGGAGGTAAAGACCAGACAGGATGCCAGAGGGAGCCGCTGGACACGGGAGGACTGTGGAGAAGCGAGACAGTACAGGACCCCTGGAGGGGTCAGCCAGAGACACCGCAACCGGCCGACTGAGCGGCGTGAGTGTGGTGCGGTCCCGAAAGAAGGAGCGAGACGCCTTAGAGTCAAGGGTGAAGGTGAGGGAGGCCGAAGCCGACGTAGTACCTGAGAGCGCAGACTCACCAGTACCTGAGGACGCAGACACACTAGCACCTAGAGCAGCAGCGTCGCAAGCACCTAGGGCAGCAGCCGCACCAGTACCTAGAGCAGCAGTCTCAATGCCCGGATCGGGCGGCAAACAGCGGTAACAGTCACCCTCATCACTAATAGACACAGCATACATGGCAGAGAGAATAGCATCAAAGTCAAGATCAAAGATGGCAACACCCGCCCTAGACAGCTCGCCCCAGCGAAGGATCTCTGAGGCCTCCGGGAACTCGTGACGCCACGCGTCCGTCAGGCGGCCAAAGTAGCGCTGGGTGGGGTGCGCGCCCCCACACTGCTCACCCGCACGGTCGCCGTTGCGCAGGACGTAGGTGCACTGACCAAAACCCCCACCCCGCTGGCGTGTAGTGTACCACTCACGGAGTTGTTGAGGGGACAGGGTCTCACGACCGCGCTGCTGCTGCTGGCGCGAGCCACCACCAGAGCCACTCCTCTGCGAAGACCCGCGACCAGCTCCACCGCCACCCCCACCGCCTCCGCCGCCTCCGCCGCCTCCGCTGCTGCCGCCGCCTCCGCCGCCGCCTCCACCGCCGCCTCCTCTGCCACCTCCGCTCCCACCGCCACCGCCGCCGCCGCCTCCGCCTCCACTGCCGCCACCGACCCCCCCACCCCCACCTCCACTCCCACCGCCACCCCCACTCCCCCCACCGCCTCCACCTCCACCTCCACCGCCCGCTCCTCTAGCGTCCTTGCCCCCCTTGCCCTTGCCAGGGCGGCGTCTCCCGCTAGGGGCAGACGCCGCACCGACCGACTCAAGACCAAGGAGGTCGACCGCAGCAGCAGAGGCAACAGAGGGCAGCACGGGGGGGGGAGAACACTCTTCAAAGATGGGGGTGCGCGGGTCACCTCGAGAGGCTCCTACAGCGACTATACTCTTCTCCGCTGCTAAGAGGGCCTTCTCGAGGAGGTCGACAGTGAGTGTGGTGGGACAGACTGAGAGAAAGTGGTCCCTGAGTACTCGAAGAGAGTCAGGAAGGCGAGTGACTAGGAAGTACAGAGTGATGTACAAGGGGGGGGGTTCTTGGCGCAGAAGTCAGCAGGAAGCGCAGCGCGGTAGCGAGTGTCACTAGTGCGGAGGTGCGTAATGAGGTCAGTCACGGTGGGAAAGGCAGCAAGGTCAGGGAAGAGGTACGGTAGCATGAGACGGCTCAGTGCAGCAGTGGCAGGGGAGGAATAGCGCGCGACTACAGCGTCGTACAAGGTCTGAGCACTCTTGTACGGACTAAAGTGCGCACGCTCGGAGGTAGGGAGGTGGCGACGCAGAGCAAAACGTGCAGCAGCGTCGCGCGTAGCCCACTGGGAGCGAACAGTGGCGTCAGCATTAGCAACAGGGGCAGGGGAAGCGCCAGAGGTAAGGTCAAAGAGAGAGAGGCCGTCTGCCCTATCGCACTGTAAGAACAGCTGCAGGTCGTCTACCCAGACCTCAAAGTCAATGGCCCTACCCTCAGCGTCAAAAGTGAGGACACTGGGGGTAGCCATGACGACAGACACCTAGCAGTGCAAACAGTAGGGTGAGGGCACGCATTGACAGAGGGGCTGTGCTCATCGGACAAGGCTGCTCGGGCGGCTCGGCTGTAGGGCGGCTCGGCGGCTCTGCGGCTCGGCTGCTGGGGCGGCTCGGCGGCTCGGCGGCTCGGCTGCTGTGTGGTTCGGCTGCACGGCGGCTCGACTGATGGGCGGCCGGGCGGCTCGGCTGCAGTGCGACTCGGCAGCAAGGCGGCTCGGCTCCTCTTCTGCTGGGCGGCTCGGTAGTGCCGCTGTAGGGCGGCGCGGCAGGAGCAGGAAGCGGTTGGGCCGCTGCGATAGGACGGCGGGGCCGCAGGAGTAGGGCGGCGGGGCCGCGACGTAGGGCGGCGGGGCCGCGATGTAGGGCGGCGGGGCCGCAGGGGTAGGGTGGCGGGGCCGCTGATGTAGGGCGGCGGGGCCGCGTGAGTAGGGCGGCGGGGCCGCAAGGGTAGGGCGGTGGGGCCGCGTGATTAGGGCGGCGGGGCCGCGTGAGTAGGGCGGTGGGGCCGCGACATAGGGCGGCGGGGCCGCGACGTAGGGCGGCGGGGCCGCGACGTAGGGCAGCGGAGCCGCCGGGGTAGGGCGGCGGGGCCGCTGATGTAGGGCGGCGGGGCCGCGTGAGTAGGGCGGCGGGGCCGCGGGAGCAAGGCGGCGGGGCCGCCGAGAAAGGCGGCGGGGCCGCCGAGAAAGGCGGCGGGGCCGCGACGTAGGGCGGCGGGGCCGCAGGAGTAGGGCGGCGGGGCCGCGACGTAGGGCGGTGGGGCCGCGACGTAGGGCGGTGGGGCCGCAGGAGCAAGGCGGCGGGGCCGCGACGTAGGGCGGCGGGGCCGCAGGAGTAGGGCGGCGGGGCCGCGACGTAGGGCGGCGGGGCCGCAGGAGAGGGAGGGCCGCTAGGGCGTAGTGGCCACTAAGGCGGCTCGACGAGGTGAAAGCCCAAGGCGCGACTCGGTTGGGGGAGCGCGCTTCGGGCAAAAAAAAAAAATACGGTAGAATTCGGTATGTGCATGCAGAATGTAGGGCTAACCTCAGCACAGAACAAGCAGAGCCAGGCTGCAGTGATGCATCCCATCCCAAGTGGCTTCTGAATCAACTCAAACCAACACAAGCGGGACACTCACGCAAGCAGAACACACTCCCTATTTGAAACCCTAACACCTGCCTAGTTTTCTTTTTGAACAAACAGGAGTGCAGTGCAGCCCAAATACCGGTATGAAGAAGTGCATCCATCTTTCTTGTGAACTTTCATCCAACCAGAAGTGAGCAAGCCTTGGCTTCCATCCCCACACCCATCCCTCGCCACACCCATCCCCACATCCACACCCCCTCCACAAGCAGATTCGAAATACGTGCCGCCTTAGAATAGAACCTGCCCCGCCATTTAGAACCCGCCCCACCATTTAGAACCTGCCGCATCATTTTCCTGGAAGCCATGAGACACCTCAAAGCTCCTCCCTACACAAGCAGATTCTAAGTTCCCTTCACCTCCTGAACTCTCTGCCCTGCCCCTTTCCCTCACCACCACCCTTTTGGCATCTGTGGTTTGGGATGGAAAGGAGGCTCCTAACTGCTCCTCCCCTCTTCCCTGCTTCCTGGAACTGCTTCCTCCCCACTGGACAACCTACACCCCCTCCCCTCCCTTCACCACCACCCTTTTGGCAGCCATGGATTGGGATGGAAAGGAAGCTCCTAGCTGCTCCTCCCCTCTCCTCCCAGCTCTCCCACCCCCACCATGCACTCCCCCTCGCGCCTCCTCCCTCTGCTTGAAACTGTTTTCTACCTACTGGAAACCTACATTTTTGTGTTTTGGTTTCCGTAAAAACCACAGCGGTTGCTGCTGCTGCTGCTGCTGCTGCTGCTGCTGTTGCCCATGCCACCACATCGGGTCGACTCACACGTACGCACGCCGAAACACATAAAGCTCCCGGAAAGTGCACCACTGAGACTCGCGCCACGCAGATTGAAACCATTTCAACACACATCACTTTCGCATCCCTCCTCTCCCCTAACGCACTAGCATAAGACACCCCCAACACGCACCCCACACAGACAAAGGACCCACTGTATCCGGAATTTTGGAGCAGCACCGCAGCAGTTGCTGCAGCTGCACTTCCTACAACTCCTGCCCTTCCCACAACCCCTGCCCTCGCCACAACCCCTGCCCTCGCCACAACCCCTGCCCTCGCCACAACCCCTGCCCTCGCCACAACCCCTGCCCTCGCCAGTACGCCTGCCCTTGCCAGTACGCCTGCCCTTGCCAGTACGCCTGCCCTTGCCAGTACGCCTGCCCTTGCCAGTTCTGGTGCTTGTACAGGTTGAACAGGATTACGCTGCCAGCAATCCCAAGTTTCCTGACGCACCTGAAAGCTACCTTCTGTGGAACCCAAGGCAACTGAAGCTATCTGAGGCACCTGAAGCTACCTGAGGCACCTGAAGCCACCTGAGGCACCTGAAGCCACCAGAGGCACCTGAAGCTACCTCCCGAGGCACCTGAAGCCACCTGAGGCACCTGAAGCCACCTGAGGCACCTGAAGCCACCTGAGGCACCTGAAGCCACCTGAGGCACCTGAAGCTACCTGAGGCACCTGAAGCTGCCTGAGGCACCTGAAGCTACCTGAGGCACCTGAAGCTGCCTGAGGCACCTGAAGCTACCTGAGGCACCTGAAGCTGCCTGAGGCACCTGAAGCTACCTGAGGCACCTGAAGCTGCCTGAGGCACCTGAAGCTACCTGAGGCACCTGAAGCTGCCTGAGGCACCTGAAGCTACCTGAGGCACCTGAAGCTGCCTGAGGCACCTGAAGCTACCTGAGGCACCTGAAGCTGCCTGAGGCACCTGAAGCTACCTGAGGCACCTGAAGCTGCCTGAGGCACCTGAAGCTACCTGAGGCACCTGAAGCTGCCTGAGGCACCTGAAGCTACCTGAGGCACCTGAAGCTGCCTGAGGCACCTGAAGCTACCTGAGGCACCTGAAGCTGCCTGAGGCACCTGAAGCTACCTGAGGCACCTGAAGCTGCCTGAGGCACCTGAAGCTACCTGAGGCACCTGAAGCTGCCTGAGGCACCTGAAGCTACCTGAGGCACCTGAAGCTGCCTGAGGCACCTGAAGCTACCTGAGGCACCTGAAGCTGCCTGAGGCACCTGAAGCTACCTGAGGCCAGCACTCAGAGAGTCTGTCCCAGCAGCACCTGAAGCCCCCTCCACTGCTGCTGCTGCTGCTGCTGCTGCTGCTTCCGCTGTTGAGACACCACTGCCCCCCAGTCCGTCAAACCCTCCCCCAGTCCCACCCTCCCCCCGCCTGCTGCTGCTGCCTCCCCCACGGCTATCCTCCACAGGTGCTGCTTTAGACCCCACAGATGCCACTGCCTCGGATACCCCCTCTGCTGTTCGCGTGCACCCCCCTCCTCCTCCCCCTCCTCCTCCTGCTCCTCCAGCTCCTGCTCCTGCTGGTGATTTTTCTCGTTTTCCCACCACCCCTTCCTCTCCTTGCTTCTTCTTGCTTGTCCTCCCTCCTCCTCTGCTTTGACTTCCCTCACCCCCACTCGCACCCACGCCTCCCTGCCCCACACCACCATCAGCAGCCAGTGTAGCAACCGCAGCACCAGCACCAGCACCAGCACCAGCACCAACACCAGCACCAGCACCAGCACCAGCACCAGCACCAGCACCAGCACCAGCACCAGCCGCAGTAGCACCACCAGCACCCGAGAGAGCACCAACAGCATCAGCAAAACCATCCGTGTCACTCCCACCGCTCCCACCAACACCGGCAATACCAGTGGCAGCAGTACCAGCACCATCAGCTGAACCCCCACCAGCAGCAACACCAGCATCAGCAGCAGCACCACCAGAACCTCCACTACCCCCACTGCCATCCCCAGCAACAGCAACACGCATACTCCTAGGCTCAGCAACACACGCCGCACCAGCAGCAGCACCAGCAGCAGCACCAGCAGCAGCACCAGCAGCAGCAGCACCAGCAGCAGCACCAGCAGCAGCACCAGCAGCAGCAGCAGGCGTAGAGTGCTCGCGGCAGTGGCGGCGCCACAGAGAGCGATACGTGGTTTCCAAGTCTCGGGTGAAAGCAGGGCCGTCACAGAGGCGTGATGCGAGCATGCGCGGACGCATGGAGGCTCGGAGCGACGCCAGCTGCGGGATGTCCGAGGCTAGCTGCGTTGCTATGGCCACGTACTCGTCCTCGTTCCGAGCCACCAGGTTCGGCAGGCCTGGAGGAGGTGGGGAGGTGTGGGGGTGGGTTTGAGGAAGGGAGATACGGGGTTGGGTGAGTAGGCATGATAACGATTAGTTGGCTTCTGCTGCATACTCGTCCTCTTTCCGAGCCACCAGATTCGGCAGGCCTTGAGGAAGGGGGGATGGGGAAGACTTTTAAGACGTTTCAAAAAGGGGGAAGGGGAACTGGGGAGAGCGAAAGGGTGGGCGAAGTGGAGGTGGTAACACTCTGTGTTTATTAAAAGAATGGCAGGGGAAGCGGCAGGGGGCGTGGCAAGGGGAGGAGGAGGAGAAGAAAGAGCACTGCTTTTGTACCTGTCTCCCCGACCAAATCCACTTACTGGTTTTTGAGAATGGTTTTTGAAAATGGTTTTTGAGAAATCCAAAAAAACCAGGAGGAGGAGAAGGAAGAGCGCCTGTGCTTGTACCTGTCTCGCCCCGACCAAATCCACTCACCCATGTTTGTCAGCGGCGAGATGCCGGCGTTACTGCACGCTGCCGCAGACACAGCGCACACCGATGAAGAGCGACTCACACCACACCACATGCCAATTCAACCGCTCTCAACACTTCCGGATTCGCACTCTCCCAGCCATGGTGACGCACGGCACACCGATGAAGAGCGACCCAACCCCCGTGTCTATCCACCGCAGACAACCTAACCGCACTCAACCCCCCATATTCCCAACCAACAAATACAGCGTGCGAGTCCTTGTTCCCGCTTAGGGGAACGAGTCGAGCAAGGTGGTGCCGGCATAGGGGAACGAGTCGAGCAAGGTGGTGCCGGCATAGGGGAACGAGTCGAGCAAGGTGGTGCCGGCATAGGGGAACGAGTCGAGCAAGGTGGTGCCGGCATAGGGGAACGAGTCGAGCAACCAGCAAATACTCACTCACCCATGTTTGTAAGCAGCGACACACCAACGTTGTTCGCATGCACTCTCCCAGCCATGGTAGCGCACGGCACGCCCATGAACAACGACTCGCACGTGGTGGTGACGCCGGCATAGGGGAACGGCAAGGCAAGGAGAACCCACTCACCCATATTCGTGAGCAGCGACACGCCTACGTTATTGGCATGCACTCGGCCAGCCATGGTGACACACGGCACGCCCATGAAGAGAGACTCGCATGTGGTGGTGGTGCCGGCATAGGGGAACGAGTCGAGGCTGATATCCATCACGGCATAGCTCTGCATGTGCTCGTGATTCAGCAGCACGAGCGGCAGCAAGTCGACGCGCAGAGGGGAGATGCCGTGGGACTCGAGTTGCGCCATGAGCTGCTGGCTGATGGACACGCATGTGAATGGCTTGCACTTGAGCATCAGGCGGGAACCAGGGACTGCTAGGAGGATTCGGGCCCACAGACGCACCACTGCTGGGGTGATCTGTGGGAGCGGGAGAGGAGGGGTGGGCCGGGAAGGAAGGAGAGGGGGGAGGGAGGAAGTGAGAGAAGGAGAGTGAGAAGGGACGGCGGAACCAACACCAGCAGCACCAGTAGCAGCAGCAGCAGCAGCAGCGCCAGCGGCAGCACGAGCGGCAGCAGGTGGACGCGCAGAGGGGAGATGCCGTGGGACTCAAGCTGAGCCATGAGCTGCTGGCTGATGGACTGCTGGGAGAATGCGTGCGTGCCCATAGACGGACGACTACTGGTGTGATCTGTGATTGTAAGGATGGGGGGGATGCGCGGATGGGGGGAATGGGGGCAATGGCATGTGAAGGGCTTGCACTTGAGCATGAGGCACGACCCGGGGAGGGACTGCGAGGAGGATTCGCGCCCATAGACAGACCACTGCTGGGGTGATCTGTGGGAGTGAGAAGGAGCGAGGAGGGAGGGAGTGAGAAAACGGGAGTGAGAAGCGACAGCAACACCAACACCACCAGGAGCAGCAGCAGCAGCAAGAGCGGCAGCAGGTGGACTGGGAGGGGGGAGACGCGGTGGACTGGGAGGGGGGAGACGCGGTGGACTGGGAGGGGGGAGACGCGGTGGACTGGGAGGGGGGAGACGCGGTGGACTGGGAGGGGGGAGACGCGGTGGACTGGGAGGGGGGAGACGCGGTGGACTGGGAGGGGGGAGACGCGGTGGACTGGGAGGGGGGAGACGCGGTGGACTGGGAGGGGGGAGACGCGGTGGACTGGGAGGGGGGAGACGCGGTGGACTGGGAGGGGGGAGACGCGGTGGACTGGGAGGGGGGAGACGCGGTGGACTGGGAGGGGGGAGACGCGGTGGACTGGGAGGGGGGAGACGCGGTGGACTGGGAGGGGGGAGACGCGGTGGACTGGGAGGGGGGAGACGCGGTGGACTGGGAGGGGGGAGACGCGGTGGACTGGGAGGGGGGAGACGCGGTGGACTGGGAGGGGGGAGACGCGGTGGACTGGGAGGGGGGAGACGCGGTGGACTGGGAGGGGGGAGACGCGGTGGACTGGGAGGGGGGAGACGCGGTGGACTGGGAGGGGGGAGACGCGGTGGACTGGGAGGGGGGAGACGCGGTGGGACTCGAGGTGGGACATGAGCTGCTAACTGATGCACGCGAGCCGGGGACTTCCAGGAGGATTCGCGCCCATAGACGGACGCCCGCTGGGGTGATCTGTGGGAGTGGGAGAGGAAGGCAGTTTGTGGGAGGAGCGGGTGGAAGGAGGGGGTGCGCGAGAAAAGGAGGGTGAGGAGAGTCGCTGCTGTCGTTGGTGGCGGAAGCAGTAGCAGCAGCAGCACGAGCGGTGACAGGTTCGCCCACAACAGTGCGAACACCACAGACACACACACACACACACAGCACGACACTGCACACCACTGCACTGTAGTGCACTGCACCGCACCGCACTGCACTGCCCTGCCCTGCACTGCACCGCACTGCACTGCCCTGCACTGCACCGCTGCACTTCGTTGTACCTTGGCAAGGTTGTTGAAGCTGCCAAACGTCACAAAGCCATTGGCCACCGCAGGCGAGGGGGACACCGGCCCCGCTTCAGATGATGGGGTGTAGCAGAGGAAGCATCCTGGAAGGCGCACCAACTCCTCTACATGCCTGTGAGTGGAAAAGGGGAGGAGGGGGAGAGGATGGGAGAGGGGGAGAGGGGGAGAGAGAGGGGAGAGGGGGAGAGGGGGAGAGGGGGGGAGAGGGGGAGAGGGGGAGAGGGGGAGAGAGAGGGGAGAGGGGGAGAGGGGGAGAGGGGGAGAGGGGGGAGATGGGGAGAGGGGGGAGGGATGTAGGGAAAGAAGAAAACGGGGAGAGGTAAGGGAGGGCCATAGGGGTGATGAGAATGTGAGGCAGAGGAAGCATCTCAAAAGGGGCAACAACTCCTGCACGGTCTGTGGGCAACAAACGAAGGCTGGCCAGGGGTGGGAGGGGTGCCTTGGTCTTGGGGGTGAATGCCCATCCAGGCTTCCCGAGCCAGGGAAGCCTTTGTTGTATGATGCTGGAATGGGGGAAGCGGGGGGTTGGTTCCTTTCCTACCGCTGGGTGCTGGAGGGGGGAGGAATCCGCAAGGGAATCAGTGAATGGGAAGCGGTAGCCAACGGCTCTCAGCCTGGTGGTGTTGGTTGGGGTGGGTTAACCAATCCGATCCACGTGGCCTGGATGGGGAGAGCGGATTCCTACCTCTGGGTGCTGCTGGGAGAGGGAAGTGGACCCAACCCAAGACCCCTACCTCTGGGTGCTGCTGGGGGGATTAGCCAATGCATCAGTCGGCCGGTAGTCAATCGATCTTAGCTTCGTGGTGTTGGGATACCCGACTGATCCATGTGGCCTGGATGGGTGGTGAGCGGGAGAGTGCGGGTCTTAACCCTACCTCTGGGAGCTGCTACGAGGGTCGGCGAGGCCGTCAGTCAGCCGGTAGTCAATAGCCCGCAGCCCGGTGGTGGTGTTGGGATATCCGACTGATCCACGTGGCCTGGATGGTGCTAGTAGGGAGAAGAAGGACTCTACCTCTGGCTGCTGCTGGGGGGATCAGCCAAGGCGTCAGTCAGGCGGTAGTCAATCGCTCGCAGCCCGGTGGTATTCGGATACCCAATCCACGTGGCCTGGATGGGCGCTGCCTTGCATGCCATCACGCCCAGCCGGTTGTTGGCCGTGTGCCCTGTCAGCTCCACGAGAATGTCCACGCCGTCCTCCCGCACCATGGCTGCCACGCGGCGCTCGTCCACCCCGAATATGTCCCGCCACACCCCGCCCTTGCTCTGCACTGCTTCCTTGAACCGACTCGTCTTGCCGTCCGCCTGACAGCAAGGAAGGGAAGGGGAGGAGAAGGGAAGCGGAGGAGGCGGGGGGGAGGGGAAGGAGGCGGGGGGGAGGGGAAGGAGGTGGGGGGGAGGGGAAGGAGGTGGGGGGGAGGGGAAGGAGGCGGGGGGGAGGGGAAGGAGGCGGGGGGGAGGGGAAGGAGGTGGGGGGGAGGGGAAGGAGGTGGGGAGGAGGGGAAGGAAGCAGAGAAGAAAGGGCAGGGAGGCGTGTGAGTGAGGCGGTGTGTGCCCCTGTGAGCTCCACGAGAATACCTACTCCATCTTCCCGCACCATGGCTGCCACCCGCCGCTCGTCCACCCCGAATATGCCCCGCCACACGCCACTTTGACCACATTCGGGTCGTGGTAAGTCAAGGGCGCCTCAATGAAGTAGGAGACGGAGTGGGTGAAGTAGTCGGGCGATATGTACCCCACCACCAGCCTGCGATCCCGTTCATCCCATTAAGCCCAGCCCACTGACTCGCGTTGACTCACTCACCTTCACCACAGCAGAGTAAACCACCACTTTGACCACATTCGGGTCATGGTAAGTCAAGGGGGCTTCAATGAAGTAGGAGACGGAGTGCGTGAAGTAGTCAGGCGATATGTACCCCACCACCAACCTCCGGTCCGGCCGGCACAAGTTGGGCCACGAGGAGAAGCGCGGGAAGAGGCGCGAGAAGCGCTCGCCCCAGTCCCTGGAATAAGTCACAGGAGGGGTGAAGAGGAAGGAGAGGGACAAGTTTCAGGTTCAAAGGAGAACAGAGCTCGCCGGGCACGAGTTGGGCCACGAGGAGAATCGGGGAAAGAGGCGTGAGAAGCGCTCGCCCCAGTCCCTGGGATGACGGTGCTTTTGCGACGTCTCAAAAACACCCTCCCTACACATGAGAAGTGCTCGCCCCAGTCCCAGGGATGATGGCGGTTGGGGAGGAGGTGGGGGGAGGAAAGGGATGGGCTCGACTCGAGGTGGGGGAAAGTAAGGGTTTGGGTGGGGCATGACAGAGGTGTGAAGAGAGAACAGTGGGTGGGGGAAGAGAGAACCGTGGGTGGGGGAAGACGCGGAGGGTGGGGGGGAAGGAAGGAGGATGGGAGGAAGGTAGGATGGCATCACATACATAGAAAACGGTGAAGAGAGCACGAAGCCATGAGCAATCCGTTTCCCCCTCCCTCCTCTCCCCTCCCTCCTCTCCCCTCCCTCCTCTCCCCGTCCCTCCTCTCCCCCTTCCTCCCTCCCTCCCTCCATCGACCTCTCGACTGTCAACCTCTCAACCGCTAACAACCGCTCCTTACCGGTGAGCAGCGAACAGTGAGTCGTCCAGCCCATCGTGAATATAGTTCATTGCTAGTAGACGGTTCTGATGTAGAAGGGGGAGGGGGAGCAAAAGGAAAAGGGTAGGGGGGAGAGGGGGAGCAAAAGGAAAAGGGTAAGTGGGGTGAGGGGGGAACGAATGGCGACAACAGCAACACAGGGGAGGAAACAGTGAGTCATCCAGCCCATCGTGAATATAGTTCATTGCCAGTAGACACTTCTGGTGAGGGAAAGAAAGAGGGGGGGAGGGGAGAGGGAGGAGTGGGGACAGCAGCAACTAAGGGAAGCAGAAGAAATCTGGATAAGGGTGAAGGGTACAAACGGCAGCAGCAACAAAGATAAGGGCTCCAGAAACGGCAGGCAGTGCAGCACTGCTAAGCGAGCAGAAGGCCTGGCACACCTAAGTTGGTAACTGTGAGTTTTTTCCACAGAATTCGAAAATATATCTCACCTGGCCGGCATTTCCAGAGTCGGGATCAATGGCTAGGCACTGCTGGTACGCCTCTATGGCTGCAGCAACAAAGGAGGAGCACGGAACCACCTTCTTCTGGGCAGCACAGCACAGCCGAGTAAGCAGGGACATGGCCCGTAAGACATTGACACTCACCTGCCCGGCATTTCTAGAGTCGGGATCGATGGCAAGGCACTGCTGGTACGCCTCTATGGCTGCTGGGATGTTGCCCGCGTCCCTGTGCAACACACCTGCGTGGATAGCAGGGGACGACCACAACACAAACAACACACATGACTGACTCACGAGAAAATACCGTGTGACATTATACCGAGTTGACTTTTGAGTCGACTCAAAAATGCAACACACCTGCGTGGATAGCAAAGGAGGGGACGACCACAATACAAACAACATACATAACTGACTCACGAGAAATCCCCTAAATTTGTCTCTAGAAAAACATTTACATTTCTTGTTGGGTAGTATGACAGGAAATTCGCCTCTAAAATTGACTCACAGGGCTCCGAGCAGGATACTTTTAAGGCGCCTCTGCACTGAACGCTCCCCACATGCGCCCGACGCCTGTTACCCGCCTAAACTAACCCCGCACACACCCCCTCGGCCCCCCTTCCTCTCAAACCCTCCCTCTTTCCCTCTCAACCCCTCACCCAGGTTGTTGTATGCCTCTGCATATGCGGGGTTGGCGAGAATGGCGGCTTGAATCATGTTGAGTGCTAGGTCCATCTTGCCCTGCGATTGGGGGTGGGTGATGTGTTGTGGGGGTGGGGGGGGAGGAAGGGGGAGTGGTGGGAAGATTGGGAATCATCAGCGGCTTGAATCATGTTGAGTGCTAGGTCCATCTTGCCCTGCGATTGGGGGTGGGTGATGTGTTGTGGGGGTGGGGGGGGAGGAAGGGGGAGTGGTGGGAAGATTGGGAATCATCAGCGGCTTGAATCATGTTGAGTGCTAGGTCCATCTTGCCCTGCGATTGGGGGTGGGTGATGTGTTGTGGGGGTGGGGGGGGAGGAAGGGGGAGTGGTGGGAAGATTGGGAATCATCAGCGGCTTGAATCATGTTGAGTGCTAGGTCCATCTTGCCCTGCGAGGGGGTGTGGGTGGTGTGTTGTGGGTGGGAATGGGGGTGGAGGAAGGGGGGGTGTGGGTGAGAGTGGGAACCATTACACCTTGAATCATGTTGAGCGCTAGGTCCATCTTGCCCTGAAAGGGAGGGAGGGGGGAGGCGGGAAGGGGGGGTGGGGTGTGGGGGAGGTTGGAAAACATAACGGCTTGAATAATGTAGAGTGCTAGATCCATCTTACCCTGGGTGCAAAGGGGGGAGGAGAGGGAGGTGTGGATGGGGGAGGTTGGGAGCCATAACGGCTTGAATAATGTAGAGTGCTAGATCCATCTTGGTCAAGGTGAGGAGGGATGGGTGGGAGAGGTTAAAGTGAGGCGGATTGAATGATGCTCAGCGGCTGGTCTAATTTGTGCTGAGGAAAGTGGAGGAGAGAGGAAGAGGGAAGATGGGAAAGAAGGAGTTGTCTCGAGGTCGAGAGGGAGAGGTGGGAAGGTGTGAAAGCGAGGTTTCAGAAACGGGGATACACCAACCCCGTGAGTTGATGGGATTGAAGGAGAGGGAGAGGTGGGAAGGTGTGAAAAGCATGGAACTAAGGGGGGGGGGGGCTTGAATCATGTTCAGAAAGTGGAGGGATGGGAGAGGTGTGCATGGGGGCACCCACGGCACGGCACGGCACGGCATCCCATCCCATCCTACTTGCTGTTGATGGCTGCAGCAGGTGCTGCTGTTGCTGCTAACGACCAATCACAAGCCACCCACCAGCACTCTCACCTGCACGGTGTAGACAACCCCCAGGTTGTTGAGCCCGCCTTGTCTAGGTCGCTTGCTGCCACCATGCACCTCACTCCTTGTTCTCCCGCCCTTGCTCGTGCTGCCACTGCTGCCACTGCTGCCACTGCTTCTGCTGCTTCTGCTGCTGCTGCTAACAACCACCCACCCACCCACCTGCACGGTGTAGACAACCCCCAGGTTGTTGAGCGACTGGGAGAAGGAGGGTTTGATGCGCAGCGCCTTCTGGTAGCACTCCACCGCCTTGTCTAGATTATCACGGTCCTTGTATATCACCCCCAGGTTGTTGCACGCCTCGGCGCATTGCGGATTAAAGTGTAGGGCCAACTCGTACATCACCACTGCCTGGAATCGGGTGGAGTGGGGAGTGGGGAGTGGGGAGTGGGGAGTGGGGAGTGGGGAGTGGGGAGTGGGGAGTGGGGAGTGGGGAGTGGGTATGCATGGAGGTTGAGCCTTCTGGTAGCACTCCACTCCACTCCACGGCCTTGTCCAGGTTGTCTCTGTCCTTGTATAACACCCCCAGGTTGTTGCACGCTTCGGCGCACTGTGGGTTGAAATGCAGCGCTAACTCGTACATCACCACTGCCTGGAGTGGGAGAGGCATTGGAAAGCACAGAGGGGAGGAACCAAGGGAAGAGCAGGAGGGAGAGGTTTGGATGGTATGAGCAGCGCCTCCTGGTAGCATACCACCGCCTTGTCCAGGTTGTCTCTGTCCTTGTATATCACCCCCAGAGTGAACGTGCAGGGCTAGCTCGTACATCACCACTGCCTGGAATAGGGCAGGTGGCGGACAGGGCAAAGGAGGGAGCCAGGGGGAAAGGGGTGTGTACGTACGTGGTAAAAGGGTTGTCTCTCAGGTTGAGTTGATCCTCGGGAGCCACTCTGAGTCATTGTAGACGACTATCAAGATGTTGCATGCCTCCGTGCACGGTGGATTGAATTTGCAGAGCTAAAGCGGACTCAAGTGTGTGTGTGTGTGTGTGTGTGTGTGTGTGTGTGTGTGTGTGTGTGTGTGTGTGTGTGTGTGTGTGTGTGTGTGTGTGTGTGTGTGTGTGTGTGTTCACGTCTCACTCACAACATCGAACTTCAGCATCTCACCATAAGCCAAGCCCAGGGTGTACCTGCGCTGTGTGTGCACATATGCAGACGTGTACATATGTGCATACATATTCATGTGTTCTCACTCACCATGTCAAACTTGAGCATCTCCCCGTAAGCCACCCCCAGGTTGTACATGGCATCGGCGTAGTGCGAGCAGTGCTCGCTCGTAGTGCGCCGCCACTCCAGCCAGATTTTACATGTATCCCATCCAAGTGCCCAGGCTGCACATGTGTATGTGCATGCTCATGTGAATGGCACATGTGGTCTCACTTACCATATCAAACTTGAGCATCTCCCCATAGGCCACCCCCAGGTTGTACATGGCATCGGCGTAGTGCGAGTTGAACAGCAGCGCCCGCTTGTAGTGCAGCCAGGCAGTACAGGGGTTGTACGTGTATGCAGACATGCACGCCTGTCTGTGCACATGAATGTGTGCATTCATGTGCATGTGGTCTCACCATGTCGAACTTGAGCATCTCGCCATAGGCCACCCCCAGGTTGTACATGGCATCGGCGTAGTGCGAGTTGAACAGCATCGCCCGCTTGTAGTGCGCCCAGGCAATACATGAGGGTTGTATGCGTGTGCAAACATGCAAATTCGTCTGCGCGCATATGCACATGCACGTGGTCTCACTCACTCACTCACTCACTCACTCACCATGTCGAACTTGAGCATCTCCCCGTAAGCCACCCCCAGGTTGTACATGGCATCGGCGTAATGAGAGTTGAACAGCAGCGCCCGCTTGTAGTGCGCCACGCCAGCTGATATGTCGCCCTCGAGCTTCACCTGTGGGAAGAACGGGGTGGGGGGGGAGGGAGAGGGGGTTTTGAGGGGAAATATGTGAACGAGATACCATGCTCGTAGTGCTGCTGCTACGTAAACCTGTTCACCTGTCAACGTCCACCTTCCCTCCCGCCGTACCTTGGTGCCCAGGTCGGTGAGGGCGAAGGCAATGTTGCTCCCTGTGGCTTTTGAGTTGACTCAAAAGTCTGCTTTTGAGTCGAATCAAATGCTACGTACACCTGTCCACATGTCAACGTCCACCTTCCCTCCCGGCCCCATACCTTGGTGCCCAGGTCGGTGAGAGCAATGGCAAGGTTGCTCCCTGTGGCTGTTCATGCCACTTGATCTTCCCTCCAAAATCCCTTCCTCCACCCCCCTCCCCCCCACCTACATCTCGGCCCTCCCTACCCACCATACCTTGGTTCCCAGGTCAGTGAGAGCAATAGCCATGTTGTTGCGCGCGATGGTGAAATTAGGCGCCACTGCCAAACACCTGGTTGCGGCAAGAAAGGGGAGGTGGTGTGGGGAAGAGAGGGGGGGGGGGAGCAAGGGGTTTGGTGAGGGTGAGAGCGATGGCCATGTTGTTGCGCGCAATGGTGAAATTAGGCGCCACCGCCAGACACCTGGTGGCGGCAGAGGTGGTGGGGGAAGAGAGTGTGGGGGGGGGGGAGGTGGGCACAACAAGGGGGTGGGGAACAGCAGAGGGGTCAGTGAGAGCAATGGCCATGTTGATGCGCGCGATGGTGAAGTTGGGCGCCACTGCCAGACACCTGGTTGCGCCAGGAAGGAATGGGTGGTCGTGGGAAGGAGGTGACTTTTTGAGTCGACTCAAAAGTTGCGCCAGGAAGGAATGGGTGGTCGTGGGAAGGAGGTGACTTTTTGAGTCGACTCAAAAGTTGCGCCAGGAAGGAATGGGTGGTCGTGGGAAGGGAGGAGGGGGAGGGAAGGCGGGAACAGCAGGGCGGTGGGGGACGGCAAAGGGTTCGGTGAGAGCAATGGCCATGCTGATGCGCGCAATGGTGAAGTTGGGAGCCATTGCGAGACACCTGATGGCGAGGAAAGAGGGGGGAAAGGGGGGAGGGAAGCAGGGGAAACGCAAAGAAGTAGGGGAATGGGAAAAGAGCACCAGGGAGGCAGCTCCTGCCATGATGGAGGTGGATGGGAGAATGCAGGGGGCGGCGGGGAGGACGTGGAGGGTTGAGGGAATGTGGATGGGTGGGGGAGTGTCAGGCGGTGATAGGAACGAGGGGGGGTGAATAGAATGTGGGGGTTTTATTGGAACGTGTGGGGGTGAACGGAACGTGAGGTTGAGAGAGTGGTATTACCACTCACTCTCCCCGTGTTGCAATGCGCCTCGGCATAGAGTGGCCTGAGCGCCTCCTCTGAACGTATCCCCTGGGATGCGAGTGGGTGGGGGGATGCGTGCAGAGGTATCCCCTGGGATGCGAGTGGGTGGGGGGATGCGTGCAGAGGTATCCCCTGGGATGCGCCTCCTCTGCACGCATCCCCTGGTATCCCCCCACCCACTTACCACTCGTAGCAAGCAATAGCTGAATGTAAATCGCCGCAGTTCTTGTAAATGGCACCCATGTTGCAATGTGCCTCCGCATAGAGCGGCCTGAGCGGCCCCATTGCATGCATGCCCGCCCACTGGTACACACGCCACGCCCCCCCAAACCAGGCACCCACCGCTCATAACAGGCGATAACAGAGTGTGAATCGCCGCAGTTCTTGTAGATCACGCCCATGTTGCACTGCGCCTCCGCATAGAGCGGCCTGAGCGGCCCCCTTGCATGCATGCATGCCCGCCCACTGGTACCCACGCCACACCCCCTTAGACACCACCCACTTACCGCTCATAACAGGCAACAGCCGAGTGTAAATGTGTTTTGAGACGTCTCAAAAAGCGCCCCCCTTACATTGCATGCATGCCCGCCCACTGGTACCCACGCCACGCCCCCTTAGACACCACCCACCCACCGCTCATAACAGGCGATAGCCGAGTGTAAATCGCCGCAGTTCTTATAGATCACGCCCATGTTGCAATGCGCCTCTGCATAGAGCGGCCTGAGCGCCACTGCCTTGTCATAGAACTGCAGAGCCGCCTCGTACTGCCCCATCTCTGAATACACCACCCCTAGGTTGTAGTATGCCGGCTGGATTGGGGGGATAGGGGTCAAGGACAGGGGACAAGGGATTGGGGGGATAGGGGTCAAGGACAGGGGACAAGGGATTGGGGGGATAGGGGTCAAGGACAGGGGACAAGGGATTGGGGGGATAGGGGTCAAGGACAGGGGACAAGGGATTGGGGGGATAGGGGTCAAGGACAGGGGACAAGGGATTGGGGGACAGGCGGGACGGGGGGGACAGGGCACCCCTCTGCATAGAGCGGCCTGAGCGCCACTGCCTTGTGGTAGAACTGAAGGGCCACCCCGTACTGCCCCGTCTTCGAATACACCACCCCTAGGTTGTAGTATGCCGGGGACACGGGTGGAGGGCGACATGTGTGGGCAGCAGGGGACAGGGGCGTGGGTGGGTGGGAGAATGCGGCAGTGTGAATGCATGCTTGCCTCGCACTGTGAATGCATGCTTGCCTCGCACTGTGAATGCATGCTTGCCTCGCACTGTGAATGCATGCTTGCCTCGCACTGTGAATGCATGCTTGCCTCGCACTGTGAATGCATGCTTGCCTCGCACTGTGAATGCATGCTTGCCTCGCACTGTGAATGCATGCTTGCCTCGCACTGTGAATGCATGCTTGCCTCGCACTGCCCCGTCTTCGAATACACCACCCCTAGGTTGCAGTACGCCGGCTGGATGGGGGGGAAGGGCGAGAGAAGGGTGGGGAGTGAGAGAACGAGTCTAGGGACAGGGGTGGGTGGGGGAGAATGCAGCGCCGTGAAAACAACCTCTCCTCACCGCTGTGAAAACAACCTCTCCTCACCGCTGTGAAAACAACCTCTCCTCACCGCGTATCTCTGGTTGGAAGCAATGGCCTAGTGGTGCTTGCTTGGCTATGCCCTGCTGAACGGAACCCCCCAGCTTGAGGCGCTAATTAAAACGCCTTACCATACACCACCCCATACCACCGCACTGAACTGCATCTCATTGCGTATCTCTGGTCAGTAAAAGCAGCAGCCTCATAATACTTGGCTATGCCCTCCTGCACGGACACCCCCAGCTTGAGGCGCTGATTGAAATGTCACACACCACATACCACCCCATACCACTGCATACCACCCACCGAAATCCACCACATACCACCCCGCTGAACCGCATCTTACCGCGTATCTCTGGTCGGCAGCAATGGCCTCGTAGTACTTGGCAATCCCCTCCTGCACGGACCCCCCAGCTTGAGGCGCGTGCCCAGGTCTGTGAGCACCACTGGAAGCTGCTACTGTGCCTCCTTACCACCATTTTCCACCGCATACCAATGCACTGAACCGCACACAACCGCACTGAACCGCATCTTACCGCATATCTCTGGTCGGCAGCAATAGCCTCATAATATTTCGCTATGCCCTCCTGCACGGAACCCCCCAGCTTGAGGCGCGTGCCCAGGTCTGTGAGCACCACTGCCAGCTGCTCCTGTGCCTCCTTGCACCCCGGATCCGCCTCTAGCGCCTTTCTGTACGCCTGGGGGAATGGGGGAAAGGGCAGTGGGGTATCGTGTCAGCAGCAGCAGGCTCCCTTGCAGCCTCTTAAGGCGCGTGCCCAGGTCTGTGAGCACCACCGCCAGCTGCTCCTGTGCCTCCTTGCACCCCGCATCCGCCTCTAGCGCCTTTCTGTACGCCTGAGGGGGGTAAATGGAGGTGGGGAAGAGGGAGGCGGGAAGTTAGGAGGAGGAGAAGGGGGGTTGAGACGAGGGGGGTTGTGGGGTGGTGGGAGAGGAAGGAACAGTGGGTGGGTGGGTGGGAGCATCACAAGCCACGTGTAGATAAGTGACGTGATTGAAGAAGTGTTTTGAGACGTCACAAAACACTTCTTCAGTCACGTGGGAGCATCACAAGCCACGTGTAGATAAGTGACGTGATTGAAGAAGTGTTTTGAGACGTCACAAAACACTTCTTCAGTCACGTGGGAGCATCACAAGCCACGTGTAGATAAGTGACGTGATTGAAGAAGTGTTTTGAGACGTCACAAAACACTTCTTCAATCACGTCACTTATCTCAAGCCACGTGTAGATAAGTGACGTGATTAAAGAAGTGTTTTGAGACGTGTCAAAACACTTCTTCAGTCACGTGGGAGCATCACAAGCCACGTGTAGATAAGTGACGTGATTGAAGAAGTGTTTTGAGACGTCACAAAACACTTCTTCAATCACGTGGGAGCATCACAAGCCACGTATAGATAAGTGACGTGATTGAAGAAGTGTTTTGAGACGTCACAAAACACTTCTTCAATCATGTGGGAGCATCACAAGCCACGTGTAGATAAGTGATTTTGGAGACGTCTCAAGCAGGCACGATCGCTGATCTACAGTGGGTGGGTGGGTGGGAGCATCACAAGCAGGCACGATCGCTTGCAGCTTGAGGCGTGTGCGTGCCCAGGTCTGCAAGCAGCAAAGCCGCCCTCGTTCCCACCTCTCCCCCACTCTCTCCTACCCTCCTCCTCTCCCCTTCCTCCTCTTCCTCCTCTCCCCCTTCTCACACCCTCCTCTCCCCCTCCTTTCCCTTCCCACCTCTCCCTCCGCTCCTCCTCTCCCCGTCCTTTCTCTCTCCACGACTCTCTCCTTCTCCCCCCTCACTCCCCTCTCCCCCCTCACTCCCCTCTCCCTCCTCACCCACTCACCTAAAACCTCTCCTCCCCTTCCCCTCCTCTCCGCCTCCTCTTCCCTCTTATCACCCTCCTCTCCCCTCCTCTCCCCTCCTCTCCTCCCTCCTTTTCCTCCTCACCCACTCAACTCAATCCCCTCTCCCCTCTCCCTCACATCCCCCCACTCACCTTGATCACCTCGTCCCCTCCTCCCGCTCCCCCCACTTACCTCAATCACAATTTCACTTCTCTCCCCTCACCTCTCCACGCTCCGCTTTCCCCTCCTCCCCCTCACGCACCTCTATCACCTCTCACAGCTGCCCCTCCCCCTCCCCCCATGCACCTCTATCACCTCTCCACTCCCCTCCCCATCTCTCCTCTCACCTCAACCACCACCCCAACTCCTCTCCCCCCACCTTTCCCCGCTCCTCTTTCCCCTCCCCCTCCCCCCACGCACCTCTATAGCCTCTAGCAAGTGCCCCTCCTCTTTGTACAGCACTCCGCACTGCGTCAACGCTACAGCGTGTGTCGGATTCAGCTGTAACGCGGACACGTACGCCTCAAACGCCGCGCTAAGCTTCCCCTGCGCCTGCAAACACTGCCCCTTCCCCACTAGCGCCTCCGCCGTCGCGGCGGCCGCGGCCCCGCCCGCCCCTCCCCCGCCCGCTCCCGCTCCCCCTTCCCCCGCGCTCGCGGCCCCTCCTAATGTCCCCGCTCCGCTGCCCGTTCCATTTCCCCTCGTCATAGTCACAGCTGCTCCTATTCTCTCCGCTATAATCGCCTCGTATATCGCGAGCGCTTCGTTAACTTTCCCCCGAGACCTAAGCATAGCCGCATACCCTAACGGATCCTTCACGGCACTAAGCCGTCCCGCCGCCGCGGCTGCGGCTGCGGCGGCGGCGGCGGCGGACGCGGCGGTGGCGGGGGCGGCGATGGCCGCAGAAGGGATTAAACCGCCTGCGCCGTTAGCGGCGGCGGCGGAAACGGCACCTGCGACGGGGAGCGACGCGGAAACTGGTTGCGGGTATGTCGCTGCTGCAGCGGCGGCGGCAGCGGCGGCTGCGGCGGCGGCGGCGGCGGCAGCAGGGTCGAAGTGAGACGAGACAAAACCGTTGCTCGGGAAACCGGGATGTGTGGGCATGACAGGGGCTTGCATGGGAATTAAAGCCTGTCCAGATGCGGTCGAAGCGCTAGAGCCTCCTAACGACGCAAATAGTGGGTTACCTAAAGCGCTGTGATTCAACCCTTGCGCGCCGCCGCTGATGTGGAGGTTGCTTATTGGATGATGAGCGCCGGGAGGTAGAAACGGAATTAACGCCGCGGCGTTACCAGCGTAAGGGGATGGGAACGGCAAGTGACCGTGCGATAGGGAGATGGACGGTTGAGATGCACCGACAGGCGAGAGTCCAGGGATTCCTGCGATTGACTTTAACGAGGCGAGTAAGTGATTGTGCTGCACGGACGCTGCAGCAGGTGATAGTAACGCGGGGTGATTATGAAGAGAACCCGCTGAAGGGAGCAACATCCATCCCCCAGCCGCCGCCGCCGCCGCAGCGGCAGCAGCCGCAGCAGCAACCGCCGCAGCCGCTGCTTGACTCCCGTCGTGCTGCTCCAGAGCGGCTGCTTCCGCACCCAAACCGCCGTTTCCTACGCCAGAAATTGCGCCGGGAATCGCGGCGCGAACCGCGGCACCTCCAGACGAAGCAGCCGCACCGCAGCCACTGCCGCCGCCACCGCCAACGTGCGGATCAGCAAGCGGCAAGCCCGGACTCATGATCCGGGAAACACGCCAGCTTGTCCGTCAGAGTGGTCGCGATCGATTTGAGTTTCGCATGGCTAGAACGACGTGGCAACTCCTGAGAGAAACGAAAGGCGGCTGTCGAGGTGAGTAACTGCTTCGCAAATCTACACACGAAAGCTGTTTGGACTACGCTGGCGTGAAGCGTCAGAAACGACTACGTTCCGGCGAATTTGTTGGGACTGACTGCTTCTCTAGGCGGAACACATACTCAAGCTAGACTGAACCCTAGAGTCCGAGGGGAAGGAGTGCGATGAGTTGTCGGGAGCTCCTTTGATCATCCATTGTCGGAGAACGATGCAGTCTAAAAGGGTTCAACGGCTAAGCTGTTCAACGGAACTGTTCTAGGACAAATTCGCTCGAGAAAAAAGGAAGGGGGGTGGTGGGGGAGGGGGGGGGAGGGAGGAATCGCGACGGCCTGAACACTAAGAAGTAACAAGATGCTTTTACTGTAAGAAGACACCAAAACGAGGACGGCTCGAATACGGCAACCTACTAACCAGAAACGGCAAGGAGGGAAGCTGAGAACCGATCACTCAAATCTCGGCTACTAGAACACGCTCTGCACGAGTGAGTGAGGTCGCGTGAAGTGTCTCGTGGTGCACTGAAAAAACGGCATAAGCAGACAGAAGCGGGGACCGCAGAGGGAGGATGCTGAAGCTGGCACGGATGCAAGCAAGTGGTACAGGGGACAGACGGGGGAAGGGCGGCCATGGAAGCGGTGGAGAAGGTGGTGGTCGTGGGGGAGGAGATTTCGAGGGTGTTGTTGCGCGAAAACGAGTATGCGCGAAATAGTTTGACGAAAGACTTATAAACGCAAAAATGTGAGTTACTTTTCATTGGCGACTCGTGTCATCAGGTTACTGAGTCGGCAGTTGTCGCGACTCCACTGTTTGGGGGGTTTCAACCTGATCCAGGCGGAGATGGACGGTACCGATAGCTTGTCCTGCCCAATCGAGGGGTAGCATGCGGCACTGCTTTCCCGTCTCGAAGTTTTTGGAATAAGCAGCGGGACGGGAGGCGCAGAGTGTCTGGTAGGTTCCGAAGCGGAAATCGACGGCTCTAAAGCTCCTCACGGAAATCCTTACATTGAGCTGTTGTAGTTGTGGTGCCCCCAAACCTGGGAGAACCAGGAGTTCATGCGGGCAGATTTTAGGTTTGAAAGTAACCAAATGTCGAGACAAAACAGCATGGACGACTCGTCAGTTTTGGTGGCAATATGTGATTGGCTGCAAACTTTTCACTGCAGACCAGTGTATGACCAACCCGCCTTCAAAATCTCGATGTCTTCGTTAGACGACGTGTTACAACCTTGTTTGAACAATGCCTCTTAAATGTTGAATGAAACGCAACGCAATCTAATAACTGTGTGCAGTAGAGAGTACTGGCAGCATACAGAAATAAGATATTCTCCCCATAATTTTTTTCCCAGCACCACGTGAATCTACACCGCAGGAAAAGGAAGAACTAGCCCCACATTGTGGCTTGCACTGCATTGAGTTCTGCGCTAGACTGCGGGCCAGAGGAGGAAGAGCCCCACATCGTGGCTTGGAACTGGCGCACTCAGCTCCCCTGAGATGACCGAGTCCATAGTTGCCTTCTGCAGTGTGGGCGATGCAGCACGGGGTGGGGACAAATGATAGTTGACACGTGTGTGGGGGTTGTGGGGGGAGGGGAAGGGGGAAGGGGGAAGGGGGAAGGGGAGGGGGAAAGGGGAGGGAATTGGGGGTGTGGGGGTATTCAGCTCCCCTGGAATGACCGAGTCCATAGTTGCCTTCTGCAGTGTGGGAGATGCAACACAGGATGGGATGGAGAGAAATGACTCTGGGTGTGGGTGTGGGTGTGGGTGTGCGTGTGTGTGTGTGTGTGTGTGTGTGTGTGTGTGAGTGAGTGAGTGTGAGTGTGCGTGCGTGGGTGCGTGCGTGAGTGAAAGTGTTCGTGCGTGTGTGAGTTAGTGTAAAAGTGTGTGTGCGCGTGAGTGAGCGTGTGTGTGTGAGCTGTGCACACGCTCATGTGCTCAGCTACACTGAAACGACATAGTCCATAGTTGCCTTCTGCAGTGTGGTAGATGCATCATGGGATGTAACTTGTAAGTCTGCATGTATGTGTGTGAGTATATGTGTGTGTGAGTGTATGTGGGTGTGTGCACTTGCGCATCTGCTTGCACACATGTATGTGTATATGTGTGCATGTACGTGTGTGTGTGTGCGAGAGAATGAGCGAGTGTGTATGTCTTTGTGTGCATGTGTTTGTGTGAGCGCAAGCACGACTCCATGCGTGCATGAGCAAGTGTGTATGCGAATGCAAGTACCCACCCTCACCAAGTGCAGTTATGCACAGAAGCGCAAGAGTGTGGATGGACAAGGGAGGGAAACAGGCAGGGAAGGTCTTCCAGAGAGACTTGCTATGGAGACATCCATCTTCCTAAGATCTCATGCGTACATCAGCTGCACCAGATTCTTTAGTCGACCTAGAACCAATCCCTTTATCAAGTCACGTACCTTCCACAGGTCTCGTGCATGCATCCACTGCACTGGAGTTTGTAGTCAACCGAAAGCCACACCTTTTATCAAGCCACGTACCTTCCACAGGTCTCGTGCATACATCCGCTGCACAGGATTCAGCCCCATGGCTTTCCATCGGGCAGTGATCTTCAAGCTGATTGGGCTGCGATTCACCAGAGCTACCACCAGCCGACCCTCCGACAGAGGCCCGGACCAAACCTGCAGGTTCCAAGACCAAACCAGGACGCATGGGGGAAGGGCAGTAATATGAACCGTGATGCTGTGAGTGGCTACAACAGCTGCTGGTTGTTTACTTGGTGCCTCAAATGGAAGCACCTGCTAACTAGGGAGGCACCTGACCGCTTCTGATGGGCCATACCCATCCGAGCCCACATACTTGCTGCAGGGGACTTGTTCTGATCTGATTTCATTCGCTTTAATTTGATTTGCTTTAACCTAGTCCGATGTGATACGCTCGGATCTGATTTACTAACCTCCATGAAAGAATCTTCAGAGACTTGCACCTTCCTTGCCTGAACGCCCAGTGGGTCTGCACCAATCAGAGCATGAGACGTGTGAGCAAGTACAGGAGTTGGTGAAACACCATCGCTGAGCTTATGATGGGGTACCATTGGCAGGCCCGCTAAGTTGCATGACATCAGCAGGCAGGACATAAGTTGCATGAATTGAGTGACGCAGTAGCATGCAAAAGCAGCGGCAAGAGAACATACCCTGGTTGAGAGCAATAACCTCTTCATTTCCCAGAATGGCCAACGTCTTATTTGATACAACCGAGAGATCGCAGCCAATCAGGAGTGGTGCCTAGTGGGAGGGTGTGAGGTTTGAATAGAGGAATAAATTCAAACTAGATTCTCTGCGCATGTCAACTGTCGGAACTGGAGACCAGAAATGAAAAAGAAGCGCACATGCAAGATCTGGGAGGTGACTGTTGGGTCGACTGTAAGATGACTGGTGAATCGATTATGTATGTATGTATGTATGTATGTTTGTATGTATGTATGTATGTATGTATGTATGTATGTATGTATGTATGTATGTATGTATGTATGTATGTATGTATGTATGTATGTATGTATGTATGTATGTATGTATGTATGTATGTATGTATGTATGTATGAATGTATGAATGTATGTATGTATGTATGTATGTATGTATGTATGTATGTATGTATGTATGTATGTATGTATGTATGTATGTATGTATGTATGTATGTATGTATGTATGTATGTATGTATGTATGTATGTATGTATGTATGTATGTATGTATGTATGCATGGATGCATGCATACATGCGTGCAGGCAAATATACATGTCTACATATATACACACATATACATACATACATGCATACATATACATACATATACATATATATACATATATATACAAAAACGAAGAAACGTTGATCACCTTCATGATGGCCCAGAGGCTGAAGTGCACACGATACTCCGAATCCCTCATGCCGCCATTCCCCACCTGCAGCATGTCCGGGTCTGTCAAGGGTGGTGGGTGAGGAAGAGCAACGGCAGAGTTGGGATAGGAGGAATGAGAGAGTATCCGTTCCCCATCTGCAGCATGTCCGGGTCTGAAAACCGGGGTTGAAGGGTCAGGAGTGGGTGGAGGGCGGGGAGAGCAGGAGCAGAGGGGGGGTGGAGCCAGGAGCAAAATACTTGTGTGACGCCAATTCAAGCACGTATGCAAGTAGGAGAACATGATGAGAGATCAAACAGGGGGGAATTCGTAGCTGTAATGGGGTCCGACTAGCAAGCATGGGTTGACGTAAGAGAAGAGTCGCAGTTAGATGTTCTTGGCAGCTTCACGCTTCCAAACTCCTACTTTATATGGCACGTTTCTTTTGTCGAACACATTATGGCCCTTGGCTCTTGAAAGGCGTCGAGCATCCCTCCCTTTGACTGAGCCTTCCAATGGCACTCACCGTTCCACCCGCCTGGCCTGGCGTATTTGGCCCACTTGTTGTTCTTGTCTGCAATGCGCATCATGCTGCAAAGAGGCAGGTATGACATGCATGCACACAGGCAGGGAGGCAAGGCGTCATTACCGATGGCACATGCACTTGTTGTTCTTGTCTGCAATGCGCATCATGCTGCACGTGCCACGAGCATGCATACAGGGAGGGAGGGTGCGAGGGGAGGGAGGGTGGGAGGGAGGGAGGTTACATGAAACACGGATAGAAGTTTGGAGGCAGTACAAGTGCACAAATACGGAAATAAAGTCACCTTTTCCTCCCTCACATTCCCCTGTCCTTTCCCAGTCTCTGCTCCCCAGTCAATACTACTCCCTCTCACTCCCCCCTCCCTGCCATTCCCTTCTCCATCCCCTCACCAGTGTTCTCCCGTTCTTATTCCTCTCCTATCCTGCTCCACACACTTTTCTCCTCATTCTTCACGAGTCCTTCTCCTCCCTGCATCCACGTGTCACTTCTCACCTCATGCACCTGTCCCGTCACACCCCATCCATGTGTCCCCCCTCACCTCCGCCACGAGTCCCCAATGTCAACCGTGGTGCGCCAGGAGTCTGCCACGTCATACGCCCACAGGGAAGGGTCGTCCTGCCCCCTGCATCTCGAAATCCACGTGGAAAGGTGGGCAGGCAACAAGTGGAGTTGCAAGGCAAGCCACACACACACGGCCCTTGTTGTGGGTGGGTAAAGGCATGGGCAGCCATTGTAGCTGTGAGATGGTTTTTGAGAATTCTCAAAAACCGGCAGGCGACACGTGGAGTTGCAAGGCAAGCCACACACACACGGTCCTTTCCACACATGGCAGCCCTTGTAGCTCTGAGCATGCATACCCAGCACAAAAGCCTGGTTTTCTAGAATTCTAAATAACACAAGGCACGCCACAGAGAGACGGCTCTTGTGGGTGGGTAAAGGCATGTGAATGGGTGGGTAGTCACCGTAGCTGTGGGCATGCATGTCTAACACAGCAGCCTGCCTGCCTGCCTGCCTGCCTGCATGTATGCATGCACCATTCGCACAGGCAGAGGACTAAGTGGGGTTGCCTCGACTCACCATTCGCACATGGAGAAGAATATGTCCCTCCCAGTAGCCTCCAGTGCATTGCGCATGGTCGTGTAGCTAGGGAGGGTCGATAGACACGCATTGATTAGCAGAGGATGAGGTAGGGGGATGGACGAGGGGGAGGGGGGAGGGGAAGGGGATGAAAATGGATCAGAATAGATAATTAGGACGAGAAGCGAGAACAGCAGCGTCGGAACTGAATAGGAGCAGAACACACAATCATGAGCGGCGGTAAATTTGACAGCAGAGGACGGCAGGAGCGAGGCAGACAGACAGGGCACACACCGTATCTTGTTTGGAGTGCCGTCGTTGAAGCAGTTATCGTATTTGAGGTAGTCCACTTCCTGAACATCGCACGGGACAGTGACGAGGCACAGCATGTACATAGTAACCAATTGGATTCAAAACTTCTCAGAGCTAAATTTTCATCACATAGCAGCTATCGTATTTGAGGTAATCCACTTCCTGACATCGCATGGGGCAGTGACGAGGCACAGCATGCCAGGCGCAGCGTGGCACACAAGAATGAGATTTCAAGCACCAGTCATCATGGCAAGCACATGTGACGTAGTCTATTCCTCGACATCGCATGGCCAGTGACCAGGCACACCATGACACGCAAATGTGAGATTTCAAGCATCAGCTACCACGACAGGCTTATGCGAAACTTCAGAGGACATGCGGTGTTCGGGACAGCTTGATCCAGCAATTGTAGTAGCGTGACCCAGCCTTGTGCCTCATGCAAGCTCATGCCTCACCTCCTTGTAGAAGGTTGTAGTTCGTATGAAACATCGTGTTTCATACAACCTCCTGCTTCCCAATCTCGTGCCTCACCCAGGCAGCGCCTCATCCCAGACTCATGCCTCACCCATTCAGCGAAGGTGAGGGCGTCTATCGCCTCATGCCCGAGTGACCCTGGCTTGCCTTCACACGTGAGCCTCCTGTTGGGAGGGGATCGGGGGGAGAGGGGAGGGAAAATAGGGCAGCATAATATGGATTTGAGAGTAGCCTTTGCAGACGAATCCTGCCCCTCCCCCCCCCTTTCCCTCTCCGTCCACCCCCCCCATGTTTCCAGCTCCCATGTCACCAGCTCTATCCACTCCCCTCTCACCCAGAGTCGGAGTAGAGGCCCAGCTTGAGCCCCTTGCTGTGCACATAGTCCGCAATTGCCTTGATGCCCGAAGGAAAGAAGCGAGGAGACGGTGCCAGGCGACCCTGAACACGCGAATAGCAAGTGGCAGAGGAACACGAGAAAGTTTGACTAAGAGCATTGGCATGCGCTTGCCGATTGCATGGGGCGTTCGACAGAAAAAACACACTCAGCTAAATAACGCAGCACCTGGCGTGCTGCTGCATGATGTCAGGTGGCTTTGAGTCTGCTCAATAGTTCGCTCAAAAGCTTGCTGAAATGCAAAATGGTAATCTAGTTGCCAACATGACACTGCGAGGTGCGAGCACTCAGGACAATGATGCCGCGGGTGGTGAAGGCTTCTGTGCGTGTTCAATCCAAGTGAAGTAACGAAACTTGTTCTTACAGGGGTCTCATTCTAATCACCCACCTCCGAATCACGGGAGTCAGCCTGCCAGCAATCATCTGCAAATTCAGGAGGAGATCAGGCATAGCCACAAGAGATGACGCCTTATGTATGAAGTAGCGAAACCAAAGGAAGAAAAGGTGGAAACGCTTCAGGAATAAGGGGTATCCATGTTAATACAAAACTGAGGTAAAACGCGGCTGAAGCAGCATGCACAGCCCAAGCCAATTGGCTTCAGATTCACAAATTCAATCAAAGAAGGATGGACGAGGGATGATGTGTTTCACCTATGTTGACATAGACGTAGCCAAGGGCTGCTAGCCCAGATGACACGAGCTTGTCCGCTGCCAGAAACAAGAACAACACAAGGGTGGGACGTGTCAACTGGTTAAACTTGCTGAAATGATGGCTCGTACTAAGCATTCTTTTCAACTGGAGCTGGATTCTAAGGCTTTCAATCGAAGGATTTGAAGAAATAGCACGGTGAGAGCATTTACCTGCAGCTTTCGCAATGTCTTCGCTAACATTGCACTGGAAGTGGTTCCAGCTGTTCCATCTGCCACATCATGACAAACAGAGATGACATCTTAGTACCAGAAACATCTTAGTTCCATCTGTCCCATGATCCCACACGGACATTGCAGCACCGTTGTACAACAACAGATGTAACAGCCTAGGTAAGCTCAGCTTAACTTTAAAAAGGAGACACTGGACCACATAGGCTACGTTTCAATATTTCGATGGCTCGGCAACAGATGCTATTTCATGAAGTACCACGCGTGTAACCGGTTTCGCGAGCGTGACGAAAAGATTCATGTAACTCGCTATGTTGAACTTGTATGGTTACCCGAGCGGCGGAGTTCGCGAGAACTTTCGATCTCGATGCACGATTCCAGAAAAGTCGAGCTTCTCTTTCTGGCCAAGGCTCAGAACGTTCGGAACGGATGCCTCTTCGCTTATGGCCGAGGCTTGATGGAAGATTATAGCGAGACAGAAGCACATCGATAAGAACGAGGTCACAATCTTTCGGTCTGACATTTGCGCTGACACGAGAAGCCTAAATGCGTGTCGAGGCAAACAGCAAACTCAGAAACTCGCTTTTAAACTCCAGAAAATGACTGAACGGTGGCTTTGATTAGCAATTGAAGCGAATGAGGGAGCTAGGAACCGCTACTCGTCGCATTCAGTCACTAGCCTCTCCCGAGGCGTTCAAGATCCCTCAAACTTCAAGTATGTACAAATTGCTGAGCTTCTCTGGTTTTGAAATCCCAGTGTTGGGCATTCCAGGTAATGTGGCAGCCTCCTAGCTGACGCATACAACAGCAAACCGGCTGTTCGGTCGTCAAGCGTGACTGCTTGCTCAGCTGTCTGTTGTTAAACTTCTCCCCCTGTCTGCATTTTCGCGTGGACTTTCAGGCGACATGGGGGGACTGGAAAGGAAGTCCCTTGGGGAAGACCTCAAGGTGAATGTGAGGGGTGAATGATCCCTTGGTGTTTGACTTCCCTGGGAAAACCGAGCCAGATTTTCAAGGTCAATACGACGCCGTCGATCAGCTGAAATTGACGGATATCCTCAACTGAGAGGACGGAGGCTGTAGGTCGTATTTCAGGAACGCAGATTTGGCACGGGAACAATGTACACAGGATGCCCAGTAGGTACCCACAACTTTTCTCGTCATTTGGGTGATTAGTGAGCAACAAACATCTCGCCTAACTCGCAAACGTTTGCCACAGGCAAAATCGGGACAGTAGTGGGCAGGTGTAACAAGCGTCTCAAAATATCTTACGAACGGACGGATGTCAGCGTGATAAGGCGGATGTTCAACGGCTGCGATCAAAATATGGGCTTGTAACGTGCGTGCAACTGGCTGGTACCAACTGTAATCAGGACGTGGTGAAAGTATACGAGCGATCTCAGCGGCGATCGGTGTGCGGCTCAGTTACCCTATTCACCTTTATGTAATCATTCTACAGTGTTTATTTTGGCCAAAATTAGGGTTCTGTGTGTGAATGAGACTGATCGTTGGTCGCGGGAGATTAGTGATAGGCATCAATCAAGTGAACCGAGCCTACCAGGCCCAATTGATTCGGAAGCGTGCAGTCGCCGAAGTTATCGCAGGGCCAGAAAAGGGAGTCGCCAGGGTTGTCGACATTTCGCAGCATTCCAACCGCGACTCGGGTGACTGTCGCAGGTGGGCCTGGACGACGCTTGTAATTTTAGGCCCGTGTCGCAGGCATGGCAGTGTTCTCGCATGTGGAACATAGAACCACCAATCTCAGGTGCGATCGTTACAACAGAGCGATCGCTATGTTTCGCCGAACGATCAGACACTCGATTGTGAGGCTCGGTATTGCAGACGATCCCGCGATAATTGCACACTTACCGCGTCCTTAGGCGGAATTGGAGAGACCAAATTTGTGTGCACCAGCTGAGCATCCTGTGTACACATCTTCACCGCAGAACCAGAAGCTGTTCTGTCGATTACAGTCGCTGCAATCTGCAGCTGAAACACAAATTCATCCTCCTCGAATCTGTCCCAGACTTAGATGAGGTGTGAAAGCCGTTCTGTGACATAAGCTCCACGTCACCATGAGATAATCCAACCCCGAGATAACAATTTCAGCAATAACTGTCTCGAAAGGAAGGCGTGAACATAATAAGGATACGATACACTCACCACCTACAATGAAATATCTACCACAAATAATTTGAGAAGATGCAGTAACAGCCCAACTTCAGCTGGGTTACGCATCTGCTCTGCCCCATATAACACGAATAAGGCTTATCTTACGGGCCAGATTACAATAATTAGGCATCTGGTCTGGGCCGGAGAACAAAGACACAAGTCGTGGCTCACAACAGCACAAGCACTCAGTTCTCCAGAGACATGCATTCAAGGTGGATTTCTGCACCACAGAAGAAGCAACACGGAGAGCAGAGCAGATACATGAGAAGAAGGATCGTGCTGGTTGTCTGTGAATTAGTAAGTGCCTGCATGTATGTGTGCATGTGTTCACATACACACACATCATTTTGAAGGGGGAAACGAGGGCGGGAAGGGATGAGACTTGTGCGCTAAACAGAGCATGGTTGAGTTTGTGTGTGCGTGTGCATTTTTGTGCGTGTGTGTGTGTGCATGTTCGTGCATGCCTGTGTGCAAGAATGACTATGAAACAAAGGGGAAGTTGGCGAATGAGAGGCTTTGAGAGCGAGGAAGAGTGGGTTGAGGACGGGGTGGGGTGGGGGAGGGTGGGGGGATGATAAAGAGACTGTGAGAGGTACATACACCTCCCAGAGGTCTCAAGCACACATCCACTGCATCACAAAAAACGAAGGAGGTGTGAGAGAGAGCGAGAAGATGAAAATAAATGTCATGCAGCTCAGTCACTCACCTCCCTTAGGTCTCGGGCATGCATCTGCTGCACCAGAATCAGCCCGATTGATTTCCCGCTGACAGTCACATTCTCGTACCTGCAGGTTGGGCAAGGACACACAATTGTTTACTGTAAATTGGAGGCATTTCAAGCGGGTTGTGTAAAGAAAATCAGTGATAGTCAGCTTTGTCAATGAAGTAGCAAAAATGGTACTCTAATGACAGTCATGCTGATGTTTATCAAAGCCATGATGCTTCTCCAGGTGACGCATATTCAGACCAGGGTGACGCATATTCCGACCATGGTGACACATATTCAGACCATGGTGACACACATTCAGACCATGGTGACACATATTCAGACCATGGTGACACATATTCAGACCATGGTGACACATATTCAGACCAGGGTGACACATATTCAGACCATGGTGACACATATTCAGACCAGGGTGACGCATATTCAGACCATGGTGACACACATTCAGACCATGGTGACACATATTCAGACCATGGTGACACACATTCAGACCATGGTGATGCTTATCCAAGCCATGACATGCAAGAGAGGGTTCAATAATCTCACCTCCACTGGGGAGTAATGGGAGAGTTACACCTTCCATGCCAGTGAATCTGCACCAATCACAATGCAACACGAGTCAAGAGTATCCATCACAGTCTGCTCAAACCACCTGCGCCCCCCCCCCGCTTTCCCTCCCTCCTCACCTTCCTCCTCTCCCTCCCCTTCCCTCTCCACCCCCATTCCCCCTCCTCCCACCCCCCCCCTCCCCCCTCCCGATCCTCCCCTGGAAAGCACTTACTCGCACGGGATGGAGCGGTAGAGGCGGCGCACAAGGGCCAGCGAGGCGCAGAAGCCCACAGTGCCGAGCATGAGGAAGAGGCCGTAGCAGACGCACGCCATGCAGACAAAGTAGAAAGACGCCTGCATGAATCCGGTCATGTTGGATTGCGCGTGGTAGTAGTAGCAGCAGTAGCCGAATATGAAGAGCGCGGGGGAGCCACCGCACAGCACCGACCTGAGTGGGTGGGAAAGGGGATGACGGAGGGAATAAGAGATGGAGGGGAAAGAAAATGACACATGCCAGCCAGTTGAGTAAGACACCGACAAGACATCCACCCTAGGATGGAGAGCAGGTGTTAGAGAGCAAGGAGGAAGCAAGATACAGACGAAGCTGTGAAAAAATGGAAAAGGTTGAGGTGACTTTGGAGCCGCAGGGTGTCCTTGAGAAATCTAAAAACTACCACTGGAAATCCGGAAAGGTTGAGAGGTTGGGAGCATTCATACCTCCACCACCACTCGTGGTCCCCCGCTGCAAGCTGATAGTACGTGAGCACAATCGCCATGAGCGCCGTCACAATGATGAAATTGATGAACACTATAAAGAGGACGCCGTAGATCGCGTAGGTCTTATACCACCACCAGTCCGCACAGACATAATACAGCTCAAAGAAAATCGCACTGAACGGCAGAAACCCAGAGATAGCCATCTGAGGGGCTGCATGGCGGTACCAGGGCAGCACCGGAATCGCCCTCGGGTAATTTGAGGTCCGGGAATGCCGGCAGGGTGCTTGGAACTCTGCAGCAGTGCTTTTCTTGCCGGCAATGGCGCAGGCCACGAGGAGGGGTAAGGCAATGAGTGCAAAGATGAGGGTGAGGGTGAGGATGGTGGTGAGGGGCTTGGTGTTGTTGGAGTTGTTGACAGCAGCGACAGTGTTGAGGAAGCAGAATGAGATGACCATCGGCCCGCCGAACATGCACCCTGTCAGCACAATGTTGTGCGCCTGAAATGACGGATGGGAGGGGACGGAAGAGAAGGGGAAGGAAGTGAAGAGGAGGGTAGGAGGGTAGAGGGGGTGGTGAAGGGAGAGTGGGGAACAGAATAAGCGGATAAGATCACTTAGGAGCTTGAAGCGCCTTACAGACAGGACAGGTTTCTCATCTGAGTGAAAACGCATTGCCGGGTTTCTCTTTTATTGCAATGCATTCACACTCACTGCATTGCACTCATTGCAATGCAATGCACCCACTGCATCGCACCCACTGCATTGCACCCACTGCATATGCATTGCACTCACTGCATTGCACTCACCCAGTTGGACCCCTCCATCTGCTTGTAGAAAGACGCAGACGTGTACCCAGCGATTCCAGAGGTTAGCGCATAAATCACCACCAGCGCCGTCCACGAAGCACCATGATTGTAGGGGTATAACACCCCCACAAGAGTGAGAATAAACATGAGAAGGACCCTGACGGAAAGAGAGCAAGCACGGAAATAGACGCGGATATGGGGCTTGATGAGATCAGAAGAGAAGCAGCTTTATGATCCTAATGACGTATGCATTGCGTGCATGCTGTTATCATGCACTGAGTATGAACCGAACCAAACTAAACTAGATTGCACCAATAAGCGAGAGTGTACTACTAATGAACAGGCAACCAAACTCACAGGAAGAGCAATTGAGTGCCGCTGCCAAGAACGGCGCAGAAAAGCTCCTTGTTCTTGGGGAAGCGGAAAACGTCGCCATGGATGGACTTCCACCCAGCCTCCTCCGTCTCTTCTAACGGATCCGCATCATGCGAGTACCTGAATTATTAAAAAAAATAAAAAAGAAAAAAAAACAAGCGGGCGAAATCCTTTATTCGTAAGTTGCCATAAGACATGCTACAGCAACACTGTCTTGGTCATACCGTTCACCACCCTCTTGCAACAACGCCCATACACCACCGAGTCACCGACTATCAACACAGGAATCGACAAAATGGCATCTCTTGATTGTCCTACTGCAGTAAAGTAAGGGATGACGAACACGCGCCAAACGACGGATTCGAAAAAGAATAGTAGATCAGATCATGTCACATACTGGTCGAAATCGTTCTAGAAGCCCAACGAATCTAAAAACCTAGAACGATTAAGAATGTCACATACCTGATTAAGTTGCTCTTGAGGACGTGCGTGAGTCTGGTCGCGATGAAGCCGCCGAGCAGCAGCACCGTGAAACACGAGTTGAGGATGGAGAACCAGTGCACCTCCATATGCTGCGGACGGAACGCGTACCGCGCGTACTTGTCCATGCGCGTCTCAAACGCCTTATCCATCCGCCTCCACGAGACGGAAAACGTGAATTCCACCTCCATCTCCGTATCCTCGCTACTGTCCATCTCCACCGTGCTAAGCGGATCGGTCAGCACGTCGATTTCCACCACGCGGTCGCTGTTATACGCTACGTCGAAATCTATGTGCGTGTAAATGGAGATGTGCTGGTTCGTGTCATACGT
The DNA here is from genome assembly GCA_948144175.1 of Closterium sp. NIES-65. Taxonomy (NCBI): domain Eukaryota; kingdom Viridiplantae; phylum Streptophyta; class Zygnematophyceae; order Desmidiales; family Closteriaceae; genus Closterium; species Closterium sp. NIES-65. The sequence continues at coordinate 4,348,732 of CANXME010002275.1, read as the reverse complement.
GTCACTCTCAACCTTGTACGTGTCACTCTCAACCTTGTACGTGTCACTCTCAACCTTGTACGTGTCACTCTCAACCTTGTACGTGTCACTCTCAACCTTGTACGTGTCACTCTCAACCTTGTACGTGTCACTCTCAACCTTGTACGTGTCACTTTCAACCTTGTACGTGTCACTCTCAACCTTGTACGTGTCACTCTCAACCTTGTATGTGCCACTCTCAACCTTCCCGATGAAACCCCAGATCGGGATTTCGTCCAAGTACATTTGGAAATAGTAGTCGTTCAGGACCGCGTTGCGGAACTTCTGGACGTCCTTAACGCCGAGCGTGCGCTTGCAGAGCGTCGTTCGCTCGTGATCTACGCGGAATTTTAGGTCGTAAGGGGCCTGCACCATGTGATCGCCGTTCAGCACTTCGCCGAGGGATTGATGCTTCTCGTCAAGCTTTCCTGAACACACACACACGAAGCGGATTGACTTGCGTGAAACGACGACGCTGGGTTGAAAGGTCGCGAATCATGGGAGTGAAACATCTAAGTTGGAAAGAGAGGGCTTGTAGCAGGTTCGTACAACGTAAAGAAACGCAAGCATAGGCTGAGCAGCTTTTAGCGAGAGAAAGACACAAAGAAAGCGAATCTTGCAGAATTCTAAGACTGAGCAACTTGCTGTTGAACGAACCTGGCTGGCAAAACGGCAGATCGAAGAACTTGTACGTTTCACTGCGGAAAACGAGTTTGGAGCCAAACCGGTGAACACGGAAGGCGCATACGTTAGCTTCACAAGTGAAAAATAACAGAATATAAAAGAAGCACGGAACATTCTGAAATGAAGAGTAGCAAATAAATTACTTCTTCGAGCGTCCACCCAGCGTCAGTCGCCACTAGACACAGAATACTTGGAGTCAAATCATCAACACAGAATCTCACCTAGGGTTGCTGAAGGGACCGACTTTGTTCACGTAGAGAGGCACGCTGTCCCCTTGGCCATATCTATGGTCGCTTGCACTGGCATCCGCGGCAATGACGGCAGCCAGGAGGACAGCGGCAAGCACCCTACAATGAAAACTTAACGTCCGAACCATGATTGACGAGATCTGACGGCCGTTCAGCCAAGGTCAGAACTATAGACTAGAAAGCCGAAGTTCCTATAACGGCTACGCAAGAAACGACACCCCTCCGGGCACGGATCCCAAAATTTAGCAGGCCTCGCCGGTACGATGTCCTACAAAACAAAAAAAATCCTGCGAGCAAGCAGAAAGTCAAGCAATTGGTCAACGCCGACGGAGACTGTGCAAGTATGGCGCCTTGCTAAGGCTCTAGAATTCTACTCTCAAGTTTCGTTTTCTGAAGCTGGGTGGGTTACCCTTGCAGTATGAGATTTACGATTTTATGATCACATCCCTCCATTCCTCCATCCGCTGATGCAAACTGCTACCTATCTGTCATCAGCCACTCGGAGGAAAGGCGATGATCCCAAGGGCGACGGAAGCGAAGGTGCAGCGACATCCCCCAGGCGATGGTAACGCTGGTGGTAGGCACGAAGGTGGAGAGAGGGTTCCTGGAATCCTTCCTGCACCTCGTCTCGGACCGTCAACAATCGTTGACCGATTCTGCTGATTGTCGCGTGACTGACCGACAGTCTGTCTGGTCTGGTCGTCAATTCTGGAGTTTGACAGCTGTTCTGCATTCTTGGGGTTGAGGGAGAGTGTGCCACACGTTTGTCTGATGATCGTCCAATCGGTTGAGTACGATGTCGTGCAATCATACACACGGACAGCAGGTGACCAGAGAGGACTTTTCGCTCATAATAAACGGTTGAGTACGATGTCGTGCAATCTGGAGCGGTTCCCCCCTTCACCACTATCACTACTCACCAGCCTCAACTCCAGAAAGTGGATAGTGAGTGATGTTGAAATAAATTTAAAAAAACACTTATAGGTGTAGCAAACTATCCTTATGCTAAAGATCTGGTGAGTACCAGCACACTCTGAAAAAGAGGTTCCCTAAGTACTAGAGGCGAAAAAATAAAGCAGTCTTTTCTATCTGCAAACCCTATAATGTAATATCCAAAATATACATGAAAGAATGGAAGACAACAGCGTGTCTTCAAAATTTGACTTGCTGCATCACCACCAGTATTGTGAAATGATTGGATTTAGTTAGGGCATGTTCCTACGGCCCCTTATCAGGCCAACCTCTTATCAAGCTCGCTACTTTTACCACTGAAATTTTCCTAAACCCAAAAACCCTCGCTACTTTTACCAGGCAAGGCTGACAAGAGGTTTGCCTGATACGAGCGTAGGAACATGCCCTTAGCCTAGGCATCTGATACGGGTGAGATAGCAAGCTTTAGACATCTGGTGTGGGCGAGAGAACAAACAGCCTCACGCCATGGCTCTCAACTCGAGAACTCAGCCCTCCAGAGACGGCAGAATCCAAGGTGGATTTCTGCAGCACAGAAGAAGCAGCATGGGTGGAGACACATAACAGAGATCGTGCTGGTTGTGTGAAAACGAGCAAGCCTCTGCATGAGTGTGTGCTTCAGGTATGTGTTTACACACATGTCATTGGGAAGGGGAGGAGGATGGGTGGCGAGGCGAGGAAGAGGTTTCAAAGGGGGTAAGGAGTTTCAAAAATTGTGAGTGGAAGAGGCTCAGGTTGTGTGTATATGTGTGTGTGTGTGTGTGTGTGTGTGTGTGTGCGAACGTGCATGAGTGCATGTGTGCATGTGCGTGTGCATGTGCGCCTTGCAAATGCACGTATGTGTGTGTGTGCACACACATACGACTTTGAAATGAGTGGGAGGTTGGCGGATGAGAGGCTGGGAGAGCGAGGATGGAGGGAAGAGGGGGGTGGGGACAGGGGAGCTGGATGATAGAGGGAATTTGAGAGGCATGCACCGACCTCCCAGAGGTTGGGAAGTGTATTTTGAAAGAGACTTTGTGTACTTACGAGAAGAAGTGAAGAAGGGGTAGGAGAGAGTGAAAATGAGAGGAAACAGCTGCTGATTCTCAGTTACTCACATCCCAGAGGTCTCGAGCATACGTCTGCTGCACCGGATTTTCGAGTCAACTAAGAAACAGATTTGCTACAAAGGTCTTGAAGTCACTCACCTCCCAGAGGTCTTGCGCATACATCTGCTGCACCGGATTCAGCCCTATTGATTTCCAGCTGACGGTAACATTCTCGCTCCTCTCACCACGATTCACCAATGCCACTACTTGCCGACCCTCAAAGAGAGGCCCGGACCAGACCTACAGGTGGAGGAAGGACACGAGTATCAAGTGTAAGTTGGAAGCATCTGACTTGAGTTATAAAACAAAATTGATTGAAAGTCTACTTTGTCAGCAAACTAACAGGCACACCACCGTGGTGGGGAGAGGGTGACTTTCGTACTTATCCAAGCCATGGTGACGCTTATCCAAGTCTTGGCTCGCAAGAGGGTGTTTAATGATCTCACCTCCACCAGGGAGTCAATGGAGAATTGTACCTTCCGTGCCTGTACTCCCAGTGGATCTGCATCACACCAATCACAGCGCAACACGTGTCAGAGGAATGGCGAGTGCATGTACCATAGTCTGCTCAAACCACATCTGCACCTCTTGTGCAAGTAGGGTTGTTCACCTCTGCAAATCCCTTGCTTGGGTGCCCCTTTTGCTTGAACACACGCACATATACAGGCAACGTTTTGAGACGCTTGGCACAGGCAGCTTGTCGATACCGAGCTATTCAGCAGCATGAGCACTTGCTGCTATTGTGTAGCTCTATGTTACCCTGGTTCACAGCAATGAGCTCTGAAGCTCCCCAAAACAGGCAACGTTTTAACATAGCGCGACACATCAGGATGAGCAGAGCATGCACCCTGGTTTACTGCAATCACTTGGTCGCTGCTCAGAATGCTCATGGTCTCGTCCGAGGGATCAAAGCTCTCTCAGCCGTGTTCTTAACACACTGTAAACACACCTCCTCGGATCAGAACACACGCTTAGAGTCGACTCAGAGCGCTTACCCTGGTTGACGGCAATCACTTCTTTGTTGCTCAGAATGCTCATGGTGTCATTCGAGGCAGCAGAGAGATCGCAGCCAATCAGGAGGGGTGCCTGGTGGGAGGACGTAAGCGGAAGGCGTAGCCAATGAGGAGAGGCGCCTGGTGGCAGATAGGCGGGTGGGTGGGAGCCTGTGAGTGGAGCCTGTGAGTGGAGCCTGTGAGTGGAGCCTGTGAGTGGAGCCTGTGAGTGGAGCCTGTGAGTGGAGCCTGTGAGTGGAGCCTGGGAGTGGAGCCTGTGAGTGGAGCCTGTGAGTGGAGCCTGTGAGTGGAGCCTGTGAGTGGAGCCTGTGAGTGGAGCCTGTGAGTGGAGCCTGTGAGTGGAGCCTGTGAGTGGAGCCTGTGAGTGGAGCCTGTGAGTGGAGCCTGTGAGTGGAGCCTGTGAGTGGAGCCTGTGAGTGGAGCCTGTGAGTGGAGCCTGTGAGTGGAGCCTGTGAGTGGAGCCTGTGAGTGGAGCCTGTGAGTGGAGCCTGTGAGTGGAGCCTGTGAGTGGAGCCTGTGAGTGGAGCCTGTGAGTGGAGCCTGTGAGTGGAGCCTGTGAGTGGAGCCTGTGAGTGGAGCCTAGAAAAGGTTCACCTTCATGAGCACAACCACAAGCATTCATGTAGGTACACCTGAAAAGACGTATCCGCAAGCAACTCTGTGAAGGCCCTGCCTTACCTTCATGATGGCCCAGAACTGAGATCATGTTTTCACGTTGCAGTGTTTGTGTAGGGAGATTAGTTGGAGCCAAGGACCTGGAAAAAGCAACGTGCATCATCACCTTCACGATGGCCTCGCCTCACCTCCATGATCGCCCGCGTCACCTTCATGATCGCCCATCGTACCTTCATGATGGCCCATCGTACCTTCATGATGGCCCATCGCACCTTCATGATGGCCCAGAGGCTGAAGTGCACACGATACTCTGAATCCCTCATGCCGCCATTCCCCACCTGCAGCATGTCCGGGTCTGTCAAGGGTGGTGGGTGGGGGACGAAGAGCAACGGCAGAGTTGGGAGGAAACGGGGGAGGTATGTTAGAGGGGAAGTCAGTTCCCCACCTGCAGCATGTCCAGGTCTGATGGGGGAGAGGGGGGTCGGGGAGGGAGAGCAAAGGCAGGGTCATGATACGGGTTGGGGATAGGGGGAATGAGGGAGTGTCCATTCCCCACCTGCAGCATGTCCGGGTCTGAAGGTTGGGGGGGTTGGGGGGATGTTGGAGAGGAAGGGTGGGAGGCAACAACACTGGCTGATGCATGAGTGAGACAAGAATCACTTTTCACCCTGTGAGATGGATTCATCTTTCAACAGCAGAAGGAGGGAGGGACAGCAAAAGCGGCCACTTCTGAGAATTCTCAAAAGCGGTGCAAGCATGGCAGAAAAAGCGGCAGACTATAGGAGCTTGATGCGGCTTCGATTCAACCAAGTTGAAGAGAATCGCCGCCCATTCCAACGTGAATTTGATTAAATCAAGGTGAATATAGCCTCCTCCTGTGCTGGGCATATTCAACTGTCCCACTGGTACGCACCGTTCCACCCGCCTGGCTTGGCGTATTTGGCCCACTTGTTGTTGATGTCTGCAATGCGCATCATGCTGCATGTGATACGTGCCACACGGGCACATGTATGCACAAAGACAGGAAGGTAAGGCACCGTTACTGATGGCACATGCACTTGTTGTTGATGTCTGCAAAGCGCATCATGCTGCAAGAGGGCCACATGCCAAATGCCACATGCCACGTGCCACATGGCACATGCATGCACAAAAGAAGGGAGGCGAGGTATCGTTACTGATGGCACACCCACTTGTTGTTCGTGTCTGCAATGCGAATCATGCTGCATGTGATACGTGCCACACGCCACAAGCATGCACACAGGCAGGGAGGCAAGATGGTACCAGTAAGTTCTGAGGTGTGTCTTGAAACAGGTCCTTTCGACTCATCTCTCCCTTGGCTACCAATCTCCCCAATCTCTACCATGAATTCGTTCTCACCCTTCTCCCTCTCCAATTACCTCCCCCCTGTTTACTCCTACTTCACACTCCCCCCACCTCTCCTTCCTTCCCTTCTCATCCCTCTCTTCCACTCCGTTGACCATCTCCACCCCTCACCCTTTCCTCTCCTCTCCCCTCCACGTGACCCTCCTCAGCTGCTCCACATGTCCTCACCTGCTCCACATGTCCTCACCTGCTCCAGATGTCCTCACCTCCTCCACATGTCCTCACCTCCTCTCCTCCACGTGTCCTCACCTGCTCCACATGTCCTCACCTGCTCCACATGTCCTCACCTGCTCCACATGTCCTCACCTGCTCTACATGTCCTCACCTCCTCCACATGTCCTCACCTCCTCTCCTCCACGTGTCCTCACCTGCTCCACATGTCCTCACTTGCTCCACATGTCCTCACCTGCTCCACATGTCCTCACCTGCTCCACATGTCCTCACCTGCTCCACATGTCCTCACCTGCTCTACATGTCCTCACCTCCTCCACATGTCCTCACCTCCTCTCCTCCACGTGTCCTCACCTCCTCCACATGTCCTCACCTCCTCTCCTCCACGTGTCCTCACCTCCTCCACATGTCCTCACCTCCTCCACTCCACGTTACCTCACCTGCTCCACGTGTCCTCGATGTCACGGGTGGTGCGCCACGTGTCTGCCACGCCATACGCCCACAGAGCAGGGAGATCCTGTCCCCTGCAGACAGCAATAACGGAGATGATGGAGTGACTGAAACTAGAATTGTTTTGAGACGTCTCAAAACGTGTCTGCCACGCCATGTGCCCACAGAGCAGGGAGATCCTGCCCCCTGTAGACAGCAATAATCGAGGCAATGGAGCAACTGACGGGCTTGGCTTTAGAGTCCACACGCAGCAATTTGCAAGCCGTCGCACATGGCGCATCCCCAAATGGAATCCTCTAACCATTCGCAAATGGAGAAGAAAATGTCCCTTGCAGAACACCACTGGGGAGGGATATTTTCTTCTCCATGTGCGAATGGTGAGCTCATATTGGGTGCATGCTGAGTTCTTGGGACATTTGCAAGCGGTCGCACATGGTGCATCCCCAGATGAAAATGTCCCTCCCAGCAATAACCTCATTCAGCATGCATCCATGTGAGCTCACCATTCGCACATCGAGAAGAAAATGTCCCTCCCAGTGGCCTCTAACGCATTGCGCATGGTCGTATAGCTGATGGCAGCGGGGGGTATGGGAGAGATGGGAGGGAGGGATGGAGGGCATTGGTTGAGGCATGGGGGGTATGGAGGGATGACAGGGATGGGATGGGTGGCATGGATACAAATCATTCACTCAAAGACGTTTCCAAAGTCAACGGATTAGTCTTAAAGGGTGGACTAAATGAGAGTAGTGGCACACAAGCATGACTGCAGGGAGCACATACGTACCGCTTCTTGCTGGGACTTCCATCATTGTAACAGTTGTCGTACTTGAGATAATCCACTCCCTGTCACATGCACATGCGACAAGCAAGGAAGACGGATTTTGGGTCGACTCAGAGGTCATTGTAACAGTTGCCGTACTTGAGATAATCCGCTCCCTGTCACATGCACATGCCACAGACACGGGATCAACCGCCGCAAGAATGTGCCACAGTTGCTAGTGCGTGCGTGAGGGCATGTGCGCACGCAGCAGAGAGCAGGTTCGCACGTGTGCATCATGACTCACTCACTCACCCATTCAGCAAAGGTGGCAGCATCCACTGCTTCATGCCACAGTGAGCCCGGCTTGAGTGCGCACGTGCGAATGCTGGTGCGGGGGTGGAGGTACCATACAACCCCGACAGGTACATACATACATACATTCATAAGCATGGAGAATTTGACATATCTACCTGGTTCCAGGAATTTTCTAAATGCACACTCTCAGACAAAAGGACCAGCTCAGAAAATATGCACACTCTCTCCTCTCCTCCATCTTCTTCCCCACTTGCTGTTGCATAGCATTCCCAACCAGCTAGATGCATCATGCTCTCACCCAGTATCGGAGTATATGCCCAGCCTGAGCCCCTTGCTGTGCACATAGTCTGCAGCACCACTCCCAACCCCCTCACTTCGTTCCCCAACCCCTCTCCATTGTAGCCCCTTCAGACCATATCGACGCACTGACTCACCCAGCGTCGGAGTAGATGCCCAGCTTGAGCCCCTTGCTGTGCACATAATCTGCTAGCGCCTTGATGCCCGAAGGGAATGCGTCCGGGGATGGTGCCAGGCGGCCCTGAACACAGTGGACAAAAAGACAACAAGGGATGGTTGTTGCGATGGAATGCATGGGGCTTTTGAGACGTCATACATTTGAACGAATGGCCCAGGGGACCCTGAACACACAGCGGACTGCGCGGAAATGCGAGCCATCCTTGAGGAAATGCAAACTGGGTTTGAGACGTCTCAAGACTGGGGATGGCGCCAGGCGGCCCGAACAGTGCACTCTGTTCCTCTGAACAGTGCACTCTGTTCCTCTGAACAGTGCACACTGTTCCTCTGAACAGTGCACTCTGTTCCTCTGAACAGTGTACTCTGTTCCTCTGAAAGTGCACTCTGTTCCTCTGAACAGTGCCCTTCCTCTCTCTGAACACACAGTGGACGGACAGTGCAGAGAGAGGAAATGGATGGGGGTTTTAATGCATGGGACACATTGGACTCGGATGCATGGGATGGGAGGATAATTTACCCACCTCAGAGTCTCGAGAGTCTGCTTGCCAGCAATCATCTGTGAAAAAGAGAGGGGTCAAGTCACGATGTTAGCAGGATGCAAGTGACACAAGGCAGAGGTCAGGCAACTACATGCCAAATCAACCCAATGAGCAAAAGTATGCAACAAGGCGACATGATTATGCTGGCAATGCGTTCAGGCAAGCCCCAATCTCAACATAGCCCTGTCTGCAGGTGGTTGCCTTTTTACTCCTGTTTTAACATGCCTGGAACTACGACGAAGATTGATTCAATCACAATATTCATCATATCCACTTATTGCTATCTACATGCGCAAGCAAGCAAGCACTGCAAGTATTTAATGAAGTTTCATCTCACCGATGTTGACATAGATGTAGCCAAGGGCTGCGAGTCCTGAGGATACGAGCATGTCCGCTGTGACAGAGAGCATGTTGGCATCACGAGGTTGCCAGCACACAGCAGCACCCATCAACACACAGCAGAAGACAGCAAGATAGCAGGAATGATCAGCCGTGAAAGCAACAGCGGGCCTTATGCCTCTAAGGTGACAATGCTGTGCAATGCAATCTCTGTGGCTCTCCGTTTCATGCACTGTCATAACTGGCACTGAAACGGTAACAGTTGCAGAAACAGCACGCATATCTGCGTAGAATAACATAAGGGACACTGGGAAACAACAATGACTGCATACTGGTACCGTACTGTACTGCTAATCCCAACAACGTTGATCCTGACTCAGAGACTCATGTCAAGAAGAAGGGCAAGATACACACCCAAGTCACACGATGATACGGCATGAGAAGAAGGGCCTATCGTTTGCAGAACTACCTTGGGTTTTCACGATCTCTTCAGTGACATTGCATCCGAAATGGTTCCAGCTGTTCCACCTGCCACGAATGCCACGTCACAAGGTACGTCAGACGCGGCACGTCACGGAATTAGGTAAAGCATGTTACATGCACGGCGATGCGACACGAGCGTTTGTCATAATCGGTTTCGCCAGCGGTGTTACCCGAGAGGCGGGGTTCGCGCAATGGTTCGCGACCCAACATTACGGGCTCGAAGAGCCGTGCCGGTTTCGGCGGGGATTTCGCATTTGCTTTCGCTCCCTGGGTTCAGAGTAGGCGACGCTTCAACGACGGCAATCGCGAAATATAAACACACAGCGACTAATGCCACAAGTGGTGGCGACAACGAGCATTCTTTTCTGTAAGACATAGCGCTGTGCCAGTAGCATCAGCCGTGTAATTCGTTTGGAGTCGGAGTCGAAACGATGGAAGTAGGATCGAGATTTTTTTTTTTAAGGATAAACATGATGATCGTGGAACGCGACATTGCAGTGCGAGGACTGGGATGGAACGACGACTACGTCCCGCAGTGAGCCAGTCGCGATCACCACGCTTTGACAGCGACCGACCCGTCATTTCGATTCGGAAGAACAACGTAAAGAATGTGGATTCCATGTCGCAATCAGTCGCAACGAGCCTCGATGCGTCGCAAAGAGTCGGTCGCTATCAATGTGTGGTGGTAGAGCAAGCTCCGACAGAATCGAGGTCGAGCTTGCTGTGTGCGTATCGGATTCCTATGCTCAAGCATCGTTGACATTCCTGCTACTTCCAAACGGACTCTTCTACTAAGTTGGGTCTGATGACTGGTGACCTACGACTGGTGACTGATGACTGATGACTGGGTGACAGGAGTAGTTTGACTGCCAGTTTGGCGAACCAATGCTCGTTCAGTGCGGTGCAGTGCGTTTGAACGCGTTAAGAAGCAGTTCTACTCATTGAGAAATGCTGGGGAGGCTATTTCCTCGAATTCGGGATGCAAGGTTGTCTGGAACGCTGGGGAGGCTACCCCCTGACGGGGCCAGACGCGGTTCAGTGGGGTCTAAGCTGCTATAGTAGTGATGCAGTGCGATGGCGACTCATTCCTGGTAGCTTTTGCGGAGTTTTCGAGGTGCTGGGTGTAGCAATCTCTGGTTTGTGAAATGCGCTTACTGAAGCTGTTGGAGGATGGAACAAACGCATTCATCACGAAACAGACAGCTATCGTACCGAGAAGCATTTTATCGCGTACAATCGCCAACTTGAGTTCGCTTGACATCACGGTGCCTTCACAATTTAGCAACAAAATTCATACTTGAATTCCGACAGGATAGAATTATTTTTTTGAGGCCGCGGAACCAGGCAGCCATGGCTTCCGTTCCGCACTCGCTTCTCCATTCCTCCTTCACCACCCGCGACTATCACTCACCTCGCCTACTTCCCACGTACTCGAAGTCCGCGTTTTCCGGGGAATCAATAGATACTTTTCGCCAGCAACGGGGGGTTCATCTGATCCCAGCCGTAGGATCGAATTTTCATCAGCAGATCGAACGGCGAGCCGGGATCCGCGCGATCGGAGAGCCGCCAGGAATGGGCGCATTCCCGCGCCCGCAGCAAGGCGGAAACGTTCTCAAGGTGCCCTTAAACGGAATATTCCTCGCGAAATCTCCTTAGCCTTCGCGGTGACCAACGGTAACGTGCTGCCACGTGCCCTCCGCCGGCAATGCGGCAGTAAAGTGATGACACGTGCCCTCCTGTGGCCTCACAGGTGAGGCGCTGAGCAAATCAACCCGCCGCATTGCCGCGCGCGCAGCAACGCGGTAACGTGGTCAGTCTGCCCAATTCATATTGCCTTAACTCATGAACAATCCGGTCCTGGCAACGGTGAATCTGCGCCCTTCCATTCCCGTCCCGTCCCGTCCCGTCCCGTCCCGTCCCGTCCCTTCCCTTCCCCCATTCAGCTGGTGCTGGCGACCCTGTGGCCTCGCCTCTCGGCGCCACCATCCTCTCGACCCTCTCCTCTGCCCGCGGGCTGCAACTGGCTGCTCCATGAATAAGCACTTTTCTTCCCTCCTCCCCTTATCTGTCCCTTATCTCCCCCCCCCCAGCTAGTGGTGAGCGGTCCTGTGGCGTCCCCTCTCGGCGCCACCATCCTCTCGACCCTCTCCTCTGCCCGCGAGCTGCAACTGGCAGCTGCAAACTCATATAAGACAAGTGTGCCCCCTTATTCCTTCCCTCCCCACAGCTGGTGGTGAGCGGTCCTGTAGCCTCGCCTCTCGGCGCCACCATTCTCTCTACGCTCTCCTCTGCTCGCGGGCTGCAACTAGCTGCTGTGGTGGACGGCAATCCTGAGGCCAACGGGCGAGACGCGGGGGAGGTGAGACGGGAAAGGGGAGAGGAGTGGATAGGTGCGAGAAAGATGGAAGGTGCTAGTCTTGGGGGCTGCATCTAGCTGCTGTGGTGGACGGCAATCCGGAGGCCAACGGGCGAGACGCGGGGGAGGTCAGAAGGGTTTGGGTAGAGGGTAGCGGGGAGAGGGGAGAGGGGAGGGATAGGGTAGGGTTGAGAGAGGAGGATTGAGGGATGAGGGGGAGACAGAGGCCTTTGGTTGTCCCTCGCAGGTTGCAACTAGCTGCTGTGGTGCACGGCAATCCCGAGGCCAACGGGCGAGACGCGGGGGAGGTGAGAGAAGCAGGGATGGGAGGAGGGAGAGGAATTGAGGATAAGAGGGAGAGCAAGCTGCGTGCTCTCGTTCTCCCTCCGCCTGCACAGCATTGAAAAACGAGAGAACGAGACAGGCGTGCATGGGCGCCTCCTTCTCACCATCATTCTCTCCATCCGTCCCCCTTGCCTCTGTTGCCTCACTCCCCACTGCAAGTCCACCCCTCTGCTCTCCCCCACTCCCTCTCCCCATTTTTCCTCCTTGTCCCCCATCTCGCACTACTCCTGTCTCTGTTGTCGCAGGTGGCGGGTCTACCTGAGCCTCTCGAGCTGCCAGTGGTGGCTGACGTCATCATGGTCCTGGCCTCCGTTGCTCAGGTGCTCTTTGTGTTGCTCAGGTGCTCTTTGTGTAGCTCAGGTGCTCTTTGTGTTGCTCAGGTGCGCTCTCTGTTGCTCACTCTTCCTCTACTCACTCTCTCCCCAGTCGCGGTCTACAGGCGTATACGTGGATTTCTCTGGGGATGCGTCTGCTGCATGCGAGAACGTGCGACAGGTGAGGGTGAGATGGAGGGAGGTGGTGGGAGTATGTGAGTGCGTGCGTTGACGTGTGCGTTGACGTGTGCGTTGACGTGTGCGTTGACGTGTGCGTTGACGTGTGCGTTGACGTGTGCGTTGACGTGTGCGTTGACGTGTGCGTTGACGTGTGCGTTGACGTGTGCGTTGACGTGTGCGTTGACGTGTGCGTTGACGTGTGCGTTGACGTGTGCGTTGACGTGTGCGTTGACGTGTGCGTTGACGTGTGCGTTGACGTGTGCGTTGACGTGTGCGTTGACGTGTGCGTTGACGTGTGCGTTGACGTGTGCGTTGACGTGTGCGTTGACGTGTGCGTTGACGTGTGCGTTGACGTGTGCGTTGACGTGTGCGTTGACGTGTGCGTTGACGTGTGCGTTGACGTGTGCGTTGACGTGTGCGTTGACGTGTGCGTTGACGTGTGCGTTGACGTGTGCGTTGACGTGTGCGTTGACGTGTGCGTTGACGTGTGCGTTGACGTGTGCGTTGACGTGTGCGTTGACGTGTGCGTTGACGTGTGCGTTGACGTGTGCGTTGACGTGTGCGTTGACGTGTGCGTTGACGTGTGCGTTGACGTGTGCGTTGACGTGTGCGTTGACGTGTGCGTTGACGTGTGCGTTGACGTGTGCGTTGACGTGTGCGTTGACGTGTGCGTTGACGTGTGCGTTGACGTGTGCGTTGACGTGTGCGTTGACGTGTGCGTTGACGTGTGCGTTGACGTGTGCGTTGACGTGTGCGTTGACGTGTGCGTTGACGTGTGCGTTGACGTGTGCGTTGACGTGTGCGTTGACGTGTGCGTTGACGTGTGCGTTGACGTGTGCGTTGACGTGTGCGTGTGTGCAAATGCGCGCGCGTTTGCATAGTCTTGTGCATGTGTGTGTTTGTGTAGGTGGGTGGTTTGGCGTCCATGTGGATATCACTGGGGGTGTGAGAACGTGGGAAAGGTGAGGTGAGATGGAGAGAGGAAGTGTGAGTCCGTGAATGCTTTGACGGGGTTTTGTGCATGCTTGCATGCACGTGTGTGTGTGTGTAAGTGGGATGTTGTGTATGTGGATTTCCCTGTTAAAGCCTTTGCTATGTGGATTCCCCCTTGCAAAAGAAAGGTCTCAGTAGTGTGGTGGTGGGAGCGAAGCGAGCATAACAGCGAATGACGTCATGCATGCAGCCACCCTTTTCTCCCCTCCCCCTCCCCTCCCCTCCCTCCTATCCCTCCCCCTCTCCTCTTTCCCACCACTACCAAATGGCCACAGGCAACAGCATTCGGTCTCAGCAGTGTGGTGGTGGGGGCGCACATACCAGAGGATGAGCTCTAATACCCACTGTTCTTCTGCCCTCTTCCCTTCCTGCCTTCCTCCGCCTCTCTCCCCGCTACCCCATGTCCCCAGGCAACAGCATTCGGTCTCAGCAGTGTGGTGGTGGGGGCGCACATACCAGAGGATGAGCTCAGTGGTCTCTATGAGTTTTGCGACAAAGCATCCATGGTAGGGCATGCATGCAGTTAACTCCAGTCAATGCAGTCAGTGCAGCCAATTTGTAGGGAAATCAGGCAACAGCATTGAGGCGAGTGCTGTGGTGGTGGGTGGGGGCATCCCCACACACCCACGCCATCAGAGGATGCCCCCACCCACCTGTAATGAGTCGAGTTTTGAGTCGACTCAACACTCGACTTATTACACGTTGAAGGGAAATGGAAATCAAGCTACAGCATTGAGGCGAGTGCTGTGGTGGTGGGTGGGGACATCCACGCTATCAGAGGATGCCCCCACCCACCCACCAGAGAATCCCTATTCACGATTCAACCACACTGTTTTCTCCTTTATTCCTTGTGCGGCAACGCTCTGAGAATGCGTCTAAAGAATGTAAGAAATCCCAGGCACGAACAGGAGCTCTAGCATAGACCACAGCTTTCCACACGCACAATGTTCACTTCACATTCTGTATTATATCCCCTTTTCCCTCTTGACTTTCCCCACGGCTGCATCATCGCCCCCACGCTCAGCATCCTCGCGAGCCTGTGCTTCTTGTATTGACCTTCACACAGCTTCCCTCCCTGCCTGTGCCCCCTTTTTCCCCCCCGGGGCTGCATCATCGCCCCCACACTCAGCATCCTCTCCATTCTCCCACCCTGGCTGCACCTTTTGGAACGAGCTTCGTGGCCTCAGTGTTGGCGTGCACAGCCCACCTCCCCCCTGCCTGTGCCTTCTCCTCCTTTCCCTTCCACCCCCAGGGATGCATCATCGCCCCCACCCTCAGCATCCTCTCCATCCTCCTGGAACGAGCTGCACTCAGTTCGCCTTCCAGTCTCTCTCACTGCTGTTGCCCCGTGACACGATCTTTTGCTCTCCCTCCCTG
Source organism: Closterium sp. NIES-65 (assembly GCA_948144175.1). Lineage (NCBI taxonomy): Eukaryota > Viridiplantae > Streptophyta > Zygnematophyceae > Desmidiales > Closteriaceae > Closterium > Closterium sp. NIES-65. The sequence goes on along the minus strand of CANXME010002275.1, from coordinate 4,333,615 downwards.
CACGTGCCTCTCTCCCTTCCTCTCCTTCCCGTACATCCCCAGGGATGCATCGTCGCCCCCACCCTCAGCATCCTCTCCATCCTCTTGGAACGAGCTGCCACGCAGTTCGCCTTCCATTGCTCGCATGCACACATCATTGAGTCGCGAGCAGAGCTGACGCAGGTGAGGGTGCTGATGCAGGTGAGGGTGCTGATGCAGGTGAGGGTGCTGATGCAGGTGAGGGTGCTGGGCACGAGGGTGGTGGCTGTGAGTGAGGTACACATAACATAACCACGTGCTCGGCTGCCACTCAGTTCGCCTTCCATTGGTCCCATGCCCAAATCATGGAGTTTCGCGCCGACTTGGCCCAGGTGATGGGCATGACGTAATCATTTGCTCAGGTGCCACGTGATTTGCATCACCCTCATCCCTCAAGTCACACGTGAAGCACGCGCCGGTATGCATGACATGCTCATGACATGGCACGGCATACTCATCACATGGCATGGCATACTCATGACATAGCATGTCATACTCATGACATAGCATGGCATACTCATAACATGGCATGGCATACTCATGACATGGCTTCTCATGCACGCTCACTCACCTGCCCGCACACAGGCACCATCAGAGGACGCTGTTCGCCTGGCCCAGCAGCTGGCTCAAGTGGGTCGCACCTTCAATGGCAATGACTCATCCGAGGACCCGGTGAGTTTGTCATGCCACATGCTGTACCCCACATGCCATACCCCACATGCCATTCCCCACATGCATACCCCACATGCCATACCCCACATGCCATACCCCACATGCCATACCCCACATGCCATACCCCACATGCCATACCCCACATGCCATACCCCACATGCCATACCCCACAGGCCATACCCCACATGCCATACCCCACATGCCATACCCCACATGCCATACCCTACATGCCGTACCCCACATGCCGTACCCCACATGCCGTACCCCACATTCATACCCCACATGCCATGCCATGCGTTGGCTTCATGCATGCTGACTCACTATGCCATTCTCCTGTGCATGTCTTGTCTTGTTTGAGCAGGCTAGGGGCTCGCTAATGGAGGAGGGGGTGAGGGTGCACAGCATGCAGCAGCCCATCCTTTCTCACACTCACACTCCCATCATGCTTCTCCTCTCGATCTGATGCCACTCCCTGCTCTGCAGGCTCGGGGCTTGCTTATGGAGGAGGGGGTGAGGGTGCACAGCATGCAGCAGCCAGGCCTGCTGCAGAGCACAGACGTGCGGTTTGGGAGCAACGGGCAGGTGAGTTACTGTGCTGCTGTGTGTTATACATGCTACACATGGTGCCCATGACAGACATGCCACTCATGACCACTCATGACCACTCATGACCACTCTTGCACACATGCCACACTCTTTATCTCATGCTCATTCTGTGATGCTGCGTGTGGAATGGCATGGCATGTGGCATGGCATGTGGCATGGCATGTGGAATGGCATGTGGCATGGCATGGCATGTAGCATGGCATGTGGCATGGCATGTGACATGGCATGGCATGTGGCATGGCATGGAATGTGGCATGGCATGTGGCATGGCATGGCATGTGGCATGGCATGTGGCATGGCATGGCATGTGGCATGGCATGTGGCATGGCATGTGACATGGCATGGCATGTGGCATGGCATGGAATGTGGCATGGCATGTGGCATGGCATGGCATGTGGCATGGCATGGCATGTGGCATGGCATGTGGCATGGCATGGCATGTGGCATGGCATGTGGCATGGCGAACACAGACAGCATCTCTCCGGTTGGACATCACATCACATGCAGCATACATGCCGGGTCTACTGCTCGCCATCAGACGAGCTCCCAGGTTGAAGGTCAGAACCTGCCTCTTATCCCGCCTCTTCTGCACTGCTGCTGCTTTCCCGCATCCACCTCGTTCACCTTGTACCTCGTTTACCTTGTCCCTCGTTTCCCTTGTACCTCGTTTACCTTGTACCTCGTTTGCCTTGTACCTCGTTTACCTTGTACCTCGTTTACCTTGTACCTCGTTTACCTTGTACCTCGTTTACCTTGTACCTCGTTTACCTTGTACCTCGTTTACCTTGTACCTCGTTTACCTTGTACCTCGTTTACCTTGTACCTCATTTACCTTGTACCTCGTTTACCTTGTACCTCGTTTACCTTGTACCTCCTTTACCTTGTACCTCGTTTACCTTGTACCTCATTTACCTTGTACCTCGTTTACCTTGTACCTCGTTTACCTTGTACCTCATTTACCTTGTACCTCGTTTACCTTGTACCTCATTTACCTTGTACCTCGTTTAACTTGTACCTCATTTACCTTGTACCTCGTTTTGAGGCGTCCCAAAAATGTGTACCTCGCACCTCTCTTCCATGAAGTTGGTGCTTTCTTTTCTCAACGTGCATCCGCACCCCACCCCACCCCACTTCACCCCAACCCCCGCCCCCAACCTTACCTCTCAACATGCCAACCATTCTGTCTCACAATTCCCTTTACTCTGGTTCTAGGAGCTCACTCATGTATTCTTAAATTCTTAAATCGTTTCTCTTTCTCTCCACCCCTGTCGCTCTTTCTCTCCACCCCTGTCGCTTTTTCTCTCATTGACGCATTCCTCAATGCATGACAATGCCCTTTCCCCACCTCTCACTTCCTCCCTCCCACCTCAACCCTCTTGGCCTTTTTCTTCTCTGCAAAACTGCAGGGTCTTGTGTTTGGTCTGGAAAAGCTCTTGTGATTGTGATGGGCATGGCATGTCACGTGCCTTCTTACCGGGGGGCCTGTTATAAGGAACTCCCATCCGCTGTGCCTTCTCGTCCGTATTCGTTATATTAACATCACAACTAGCGTACAGCAAGGTTTTTATTCATAAAATCAGCACCAAACGTCCAATCAAGCACCAAGCATCTGGAGTTGCAATGCAACAGGTCAAACTACCTCTCGACAACAGAGTCATCAGAGGCACGCCACGCCCCGTCCCTCTGACTGCGGCTAGTAGATCAATGATAGCAGCAACAATCTCATCAGTCTGCGGCACATTATTGCACAACACGAGAGGAATCACCCTACAACAGCTGGAGCAGCAGCAGCAGCAGCAGAGTTGTATGCAGCAGCTGGTGTTGAAGGTGGAGGAGGGCGTACAGCCTCATGTTGTATGCTAGAACCAGCAGCACAGAAACAGCAGTGCGACATGCACCGGCAGCGGCACAGACAGCAGCAGTGGATACACTCTCACTTGCCTCCCCAGCATTTGTTAAGCTGAAAAAGGCCCTTAGGATCTTTGCAGGGGTGAACTCTGGGTAGAGTTGGTGTAGTAGCGGAAGCGTTAATAAAGAGTTGTGAACCACCTTGCGCTAGTATGTGAGGGCAAAGTAAGTTGATTAGAACAAAGAGATACAATATTATAATCGAGGACCGGATATAAGCGCCCTCATCCTTTTATAAGCGCCGGCGCTTATCCGAGGCACGCGCTTCTATCCGGGGGCTTACGGTATAAGAGTACAAGGAATATGAAAGGATACGGTTATAATTGTTTTACTTGTTGCTGTTGCGGTTCGATACAGTGACGACTCGGGCAACTGCTCTGTAGCGAGTCGGTTATGTGTCCTTGCTGTCGCGCTGTACTTGTCAGGTCAAAGGTCGCTGACCTTTGACTTTCGCGTAACCTCCAGCGGTTACTTCAACCTCCGAGGGTTGACTCGCTGGTGCCTCGGTATGCTTTGCTTCGCTTGTGCTTTAGTGTTTCGACACGACAGAAGCGCTTACGACCGATTGTTTCCAACACTCCCCTTCGCTTCTGGAGTGTCGCTGACGTGGCTCTATCCAGTCAGCAGCATGCAGTATTCGAACTTCTGCTTTCCGAGCTTCTTGGTCAGGTAGTCAGCTGCCATCTCGGACGTGGGGCAGTATGACAGCTCGAGCCTTCCCTTCTCGATCTCGTCCTTCACGAAGAAATATCGCAGGGCGATATGTTTCGTCCTGTTCGCGAAGCCGTTCTTGTTGGCGATGCGAATTGCCGATTGGTTGTCGCAGAACAGGGTAAAGTTGGGTAACTCGGCTAACTTCGCTTCTTCCAGCAGCTCGCGAAGATAGAGTCCTTCCTTGGTGGCTGAGCAGAGTGCAATATATTCTGCTTCAGCCAACCTATGCTTAGAAATTTAACATGGTATTAGAGCCTATTAAGTCCTGGCCTGTGGGCCAGCCTCTCGCTTCCGGTGCTGTTTTCCCGGTCGGGCGCCTCGGGCGCGTGGCGATTTTCGTTCTGTCCCGCGCCCGGGTGGCGCGTGACGTTTTTCTGCTTGTCGCGTCGCCCCACAACCCGCGCGCGGCCCTCGCTGCCCTGTCACGACGCCCTGGGGAGCCGCTCGCGGCCCCCCGCTGCCCCGTCGCCGTGCCCTGGGGAGCCGCGCGCGGCCCCCGCTATCCCGTCCCGGCGCCCTGAGGAGCCGCGCGCGGCCCTCGCTGCTCGACGAGACGCACCTGCGGGACCCGGGCGTCGCCGCTCCTGCTCATCGCGACGCCCCTGCAGGACCCGCAAGGCGTCGCCTTGCTCGTCGCGACGCCACTGCGGGACCCGCGGGGCGTCGCCACTGCTCGTCGCGGCGCCCCCTGGACGCCGCCCCTACTCGTCGCGGCGCCCCTGGGGCGTCGCCCCTGCTCGTAGCGGCACTCCTTGGGCGCCGTCCCTGCTCGTCGCGGCGCCCTCCGCCCTGGCCACCTCCTCTGCCTCACTTGCGCCCGCGCCAGCGTTGCAGCCGAGCGCGGGCCTACCTTGCACCAACGCCGCCCCCGGACCTCAGCAGCAGCCCCTGGAGCAGCCGCCCCAGCAGCAGCAGCCCCTGGAGCCGCCGCCCCAATAGCAGCAGCCCCTGGAGCCGCCGCCACTGCAGCGGCCGCCCCAGCAGCAGCAGCGCCTGGAGCAGCCGCCCCAGCAGCAGCAGCCCCTGGAGCCGCCGCCGCAACAGCAGCAGCCCCTGGAGCCGCCGCCACTGCAGCGGCCGCCCCAGCCGCAGTAGCGCCTGGAGCAGCCGCCCCAGCCGCAGTAGCGCCTGGAGCAGCCGCCCCAGCAACAGCAGCCCCTGGAGCAGCAACAGCAGCCGCCTCTGGACCCCGCGAGCCGCCCCAGCAGCAGCCCACAGCGCCGACCCCACAGCTGTATGCGCCGTCACTCCTGGACTCGGTATTGCTGCCCGTTGCCGCTCGTTGCTGCCCGTGCCTGTGCTGCCCGTTGCCGCCCGTTGCTGCCCGTGCCTGTGCTGCCTGTTGCCGCCCGTTGCTGCCCGTGCCTATGCTGCCTGTTGCTGCCCGTGCCTGTGCTGCCTGTTGCCGCCCGTTGCTGCCCGAGCCTGTGCTGCCTATTGCTGCCTGTTGCTGCCCGTGCCTGTGCTGCCCGTTGCTGCCCGTTGCTGCCCGTTGCTGCCCGTTGCTGCCCGTGCCTGTGCTGCCTGTTGCCGGCCGTTTCTGCCCGAGCCTGTGCTGCCTATTGCTGCCCGTTGCTGCCCGTGCCTGTGCTGCCAATTGCGGCTCTGCTGCTGTCCGCGCCCTTGTGCGCTCAGCTGCCCGCGCCCTCGTGCGCCCTGCTGCTACCCGCGCCCTCGTGCGCTCTGTTCTGCTCTGTCGCCCCTGCCCCCCCCCCCCCCCCCCCCCCCCCCTTCTTCGTCTCCTTGCTGCGCGTGCAGCCGTGGAACGGAGGCTATGGGGGTGGCGGGTATGGGGGTGATGGGTGTGTGTAATCTCCTCCTTTCTCTCCCACTGCTGCAGGTGCTGCTGGGGGGGGGTGGGTGTGAGGGTGTGGGGGAGCTGGGAGAGAGGTGCTAGGGTTGTCAAGGAGTGTGGAAGGGGGAGTTGGAGGACTGAGGAAGGTTCCAGGAAACAGCCGCCTTGGAGCCAGCAGCTTTACCTGCCAGCAGCCTCTCCTCACATAGTCCCTCCTCCTCACTTGCCCTCTCCTTCTGCTGCGCTTGGTGTACCCCTTCAGGGGGTATCTCTGCATTAGCTTCTGCTGCAGGTAGTTATGGGAGAGTGTCAGAATACATCTGTAACTGCCTGTAGCTGTAGTTAGTGTAGTTATTATAAACTATGTTTGGTGGTGCACCTTCTTTGTTTCTTTGCTATATGTTGTTGTCAACCTATAGTGAAGCTCTCTTTCTCCTCTCAACTTTCTCGACATTCTCCTTACCCTAGAACTCGATCTACTAAGAACCTAAACTATGGCTCCTAAGCCAACCTATGCTTAGAAATTTAACAGAGATAGGTCCGATAGGCTCGAAGCGGTAGATGTAGTCGGTGCGCGATCGTCTGTTGTCGGAGTCGCCCGCGTGATCTGCGTCGACGTAACTGATTTGCTTAGGCGTTGTAGTTTCGTTCTTATGGTAAGTCAGGCCGACCGTCGGGGTACTGACAAGGTAGTGAAGAGCGCGGTTGAGCTCCGCCAGGTGTTCCGCTTCAGGCCTTTTGAGGTGGGTGGCGAGCTGGCTTGCAGAGTAGGATAGATCTGGGCGGCAGGTGACAGCTGCGAAGAGAAGGCAGCCCAGCTTTCTCTGGTAGTCGCGTATGTCAGAACATTATAGCTTACTTATTTGTGTAGGCTATAGTGGGGTATCCCATAGGGGGTACAACCCAATTAGGGTTTCCTATTTGTACTCACTTCGTTCATAGTCAATTCATTCTCGTTCTTTCTTTCACATGGAATCAGAGCAGGTTCCCTCCTAGGGACTGCTTCTAGGGCCCACCGAACCGCGCCCTGAGGCGCGTTTTCCTTTTTTTTAGCGACCCGTCGTGTCGCCCCTAGCGGCCCGTTGCGCCGCCCTTCCCTTAGCGGCCCCGCCGCCCTTCGATCGCGGCTCCGCCGCCCTTCCTTAGCGGCCCCGCCGCCCTTCGATCGCGGCCCCGCCGCCCTCTGCTAAGCGGCCCCGCCGCCCTCTGCTAAGCGGCCCCGCCGCCCTCTGCTAAGCGGCCCCGCCGCCCTCTGCTAAGCGGCCCCGCCGCACTCTGCTAAGCGGCCCCGCCGCCCTTCGATCGCGGCCCCGCCGCCCTCTGCTAAGCGGCCCCGCCGCCCTCTGCTAAGCGGCCTCGCCGCCTTACTCACGCGGCCCCGCCGCCCTCTGTTACGCGGCCCCGCCGCCCTCTTCTACGCGGCCCCGCCGCCCTTCCTTCGCGGTCCCGCCGCTCTGCTCTCGCGGCCCCGCCGCCCTCTGCTAAGCGGCCCCGCCGCCCTCCCTTAGCGGCCCCGCCGCCCTTCCTTTGCGGCTCCGCCGCCCTACCTACACGGCCCAGCATCAGCCGAGCCGCCCAGCCGCAGCCGAGCGGCCCAGCATCAGCCGAGCCGCCCAACCGCAGCCGAGCGGCCCAGCATCAACCGAGCCGCCCAGTCGCAGCCGAGCCGCCCGGCAGAAGCCGAACAGCCCGGGAGCCGCCGAGCAGCCCAGCAGCAGCCGAACCGCCCAGCAGCACCCGGGCCGCCCTGGAGCCGCCGAGCCGCCGGGCACCCTTCCTGGAGCAGCCGAGCCGCCCAGGAGCAGCCGAGCCGCTCAGGAGCCGCCGAGCCGCCCAACAACCGCCGAGCCGCCCGACCTGCCCTGCCCGGTGAGCACCGTACCGCTGTCACTGCGTGCCCCTTCCCCTATTGCTTGCACTGCTCCACTGTCGTCGTCATGGCTACCCCCAGTGTCCTCGCTTTTGACGCTGAGGGTCGAGCCGTTGACTTTGAGGTCTGGGTCAACGACCTGCAGCTGTTCTTACAGTGCGATAGAGCTGACGGCCTTTCCCTCTTTGACCTCACCTCTGGCGCCTCTCCTGCCCCTGCTGCTGATGCTGACCCCACTGTTCGCTCTCAGTGGGCCACTCGCGATGCTGCTGCACGTCTTGCTGTGCGTCGCCACTTGCCCACCACTGAGCGCGCACACTTTAGTCAGTACAAGAGGGCCCAGACCTTGTACGACGCTGTAGTTGCGCGCTACTCCTCCCCTGCCACTGCTGCACTGAGCCGCCTCATGCTCCCCTTCCTCTTCCCTGACCTTGCCGCCTTTCCCACTGTCGCTGATCTCATCACGCACCTCCGCACTAGTGACACTCGCTACCGCGCTGCGCTTCCTGCTGACTTCTGCGCCAAGAACCCCCCCCCCATGTACATCACTCTCTACTTCTTAGTCATTCGCCTCCCTGACTCCCTTCGTGTAGTCCGGGACCACTTCCTCGCGGTCTGTCCCACCACCCTCACAGTCGACAGCCTCGAGAAGGCCCTCCTTGCAGCAGAGAAGAGCATAGTCGCTGTAGGAGCCTCTCGAGGTGACCCCCGCGCCCCCATCTTTGAGGGGTGTTCTCCTTCCCTTCTCCTGCCCTCTGTCGCCTCTGCCGCTGCGGCCGACCTCGTTGGTCTTGAGTCGGTCGGTGCGGCGTCTGCCCCTAGCGGGAGACGCCGCTCTGGCAAGGGCAAGGGGGGCAAGGGAGCGGGTGGGGCCAGTGGGGGCGGTGGAGGTGGAGGTGGAGGCGGCGGAGGGAGTGGGGGTGGCGGTGGAGGTGGTAGCGGGGGTGGGCGTGCTAGTGGCGGCAGTGGAGGCGGGGGTGGCGGCGGCGGTGGCGGTGGTAGCGGAGGTGGCGGAGGTGGCGGCGGTGGAGGCGGAGGCGGGGGCGGTGGAGGCGGAGGCGGGGGTGGCGGAGGTGGAGGTGGTCGGAGTGGAGCTTCGCAGCGGAGCAGCACTGGGGGCGGTCAGCGCCAGCAGCAGCAGCAGCAGCAGCAGCAGCGTTCTCGCGACCCACCCCTCAGCAGCTCCGTGAGTGGTACACGCAGCATCAGCGCGGTGGGGGTTTTGGTCCCTGCACCTACGTTCTCCACACTGGCGACCGCGCTGGAGAGCAGTGTGGGGGTACCCACACCGCCCAGCGCTGCTTTGGCCGCCTGACGGACGCTTGGCGCCAGCAGTTCCCGGAGGCCGCGGAGATCCCCTGCTGGGGATAGTTGTCTAGGGCTGGTGTAGCTATCTTTGATCTTGATTTTGATGCTATCCTTGCTGCCATGTATGCTGTGACCATTAGTGATAAGGGTGACTGTTACCGGTGTTTCCCGCCCGACCCGGGCATTGGTACTGCTGCTCTAGGTGCCGGTGAGGCTTCTGCTCTAGGTGCCAGTGCGTCTGTGCTCTCAGGTGCTGGTGAGGCTGCTCTCTCAGGTACTAGTGCGTCTGCGCTCTCAGGTACTGCGTCGGATTCGGCCTCCCACACCTTCACCCTTGACTCTGGAGCGTCTCGCTCTTTCTTTCGGGACCGCACCACACTCACACCGCTTAGTTGGCCGGTTGCGGTTTCCCTGGCTGACCCCTCTGGGGGTCCTGTCCTGTCTCGCTTCTCCACAGTCCTCCCGTGTCCGGCGGCTCCCTCTGGCACCCTGTCTGGTCTCTACCTCCCCTCGTTCTCTACGAACTTGGTGAGTGGTGCTAACCTACAGGATGCGGGAGTCCACCAGTTCACCCCTGCTCGTCAGCGAGTGACGCACTGCACAGAGGCTAGCACGGGTCGTCACCTGGCTACGTTTACACGTCAGCCAGGGTCGAGCCTGTACACACTGACCACTGCTTCTCCTCCAGTTCTTGAGTCTGGTAGGGTCCCTTCGTCAGGTCAGGTGTTTGCTGCAGCGTCCAGGTCTGGCCCTGAGTCTGCCCCCTGTTCGTGTCGTCGCCTGTCTCACGAGACTCTCCTCTGGCACCACCGCCTTGGTCACCCCTCTCTGCTTCGGCTCAGAGACATGGCCTCCCGTCTTCTTGTGTCTGGTCTTCCCCGGTCTCTCCCTCCCCTTCCTCAGGGCCCTGGCCCTGCCTGTGTCCCCTGTGTCGAGGGGCGCCAGCGTGCTGCCCCTCACTCCTCCCAGTTTCCTCCGACAGAGGCTCCGTTGCAGACGCTTCACATGGACGTGTGGGGCCCTGCCCGCGTCCGTGGACTCGGTCACGAGCGCTACTTCCTGTTGGTGGTTGACGACTACTCGCGTTACACCACAGTCTTCCCCTTGCGCAGTAAGGGTGATGTCAGTGAGGTGCTGATCGACTGGATCCGCGCAGCTCGTCTCCAGCTCAGGCAGAGCTTTGGCTCGGACTTTCCTGTGTTGCGTCTGCACTCGGACAGAGGCGGAGGGTTCTCCTCTGGCCTTCTGCGTGCCTTCTGTCGTGCACGAGGCATCCGCCAGACCTTCATGCTTCCGGACTCACCGCAGCAAAATGGGATATCAGAGCGCCGCATTGGCATGGTCATGGACGTCGCTCGTACGTCTATGATGCATGCGGCTGCCCCCCATTTTCTGTGGCCGTTTGCGGTCAGGTACGCGGCGCATCAGATCAACCTCCACCCCAGGGTCTCCAGGCCGGAGACCTCCCCAGCCCTGCTGTGGACGGGGAAGGTTGGCGATGCGTCGGCGTTCCGGGTCTGGGGATCTCGGGCGTTTGTCCGCGACTTGTCTGCGGACAAGCTGTCCCCTCGCGCTGCTCCCTGTGTCTTCCTGGGGTTCCCCCCTGTCGCCCCTGGGTGGCAGTTCTACCACCCCACCTCTCGACGTGTTCTGTCCTCCCAGGACGTCACGTTCGACGAGTCGGTACCCTACTACCGCCTCTTCCCCTACCGCACTCCGTCCCTTCCCCCGCCCCCGCTCTTCTTGGTACCAGGTCCCCCCCGGTAGACCCCCTCCCCCCTCAGGGTCCTGCCCCTTCAGGTGTGTCCCAGGTAGACGCGGTCGAGCCTGTCGAGGCCACTGGTGACTCTGGTGCTGCTGCGGGTGCTGAGCCTGGGGGTGCTGAGACTGGGGGTGCTGAGCCTGGGGGTGCTGAGCCTGGGGGTACTGAGTCTGGGGGTGCTGAGCCTGGGGGTGCTGAGCCTGTGGGTACTGAGCCTGGGGGTACTGAGTCTGGGGGTGCTGAGCCTGGGGGTGCTGAGCCTAGGGGTGCTGCGACTGAGGGTGCTCCGCCTGGAGGTGCTTCGTCTCGCCGAGAGCCACTCTCCCCACAGGAGTTGCGTGAGTGGTTTGCCCGGCGCTGGAGTCGTGCTGCGGGTGCTGGAGGTTCTTCGGCTACGGAGGGTGCTGCTACCACGGGTCCCGGAGGTGCTAGTACTGGTGGTCCTGGAGCTGCTGGACCTGAGGGTTCTTCTGGAGCTGGTATTGCTAAGGGTGTTGGCGCTGAGACTACCACTGGCAGTCCGGCTAGCGGTGCTCCTGGGGCTGCTGGGGGTTCTGGGGCCACTGGAGGTGCTGCTGGGGGTTCTGGAGCTGCTGGAGGTGCTGCTGGAGGTACTGCTGGAGCGGGTTCTCCTGCTGGGGGTACTGGTGCTGTCCCTGCTGTTCCTGGCGTCGCCACGCGGCCCCAACCGTACTTCGTTCCCCTCCTGCAGCAGGTTCTTGGTCTTCCACCTTCTCCTGGTCCTCCTCCTCCTCCCTTAGAGCGTCCACAGCCTGTCCAAACGCAGCTACAGCCTGCCTCCCCTTTGCCTGCTCCTTATCCCTACGCTGGTCCGACTGGAGGTCTTACTGAGCGTCGTGAGCCTGCGTCTCGTCCTGCGTCGCCTGTTCGTACTGCGCGCACTAGTGGTCGCGGTTCGCATCAGCGTCCTCCTCCTGTCCCGGGCACGCACCGGATGTCTCTGCGTCCGTCCACTGCTCCCCTGCGTGCCCCTTTGCCTTCTCCTCCTGCTTCCTCTCTTCCTGCTCTTGCCGACCCGGAGTCGGACTCTCTTCGTGCTGCCAGTCCTACTGTCACGCGTCTTCTTGCGACTGCTGTCACTGACCCTTCTTTCGAGTCTTCTACTGCGTCTGCCCTTGTCACTGAGCTCGTCGACTTTGCTGCGCGCTGTCGTCTAGACTACGCTGCTAGTCTTGTTGCTGAGTCTGAGTCTGCCTGTTCTCCGTCCGTCGGGGGTGAGTGTGCCCTTGGCACGGACGTCCTTGAGGACAGGCAGGAGGAGTTCCAGTGTCTGGCCGCTGCTTCACCTCATCTCGCGTCTGTACTGCTCGCCCCTGAGGGAGACCCGGATGCACTAGACATCCCGACTCCGCGCTCTTACGCGGAGGCGATAGAGGGTCCCTACTCCTCTCAGTGGCAGGCAGCTATGGGTGCAGAGATGGCTTCCTGGAAGTCCATAGGCACCTACGTTGACGCTGTACCCCCTCCTGGGGCGAACATCGTCAGTGGCATGTGGATCTTCAGGGTGAAGCGGCCGCCGGGTTCTCCGCCTATCTTCAAGGCGCGTTACGTGGCTCGTGGCTTCAGTCACCGGCAGGGAGTTGACTACTTTCAGACCTTCTCCCCCACCCCGAAGATGACCACTCTTCGGGTACTGCTGCACGTTGCTGCTCACCGTGACTACGAGCTGCACTCCCTCGACTTCAGCACAGCTTTCTTGCAGGGCAGCCTGCACGAGGAGATCTGGCTGCGTCGCCCACCTGGCTTCACTGGGTCTTTCCCTCGTGGTACCCAGTGGAGTCTCCGTCGTCCAGTCTATGGTCTCCGCCAGGCGCCACGTGAGTGGCACGACACACTGAGGACTACGCTGGCGGCACTCGGGTTTGCTCCTTCTACTGTCGACCCGTCGCTGTTTCTGCGCACCGACACCTCTCTGCCGCCGTTCTACATCCTCGTGTACGTCGACGACTTGGTCTTTGCCACAGCTGACACTGCTGGACTCGCCTACGTGAAGTCTGAGCTGCAGAAGAGACACACGTGCACTGACCTGGGTGAACTGCGCAGCTACCTTGGCTTGCAGATCACCCGGGACAGAGCACGCCGCACCATTACCCTGACTCAGTCACACATGGTGCAACAGGTCCTTCAGCGCTTCGGCTTCACGTACTCCTCGCCTCAAGCCACTCCTCAGTCTACTCGCCACTCGCTCTCAGCTCTGCCTTCGGATGAGTCCGTAGAGTCGAGTGGCCCGTATGCAGAGCTTGTTGGCTGCCTCATGTACCTGATGACCTGCACACGACCTGACCTTGCATACCCTCTTAGCATTCTCGCACGCTATGTTGCTCCTGGGAGACACCGACCAGAGCACATGGCTGCAGCGAAGAGGGTGTTGCGCTACTTGTGTAGTACGTCGGGCATGGGGCTAGTGCTTGGAGGGCGCAGACCAGTGGTCCTCACTGGGCACGCGGACGCTTCTTGGGCTGACGACCAGGCTACGCAGTGGTCGTCACAGGGTTACACCTTCAGCCTTGGTTCCGGCTCTGTTTCGTGGCGGGCTACCCGCTTGTCTTCTGTTCTCGGCTCCAGTTGTGAGGCTGAGATCTACGCCGGGGCTATGGCTGCACAGGAGTTACGCTGGCTCACCTACCTGCTGACCGACCTTGGAGAGCCGCCTCGTTCTCCTCCAGTCCTGAATGTAGACAACAAGGCCATGCTGGCCTTGTGTCGAGAGCAGCGACTGGAGCACAGGACAAAGCACATTGCTCTCCGCTACTTTCTTGCTCGTGAGCTACAACAGCGTGGACACTTGCGACTTGCGTACGTGGCCTCTGAGGCCAACACTGCTGATGTCTTCACCAAGGCACTTGCGCCTTGTGATCATCAGCGTTGCTGCACGCAGCTGGGTCTTGTGCCTGTCTTGCCTCACTTGCTCACTTCTTGACCTTGCTTGTACCTTCACCTATATATACTCTTGCTCTTGCTTGCTTGACTCTTGTATAGCTCTATATATGATCTTGCATGTGAACTGGCCTTGTGGCGTTTGAACTTGTGCTCGGAATGTGTGGTGACTTTGTGATCCACATTGAGCTTTGCTTTGCTTTGCTTGACTGGTCTTGTGACCCCTTGTTCTCCCCCACTTTGCCTATGGGGGTGTGTCAGAACATTATAGCTTACTTATTTGTGTAGGCCATAGTGGGGTATCCCATAGGGGGTACAACCCAATTAGGGTTTCCTATTTGTACTCACTTCGTTCATAGTCAATTCATTCTCGTTCTTTCTTTCACAGCGTATGCCGGCGGGCTTGAGTAGAGCGGAGCCTCCCTTGTTGTTTGCTGTCGTGTTGCGGTACGGTGTGGAGATGACAGTCGGTGGGAGTGCAAAACGATTGGTGATGGTATCGGCGTATTTCGCGGCGCTGAGGTAGATAGCGTGTTCCTCTTCCCGGATGTTGAGGCCGAGGTACTGTGTGACGGTAGATGAGACCGTGAGTGTGATGTCTTGCTGTAGCTCCCCTTCAAACCAGGTTATAATGCCGTCAGTTGAGCCGATGTAGAGCAGATCGTCTACATAGACGATTAGCAGGATGTAGTCGGTACCCTTCGTGAGCCGGTACATGCCCTGGTCGTGCGGCAATTGCTTGAAGCCGATGCGAATGAGGCGAGCGTGTAGGTATTGTTGCCATAGTCGCGGAGCTTGCTTAATGCCGTAGAGCGACTTGAGTAGTTGACAGACGTGGTTCAAGTGTCAGAATCCCAACCACTAGACCATTGGGATAAAAGGGCTTGTTTCAGTAGCGGGTCAGTGCGCCCATAACCCCCCAGGCAAACGCGCCTGTAACCCTCCCTAGGATCGATCGGGGATCTCACAGTGTAGCTCTACTGACACCCCCCCACACTGGGAGGCCCTAGGACTGAGCACAGTGGCAACGGCCAACATGTGCATACACCGGGATTCGAACCCGAGACCGCTCTGATACCATGTCAGAATCCCAACCACTAGACCATTGGGATAAAAGGGCTTGTTTCAGTAGCGGGTCAGTGCGCCCATAACCCCCCAGGCAAACGCGCCTGTAACCCTCCCTAGGATCGATCGGGGATCTCACAGTGTAGCTCTACTGACATCGAGTCCGTGCTGGAGCCGTGTGGTAGCTCGACGAAGATCTATGCGTCAACAGGTACGTAGAGGAATGCGTTAGCGACGTCGATTTGCCGCAGCTTCTTCTTCTTCATGGCGGCGATCGCGAGAAGGATGCGTAGCGAGGTGTGTCGGCTGACTGGAGCGAAGTTTTCGGTGAAATCGCGTCCGTGCTCTTGGTCGAAGCCGCGTACGACGCAGCGTGCCTTAAATTTGTCGATGGTGCCGTCAGCCTTTGTCTTCACATGGAAGACCCACTTCCCGGTGAGCACTGTCTTGTTCTGTGCCACGCCGATAGGAACCACTTTCCATGTGTTGCGTTCCTCCAGTGCCTTCAGTTCCTTGTCCATGGCTTCGCGCCATTTTTCCTTATGTTCTCCCCCCAGAGCCTGCTGAACCGTCGCAGGCTCTTTAGGAGTGGCGGTGCCGTGGACTGCGGTGACGAGTCCGAGAATCTGCAGTCCACTCTGTAAGTAGCGGGGAAGATTTACGTCCTCGGGATAAGCTGCTTCATCTCCCGCTTCTCGATCAGGTATGAAGTTCGGTCCTACTCGTTCTGCTTCGTTGGTGTTGACCGTCGCATGTGTTACGTAACCGTTGTCGGCGAAATGGTAGAAGGTTTCGGCGTTGGCACTTTCGCGAGGGCTGTCTTCGTCCATGGGAACGTCGACGGAGCAGAACGGAAGAGGTCCGGCTTCTTCTAATGCGCTGTCCACATTCTGCTCGTCCCAGTCAGCTTCGTCCGCTGCTGAGGCGAAGGCTCGGTCACCACGAAAACCACCTGTGGGATCCTGGTCTTCGTGCAGGTTGGCAAGGTATGTCTGGAGCGTGAGTCGTTCGTAGAAAATTACATCACGTGCTGCTACTGTTTCCTTGGAGTGGACGTCGAAGATTTTCCACGCGTTGCAATTCTTTTCGATTCCCAGGTGTAGTCCCCACTGTGCTCGTTGAGAAAATCGGCCCGCTCGTGCTGCTGGGGGTCGGTACTGTACCATGCATCCGAATACTCGTAACAGTTTTGTGCTGCCCTGTTTCTCTGTCCATAGCAGATGCGGTGATGTGTTGTTCGGAAGCGATGACGACGACAACAAGTTGTGCAGCATGACGGCCTGGTCCATTGCTGCAGGCCACTGGTGGTTGGGTAGCCGCATGCCATGTAATAGTTTGCGCATGCTGTTCTGCAAGGTCCTGTTCATTCTTTCTGCTACACCCTGCTGTTGATGGGCGTAGGGAAGGGAGATGAGCCACTTGATTCCCCTTTCCGCCAGGTACTGCTTGAACCGCTGAGAGGTGTATTCTCCTCCTCCGTCTGACTGGAAGCTTTTCAGTTTCACGCCCGATTCTCTCTCTGCTACTGGTAGCCATGCCACGAAGGTTGCGAATGCCATGTCACGGCTAGGGAGGTTTAGGTGCCAAACGTAACGGATGGCGGCGTCGATGAAGGTGATTGTGTAGTTGTATATTACTTGTCCTGGTTCCCGATTGTACAGGACGTCGCTGTACACCTTCTCGAGTGGTGCGTACGTGGGTGCGCTTGGGTCGTGATGAGACGCAAACGGTCGATGTGGTAAGTCACCTTCAGGGTAGGTGATGCACGTTCCGCGTACTCGTTGAAATTCTCGTCCTTCGGTCAGTAGGAGTGAGTCCTTGTCGAGTACTCCTGCTCTTATCGTATTGTTTAATATTGTGTTGCTTAGGTGTCCCATCCTTGCATGCCAGGTGCTTTCGTCGGCGTGATGTCCGGGTGATCGTCGGTACATATCGGAGTTGGAGTAGAAGTTGGCGGTGAAGTTGGTGCTGCGATGAACTTCTCGTGGTGCTGGGTGAAATTGTTGTGAGGGTGTCGGTGGTGTGTCGTCGATGAGGTTTGGTGTCGTTGAAGGACCAGCAATTGGTGTTGACGTTCCTGCTGCTGCTGTTGATGGTTCTGCTGCTGCTGATGTTGTCTCTGCTGCTGCCGATGTTGTCTCTGCTGCTGCCGATGTTGTCTCTGCTGCTGCTGATGTTGTCTCTGCTGCTGCCGATATTGTCTCTGCTGCTGCCGATGTTGTCTCTGCTGCTGCCGATGTTGTCTGAATTGTTGCTAACGCCCTTGTTCTTTCTGCTTCCGGGATGGTGTGTGAATACCAGAAGCCTTCTGGACTGAAGTCTGGATCAAGGTCTAGAGGGTGTGTCCAGTTGGTGAAGTTAACGATGGCGTTGCTGTCGGCGGTGCCAAGATCAGGAACGAAGTCAAGAACGAAGACGTTTTCAAGGACCGCCTTGCCGATGTAAAATCCTCCTCTCCCGTGATACAGCTTGAATTCTTGGGTGGTGCTGTCTGCTTCGAGGTGAATCCCTTTCGCCATTAGTTGACTGACGCTCATTAAGTTGTAGCCAAGTCCCTCCGAGACTAGTACTTTTGACATCTGCAGTATAACGTTTGTTTCCCTTGACTGAAGTTGGACTACGCCTTGTCGTCGTGTTCGCAGGTTTTGATTGTTGGCGACTGTAATGACAACTTCGCGTTGAAGTTGGTGTTCTCGTTGAACGAAGCGTCCCGAGGAGCACATGTGCTGTCCGCAGCAACTGTCCAAGAACCATGTGTCCTTTCCGGATGGTTCGCTTTGGGCGATGGCGGCGTATGTCGGGTTCGGCTGAAGTGACTCGCGGCGGGGTGTGGTTTCGTCAAGTTGTTCTTCCGGTGAGTAGTGTGGTGGTGACTCGGTGATGCAGGAGTCACTCAGCTTTGCCATGCAGCTGACGATGTTTCTTGCTCCTTGTGCAGTTTGTCCCGTTGAAGTCGTTGAGGCTTGAATCTGAGTCGTGGGATTTGCTTGCGTTGAGGTGATTTGGCTCCTTGAAGGTCGAAGTTGCCGCTGTGGAGTTGTTGACTGTTGACGGTTCGGGCAGTGTGTACGCGGGTGTCCTGAAGTTTTGCAAATGTGGCAAAACGGAGGTACTGGCTTCGGTTGTTGCTGCCGGTTGTTGTTGTTGTTGTAGCGTTGCTGAGTGTGGAACACGAATTCTGGTGCTGATGTCTTCTTTTTGTGTCGTTCTTCTTGCAGGTCCATGTCTTGCTGCTCGGCGTGGATTTCGGCGCAGAGCGCTGCTTCGGAGATTCTTCCGTGAGCTCGGAGAATGGCCTTTGTGGCGCGCCATTGAGAACCGAGGCCACCGATGAGGACTGTCACGAAGGCGTCTACAGAAATCGACCCTCCGCATCGAAGAAGCTTGTCGCGCAACTCGCGACATCGACCGATATATGCCATTCCTTTCTCCCCTGGTTTCATTTCAACCGTTGTCAGTTGCACCATTAACCGACTTTGGCTTACGCTGTCTGTTGCTTGATACAGGCTCTTCAGGTGGTTGTACGCGAGCTCCGCGGAGTTGCCGTAACCTCGGTAAGACCTTATGTTCTGCTGTTGAGTCGGGGTGATATTCCTCAGTAGGATCGTGTACGCCATCATTGACTTATAGGTGTACTGCTGCTTCTCGTACTGTGTGCCGTTTGTTGGGTATGGCAGAGACCCGTCGAAGAACCCGAGTACCTGCGCGCCTTCCATCATCACCTCGAACTCGAACGACCAGGTGAAGAAGTCCTTTCCATCGAAGGGTCTTGACGTCTGCATCTTCAGGACGTGTGCGAACTGGGACTGAACTTGTAATGCGTCCAGTGATTTTTCTTGTCCATGTGAAGGCTATGGGTGTGGCATAAAGCTGATGGACCCGCGCTCGTACGGAGCAAAGGTAGGCTGCTGTTGTTGATTTCCTCGTGCATATGATGAGCCGTCAAGACTCATGGGTGTTGCTCCGTTGTTGTTGCTGTTGTGTGACTGCGCAGGTGCTGATTGCTGGTATTGCTCGTAGAGGGACATGAAGGAGAAAAACTTCTCCATCATGCTCTGGTCAAAGTCTGCAAATTGATTCGCGGGAGTCTCGGTAGATGTTGCTATGGGTTTTGTTGCCGTGCCCTCCTCTGTCTGTAGGCCAGAGGCAGGAGGTGGAGTAGGAGTAGTGCTCTGGGAGCCGTTGGAGTTGCTCCTTTCCTTTTGTGTAGCCATGCTTGTTGGTGTTGTTGGTATAGAAGTTGAATTCCCCCTGATAGCTCTCATACCATGTTAGGCTGAAAAAGGCCCTTAGGATCTTTGCAGGGGTGAACTCTGGGTAGAGTTGGTGTAGTAGCGGAAGCGTTAATAAAGAGTTGTGAACCACCTTGCGCTAGTATGTGAGGGCAAAGTAAGTTGATTAAAACAAAGAGATACAAGATTATATAAGAGTACAAGGAATATGAAAGGATACGGTTATACCTGTTTTACTTGTTGCTGTTGCGGTTCGATACAATGACGACTCGGGCAACTGCTCTGTAGCGAGTGAGTTGTGTGTCCTTGCTGTCGCGCTGTACTTGTCAGGTCAAAGGTCGCTGACCTTTGACTTTCGCGTAACCTCCAGCGGTTACTTCAACCTCCGAGGGTTGACTCGCTGGTGCCTCGGTATGCTTTGCTTCGATTGAGCCTTAGTGTTTCGACACAACAGAAGCGCTTACGACCGATTGTTTCCAACAGCATTCACAAGGCATCATGCAACTGCGAGCAGAGAACTCTCATGCTGCCGCAGAGCGTGTTTATCCCACCCACACGAGTGCCTGTTTGCTTCCAACACCACCAGCAGCCCTGCACTCCCTGATGGCACACCCTGCAGCCGCAGCACAGGAGGAATCACCCTGCAGCCGCAGCTGCAATTGGAGTTGGGGCTACAACTTTCTTTCCTTTGTTGATCCGTCATCGCCCGGATATAAGACATATATGTCTTATCTCGTACACAGGCAAAAATGCTTGAGTTATCTTGTAAACGGGATGGTTTAGGGTGTCTTATAAGTCTTATAAATGGATTTTTTTTTTAAGCTGACTGTAACACTTGCAAAGTGTGTAGAAAACACCCAGAGGCCAGATTCATTGAAACAGGCCGACCTCGGTGGTAATGCATGCAGCGCCCACACTTGCCACGTGAGGGAGCTGCCACTACTGGCAATATTCCTCTGTGCTGCCAGCAGCGCAGGGATGCTTCCAGAACGCTGCTGGCAGCACGTTGGCAGCGTGAGGGCTGTCCTCTACAAGGAGATGCCTCGTAGAGGAGCGGCTCGACACCTGTGGATGGGGCACTCTGGCTGGGGGGGGTAGTCAACCTCTCACTTCAATTGGTGCTCAAGGGTTTAGGAATTGTGAAAATTGAAACAAGAATGAATGAACTATGAAACAGTTGGGTACAAGTACTAACCCTAATTGGGTTGTACCCCATATGGGCTACCCCACTACAGCCTACACAAAAGCATAGGCTATAATGTTCTGACACACCCCCATAGGCAAAGTGGGGGAGAAAAAGCGGTCACAAGACCAGTCCAGCAAAGCAAAGCAAAGCAAGCTCAGGGTGGATCACAAAGTCACCACACATTCCGAGCACAAGTTCAAGGCCACAAGGCCAGTTCACATGCAGGAGTACATATATATAGAAAGTTAAACAAGTAAGAGCAGGTGTATATATGTAACTGTACAAGTAAGGTCGAGAGGTGAGCAAGTGAGGTAAGACAGGCACAAGACCAAGCTGAATACAGAAGCGCTGATGATCACAAGGCGCAAGTGCCTTGGTGAAGATATCAGCAGTGTTGGCCTCAGAGGCCACGTACGCAAGACGCAGCTGACCACGCTGCTGCAGCTCACGAGCAAGGAAGTAGCGAAGAGCAATGTGCTTCGTTCTGTGCTCCAGTCTCTGCTCTCGACACAAGGCCGGCATGGCCTTGTTGTCTACGTACAGCACTGGAGGAGAACGAGGCACCTCTCCAAAGTCAGACAGCAGGTAGGTGAGCCAGCGAAGCTCCTGTGCAGCCATGGCCCCGGCGTAGATCTCAGCCTCACAACTGGAGCCGAGAACAGAAGACAAGCGGGTAGCCCGCAACGAAACAGAGTCGGAACCAAGGCTGAAGGTGTAACCCTGTGACGACCGCTGCGTGGCCTGGTCGTCCGCCCAAGAAGCGTCTGCGTGCCCAGTGAGGACCACTGGACTCCGCCCTCCAAGCACAAGCCCCCTGCCCGACGTACTGCACAAGTAGCGCAACACCCTCTTCGCTGCAGCCATGTGCTCAGGTCTGTGTCTCCCAGGAGCAACATAACGTGCGAGAATGCTAAGAGGGTATGCAAGGTCAGGTCGAGTGCAGGTCATCAGGTACATGAGGCAGCCAACAAGCTCTGGGTACGGGCCACTCGACTCTACGGACTCATCCGAAGGCAGAGCTGAGAGCGAGTGGCGAGTAGGCAGAGGAGTGGCTTGAGGCGAGGAGTATGTGAAGCCGAAGTGCTGAAGGACCTGCTGCACCATGTGTGACTGAGTCAGAGTAATGGTGCGGCGTGCTCTGTCCCGGGTGATCTGCAAGCCAAGGTAGCTGCGCAGTTCACCCAGGTCTGTGCACGTGTGTCTCTTCTGCAGCTCGGACTTCACGTGGGCGAGTCCAGCAGTGTCAGCTGTGGCAAAGACCAAGTAGTCGACGTACACGAGGATGTAGAACGGAGGCAAAGAAGTGTCGGTGCGCAGAAACAGCAACGGGTCAGCAGTAGAGGGAGCAAACCCAAGAGCCGCAAGCGTAGTCCTCACTGTGTCGTGCCACTCGCGTGGTGCCTGGCGAAGACCGTAGACTGGCCGCCGGAGGCTCCACTGGGTGCCAGGAGGAAAAGTCCAAATGAAGCCAGGTGGGCGGCGCAGCCAGATCTCCTCGTGCAGGCTACCTTGAAAGAAAGCAATGCTGAAGTCAAGAGAGTGAAGCTCGTAGTCGCGCTGAGCGGCAATGTGCAGCAGCACCCGAAGAGTGGTCATCTTCGGGGTGGGAGAGAAGGTCTGAAAGTAGTCAGCTCCCTGCCTCTGACTGAAGCCACGAGCCACGTACCGCGCCCTGAAGACAGGCGGGGAATCGGGCGGCCGCTTCACCCTGAAAATCCACATGCCACTGATGATGTTCGCCCCAGGTGGGGGAACCTCGTCAACGTAGGTGCCTGTGGACTTCAAGGAAGCCATCTCTGCGTCCATAACTGCCTGCCACTGAGAGGAGTAGGGAGCCTCTATCGCCCCCGCGTAAGAGCGCAGAGTCGGGATGTCAACTGCATCCGGGTCTCCCTCAGAGGTAAGCAGTGCGAACACGAGATGGTGAAGCAGCAGTAAGACACTGGAACTCCTCCTGCTTGTCCTCAAGGACGTCCGTGCCAAGGGCACACTCACCCCCGAAGGACGGAGGTCAGACAGACTCAGACTCAGCGACAAGACTAGCAGCGTAGTCTAGACGACAGCGAGCAGCAAAGTCGACGAGCTCAGCAACTAGGGAAGACGCAGCAGTGGACTCAAAAGAAGGGTCAGTGACAGCAGTAGCAAGGAGACGCGTGACAGTAGGACTGGCAGCACGAAGAGAGTCCGACTCAGGGTCGGCAAGAATAGGAAGAGAGGACTCAGGAGGAGAAGGCAAAGGGGCACGCAGAGGAGCAGTGGACGGACGCAGAGACATCCGGTGCGTGCCAGGGACAGGAGGAGGACGCTCACGCGAACTACGACCACTAGCGCGGGCAGGACGGACAGGCGACGCAGGGCGAGATGCAGGCTCACGACGCTCAGCAAGACCTCCAGTAGGACCAGTGTAGGGAGAAGGAGCAGGTAGTGTGGAGGCGGTCTGTAACTTTAACTGTGACAGGACAGGCTGTGGACACTCTAAGGGAGGAGGAGGACCAGTAGAAGGCGGGAGACCAAGAACCTGCTGAAGGAACGGAACGAAGTATGGCCGAGGCCGCGCGGCGACTCTAGACACAGCAGGGACAGCACCAGCACCCCCAACGGCAGCACCAGCGCCAGCAGCACCTCCAGCTCCAGTAACTCCAGCAGCACCGCCGCCAGGACCGACACCAGTAGCCTCAGCGCCAGCACCCTCAGCAGCTTCAGCTCCAGACGCACCCGCCGCCCCAGCAGCTCCAGTACCTCCCGTACGAGCACCTCCGGGACCGGCGGCACCAGCACCCTCAGCAGCCGAAGAACCTCCAGCTCCAGCAGTACACCTCCAGCGCCAGGCAAACCACTCGCGCAGCTCCTATGGAGAGAGTGGCTCCCGCCGAGACGAAGCACCCGGAGAACCTCCAGGCCCAGCACCGCCGGACGCCTCACAAGTAGGCCCAGCTCCCTCAGGCTCAGCACCTCTAGTCGTAGCACCCCCAGGCTAAGCACCCCCAGGCGTAGTACCCCCAGGCTCAGCACCCCCAGGCGAAGCACCCCCAGGCTCAGCACCCCCAGGCCCAGCACCCCTAGTCTCTTCACCCGCCTCCCTGACTCCCTTCGCGTAGTCAGGGACCACTTCCTCTCAGTCTGTCCCACCACTCTCACTGTTGACCTCCTCGAGAAGGCCCTCTTAGCAGCGGAGAAGATCATAGTCGCTGTAGGAGCCTCTTGTGGTGACCCGCGCACCCCCATCTTTGAGGGGTGTTCCCCCTCCCCCCTTTTGCCCTCTGTTGCCTCTTCTGCTGCGGCCGACCTCGTTGGGCTTGATTCGGTCGGTGCGGCGTCTACCCCTAGCGGGAGACGCCGCCCTGGCAAGGGCAAGGGGGGCAGGGGCGCTGGAGGAGCTAGCGGGGGCGGTGGAGGCGGCGGTGGAGGGGCGGAGAAGGCGGGGGTGGCGGCGGTGGATGAGGCGGTGGCGGAGGAGGTGGAGCTAGTCGGGGTGGCGCTGCGCAGAGGGTCGGCTCCGGTGGTGGTCAGCGCTAGCAGCAGCAGCAGCGCACTCGTGACATCCCCCCCCTCAGCAGCTCCGTGAGTGGTACACTGCACGCCAGCGGGGTGGGGGTACTGGTCCGTGCACCTACGTCCTGCGCACCGGCGACCGCACGGGTGAGCAGTGTGGGGGTGCGCACCCCACCTAGCGCTGCTTTGGCCGCCTGACGGACGCTTGGCGTCACCAGTTTCCGGAGGCCACGGAGATCCCCCGCTAGGGTGAGCTGTCTAGGGCGGGAGTAGCTATCTTTGATCTTGACTTTGATGCTATTCTTGCTGCCATGTATGCTGTGACTATTAGTGATGAGAGTGACTGTTACCAGTGTTTCCCGCCCGACCCAGGCATTGAGACTGCTGCTCTAGGTACTGGTGGGGCTGCTGCTCTAGGTGCTAGCGAGGCTGCTGCTCTAGTGTGCCCTTGGCACGGACGTCCTTGAGGACTGGCAGGAGGAGTTCCAGTGTCTGGCTACTGCTTCACCTCATCTCGTGTCCGTACTGCTTACCCCTGAGGGAGACCCGGGTGCACTTGACATCCCGACTCCGCGCTCTTATGCGGAGGCGATAGAGGGTCCCTACTCCTCTCAGTGGCAGGCAGCTATGGACGCAGAGATTGATTCCTGGAAGTCCACATGCGCCTACGTTGACGAGGTTCCCCCACTTGGGGCGGAGTCGGGAGCACTAGGGGGGGGTTCTTGGCGCAGAACTCAGCAGGAAGCGCAGCGCGGTAGCGAGTGTCACTAGTGCGGAGGTGCGTAATGAGGCCAGCGACTGTGGGAAAGGCAGCAAGGCCAGGAAAGAGGTACGGTAGCATGAGGCGGCTCAGTGCCAGTGGCAGGGGTGGAGTAGCGTGCAACTACAGCGTCGTACAAGGTCTGAGCACTCTTGTACTGACTAAAGTGCGCACGCTCAGAGGTAGGCAGGTGGCGACGCACAGCAAGACGTGCAGCAGCATCGCGCGTGGCCCACTGTGAGCGAACAGTGGCGTCAGCATCAGCAGCAGGGGCAGGAGAGGCACCAGAGGTGAGGTCAAAGAGGGAGAGACCGTCTGCCCTATCGCACTGTAAGAAAAGCAGCATGTCATCTATCCAGACGTCAAAGTCAATGGCCCGACCCTCAGCGTCAAAAGCGAGGACAAGCGGGGTAGCCATGACAGCAGTAGACTAGCAGCGCAAACAGTAGGGTGAGGGCAGTTCTGAGAAAGAGGCGCTGCTCTTACCGGACAGGGCGGCTCGGGCGGTTCGGCTGCAGGGCGACTCGGCGGCTCGGCAGCTGGGCGGCTCGGCGGCTCGGCTGCTGGGCGGCTCGGCGGCTCGACTGCTGGGCGGCTCGGCGGCTCGGCTGCTCGGCTGCTGGGCGGCCCGGCGGCTGGGCGGCTCGGCTGTGGGCGGCTCGGCTGCTGGGCGGCTCGGCGGCTGGGCGGCTCGGCTGCTGGGCGGCTCGGCTGCTGGGTGGCTCGGCTGCTGGGCGGCTCGGCTGTTGGGCGGCTCGGCTGCTGGGCGGCTCGGTGGGGCCGCTGAGAGGAGGCGGCGGGGCCGCTGAGGTAGGTGGCGGGGCCGCAGATAGGTGGCAGGGCCGCTGGTAGGTGGCGGGGCAGCAGGTAGGTGGCGGGGCCGCAGATAGGTGGCGGGGCCGCAGATGGGTGGCGGGGCCGCTGGTAGGTGGCGGGGCCGCTGGTAGGTGGGGGGGCCGCTGGTAGGTGGCGGGGCCGCTGGTAGGTGGCGGGGCCAGCAGGTAGGTGCCGGGGCCGCACAGGTAGGTGGCGGAGCCGCAGTTAGGTGGCGGGGCCGCTGGTAGGTGGCGGGGCCGCAGGTAGGCGGCGAGGCCAGCAGGTAGGCGCCGGGGCGGCACAGGTAGGTGGCGGGGCCGCGGTTAGGTGGCGGGGCCAGCAGGTAGGCGCCGGGGCCGCACAGGTAGGCGTCGAAGCCGCAGGTAGGCGCCGGGGCCGGTAAAGGGCGGCGTCAGGGCCGCAGGGCGGCGCGAGGGCCGCGGGGTAGGCGACGACGCCGCAGGGCGGCGGATCGGGGCCGGGAAAGGGCGGCGCGATGGCCGCGGGGTACGCAACGAGGCCGCAGGGCGACGGGTCGGGGCCAGGAAGGGCGGCGCGAGGGCCGCAAGGCAGGTGACGGGGCCGCTAGGGCGGCGCGACGGGGTCGAGAAAAGGGGGAGCGTGACTCGGGCTAAGGCTGAGCGCGCTCCGGGCAGGAAAAAAAAAATTCGACTTGGTGGGCCCTAGGAACAGTTCCCACGAGGGAACTTGCTCGATACCATGTGAAAATTGAAACGAGAATGAATGAACTATGAAACAGCTGGGTACAAGTACTAACCCTAATAAGGTTGTACCCCATATGGGCTACCCCACTACAGCCTACCCAAAAGCATAAGCTATAATGTTCTGACAGGAATACTTGTCTCAACCTTGCTCTCGGCAGGCTTTCTATCCATGCGCAGCAAAGTACCCCCAGGCTCGTCCTCTCCTCGTCCTCACGTGCAGGTGGATAACCACGGGCGAATTAACTCGCCCAGTGATGACATCTGTGTAGCCTTGGCGAAGAACGCGAGCAAGGTGGGAAGTCCTACCGTGGCCTCCGGTGCGAGCTGTGACGGGGACGACGGAGAAGAAGCGAACGGCGACGACGCCGAGGAGGATTGACCGGAGAACGGCCAAGACGACAGCGCTTTGGGCGACGAATTAGGTCCTGCCGACATCGAGGAGGACGAATGGTGGAATCGGCCGGTCGGGAGCGACGACGAGGTGGAAGAGTGGCGGGCTAGAGATTGGGACAACGACGGAGGTGAAAATGCGAATGGTGACAACGCGGAGGCAGCGACGGATGCACAGGAAGCGGCGATGGATGCGAATGAGGAGGCTGAAGACGGCGCGGTCGCAGTTGCGGATGCGGATGCTGTGGCAGAGTTGGACACGGTTGCTGCGGATGCCGTCTTATTTGACGGTGAAAGCGGCAACGACGACCCATGGAGCCTTGGGACAGACGACGACGTTCCGCTACTGAAGCGGAGGCTGCGCCATCGCCTACAGTCCAAGTCAAAGCGGGCCCGCGTGGTGCTCTTTGACGACGATAGTCCGGGGGAGGAGCGTCGCCCGAAACTCACCGCTGCGGAGAAGGGAAAAGCCAAGGTCGCGGAAGCCCCTGCTAAGGCCCCTGCTCGTCACCGCACAAGCAACAAGAAGCGGACATCCGACGGAGACCCGGGATCTAGCAAGGTGCGGCTAAGAAGAAGGCGAAGAAGGCGCCGAATCCTGACGACATCGTCGTGAACGAGACTCTGGGCAGCGACGATGAGTACGCGGCGGCGGCGGGCCCGATTCCCACGTTCCCTCAGAAGGTCACGCCGAAGGACCCCACCCTCCATAATCCCAACACCCGCCCACCTTCCCCTTGCAGCAAGGACACTATGAGGAAGCGCCGCAGTTGGACCGTGTGTGAGAAGCTTAAGTGGGCGCGCCGCTATCCGGAGCTCGGCTCCTTGAAGAAGACGAGCGTGGAGTCAACCGCGTCCATCGCTTGCATCAGACGCTGGAGTGCGGAGGCGGCTGCGGGCGTTTACAAGGGCGCGGCTAACTGCCGCAAGCGGATGCACCGGGGGGGGGGGGGGGGCGCCACTCACACTACCCCGACATGGAGGCAGCGTTGTACCGCTACATCTGCCTTCAGCGCGCTAACGGGTTGGCCATCTCGGTGAAGGACACCCAGAAGTGGAGCCACGAGTGGATGAAGAAGCATCACGCCGGCAAGAACTGGAATGCAAGCTCTCATTGGAGCCAGCGTTTCCATGACCGCTGGAACCTGTTGATGCGGCTGAAGACCAAGGTCGGCCAACGACTGTCAGCAGGTGCGTGTTGAAGGAATTCGTGTCGCGCGCGGGCTATTGAATGCATGTCCCTCATCCAGTGTCTAACCATCCCGTGTTTCCGTTGCGCGTGTACCGTTTGCAGAGTGCACGAAGGACTGCGAGTCCTTCTGGAAGTTCGTGCGCATCAACAGGGCGCGGCACAACATCGACCTGGCCCGCATCATCAACGCGGACGAGACTCCACTATTCGTGGAGATGCCAGCCGAACGGACGATCGAGCACCGCGGCGCGCGCTCGGTCCCAATCCGCACTGCAGGCTACCAGAAAACACGCTTGACGGTGATGCTCGCGTGCACTGCATCCGGGAAGAAGCTGCGGCCGTGGGTGTGGTTCAAGATGAAGAACGTCCCCAACTGTGAGATTCCGGAAGGTAAGCGTAATGAATTCAACCGTGCGAGTGCCTGATGAGCGTGCCCCACTGTGCTGAAGCCCGTCTGTCCCTTGTGTGCCTGGCAGGAATCGTGGTCCAAGCACAGGACAACGGGTGGATGGACGAGAGCGCTGTGCAGACCTGGCTGTCCAAGGAGGTGCTGCCCCATCTGAACCCCCAGCGCGGCCAGAACGCGAGGCGTGCAAGGCTGGTGTTGGACTCCTACCGCGGTCACATCACCCAGACCATGCTTCAGTCGTACCGCACGCACAGTATCACCCCTGCAGTCATCCCAGCGGGTTGTACGAGCCAGATTCAACCCCTGGACGTCTCAATCAACCGGTGCTTCAAGGCTGTTGTGCGAGCGCGCTACGCCAGGTGGTTCATGCGTGAGGGGATTCACCTGAAGACGAAGAAGGGTGAGTTGGTCCTTCATTTATGGTATTATTCCTATTCTGTTTCCTGTCCTTGTCTTAAACATGCTCCTTCATGTCCGTGTCTCTAGCATCTCGCTGCCCCGTCCTCAAACCCACCCGCAGGGAACCTGCGGAGGCCGCCCCACCCCGTGGTGCTGCAGTGGATCGCGGAGGCTTGGGATCAAGTCCCCAAGCAGATCATCATCCACGCATTCCGCCAGTGTGGGATCTCAAGCAAGCTGGACGGAACGGAGAACCACCTGGTGATGTCTCACCTGCGCGCCAGGAGCACCACTGATGTCTCAGCGGACATGTCCCTCGGGGGGACCACAGGCGACAACACGCGCCTGCTCAGTCGGGCTCCAGAGGAGGAGGAGGAGGAGGAGGAGACGGCTAGGCATGCCTGGTGAGTGCCAAACCTGGGTGTAGAGCCTGTTGTTAGCGCAGGCGAGGAGGCGGTGACTGAGGGGGGTTAGGTAGAAGTAGAGATTCATGAATGTATGCATGTACCCTCCTAAAGTAGAGAAGGCTCGTTTAGAAGACACCCCCTGTTTATAAGAAAACCCCTAAACACCGGTTCTGATTATAAGACATATATGTCTTAACTCGTACACATAAATAGGTGTCGTATAAAAAGGCTAGCCTGTTTGTAAGAGACACCCGTATAGTAGACAACCCCTGTCTACTGTTCAACACTGTCTTGTATCCGGGCGATGACGGTACCATAATATTTTGCCAGCATGCAAGTTATATCCTCCTGACACAAAGGCAGTTTCTAGTAGTTTTCACTCCGCCCTGCTCTGGAAGACCAACATGTTGCAACAAAATGCCTCAATGGATTTTCCAACATATTCAATATACAGTACAATACCTGTCATTCGCATATCTGAAAAGAAACTGAAACTTTATTGAGAAGAAGCGAACGAGGATGAATGACTATGAACGAAGTGAGTACAAATAGGAAACCCTAATTAGGTTGTACCCCCTATAGGATACCCCACTAAAGCCTACACAAATAAGTAAGCTATAATGTTCTGACACACCCCCATAGGCAAAGTGGGGGAGAACAAGGGGTCACAAGACCAGTCAAGCAAAGCAAAGCTCAGGGTGGATCACAAAGTCACCACACATTCCGAGCGCAAGGTCAAGGGCCACAAGGCCAGTTCGCATGCAAGATCATATATAGAGATATACAAGAGTCAAGCAAGCAAGAGCAAGAGTATATATAGGACAAGGTACAAGCAAGGTCAAGAAGTGAGCAAGTGAGGCAAGACAGGCACAAGACCCAACTGCGTGCAGCAACGCTGATGATCACAAGGAGCAAGTGCCTTGGTGAAGACATCAGCAGTGTTGGCCTCAGAGGCCACGTACGCAAGTCCCAACTGTCCACGCTGCTGCAGCTCACGAGCAAGAACGTAGCGGAGAGCAATGTGCTTTGTCCTGTGCTCCAGTCGCTGCTCTCGACACAAGGCCAGCATGGCCTTGTTGTCTACGTACAGGACTGGAGGAGAACGAGGCGGCTCTCCAAGGTCGGTCAGCAGGTAGG
The DNA here is from genome assembly GCA_948144175.1 of Closterium sp. NIES-65. Taxonomy (NCBI): domain Eukaryota; kingdom Viridiplantae; phylum Streptophyta; class Zygnematophyceae; order Desmidiales; family Closteriaceae; genus Closterium; species Closterium sp. NIES-65. The sequence goes on along the minus strand of CANXME010002275.1, from coordinate 4,303,854 downwards.
TGAGCCAGCGAAGCTCCTGAGCAGCCATAGCCCCGGCGTAGATCTCAGCCTCACAACTGGAGCCGAGAACAGAAGACGAGCGAGTAGCCCGCCACGAGACAGAGCCTGAACCAAGGCCGAAGGTGTAACCCTGTGACGACCGCTGCGTAGCCTGGTCGTCAGCCCAAGAAGCGTCCGCGTGCCCAGTGAGGACCACTGGACTGCGCCCTCCAAGCACTAGCCCCATGCCCGACGTACTGCACAAGTAGCGCAACACCCTCTTCGCTGCAGCCATGTGCTCTGGTCGGTGTCTCCCAGGAGCAACATAGCGTGCAAGAATGCTGAGAGGGTATGCAAGGTCAGGTCGTGTGCAGGTCATCAGGTACATGAGGCAGCCAACAAGCTCTGCATACGGGCCACTCGACTCTACGGACTCATCCGAAGGCAGAGCTGAGAGCGAGTGGCGAGTAGGCAGAGGAGTGGCCTGAGGCGAGGAGTACGTGAAGCCGAAGCGCTGAAGGACCTGCTGCACCATGTGTGACTGAGTCAGGGTAATGGTGCGGCGTGCTCTGTCCCGGGTGATCTGCAAGCCAAGGTAGCTGCGCAGTTCACCCAGGTCAGTGCACGTGTGTCTCTTCTGCAGCTCGGACTTCACGTAAGCGAGTCCAGCAGTGTCCGCTGTGGCAAAGACCAAGTCGTCGACGTACACGAGGATGTAGAACGGCGGCAGAGAGGTGTCGGTGCGTAGAAACAGCGACGGGTCAGCCGTAGCAGGAGCAAACCCAAGTGCCGCAAGCGTAGTCCTCAGTGTGTCGTGCCACTCACGTGGAGCCCGGCGGAGACCGTAGACTGGACGCCGGAGACTCCACTGGGTACCACGAGGGAAAGACCCAGTGAAGCCAGGTGGGCGACGCAGCCAGATCTCCTCGTGCAGGCTGCCCTGCAAGAAAGCTGTGCTGAAGTCGAGAGAGTGCAGCTCGTAGTCACGGTGAGCAGCAACGTGCAGCAGTACCCGAAGAGTGGTCATCTTCAGGGTGGGGGAGAAGGTCTGAAAGTAGTCAACCCCCTGCCGCTGACTGAAGCCACGAGCCACGTAACGCGCCTTGAAGACAGGCGGAGAACCCGGCGGCCGCTTCACCCTGAAAATCCACATGCCACTGACGATGTTCGCCCCAGGAGGGGGAACAGCGTCGACGTAGGTGCCTGTGGACCTCCAGGAAGCCATCTCTGCATCCATAGCTGCCTGCCACTGAGAGGAGTAGGGACCCTCTATCGCCTCCGCGTAAGAGCGCGGAGTCGGGATGTCTAGTGCATCCGGGTCTCCCTCAGGGGCTAGCATTACAGACGCAAGATGAGGTGAAGCGGCGGCCAGACACTGGAACTCCTCCTGCCTGTCCTCAAGGACGTCCGTGCCTAGGGCACACTCACCCCCGACGGACGGAGGACAGGCAGACTCAGACTCAACGACAAGACTAGCAGCGTAGTCTAGACGACAGCGCGCAGCAAAGTCGACGAGCTCAGTGACAAGGGCAGACGCAGCAGAAGACTCGAAAGAAGGGTCAGTGACAGCAGTAGCAAGAAGACGCGTGACAGTAGGACTGGCAGCACGAAGAGAGTCCGACTCCGGGTCGGCAAGAGCAGGAAGAGAGGAAGCAGGAGGAGAAGGCAAAGGGGCACGCAGAGGAGCAGTAGACGGACGCAGAGACATCTGGTGCGTGCCAGGGACAGGAGGAGGACGGTGACGCGAACCACGACCACTAGTGCGCGCAGTACGAACAGGCGACGCAGGACGAGACGCAGGCTCACGATGCTCAGTAAGACCTCCAGTCGGACCAGCGTAGGGAGAAGGAGCAGGCAAAGGTGAGGCAGGCTGTAGCTGTGACTGTGACGAGACAGGCTGTGGACCCTCTAAGGGAGGAGGAGGAGGACTAGGAGAAGGTGTAAGACCAAGAACCTACTGCAGGAGCGGAACGAAGTACGGCCGGGGCCGCGCGGCGACGCCAGAAACAGAAGAGACAGCAGCAGTACCCCCAGCAGGAGTACCCGCTCCAGCAGCACCTCCAGTAGCTCCAGAACCTCCAGCAGCACCACCAGGAGCACCACCAGTCGGACCTCCAGCGGCAGTCTCAGGGTCAACACCCTCAGCAGTACCAGCTCCAGGAGAACCCTCAGACCCAGCAGCTCCAGCACCCACAGTACGAGCACCGCCAGGACGCTCGGCAGCAGTACCCTCTGCAGCCGAAGAACCTCCAGCACCAGCAGCACGCCTCCAGCGCCTGGCAAACCACTCACGTAGCTCCTGAAGGGAGAGTGGCTCTCGGCGAGACGAAGCACCTCCAGGCGGAGCACCCCCAGTCGCAGCACCTCCAGGCTCAGCACCCCCAGACTCAGTACCCCCAGGCTCAGTACCCCCAGGCACAACACCCCCAGGCTCAGCACCTCCAGGCTCAGCACCCCCAGGCTCAGCACCCCCAGGCTCTGCACCCCCAGGCTCAGCACCCCCAGGCTCAGCACCCCCAGGCTCAGCACCTCCAGACTCCGCACCCCCAGGCTCAGTACCCGCAGGCGTAGCACCTCCAGTCTCAGCACCCCCAGGCTCAGCTCCCGCAGCAGCACCAGAGTCACCAGTGACCTCGACAGGCTCGACCGCGTCTACCTGGGACACACCTGAAGGGGCAGGATCCTGAGGGGGGAGGGGGTGTGCCGGGGGGGGACCTGGTACCAAGAAGAGCGGGGGCGGGGGGAGGGACGGAGTGCAGTAGGGGAAGAGGCGGTAGTAGGGCACCGACTCGTCGAACGTGACGTCCTGGGAAGACAGAACACGTCGAGAGGTGGGGTGGTAGAACTGCCACCCAGGGGCGTCGGGGGGGAACCCCAGGAAGACGCAGGGAGCAGCGCGAGGGGACAGCTTGTCCGCAGACAAGTCGTGGACAAACGCCCGAGATCCCCAGACTCGGAACGCCGACGCATCGCCAACCTTCCCCGTCCACAGCAAGGCTGGGGAGGTCTCCGGCCAAGAGACCCTGGGGTGGAGGTTGATGTGATGCGCCGCGTACCTGACCGCAAACGGCCACAGAAAATGGGGGGCAGCCGCATGCATCATAGACGTACGAGCGACGTCCATGACCATGCCAATGCGGCGCTCTGCAATCCCATTTTGCTGCGGTGAGTCCGGAAGCGTGAAGGTCTGGCGGATGCCTCGCGCACGACAGAAGGCACGCAGAAGGCCAGAGGAGAACTCTCCGCCTCTATCCGAGTGCAGACGCAGCACACGAAAGTCCGAGCCAAAGCTCTGCCTGAGCTGGAGACGAGCTGCGCGGATCCAGTCGATCAGCACCTCACTGACATCACCCTTGCTGCGCAAGGGGAAGACTGTGGTGTAACCACCAGCAGGAAGTAGCACTCGTGACCGAGTCCACGGACGCGGGCAGGGCCCCACACGTCCATGTGAAGCGTCTGCAACGGAGCCTCTGTCGGAGGAAACTGGGAGGAGTGAGGGGCAGCACGCTGGCGCCCCTCGACGCAGGGGACACAGGCAGGGCCAGGGCCCTGAGGAAGGGGAGGGAGGGACCGGGGGAGACCAGACACAAGGAGACGGGAGGCCATGCCTCTGAGCCGAAGCAGAGAGGGGTGGCCAAGGCGGTGGTGCCAGAGGAGAGTCTCGTGAGACAGACGGCGACACGAACAGGGGGCAGACTCAGGACCAGACCTGGACGCTGCAGCAAACGCCTGACCAGACGAAGGGACTCTACCAGACTCAGCACCGGGAGGAGAAGCAGTGGTCAGTGTGTACAGGCTCGACCCTGGCTGACGTGTAAACGTAGCTAGGTGGCGACCTGTGCTAGCCTCTGTGCAGTGTATCACCCGCTGACGAGCAGGAGTGAACTGGTGGACACCCCCATCCTGTAGGTCAGCACCACTCACCAGGTTCATAGAGAACGAGGGGAGGTAGAGACCAGACAGGGTGCCAGAGGGAGCCGCCGGACACGGGAGGACTGTGGAGAAACGAGACAAGACAGGACCCCCAGAGGGGTCAGCCAGGGACACCGCAACAGGCCGACTAAGCGGCGTAAGTGTGGTGCGGTCCCGAAAGAAGGAGCGAGAAGCCCCAGAGTCAAGGGTGAAGGTGAGGGAGGCCGAAGCCGACGTAGTACCTGAGAGCGCAGACTCACCAGTACCTGAGGACGCAGACACACTAGCACCAAGAGCAGCAGCGTCGCAAGCACCTAGGGCAGCAGCCTCACCAGTACCTAGAGCAGCAGACTCAATGCCCGGATCGGGCGGGAAACACCGGTAACAGTCACCCTCATCACTAGCAGACACAGCATACATGGCAGCAAGAATAGCATCAAAGTCAAGATCAAAGATAGCTACACCAGCCCTAGACAGCTCTCCCCAGCGGGGGATCTCAGAGGCCTCCGGAAACTGCTGGCGCCAAGCGTCGGTCAAGCGGGCAAAGCAGCGGCGGGCGGTGTGGGTGCCCCCACACTGCTCACCCGCACGGTCGCCGGTGCGAAGGACGTAGGTGCAGGGACCGAACGCCCCACCACGCTGACGCTGGGAGTATCACTCACGGAGCTGCTGAGGGGTGGGGACGTCGCGAGAGCGCTGCTGCTGCTGCTGCTGCTGCTGGCGCTGACTACCTCCAGTGGTGCTCCGCTGGGACGAGCCACTCCGACCACCTCCACCACCGCCACCCCCGCCTCCTCCGCCACCGCCGCCACCGCCACCCTCGCCCCCGCCGCTCCCACCGCCACCACCACCACCACCTCCGCCTCCACCGCCGCCACTAGTACCTCCACTCCCGCCACCACCTCCACTGCCACCCCCACTCCCCCCGCCGCCTCCACCACCTCTGCCACCGCCCCCGCTAGCTCCACTTGCTCCCTTGCCCCCTTTGCCCCTGCCAGGGCGGCGCCTACCGCTGGGGGCAGACGCCGCACCGATCGACTCCAAACCAACGAGGTCGGCCGCAGCAGCAGAGGCGACAGAGGGAAGTAGGGGGGAAGGAGAACACCCCTCAAAGATGGGGGTGCGAGGGTCACCACGAGAGGCCCCTACAGCGACGATACTCTTCTCAGCCGATAGCAGGGACTTCTCAAGGAGGTCGACAGTGAGGGTGGTGGGACAGACAGAGAGAAACTGGTCCCTAACGGCACGAAGGGACTCAGGGAGACGGGTGACTAGAAAGTAGAGAGTGATGTACATGGGAGGAGGGTTTGCGGCGCGGAACTCAGCAGGAAGCGCAGCGCGGTAGCGAGTGTTGTCAAGAATAATATATATTTCTATATATTGTTTTTGTAACTGCCTGTGGTGTAGACTAGTGTAGTTATATAATGTTCTGTTTTGGTGGTGCACCTTTCATTCTGCCTATATGTACTGCTCGCTCTATAGTGAAAACCCTTCTTCTCTTTTCACTTTCTCGACTCTAACTTAACTCACTCGAACTCAACTAGCTATGGCTCCTTAGCCTAGCTCAAGTTTTCACATGCTATCAGAGAGAGTTACGATCCTGGCCTTTTGCTTCCGCTGCTACTGAGTGTACTGCACGCCCCGTGGTGTGCCCTTTCATTCGCGGCCCCGCCACCCGCTCGCGGCCCCGCACCTTCTTAAGCGGCCCCGCCGCCCTACTGTCGCGGCCTCGCCGCCTCTCTGCTGTCGCGGCCCCGCCGCCCTACACTGCGGCCTCGCCGCCCTACTCCTGCGGCCCCGTCGCCGCCCGTCCCGGCCCGTCGCCGCCCGTACCAGCCCGTCACCGCCCTTCGCGGCGTCACGTGCCGCCCGTCCCGGCCCGTCGCCGCCCGTGCGGTACCCACCCTAGGCACCGATGCCACCTGCGGCCCCGCCCTCTTGCGGCCCTGACCCCGCCCCGGCCATGCCCTGTCGCCAGCCGCGGCACACCGGGGGCACGTGCACCGCCCCCCCCCCCTTTTCCCGTCACCCGTCGCGGCTCCTTCGGGGGCCGCACGCGGCCCCCTCAGGTCGCCTCGACAGGTGACGGGAGGGGCGACCTGGAAGGGGGGGGCAGGCGTCGCCCCCTCTGCCGCCTGCTTTGGCGCCCGGGGAGGCCGTGCGTCGGCCCCCCCCCCCTCCCTCTCCCCCCTCTTCTCCTCCTCCTTTTGTTCCCTTTGCTGCAGCTGCCGCTGGGGGGGAGGGTGTGAGAGTGTGGGGGAGCCCGGGGAGGGACTGGGGGTGGCGGGTGTGGGGGTGATGGGTAATGTCTGTTCCCCTAGCCCTACGGCCCCATTCTCCTCCGTTTGCCCCCTCCCCCCCCCCTCTGCTGCTCCTGCAGCAGTGTGAGGGGGATGGGGAGGGGGAGGGGGAGGTTGAGGGGATGTAGGGGGTGACCAACCAGAGCCTATCACCTCCTCTCCTCTCTCTCTCCTCTCTCCCTTCTGTTCTCTGTTTTCTGCATTGGTTGTCACTGCTCCTGCTTGGTGTACCCCATTATGGGGGCGTTGACTGCATATTCTTCCCTACAGGCACTTATGGGGGCGTGTCAAGAATAATATATATTTCTATATATTGTTTTTGTAACTGCCTGTAGTGTAGACTAGTGTAGTTATATAATGTTCTGTTTTGGTGGTGCACCTTTCATTCTGCCTATATGTACTGCTCGCTCTATAGTGAAAACCCTTCTTCTCTTTTCACTTTCTCGACTCTAACTTAACTCACTCGAACTCAACTAGCTATGGCTCCTTAGCCTAGCTCAAGTTTTCACAAGTGTCACTAGCGCGGAGGTGGGTAAAGAGGTCAGCGACTGTGGGAAAGGCAGCGAGGTCAGGGAAGAGGAACGGTAGCATGAGGCGGCTCAGCGTAGCGGAGGAAGGGGAGGAGTAGCGCGCAACTACAGCGTCGTACAAGGCCTGAGCGGTCTTGCACTGACTAAAGTGTGCACGCTCGGAGGAAGGGAGGTGGCGACGCACAGCAAGACGTGCAGCAGCATCGCGCGTGGCCCACTTGGAGCGAACAGAGGGGTCAGCATCAGCAGGAGGGGCAGGGACAGCGCCAGAGACAAAGTCAAAGAGAGAAACCTCATCGATCGCATCGCACAGTAAGTACAGCTGCAGGTCCTCGACCCAGACTGCAAAGTCAACGGCGCGACCCTCAGCGTCAAAAGACAGGACACTGGGGGTGGCCATTATAGCAGCTGACAGTCTCACCGGGCGGGAAGAGTCGGGTAGCTTAGGAGTACAGCCACACAGCAGCACAGCAGCTACGGCGGCCCAGGAGCAGCAGCAGCCCCCACAGGAACAGGAGGCCGACGCCTCAGGCTGCTCGGGCGGCTCGGGCGGCTCGGGCGACTCGGGCGGCTCGGGCGGCTCGGGCGGCTCGGGCGGCTCGGGCGGCGCGGGCGGCTCGGGCGGCGCGGGCGTCTTGCGGGCGACAGCACGGGCGGCTAGGGCGGCTCGCGGGTGGCTCACGGGCGGCTGGGGCGGCTCGCGGGCGGCGCACGGGCGGCTTACGGGCGGCTCGAGGGCGGCGTCGGCTGCTCATGGGCGGCGTCGGCGGCGACGGCGGCGTCAGCGGCTCACGGGCGGCGTCGGCGGCATCGGCGGCTCACGGGTGACGTCGACGGCGTCGGCGGTGCACGGGCGGCGTCGGCGGCGTCGGCGTCGTGGGCGGTTCACGGGCGGGCGGCTCACGGGCGGGCGGCTCACGGGCGAGCGGCTCACGGGCGGCGGCTCACGGGCGGCGGCTCACGGGCGGCGGCTCACGGGCGGCGGCGTCACGGGCGGCGGCGCACCAGCGGCGGTTGACGGGCGGCTGCGCTGACGGGCGGCGCTCACGGGCGGTGCTCACGGGCGGCGCTCACGGGCGGCGGCGCACGGGCGGCAGCGCACGGACAGGCCGCGGGCGGCGAACGGGCGCTAGGGCGGGCGCCGGGCGCTAGAGCGCTAGGGCAGGCGCTAGGGCGGGCGCTAAGGCGGCCGCTAGGGCGGGCGCTAGGGCGCTAGGGCGGGCGATAGGGTAGGCGCTAGGGCGCAAGGCGCTAGGGCAGAAAAAAAAACTTTTAAGTGGTGGGCCCTAAGCACGGTTCCCACAGGGGAACCTGCTCTGATTCCATGAGAAGAAGCGAACGAGGATGAATGACTATGAACGAAGTGAGTACAAATAGGAAACCCTAATTGGGTTGTACCCCCTATGGGATACCCCACTATAGCCTACACAAATAAGTAAGCTATAATGTTCTGACAGTTATTGAGTACATATTCCAAATTCACTGCACGTCCATGACCTACACAAAGGACACTTATGCACAACTGCTGCATGGCCTACGCTTATGGCTAAATATAACAGCTATCTACAAAGCTGCACCCTCAAACAACCTGATGGAGCCTACCACCATGTATCGGGATGGTAGTCCTGGTGCGACATGAGGCCATGCTTCACGTCAAGATCGCCCGGAACTAGTTCTGGCCCAAGCGTCGTGCAGCCGTGGACATTCAGCTCTCGCAGCAGCGTCATGTACCGCAGCTCTTGTGATGGCAGGGACTGAAGCTGCTCACAGCCACTCAGATCCAGCTCCCTAAGCCTCGTCAAATGGTGGAGGCTGGGAGGGAGGAAGTGAAGCGATGTATTGCTAACATCCAATCTGTGCAAGTAAGCGAGGTCGGTGATAGAAGAAGGCAGACTTGTCAGGGAGGAGCAATTGTTAAGGCTGAGATCACCCAGTCGTGATAAGAGAGAAAGGTTTTCCGGAAGATGGGTCGGACTAGGAGTTTCAAGATGAAGAGATCTGAGTTGCGCAAGGCATGATACACTCTCTGGAATCTCCAGCAGCGATTCTGCCCCTTCCACATGCAGCTGCCGCAGCTGAGGCAGAGAAAAGCCGATATCATGAGGCAGGTGCTCCAAGGACTTGGCACGTGAGATGTGAAGAACGCGGAGGGATGAAAGGAACCGGAGAAAGAGTGGAAACTCGGTTTGTTCAGAGCTGAGGCGCATCTCCAGGTGCTCAATCCGAGAGAGGCAACGGCTGCTGGCTAGTGCGTCCATGACAGTAACCTGAGTTAACCTCAAAATCCTCAGATTTGGGGTCGTTGACATGTCAGGCAGAATGACGCTGCTGGTGTCATTTCCCAATCTCAAGGTTTCCAGCGACCGTGGCAAAGTTTCCAAAGGTTCCTTTGAGAGATCACAACCCGTCAGATCCAGCTCCCGCAGGCATGAAAGGTATCCCATGGCTCGCGGTGCAGAAGCGAGTTTGTAACATTTTTTAGCCTTGAGAGTCTGTAGGCGGCTCAGCTGAGTGATGGATTCTAGCAGTTCTGTCAACTCCTTGCACCAGCTCAATGTCAACTCTCGCAGGTCACTCAGCTGGCCTGTACCCTCTGGAAGGTGAAAGATGGGACAGTCTGAGATATCAATCCGTGTAAGAGAAGAGAGACGACTGAATGACGACGCCAGCAGTTGCAGGGAGGCACATCTGCTCAGCACCAAAATGCGGAGGCTGCTCAACTTGCCTATCTCCTCTGGGATTGAAGTCATCATTGCTTCCCTGATGCTCAACGAGTGAAGAGCAGTTAAGCTGGAAATTGCTGCAGGGAGGATGTCAATGCCCCCACAGTCCATGACCAGCTTCCGAAGCCCGGTGAGTAACCCAATAGAATCCGGAAGTTTCCTCAGCGTCTAGCTTCTCAACACTATGGACTTCAGCCTTGAAAGATTTCCAAGATTTTCAGGTAGGCTGGATATACCGCAGTAGGAAATTGTGAGAATCTCCAAGGTGCTGATGCTTGTGAGGGAATCTGGCAGCTCAGTCAAATCTCGGCTTTCGGAAAGGCAGAGTTCGAGAAGCGTCGGAAATCGTTCGCCAAGATCTTCAGGTAAGATGTCCGAGACATGGGTTAGCAGCAGACGTTGAAGGCAGAAGAACGGTAATTCCGACGGAAACATTGAAGGGAAATCCGTCGACCCGTGCACGAATCCCAGCGAACGAAGCGTCGACAATTGGCCAAATGAGAAATTCCCTTCAAAATCGTGGAACGATGTCTCTCCTGGAAAGAACAGACTGGTCAGATTTGGAAGGCTGATTAATGGCGACATCTGATGCAGTCGCATGTCCAACTTTTGAATCGAAAGCTTCGTGAGAGAAGATAGATTGGCGAAGTTGGGATCCTCCAGAGGCAGTATTCCCCCCAGTGAGAGCGTGTGCAGGCGCGTCAACTGGAAGAAGGAAGAAGGAAGATTCGTTGTCCGATGAAGACACTGCAGTGTCAGCTGCTCCAAGCGGCGACAATGGCGGAAGAGACTATCCAGGCGAGGTGCAGTGACGGGGTGGTCCGAATCTTCAATGGAAGTCGTCGGTTCCTCGTCATACTTGAGGACTTCGTCGAAAGCAATGCCTGTGCCGACATAAAGAACAGTTAGCTTCGGAAAGGAAGAGGCGAGAAAGGCTAGAAAATCGTTGTCGATCATTTCCATGCTTCCTTAACTCAAGTGCAGGTGAGTGAGATGCGGAAAGGTCACCAAAACGCGTTTCAGATCCTGGCGAGAAACCAGCCGATCTTGTAAAATGTGAAGCGTGGTGACGGATTCGTGTGCGAGCTCCCGCCAGCGACGGCAAACGGAGGCGATGAGGAGAGCGTGAGCGACATTGGCAGATGCTGGAGGCGTCGTAAAATGTGGATCAGGGCCTGGATCTGGTCCGTTCCATGGATAAGCGTACTCGGAGAGAGACAATGAAGTCGTCGGCCGGAAAGCATCAGAATACCAGAAGATCCTGACAAGAGCATCGTCAGGAAGACAATGGATGCTTGTGGAAGACATGTCCTATAGTTGACCTGCGAGGGCTCGGATTTCGAATCTCGGAAACAACTCCCTACTCTTGTGAGACCACCTTAGGAGAGGAATCTATAAGACAAGGAATCAAGATAAGAACACAACGGGAGATTTCAGGCCTGCTTTTCTGGACAATGCAGCTTCTTACTGTTAGGACCAATGTTGTCTGAATCAATCCAGCATGTACAGAGCAAGAGCAGAGAGCAGAGAGCATAGTGTAACCCACTAAATCCCGTTTGTGTGACGGAAGGCCAGAGAGCAGGAACGCGAGCAAGCAATCAACGGAGCAGGGCTGCGTACTTTGCTTCACCTGGGTCGAATGTGCGTGTAGGGAGGGGGAGTCGAACCGTTGTAAGTTGTTTGTAACCCGCTGTTCTCGAGATTTCGGTGGGACTCCGCCATCCTGGCACCACGTCATGCTCCTGTCCTCCTGACACTGTGAGAGCGACGAAACGACTGCATTGTACGATTTCATAGTGAGCACATTGATTGTGTAAGGATTTCCAGAATCCTTACTGAGGCACTCGTTAGCGAGGCCATCCCGAGGGTCACACGACGAACCTGTCCTTCCTATTTCGTCGCACCGAACCACCCCCGAGTCGCCTCCGCACCAATCGCATCCATCACCGAGCCATCCTCGCCCAACCTCCCCGCCTTGCTAGGACTTCCCCTATTTACCGTATGGCCCCGGATATAAGCGCAGGCCTATTAAAAGCGCATGCGCTTGTATCTGGAGCAATGCGCTTATGGCCGATCCTCAATTATAAGCGCACCCCTTATAAAACCCTGATATATTATAAGCGCATGTGCAATTTTTTTTATTTTTTCATTAAAACGGTAACGAATCTCAGTTTTGCAGCGAGGCCACAACCCATTTTCGCTTACATTGACTTTCGAAGACCTCTCACATCCTGCGCGTCCAGTCAGCACGAGCTGGCACGCCCTCAAAGTGAGGTGTTACACTGTATTTTGCCTCTGGGCGCTCGCAAAGAATCGCCCGCGCGCGATTTTGACATGTGACTTTCTACAATTTCGATTCGATTGAAATCTGAAGGATGAGATGTAGAATTTGGGGCATTGAAATATATATTTGTATTTGTTATATTATAAGCGCATGCGCTTATAAATTTTACTCAATTATAAGCGCACCCCCCAAAAAAACACTGTTTTATTATAAGCGCAGGTGCGCTTATATCCGGGGTAATACGGTAGGCTTCGTCACTTCCATTGTACCGGTATCATCATTCAGTAATTCGGTAATCAGTTCATTCTCGTTATTCGATATTCTGCGCACTCTGCAAGTTCATTCATAACAGATTGGTATTGTGAAGAATGACTTGGGAATTTGGAACAACCTACTGGTATTTCCCCAACATTGTAGCCTTCTCTCAAACGTTCTAGTGATGGGACACGTGAAAAATCAGGCTGCCCAGTTCACCATAAATGAGTTGCTGCAACATCCAGGAAGTGTCACGTTCCATAATGAATGACCCCCTAATTTAGGGCATCTATACAAAGCAACATTTTCCACCTCTTCGAACCAGGAGCAACGCAACCGTGAAAACATAAGGCATATCTTCAAAAACAGCAAGTCACCACCACCTCTTCTCCATCTTCTTTTTGAGCTGTGCTGCCAAGTCACTGAACTCAGCTGTATCTGCCTCCAGCTCATCCGCCATGTCGTTCAGTTTCTGCCATGCAAGCATTGGAGCAAGACATGAGCGAATTTGACGTGGGATGAGAGACGTGAGTGAGAGCTGGAAAGTGAAGGGAATGTAGAAAAACAGAAGCGGTGGAGGGAATTGGAAGAGAGAGCTAGGGAATAACTGCAGGCAAACAAAAGTAGAGCGCCCTACATGTTGTGGATAGCATGAGATAGGATGGATGGCATGAAACAACGTACACTGATCTTCTCTCCTCGTTCCACCAGCTTGTTCCTTGCATCAGCTGCTGCAGCCCCTGCTGAGCCAGCAGATGGCTGCATGAGACACACGTGGGACACATGAAGAACATGTGAGACATCTGAGGAAGGTGAGAGAGACATGAGGAGCAGGTGAGAGCGATGAGGAGTAGGCCAGAGACATGAGCAAAACGTGGAGCAACAAATTAAGATGGCATTGCCCTGGAAGAAGACCCCCAAGGGAAACACAGAAATGTTACAAGGTGCGAGATAGCACTGTCAAAATGGATATCACGGTGAAGCCAAATCTGTGTGGAAAGTGCCTAGCACTCACGAGCTTCGATTTGTAGTTGTGTGCTGCTTTGATATCGGCCACTGATCGCTGCTTTGGCACCACTGGCTCGGGCTCCTTGGCTGCACGGGTTGGTGTGTGGGAGGCACGGACAAGAGGAACGTGTGAGAGGAGAGGGCAAAGGGGGACGTGTAAGTGGATATGTGAGAGGAGATGCTGCGTTGGCACCACTTTGATTGCCCTGTGGCTTGGGTTCCTTGGCTGCACTGCACAGGAGGACATGTGAGAGGGAAGGGTGATAGGGAACGTGGAGTAACGGGAAAATGGTGAACGAGGATGTGCTACGGGAATTGCAAAAGGGCTACGTGTTAGAGGGGAGGCTGTGTAGGAGATGCAACGTGTGAGGGGCAAGGGCGAATGGGGGTGCTTGAGAGGCGAGGAGAAAAGGTGGACATACACGAATTGTAAACGAGAGCCAGCACTGACTGTTCGAGGACTTAGAACGAGAGACGGGATACCGAGAACGAGGCCTAGGACGAGCACTGACCACTAGAAGAGGCGCTGCTGCTGGTGCTGCTGCCTGAGAACCAGCCGAAGAGACCACTGCTGGATTTGAAGGAGTCTGGTAGTGGGATGGTAGGACGAGTGGGACGGCGGGATGAGAGGGATGGCAGGATGACAAGGATGAGTGCAAGAGAGAGGGGGCGAATAAGCAGGGGGGAAGAAGAGAGGAAAAAGCCGGATGTAGAAAGTGCTGCTGGGAAGAATAGGAGACTGGAGATGGGATGGAGGGGTGTGAGTGGGGAGAGAAAGGGTGGAGAGCGATTGAAAGAGATGATGAGAGACTACTTCTTAAAGAAAAACGGGAAATGTGGAGTGTGCTTTTGCTGCTGATGCTGCTGCTGCTCCAGCTTTTGCTACTTAGCTCTTCTCACCTGAGCGTCCGAGCCCACTTCCCAGACAGCCCACACACACGCCACTTTCCATCTCACCACCAAACACATAGCCACGCTGTTACCCAGGCACCCCTAGCTCCTTCTCTCTCACCTGACGTGGTAACCACAGGGTTGCGGTCGAGTTTCTTGGCCATGCCATTGAGCAGCTCCTTGAGCACGCCGTCAAACTCGTCAAACTCCACAAACCCACTCTGGTCCTCGTCCGCCTTGCTAAACACCCGCGCACACAGCTCCTCCGCCTCCCCTGGCGTCAGCAGCTGAACCTCGAATGAAGACGCGTATTTCTTGAACCCCAGGGTGATCTCGGTGCGAGAGAGCCGTCCTCGTTTTAGGATGTCCCACTCCATGAACAGCTGGCTCGCCACGGCGTCAAAGCGCTGGCGATCGCCCGTGAGCTGCGGGGGAGGATGGGATCAGAAGGGGAGAGGATGGGAGGGGAGGACGGGGGACATGGAGCAAGCGGAGCGGATTGTAATCGTCTGCCTTTAGTTTGTCTTGTTTCAATGGCTGGGTCAGCCCCTCTGTCGGTCTCCTTGGCCCTCATCCTCAGGTGGTTCTTCAAGTCGACAGAAGATGTCTTTGTTGGGTTCTTGGTTCTTTTTTTCTATGGTTGGGTCAGTCTCTTTGGTCCCCACCCACCCGCCCACCCACCCCTCGATCGACCCACCTGGCACACGAAGGAGCCGGTGAAGACGGGTTTCTTCTCGGCTGACAGAATGATGGGGCGCTAACAGCACGTTTGCCGTACTGCAAGGTAGTTGGCGCCCCAAATCACACACTAGCCACGCTGGTAAGCAGGAGCCTCTCCATTGACCCACCTGGCGCACGAAGGAGCCGGTGAAGACGGGTTTCTTCTCGGCGGAGAGGATGATGGGGCGGCACGCAAGCTCCTCTGAGAGCTCCTTCACCATGTCCCTCAGCATCAGCTCAAACTCCCCCTCGTCCACCTGCAGGTCGCTGCCTCCGTACTTGCCTATCACTCTTGACAGCAGCGCGTCCACTTCCAAGTGGGCTGTGATGTGAAGGGGGGAGAATGAAAATGGAAAGTGGTGGCGAGAGGGGAGGATTTGGAATCCGTTGCTCGAGTGGCTGTTGAGAAAGCCAGAAAGATCGCTCACAAAGTAACGAGAAAAGCCTTCTTTGTCTCACCTGAGGGCGGCACGAGGCCGAGGGAGACGAAGGCGGGCTTGAGCTCGAGGCGAGAGAGTGTGCCGCTGCCGTCCTCGTCAAACTCCTTGAAGATGTCACACGCGATCTCCTTGAACTGCTGCGGGTTGTCAGCCAGTTCCCGCAGCACCCCGCCATCGTACACCTCCACCACCACGGGTTTGGCTGATCAAGGAGGGGGAGGGGAGCATGGGGAGGGAAATAAAGTCCTTCACCTGATCGCCTGGCGCTGAGGGTTGTCCGCTAGCTCCCGCATCACCCCCCAGTTGTGCACCTCCACCACCACGGGCTTCGCTGATGAAGCAGGGAAGCGGGGGGATGGGGGGGAAGTGAAATCCTTGCACAGATCACCTCACCGAGTTGTCTCCCAGGTGTTTCAGCACCCGCCGTCGCACACTTCCACCACCACCGGCTTGGCTCATCAAGGAAGGGGTGTCCCTTCCTGCTAGTGAGAAGTGAGAGAATGGGGAGGGAAGTGAGAATGTCAGCTGCTCGCCTCTCCCGCTGTCTGCTAGTTCCCTCAGCAACCCCCCTCGTACACCTCCACCACCACCGGCTTGGCTGGCAGAGAGGAGACGAGGAGGGGACGGGCGAACATGGGGGTGGGGAGGAGGGAACAGGGAGCAAGGAGCAAGGAGAAAGGAGCACGGAGCACGAAGTGAATTCCTTGTGGTTCTTTTCAAGATGTCGCTTGCCGTCTCCTTCCGACCAGATCCATGCTTCGTGAACGCCTCTCAGGCACTTGAACTGCTTCTTGCTTTCTGAAGCGAGGCCCTCGGGTACTACTAAGGCAAAGGGGGAGGGGGGTGGATCTTTGGGGGGCGATCCCTGGAACGAGTCTCCACTCACCTTCCGTAAATCCTGATCAGCGAATTTTGCACGAAGAAAATGCATATCGGGTCGATTGCTGTGAGGAGTGTGAGAGTGAGATGGTGAAATGTTGTTCCTGATGCACGAATCACAATAGGAACAGCCACCGTACGCCACTGCACGGGCACGCGCCACGTCAACATACGTCACGTCGCCGTATGCTCGTCGTTTCCTGGGGCATACGAGAACGTTTAATTTGGTCTTGGTGCAGAAGTCAATAAACGCTCGATGCACATTTGATTTACCTCGCATTCGATATGCGTCACATTGGCGCTGTCTCGTTTTGATGCGATTATCAGAAAAAAATATGAAAATGTCGATGAATGTCACGGTGGGAAGAAGTGGGAAGGAGAGACCGGTGGTGCTTACTTTCGAGCTCCTGAGAGACGGATTTTAAGAACTCTTTGGAAATCGTGATGAACGACTCTCGGTCGACCTCCTCCGTTAAGTTGTCCGCCATTAGCGTCGTGAACAATCGATCCACTAACTCGTCTCCTTCCGCCGTCGTTCCCGCAGGCGGTAGTCCTAGGAGCGTCCCGAATCGCACTAATGCGGGTTTAAGCTCCGCGCGGGAGAGCTTCCCGCTCTTGTCGTCATCCAGGAGATCGAAGTACTTGTTCAAAAATGCGCTAAATGCCGTCTCGTCGTTGAGTAGCTTCTTAATCTTCTTCCCATCGAGATAGCTTCCTTTTGACAATGATCGCTGTAAGAACGCTGGCTTTTTGAATGCCTTCATGGCGACAACCGAGAGTGAAGGAGAGGGTAGTGAGAGGGAGACCGCTCTTAAAAAACAGCGCGATGAAGCGTCAGATTAGGGAGAAAGCACCTCGAATCTGTACATGGAAGTAATCAGGCAGACTGAACGTTATTATCAGAACTGAAGGTAGAACTAAATATGTGTGACATGGCACCGTACAGGCTTTTTCTGGTTCAGTACGATTCAGCAAGTTTCCACACGGTAAAACGCGGTTCATACTCCTGCACTCTCTGGACCGTAACGCACCCGACGAAACCGAGGTAAATCTCGACTGGCCGGGGGACGCCTGCTGGACTGGAAATCTCGATGTTGCCGAGAAATGTGGAAGGCAGCAATGTCCTAAACGGTGACGAGCTCCAAAGGTGCAAAAGCCGGTGGCCATGTCGACTTCACACCGTACTCAACCACTCAAAACAAAGCGTAACCATACCAGGGTATTCTCAACCATCTTAACCAGAGTACTTGCTGACGTAGCTTCTCAATCACTTGCGCTGTTAGGCCACACACCTTCAGCCAAGGAGGTCAAGTGCCCAGGTGTTAGCCAATGGATGCTTGCCAGGTCTGTCAGCCGTGTGAAGTAATAGGTGCCACGCGAGCTTTTTGTCCTTTTCGGGTGCCCCTACATCATGGCCTGTGGTCCCAAGGGGCCATGCCAGCCATGTCATGCTGGCACCATACGGTCTACTATTCTGCTGGCGGAAGCGCATTTTGGGTGCTTGACATGACATTTGTAGGCCAGTCCTCCTCAGTGGTTGGATATGCCAGAATTTAAAATCATACGCTTTATAAAGCTTATTTTCTTCCAGTAGGAGATCATTCCGCTACATTCCTGTCACAGCAAAATCGTCGATGCTTAGCACAAAACTGAACGCCAACAATGTGAGATGGTGACAGTGACACCATTTCACGGGGTTCAGAACGGTATGCTGTACATTCTCGTGGTTTCGAGTAGTGCAGTGAGATGCAGGGACTTCAGAAAAAAACCCTCGCCGTTCACTTCAGTCCACCACATGTATCGCGGTCCGCAATCCCTATCACCTCTTCTTCAGCAGATTCTGTGACACCCCTTCACTGGCCCGACAATGTCGCCGGCGCTCTTCAAGCACTCCTGGCTGTGGAACAACCCCCCTTTTTAACATCACATCGCATTCCGATGAATTTGACCACGATACGGTGTCACGTGGCGTTACACTCGCTCTCGCCGTTACAATCTCGTTATGAGACGTCTCAAAAACCGTTACGATTCATCGAACCGCAGCGCACATGCCGCTGCTCTTGCGGCCAAGAATCGACGCCGCAGCGACGATCGGCACCGAACGCGGAGAGGCGGCTGTTCAACGGCGAAAAGCGTCCCACGTCGTTTCTCGGATGGAGATCGCAGACCTCGCGATTACTGAATAAGTCGCAGCCACTGTGTCGCAGCCGTCGCCATCGCTGTCGCCGGGGAGAATGGCAGGCGGCCGCGACGGCAGGGGACGGAGAGCGGACAGGAGGAGAAATGGGAGGTGGGGGAAGGGGAAGGGGAGGGGGAAAGGCGGATGGCGGATTAGGGTTGGCGCGGAGGGTGGTTGAGGAGCTTCCGGATGGGCGGAAGCACGATTTCGCTACAGTGCAGCACTGCGAGGACTTTTGGCTTATAGTGAGGCACCTGGTAAGGAGGCATTTGGTTGAAACGCACTCTGTCTGTCGTATGCAAGTACTGAACTCATTTCCCTCGGAATTCCTCCCCATCTTCCTTCCACCAATTCTTTCCATGTTCTCGTAGATTTACTCCTGCTCCCCTCAATTCCTTTTCTCTTCTCAACCCCCCTGCTCCCCACAATCACCACTGTTCCGCCCGATCACCCCTGCTCCCCCCCAATCCCCCCTGCTCCTCCAAATCTCCCCCTTTTTTCTCGATCCCCCCTGCTCCCCCCAGTCCCCCCCTTGTTCTCGATCCCCCCTGCTCCCCCCAACACCCCCCCCCCCTTTTACTCAATCGCCCCTGCCTTCCCCAATCCCCCCCCTTTGTCTCGATCTCCCCTGCTCCTCTCCTTGCGCTAGATGCCGTTGGCATTCCACACGCCTGCTCCAGGCGCAGATGGCTCTTCAGGTGATTCTTCAGGTGAAATGTCAAGTGGCACATTAGACAGCGACAACCTGAGTGCTGCGGAGAGGCTGCAGGCGCTGAAGCTGAGGCTGCAGCAGAAGCACAGAGCAGCAGAGGGGACAGGAGCAGGTGGGAAGATTAATAATGGCCATGGGGGAACGAGGATGGATGATGCTTATGGGAGCAGCAGAGGGGGTGATGGGGGTGGGAGGAGTGATGGGAGCAATGAAAATAATAGGAGCGATGCTGCGAAGAAGAGATACGATTTCGTGCAGTATCCACTGATTCGGCTTATTCACCGCACTCGGGACTGCTCGCCTGTCACAGAAAAGCTCCTGGGCAGCGTGAGTTTGGATCTAGTGGCGGATATGGCCGGCAAACTCACTGACGGCACCGGCAGCATCACTGCAGTGGTGGCCCCCCAGCTGGGGGCCCTGCATGACGTCATCCTCACCACTGAGGAACCTTCTGAGAAGCTTCCAGCTTCTGCTGGAGCTGTGGGGGGAGCAGTGGGGGGCGCTGTGGGGAAGATGATGGGGGGGAAGGTGGGGGAAGGGGTTGGGGGACTGGGGGGGACATTGGGGGGAGCGCTGGGGGGAGCGTTGGGGGGATTGATGGGGGGAAGGCGGGCTGCTGTTCCTGCTGGTAAGTCGGTGCGCAGTAGAAGAGGAGGGGTAAATGGGGCTGACAGCAACAGCAGCAGTACAGGTGGCGGTGGCAGCAGCAGTGGCAGCAGCAGTAGTCGGGGCAAGGAGCTGGACGGCATTCTTCGTCCTACTAATGGGCCGCGCGTGCACGTGCTGTGCAACGCACGTGTGGTGCAGATGCCGAGGGAGCGAGTGGAGCAGCTTGAGACGTGCCCCTGCCTGCCGGGAATAGCCGTACCTGTCATGGTTAGTACCCTGTAGGTGACTTTTGAGACGTCTCAAAAGTTGCCTGCCAGGGATAGGTGTACTTGTCATGGTGAGTACCCTGTAGGTGCTATGTGTGTGCTACACCTGCTAGTGAATGGGTGCATTTGTGCAACATACGTGTCGTTCAGATGCCGAGGGAGTGAGTGGAGCAACTTGAGACGTGCCCTTTCTTGCCTGGGATAACGCTCCCTATCACAGTAGGTAGGTAGTATGGGTAGTGCTGCAGTGGTAGGCACTGGTTAGTCCATCACGTATGGAGGCGGAATTGTTGGCTGGTGTCTATACTTTTGAGAATTCTCGAGAGTGATTTCAAGATGGACCAGCCACTTTCAACTCCGCCTCCATTGTCCCCTTTCAATTGCCTCCAACTACACATGTTAGCCCAACTCAGAATCTAATCCTGGCCCTCGCATCCCTTCCGTTACCCTCTCACTGTGTGCGTGTCATGCCTCATCATGTGAACCTACTCCTCGTCACTCATGGTTGGAAGGGCAGCAGTGCCAGAGAAAAGCTTTATCAAGAAAGAAAGAGAGTAAAAAGTACCCTCAGTGCGTGTCTCTCTTGCTCCCTCCCACACCCCTCTTCCCCCCATCCACTTTCGCCGTCCCCTTTTTTCCCCCCCTCTTGTACCTCCCCTCTTCTTCCCTCCCCTCTCCTCTCCCCCTCTCCTATCCTGCAACAGAGACCCCCGTGGGTGCGTGTGATGGCACACGACGAGAACCAACAGCAGCATGTGTATCTGGTATGTGTAAACAGTATGAATTGAGCTGTAGCATGCGGTATGCAGCGACTTTTGAGTCGACTCAAAAGTCACCTCTGCAGCAGCAGCATGTGTTCCTGGTACGTGTAATAAGTATCAATTGAGCTGTAGCATGTGGTATGTATGCAGCACGCGTACTTTGGGTGAGTATCGAGCAGCAGCAAGGTATGGAGGGTTGAGAATCCTCAAAAAGGGAGGATCAGGATGAGACCCACCGCCGACCCACCAGCCGTCAGAATAATGTCAGAAGACAAAGGGAGGATCAGGATGAGACCCGCAGCACGTTTGAACATGAACGTCTATTGAGGCGCCTCAAGACACGTGTGTGTAGTACATACATGCTATACATACATGCAGCAAGCAACACATGAGAGCATGTGCGCAGTGTATATGCTCCATGCATGGTACCTACCAGGTGTGGCATGGCGATGCATGTAGCCTGTGTACCTCGCAATGCACCATAGCCTTGCGTACATATTGGTGCGACTTTTGAGAATTCTCAAAAGTCACCTGTAATATATATCCCACCCTACGATCATCCTGTTGTCACCCCTTTCAACGCCTTAGACCCCCCTCCGCTCCCTCCCCTCAGCCTGTCCCATCCATCCTCTTGCTTCCCACTCCGCAACCCCCTTACTCCCTGTGCAGTTTAGGGGAGCAGCAGCGCGCTTGGTGCTTCGAGCCATGGACCACTGCCACGGCAGGCGGCTGCTGGACGTGCGTGCATTCATTCATCCCCTTGTATCCACCCTGGCAGTTCAAGGGAGCAGCAGCAGGTGCATTCATCCACCCCGGCAGTTCAAGGGAGCAGCAGCGCTCGGTTCTTCGGGCCATGGACCACTGTCACGGCAGGCTGCTGCTTGACGTGCAGTCACCTCCCTCACTCACTTCCTCACTCCCCTCGCCTTCCTCACTCCCATGAACCGCCCTTAACCACCCCGGCAGTTCAAGGGAGCAGCAGCATGCTTTGTGCTTCGGGCCATGGACCACTCGCACGGCAGGCTGCTGCTGGACGTGCAATCACCCCCGCCTACCTCCCTCATTCCCCTCACCCTGCTCACCGCCCTTAACCGCCCTCAACCGCCCTGCAGTTCAAGGGAGCAGCAGCCCGGTCCATTCTTCGAGCCATGGACCACTGTCACGGCAAGCTGCTGCTGGACGTGCAGTCACCTCTCTCTGCTCCCCATCGCCGTCAGCAGCAGCAGCAGCAGCAGCAGCGCCTGAAACAGCAGCAACAGCCAGAGGAACAGCAGCAGCAGCTGCGGAGGCTTGAGGCTGCTGAAGGCACCACCAGCTGCATGCCCAGAGCCGTCCCTCCCCGCATGGACAGCGATCGCTGCTTCGCAGCGTACCATGAGGCAGGGCATGCTCTTGTGGGGGCGCTGAGTCCGCTTGCTCGGGTGGGTGAAATAATGAGTGGGTGCAAGAGAGAGTGAGAGAGTGCGGTACGAATCCACCCTTACCCGCATAGACAGCGGTCGCTGCGTTGCGGCATACCATGAGGCTCTGAGTCCATGAGGCATACCATGAGGCTCTGATACCATGAGGCTCTGAGTCCATGAGGCTCTGATACCATGAGGCTCTGAGTCCCCTTGCTCGAGTGAGTGAGAGTGAAGGAGTGAGTAAGTGGCGTCTTGAGGCTGTGGAAGGCACCTCTTGCATGCCCAGATCTGTGTGAGCCTGGCTCCATACTTTGGGCATGTTTTAGAGTCGACTCAAAAATAACCTCTTGCATGCCCAGATCTGTGGAAGGCACCTCTTGCATGCCCAGATCTGTGTGAGCCTGGCTCCATACTTTGGGCATGTTTTAGAGTCGACTCAAAAATAAGGGCGTGTTACATTTTTCATTGTTTTCGTCCGGACGGCCAAACGTCCGGACGATTGTGTGGTTACGAAACTCGTTAAATCTCGGCAGTGAGTTCGTCAGGGTCTAAACGACGTCGCTTTCTTCGTATTGCATCCTTACGACATCGTATTAGTCGCAACGTGACCGAGCGACGTCGCAATCTTCGCACGCGTCCGGACAGTCGTCCGGACTTTCAGCGACTTCGAAAAATGTAACACGCCCTAACCTCTTGCATGCCCAGATCTGTGGAAGGCACCTCTTGCATGCCCAGATCTGTGTGAGCCTGGCTCCATACTTTTTGCAAGGGTGAGAGCATTTCATTTCATCTCATCCCATGCCATGCCATGCCATGCCATGCCATGCCATCCCATCCCATCCCATCCCATCCCATCCCATCCCATCCCATCCCATCCCATCCCATCCCATCCCATCCCATCCCATCCCATCTCATCCCATCCCATCCCAACCCATCCCACCCCGTGCCACCCCGTTCCACCCCATACCTCCATCGGCCAATCAGGTGGAGGGGGTGTATCTGGAGGACGAGGGCCAATCAGCAGCGCCGGGAGGGCCCTACCGGCCAATCAAGTACTGGGGGGGAACGGACATCGTGTGGCGGGGGGAGATTGAGCCAATCCCGTTGCGACAAGTGGTTGTTCACGCCATGGCCGTGTGGCTGGCTGGCATGGTAAGGGTTGGCTTGAGGTGGCAGGCAGGCCTACAGATAGCACGCACGCACACACATGCATGCACCCACATACGCGTACACATGCAAGCATGCCAGCGTGCGACAAGTGGTTGACCGACGCCATGGCTGTGTGGCTAGCTGGCGACGAGTGGTGAGGGCCCGTGCCCTGAGTGCCCAGCCAGGCACGTGCATGTTAAGGCCTGGCTGTAGGCGGCATGTGCATAAGTAGCAGGCACATGCGCCGCGCGTACACATGCATGCATGCCGGCATGCGACAGGTGGTGGTTCATGCTATGGCTGTGTGGCTAGCTGGCATCGTGAGGAGTGGCCGGAAAGTGGCAGGCATATAGATAGGACACACTTACGCATATACATGCATGCATGCTGTGGTGACAAGTTGTGGTTCACACCACGGCTGTGTGGCTAGCTGGCATGGTGAGGAGTGGCTGCAAGTGGCAGGCATATGGATTTTTGAGACTTCTCAAAAGGCAGATGGATAGGCATGTACATGCATGACTGTATACACATTCGCAGCATGCCCCTGTGACTTTTGAAGCGACTCAAAATGTTACCGTTGGAGGAATCGTCTCCAAGCCTAGCGGCTTGTTCACAAATGTTTTGTATACAATGCAACACGTTGTCTTTGCCCCACGTCCCTTGCGTCGAGAATTGGTTTGGGCATGCATGCATGCACTGGCAGAGCTTTAAAGCGTCGTAATAATTGTGTGCTTGCCTGAATTCGTTTCTTTTCTTTTATCCTTGCACTTCTATTCTCCCTATTTTACTGCTCGTTCAACTCCTTCATGCCTCAGCACTCGGCAATGTTTCTCCTCTCTCCTTCTCTCCACACCAGGCAGCAGAGGAGTTAATGTTTGGCCGAGTTGATTATTTCACTCGATCCGACGGCTGGTACTCATTCTCAGATGATCTTGCAAATGGTATGTACTTTTATTAGTTTCATTGTTGCATTTGCGTTGCATCTCATGTTCCATCTTTGTTTCCCCCTCAACCCCCCTCCAATTGTTTCTCCCGCTTTTCTCCCCCTGTACTCTTGCGAAACATTTTTCCTAAGCACCCCTACCCTACGTATCTTGCTTTCCCTCCTTTCCTCTCTCCTCTTCCCCCCGTCTCCTTGTCCCATCACATCTGCTCCGTTCCTGCGCCTGCGCTCTTTTGCCCTCCCATCTGCCCCCTTGCCCACGCCATCAGCTGCTGCGCTCGCCACGGCCTTTGCTCTCATCTGCCGCGCTCCAGAGGTGTGGGGTGCTGCACCCACCGCACCACAGGGGGAGGCGATACAGGCAAAGGCACCACAGGTGGGAAAGAATCAAGCGAGCAGTCAATCTGAAACCGAGTTCCAGCAACAACAGCAGCAGCAACAACAGCAACAGCATCAAGAACAGCTGCTGCAGCTGCTGCTGCAGAGTGCCATCCACACGCCGCGCATCACAGGCTGGCGTGTGCCCTCCTCCGCTGCCTTCCCTGACCTCTTTGGTGCCGGGCCGGACGACCTTAGAGCCTGGCCTGAACCCCTGGAGATGAGAGGTGGACAGGAGGGTCTGAGGGGAGGGATGGAGGAAGGCAAAGCAGAAGCAGCAGCAGGAGCAGGAGCAGGAGAAACAGCAGGAGCAGGAGAAACAGCAGGAGCAGCAGCAGCGGCAGCAGTGAGACGAGTAGGGAGGGGCCTGGAGATGCCAGGGGTGGGAGCTCATGAGCAGAGGGTGCTGCAGGTGGTGCAGGAGGCAATGACACTGGCATCTTCCACTCTCCGGCAGCATGAGAGTGCCCTGCACGCCATTGCATGGTGCCTTGTGGATGCTGGGGAGGCGAGTGAGGGCGAGATCGCTGCTGCTGTCGCTGGTGCTGTTGTTGCTACCGGTAGTGCCAGTGTGAACACACACCACAAGGCTGTACATCCAGCTGCTGCAGGATGACTCCTTGAAGGCAGTGTTGCAGTTGGTGCAGGAGGCAATGGCCCTGGCTGGCGTGCTGCTATGTTGGAATATACGCTCAGACCCATAAGCGTATGCGTATATACGCTTGCGTATATACACAAAACGCTATACGCACGCTAATACGCTATACGCACTCAGAATTTTTTTGGGGCTGCCCGGGAAAAAAATCGAAAGTGTACGAGAAGATGCGGATTCTCCTGGTGAGCATTTCGCCGAAGTCGAAATGCAATTCGGCGGTCTAGGGGAGCGGGAATGTGCTTTTGAAGTATTCTGGTAGTTCCAACTTGACCTTTCGATTTGTACCGCATTGAAACCCATCCTACCTACAAACTCCAACCTGTCAAAAGTGTTCCCCCAACCACCTCACACTCACGCTACTTAGGGCGCATCACCTCGGGGCTGGAAGGCCCAAATCCGAACATACGTAACGAATTCACTGTACGAACAGTTTCCCGACGAGATCCGAACACAAATTTGAACACCCTGGTGAATGTGACAGCTCGAGACTAGAGGTGACAGCCTGTTCGAACATGCGACGTCGCCAAGTGTTGGACGGCTTCGCAAAACGTCGCAAGAAAATAATTCAGTCGTATGCCATTGAGTGGGCTCCATTTGTATTGGTGGGTTGAATTGGCGACACGAATTGGCCTTTGGGCAAGAGGCATGCGATTCGTGCTGAACGTGCGAGCACATTCTCGTTCATGGCGACGTCTGGCCTGGTCGCAAACGTTCATGGGCGACCCGGAAGACTGTGGACCAATCATATCAGTCGTTTGTGCGGAATTGTATGTCACCTATCCCAACCTGTTCGAACAAACGTGTTCGAACGTGCGGGATGATGAAAATCGTGCTTGAGGTGACAGCTCTGTTCAAATTGGCGAAACTGTGCTTCGCGACGTCACGATCACCACTACGAACATAGGCGAAACGAGTAACGTTTCGCCTGTTCGAACGAGTGTGTTGTTCGAACCGACAGGTGAAGCGCCCTTACCAGCCAGCCAGCCAGCCCAACTGCACTCGAGATTTCTACTTAACATTCCCGCTTCCCAACAACTTTCCTTCCAATTCCTACTTCTAGCGATCTACTCCGCATCCCACCGCAACCACCGTTCAGACTTGGGAAAAGGCTAGCGAGTCTTACTGGGAATTGGGTAGGGAGTACCTACCTTCCCGGATGTTGAGCACGCAGTTTTTTTCACCCTGCCTGGGAGGGTGTTTTCCCTGCCCGGAAAAGCGTATGCCCAATCTGACCCTTACGCGTATGGCGTATACACGTTAGCGTATATACGAAACGCAAATATACGCTAAACGCGTAAATTCCAACATAGGCGTGCTGCACTCTACGGCAGCATGAGAGTGCCCTGCACGCCATTGCATGGCGCCTTGTGGATGCTGGGGAGGCGAGTGAGATCGCTGCTGCTGCTGGTGGTGCTGTTGTTGCTGGTGCCAGTGTGAACACACAACACAAGGCTGTGCATCCAGCTGCTGCAGGGTGAGACCCTTTTTGAACAGTCCTGCAGGTGGTGCAGGAGGCATTGGCCCTGGCGTGCTGCACTCTCCGGCAGCATGAGAGTGCTCTGCATGCCATTGCATGGTGCCTCGTGGGTGCTGGGGAGGCGAGTGAGAGTGACATCGCTACTGCTGTTGCCAATTGTAACAATGAATACAAGGCTGTGGTCCCAACCCCAGCGGTTGCTGCAGCTGCAGGGTGATTGCTCTTGGTTGTTGCAGCTGCAGGGTGTGTCATCGGGGAATCCAGGTGGTTCAGGTGGCAATGGCCCTGGCGTCCTGCACTCTCACGCAACATGAGAGTGCTGGCGCCTCATGGGTGCTGGGGAGGCGATTGAGAG
This sequence comes from Closterium sp. NIES-65, assembly GCA_948144175.1. Taxonomy (NCBI): domain Eukaryota; kingdom Viridiplantae; phylum Streptophyta; class Zygnematophyceae; order Desmidiales; family Closteriaceae; genus Closterium; species Closterium sp. NIES-65. Next base: position 4,277,046 of record CANXME010002275.1, on the reverse strand, counting down.
TGTCAGTTCTGCTGCTGCTGGTGCCGTTGTTAACATGCAGCACGGTGTAAATTAACCTGCAGCTGCTCCTGCTGCTGCAGCTGCAGGGTGAGGTGATTCCTCTCAGTGTGCCAGTAGGGAGCGTAGGTGGTGCAGGAGAAGGAGCCAATACCCGTCCAGCTGATCAAGAGGCTTGCAGGTGATTCCTCTGCGTGCCATCGGGTGCTGTAGGTGGTGGCTAGTGAAGTTGTTGCTGTTGAGTCTCTTCACCAGGTTGGTGCATTGCTTCGTCTCTGACTGAATCTTGCAGTTGATTGTTCATTTTATAAAGAGCTCACACTTCCTGTCTGTAGCAGAAACCCATTGCGCGAACCCACGTAGCCTAAGCATTGCTGGAGAAGTACACAAATCGTTTGGTGGTGAACTGAATACCCTAATGCGTGCTTTTCGAATCAAAACACTTTCTTCAAGGTAAAAGGATTAACTGCGGCAACTTACTAGAGGGTACACTGACCAGAATCCGCACATGCATAATCTGGAACCTCCACTCAACAATGTGGAGAGCGTCCACGGCCTCGAGAGCGTCGAGACTTGAGAGTGTCGATGACAGCCTCCACAGCCTCCACTCCACAGCCTCGGTAGCGTCAATAGCGTCGAATCGACGGCCGAACCGGTAGTCTCGGCAACATGACGGCTTCGACAGCCTCGACAGCCTCGGCATTTGCTCTTCGGCCCAAACCAAATTCAGCTCTGCATCCTGGACATATAGTTGATTTCTAGGCACTGTTTGGTGGGCACTGAATTCCGCCGGTTTACGATTTTCCACGAATGGCCTGGGCGAGGCACGCAGAGCATTCCGTGCGGGGGAGGGGACCTTCGTGCATGACTCGATTCGCGACGAGGTGGGTGACCCCGTGTGAAACCTCTCTGGAGTGATGATGCTTCGTCGCCTGAGGTAACGCTCCCTTGTTCCTGGCTGCCTGAGGTGACGCAACCAGGCTCTGCTAGGTGGTTCGGTGTGATTCAAACGAAGCATAGGCTCCATGAGATTCCGAACCTGAAGTGCGGAACCTCGTTTAGGAACCTGCATGCATGCATGAATGATGATGGTTCGCGAGTCGTGATTGAGACTCTCAATGTGCATTACATGGGATCATTCTGCAAGAACTGCTGTTCGATAGTCCGACGCATCCACACAATTCCAGCATATAGGAGCCTCCCCCAGGTTCTAGCCTGGCCTGTAAGAACTGTTAAGACCAAAATCTGTAAGTGTGGCTTTCCAGTTTCTAGCTCGGGTCTTTTTTGTGTAAGACGAATTCGTGCTCTTACCTGCCAGTTAATCGCTCGAGACATGAGCTCCTCAGACATTAGTTGCCTTCCTGACGATGTTTTGATAAGAATTTTATGGAATTCAGACGTAACCATCCCCAGACCCGAAACCGCTGCTCGTTGGTCGACTTCTGTCCGTGATGATATTTTTTTACCGGACCCTGTTCCGTATTCTCCGCCATCCGCCAATGTCGCTCATGTTCTCCTTATTGCTTCTGTCTGTCGTCGCTGGCGTCGCATCGCACGTCAGTCCGTTACGAGCCTTCAAGTGTTGGAGAATCGCGTGGTTTCCCGCCAGGATCTCAAGCGTGTGATCGTGTCCTTCCCGGATCTCACTCATCTGCACTTGAGCAACAGGGGCATGGAAACCATTGATGATGATTTTCTGGCAGCTCTCGCCTCTTCGTGTCCAAATCTGACTACTTTCTATGTTGGTACAGGCGTTGCCCCAGGTGACTTCGTTTTGGGAAAATCACTGCACCCCATCACTGAAGATGGACTGGATTATTTCGTTCGACATTGCAGCCATCTGGAACAGCTCTCTCTTTACTGTCTGCATTACAAAACCAAGATTCCCAGCTCTTTCTTCCGACTGACCTGTCTACAGACGCTGACTCTGCGTGATGCATCTGCAATTGGGAATGACAACTTCACGGATCTGACCTCTCTTGTTGAACTTAGGATTGAAGCCCCATATAGCAGTATGAAGCTTCGCCAGTTGGCACCTTTGGCCCATCTCCCCAACCTCACCAGCGTATACTTTCCTGCTGATAGCTCGCTTGACATGGATGAAGACGAAGAGGGTTTTTCATTCTCGCAGTTGACATCTCTCCAGTCGTTGGAGTTCAACGGACATTCTATCATCTTCAATGTGCTTTTCGCATCTGGATTGCCATGCGTGCATCTGAAACGCTTGTTGCTAAGCGGCTGTACAGATACAGGTCTAAGAGGTGATTTTGGCAGACTATTCCCATGCCTCCAAGAGCTCATGATTTTCGCGAGCGTCGATCTGACAGAGCTGCCAAGTTCACTCACTTCTCTCAGCTGCTTGGAGGTGCTCATTGTCGCCTGCTGCTACAGTTTATTTAGCCTGCTTGAAGACATTGGAAATTTGCCGATGCTGAAAATCTTGGTGATTAGGGAGTCGGAGTTATTAAGACTGCCTGATTCCCTTGGATTGCTCACAGGGTTGTCTGCACTGTCGATAATGGGGTGTTCTGCCATTGTCATTCTCCCAGATTCAATTTCCTGCATGATTTCTCTCAAGTCTCTAACAATTGAAGAAGTTGGCTTGACATCGTTTCCGGAGGAAATAAGCGAGCTGAAAAATCTCCAGACCTTGGTTCTGAGCAAGATGAAGACGTTGCAGCAGCTCCCTTTGTCGTTTACTCAGCTTCCATCTCTGAAGCGGCTGGAAATCAGCAAGGTTGGAGTTATCAGTCTTCCACGGGGTATGGAGCAGCTTTCTTGCCTGCGGCATCTGATTTTGAGCCAGCGCAACGAGATGCTTGAGCTGCCCCAGTCCATCACTCAGCTGACCCGCCTTGAGACTCTCAAAGTGGAGATGTGTGTCAAGCTTGCATCTACACCGAGAACCATGGAGAGCCTCTCACGCTTGCAGCAGCTGTGTCTGAAGGGATGTCCGCTTCGAGAAGCTCCAATGTGTTTGCCTCATTCAATGAAGATCTTCAGTGTGGGCAATGACAGGGAGAGCATCATTCTCCCAGTTGTGCTAATGCCGCCTGGTCTTACGCAGCTGCACTTGAATAGGGTTATGCTGAGGGACGGGTTAGCCACCAGCAGCAGCCTCTCTCAGCTGGAGCATCTGGAGTTGCTTCTCGGTCCGGATCAAGAGAATCTCCCACTTCCACTGACTTTCCTCTCACGCCTCCGCACTCTCCACATTTCACATGCTCCATGTTTGCGAAGGCTCCCAGGTAAAATAGGCTCAGCGCTGCCTCAGCTGCGCCAGCTGCATGTGGAAGGAGCGAGCTGTTTGGAGAGTGTACCAGACAGTGTGACGTGGCTGCTGCACCTCACCTCTCTTCATGTTGAAGCTCCAAAGTTGGCTCACCTTCCTGATGGGATTGGTGCCCTGTCACATTTACGGGAACTGTGCCTGCGCAAGTGCTCTGCCATTAAACACCTTCCAGATTCCTTCGGTCACCTCTCCTGCCTGCATAAGCTGGACCTTTTTAAAAAGCCGATATGCAGCATCCCTTCCAGTTTCAGTCGATTGACAAGGCTGAGGGACTTGGATTTGGTAGGATGTCACTTGTTTAGACTCCTTACGCCACAAAAGGTGATGCAGGAGCTGTTGTAGCTGAAGCTACTGCGCAGTTTGCATATCAGCTATGGTGTGTTGGATGATGAGTCCGAAAACGTTGGACAGGGCGCTGGCTGGAGAATGAGTTACGAACTGTGGTGTGAAGCTTCAGGCTAAGGCTTAAGGAGTTTCTGTAGATCATTTACGTCCAATGTCTCAGATTTTGCTGGTTTCGTTTTGAACTGATGCTGGTAGATTGTGCTTTGAATCCACCACTATCTGAATGTTGCAACATCGCTCCAAGCTGTACCCATTCGCACCTCGATCTCTGTTCAGCCACCATTTGTTAACGTATCTGCCACTAATGGGTACTGTTATTCTGCATCTCTACCAACACTCCTTGGGAAATGGGGACATAGCGTGCTCCTGGAATTGCTGAAAACCCTAAAATGGATTTCACATGTTTGGCAAGTTGGAAACATGTCTGAATGAGCTTGTGCCACCATGATTTTTTTTCTTAACTTTTTTTTTTTCTTCTTCTTCTTCTTCTTCTCTGCAATCCCTAGCAACAAAAGACCATATGCCATACTGTTCAATCAGAACTATAACCGCCAAACAAGTGTGAACCGTTTGGAAGAGTTGAATGACAAGACCAGAAGAGAGGAGTGTCCAGCCTAAATGGCGTAAGATTATATGCATCAGATAAATGGAACGGCAAGTGAGTATCTGAATGGCATGAGACAATCCGCATGATATGAGATGGGACCGCTGGCATTTTTTTTTTTTGGATGGTATGCAATACTCTGGATGGCATGTGATGTTAAGGAAGGCATGGAGATAGGATGGATGAAGTGGGATGGACGGGATGGTACAGTATGTTTGCTAAGTTCAGTATCCACTAGAGTACAATTTACAAAATACACGAGCACTTGGGTAGACAAAGGTGCAACGCATCAAATGGAGTCTACCATCCCTTCCCTGTTTGGCGCCTTGTCAATCTGTGCACTTTCTTTCCCATGCACCTAGCATTTGCATGAACTGAGACACCTGAGTACTTCCGTTGCTCCTCCCTTCCTTTCTTAAACTCACACAAACCCCTTTATTCCCTCAACTGACTTCTATAAGTTCCAGCAACACCCTCCACATTGCTCACCCCCTCTCCTCCCCCATCCTGACTATATGATCGCAAACTCCTTTCTGTGAGCAGCAATCTTCTCCCTCTCTTCATCCTCCTCCCTCCTCTCTTCTTCACCCCCATCTTTTTCTCTCTCTCACTTTCATCTCAATCACCAGACCCTTAATCCACCATCAAACATTCTCTTCAGCTGATTTCTCACTCATATTACCTCCCCTCATATGTTCACAGCACTACAGTATCTGGAAACCAGGATACAGTTTGTATGAAACTAATTAACTTTAAACAGTGGTAGGTGCTTTTTCAGTAAACTCTTGCCTCTCTCACGCCTTCATGTGCAGCCAAGGGACCTGGGATAGTGGTGTCAAAGCATCTTCTCCTGCCACACATCCATTTGCACATTTCCCTTTGCCTTGCCTCTCACACGCCTTCCTGTGCAGCCAAGGAGCCCGAGACAGTGGTGCTAAAGAAGCTACTTTTCTCATTTGCCCCTTCTACCCTTTCCTCTGACTCTTCCGCCTTTGCTTTGCCTCTCACACATCCCCTTTGCAGCTAAGGAGCCTGAGCGAGTGGTGCCACTGCCGATTCAGCCTCTCCTGTCGCACATCTCCATTTGCCTTGCCTTTCCACATTCTTATTTGCCTCACCTCTCTCACTCTCTCCTAAGCAGCCAAGTTGCCTGAGCCAGTGGTGACTTTGATTCAACCCAAGAGCCCGACCACGTGGCGCCGAAGCAGTACACAACATCAACACAACACCGGAGGGTGCTTGCTTCTTGCTATTTATCTATTTTTAACGGACTTCGCCCCACATCCATAATCATGCTGCTACCTTGAACATTTTAACGTTTCTGCGGTTGCCCATTGGTGGCTTCTGCCATGTCAATAACATCCCCATTGGTTGCTTATTTGCTGTATCTCTCCCCTCTTGCGCATGTTTCTGGCCTGCTCTTCATGTCTCTCATGCTTCCTCATGTGTCCCACATGACCCCCTGCAGGCTCACCAGCATCTGCAGCCGCTAATGCGAGGAACAGGCTGATGGAACGAGGAGAGAAGATCAGTGTACGTTCTCTCATGCATACTATCTCATGCCAGCTGTCTCATGTCATTCATTCAACTTCATGCCACCCATCCCTATCTCATGCCATCCATACACCGTACTTCCTCATGCCTGAAGCAACTCCATTGCCTATTCCAGCCCCTCTATCGCTTCTGTTTTTTTCCCACTATTCCATTCACTTCCAAATTTCTTTTCTCGCATATCACATCATCCAATTTTCACTCATGTCTGACTGCACCACATGCATGGCAGAAACTGAATGACATGGAGGACGAGCTAGAGACGGATACAGATGAGTTCAGTGACTTGGCAGCACAGCTAAAAAATAATGGAAAATATGTGGTGGTGGTGACTTAGCATATATGAAATTGGTCCTTACGCCTCTACTGTTGTGTTAGAAGCGTTGCGTTATACGAGGAGCTGTCCATCAAAGGGCAATGTAACCCTCGTTATGTTAATTCAAAACACATCTCCAAACATTTTATTATTGCTACTTTCAGACGCCCTACATTAGGGCGTCACTGTCAGAGCTTGACACTTCCTGCTTGTACAGAAGCATTGTTGAGGAAGTACACTTCTTTAAAGGTAACGTGAACAACCTAATGTTGCATTTCAAATCACTGCGCTGTATGATGAAGTGGAACATAGCGGAAAGTTAGTAAAGGGTACGTTCTGAAGTATAGCCCCAGCAAGAACAACAGGAGGTCGAAGCTCTCGGTTGGCTGGCGAGACGAACGGCGACGTGATGGGTTGAACTTCGTGAAGGTGAAAGCGGAGAGCGGATGGAGAGGGATGGGATGGTGGAATTTCACTCCCACGAAGATATGACAACTGTGAGATGAGACATGCTCCATGTTTGTGCTTTCCTTCCCTCCGCGTGTCAATATGACAACTGTGAGGCATCCTACATTGCATGGTGGTATTTTGCTCCTGCGTAAATCTGGCAGCCATGACGATAGGAAGCTCCAGTCTGGTCGAGCCCTACGTTTCAACTTCGCTTTGTTTGCAAAGATCTCTGCAGTATAACTGGCATGGCTCTCATCTAGTAAATCTGACTGCTGTTATCTTGCTTGTCGAACCAGTAGCATCCTCTCCTAAAGTTGTCTAACAAAGGTTGTGCTTCCCCAACTTAGTGTTCGTTGTGAAATAAACGTCGCAGGAGCCAGAGCTTAGCACGTCAATCGTACAAGGACATGAGTGCTGCGACGAGCATCTGCTGTCTCCATGATGAAGTTTTCATCAGGATCTTCTGGCGTTCAGACCCATTCCGGTCAGCCTCGTCATTATCTCTCTCGCGTTATGCTAGTACCGGCGAAAATGTCTCGATGCCTCTTGCCTCTACCAATGTCTCACACGTTCTCCTCATCGCCTCCCTCTGCCGTCGCTGGCGGGAACTCGCACACGAATCCGTCACAGCGCTTCAGGTGCTACAGAATCGTTTCTTGTCTCGCCGGGATCTCAAACGCTTTTTGGCGTCCTTCCCGAATCTCACTCGCCTGCACCTAAGCGATGGGAGCATGGAAACGATCGACGACGATTTCCTGGCATTTCTCGGCTCGTCCTTTCAAAACCTAACCGCTCTTCATGTCGGCGAACGCATTGCTCCAAAGGATAACGAAGTGTATGACGGAGAGAAGATGGAAGTCTTCATCGATGTCGCATCAGGATACCCCGTCACGCCAGCCGGCCTGGATAATCTCTTCCGCCGATGTCGCCGCTTGGAGCAGCTGTCACTCCAGTGCCTCCATCAGGCAACGAAGCTTCCGCTCTCGTTCTTGCAGCTGACGCGCCTACACACTCTGTCCCTCGGGGAAATGTCGCCTTTGAAGGACCCTAACTTCGCCAATCTGTCTTCGCTCATGAAGCTTTCAATTCAGAAACGGGGCATGCGGTTACATCAGCTGTCGCCGTTAACTAGCCTTTCAAACTTGACCAGCCTGTTTTTTCCAGGAAGGACATGGTTCCGCAAGTTCATCGGAGATTTCTCATTTGCTCAACTGACAACTCTTGAGTTGCTGGGATTTGTGCGGGCGCCAACAAACTTCCATTCCATGTTTCCGTCAGCCGTACCGTGTTTCCGTCTTCAGCGTCTCCTGCTAGCCCATGTTCGAAACATCCCGCCTGAGGACCTTGGCGCGCAGTTCCCGGCGCTTTGCGAACTCTGCATTTCAGAGAGCCGTTTTTTGACTGAGCTGCCAGATTCCATCACAAGCATCAGCACCTTGGAGATTCTAACTATTTCCAACTGCGGTTTAGACAGCCTGCCTGAGAAGTTTGGAAATATGTCACGGCTGACGTCCTTAGTGTTGAGTATGTTGCCACTGGAGAAACTCCCTGATTCTATTGGGTTGCTCACAGGGCTTCAGAAGCTGTTCATTGACTGTATGTTCACTGACATCGTCCCTGCAGCAATCTCTTCCTTGTCTGCCCTTGAATTGTTGACCATCAGGCGATCAAGGCTGCCGAACCCAGAGGAGATAGGCAAGCTGACCAATCTCCACACTTTGGTGCTGAGCAGCTGTGCCGATCTGCAGCAGCTGCCGCCGTCACTCGGTCGTCTCTCCTCTCTAACACGGTTGAGTATCACCAATTGTCCCATCGTTAGCCTTCCAGAGGGTACAGGCCAGCTGGGTGGCCTGCGAGAGCTGACTTTGAGCAGGTGCAAGGAGTTGACAGAGCTGCCGGAATCCATCACTCAGCTGAGCCGCCTAGAGAATCTCAAAGTCCGCATGTGCATCAAGCTCGCTTCTGCACCCCGAGTCATGGAAAACCTTTTATGCCTGAAGGAGCTGGATCTGACTGGGTGTGTTCTCTTAACGGAGACTCTACAATCCTTGCCTAGGTCTCTGGAGACCTTGAGGTTGGGGAATGACACCAGCAGCATCATTCTTCCTGACATGTCAACGGCTCCGAATCTCAAAAAGCTGAAGCTGATTAATGTCACTTTCATGGACGCACCAGCAACCAGCCGTAGCCTTTCTGGGATCAAGCAACTGGAGATGCAGCTGGGCGCTGAACAAGCAGAGATTCCTCTCCTGCTCGGGTTCCTATCATGCCTCCGTGACCTGCGCATCTCGAACGCCAAGTCCCTGCAACACCTGCCTCATGACATCGGATCCCTTCCTCAGTTGCGGCAGATGGGTTTGGAAGGAGAAGAATCTTTGCAGGAGATTCCAGAAAGTGTGGCTGAGCTTGTTCAACTCAGGTCTCTCCAGGTCGAAGCTCCAAATCTGACCCACCTTCCCGAGACCCTCTCTTCCTTATTAAGTTTGGTGACCTCAGCCTACGGAATTGCTCCTCCCTCACAGCCGTGCCCTGTTCTTTCACCGCCCTCACCTACCTGCACAAATTGGACCTCAGCAGGACACCACTTCACGTCCTCCCTCCCAACTTCCACCACTGGGGGAGACTCAGAGAGCTGGACCTGCGTGACTGTGAGCAGCTTCAGTTTCTGCCGCAAGACCTTTGTTGCTTGACGATGCTGCGAGATCTCCACCTCCGTGGCTGCAAGATGCTTGGCTCAGATCCGGTGTTAGATGACTAGGTCGTCAAACCAGCAGCTGGCATGTCTAGGTTGTTTTGGTGTGCAGATTTGTATGGTAGTAATGTACTAGGTAGGCATGAGAATATGTCTTGCTGATCTTTGTAGATGTATACATGTGAGTGTTGGGGAGACAGCAAGCATTTTCACTGTTTTCATCTTCCAATTAGGATAAGTCTACTGTAGTTGTCTGATTTTGGATGCAATTCATTTCACCTGATTTGTCAGAGATCAAGTAAGTGGTACAGAAAAGTTCTCAAACCATGTTCTTATAATCTGATTTTTTTAGTCCTTCAATTAGTTGGTCTGAAAGTAAATACCGGTGCACTTGAAACTTTCTACCTGTGTTTTTTGTTTCAGATATCTCTGCCTCCACTTACAGCCCCCCACACCATCACACCCATCTCTCACATGAATCTGGTCACCCAACCACTGGCACACTTGCCACTCACCCTCTTCTCTGTATCATCTAGCATCATTCAGCCTTCCCATCGCCCTTCCCTTCCACATCCCCCCCCACCAAGACTGACATTCATGCGTGCTATCTCATGCCGCCCATCCCATCTCATAGAACACATCTCATGTGATACCATCCATCCCACAAACCTGGCCCCTCTCATGTCATCCATCCCATATCATGCGAGCCGTCCCATCTCACGCCACCCATCCCATCTCATACAATACATGTCATCTTAGCCATCCATCCAATTTTCTACAAATCTGGCCCCTCTCATGTCATCCATCCCAGAAATGCGCTCATATCATGCTAACCATACTATGTCATGTCATCCGTCCCAAACTGATGCCATCCATCCCAACACATTCCATCCAGGCCATTCCGTTTCATCCATCCGATGTCATGCTTTCAATTCATCTCACGCCATCCATTCTATTTCCGTTTCACACCTGTTCTGACTCAGATTATACATACCATCCCTTGTCATCTTATGCCATCCATAGACCCATCATATCTCATAACAGCCATTGTATTTCATGGCCATCCTACTCCATGCCATGAAAACTACAGGATCGCATCCCATGCTAAAGACTGGGTGCCTCGCTGCTCACCTGCAAGTCTTACCTGTTTGACCCCCCTTACAAGTTGCAGCCACCCGCTGATCAGCAATGTGGTGGTTCACTCATGCCTCTTACAATTCCCAACCAAATTGGCAGGATTTGTCAATATCATGTGTGTGCCTTACTCAAGCCAAGCAACATCTTTAGAAGAAAGATGTTATGTGTGTCTTACTCAAGAAACATCGTTAGAAGAAAGTCTGCAGAAATTGATGTGTGGAAGCAGCAAGTGATATGAGGAAGCAGCAAGTGATGTGTGGAAGCAGAAAGTGATGTGAGGAAGCAGCAAGTGATGTGAGGAAGCAGCAAGTGATGTGAGGAAGCAGCAAGTGATGTGAGGAAGCAGCAAGTGATGTGAGGAAGCAGCAAGTGATGTGAGGAAGCAGCAAGTGATGTGAGGAAGCAGCAAGTGATGTGAGGAAGCAGCAAGTGATGTGAGGAAGCAGCAAGTGATGTGAGGAAGCAGCAAGTGATGTGAGGAAGCAGCAAGTGATGTGAGGAAGCAGCAAGTGATGTGAGGAAGCAGCAAGTGATGTGAGGAAGCAGCAAGTGATGTGAGGAAGCAGCAAGTGATGTGAGGAAGCAGCAAGTGATGTGAACTCATGCCATCCAATATACATTCCATCTCATGTGACCCATCCCAGCTCAAGCAATTCTTCCCATCCAAACCATCCCATTGTACTCCAACCATACAATCTCATGCCATCCTTCCCATCCCATACCATCCCTCCCTTCTCATACCATCCATCCCATCACATTCCATCCATTCCATCTCATACCATCCATCCAATCCATGACACGTCATTCATCCCTTTTCATTTCGTTCATCCTGTCTCATCCCGAACACCTCATCTCCTGCAATCCTCCATATCGCAAGCCATTCATCCCATCGATATTAAATCATGTCTTTCATCCCATTTCATACCATCCATGCCATCGCTTTCCATCCAACCCATTTCATGCCATCCGAAGCTTTCAACGCATCCTTTCGTTTTCATCCCAACCATTTCATCTTATGGCAGCCCATCTCATCCAATCCGATTCATCTCATGCCATCCAACCCGTCCCATCTCGCGCAATCCATCCCAAATCATGCCATCCATCTCATCTCCTGCCACAATCCATTTCATCCCATGCAATCCATCCAATTAAGACACATAATATCTATCCAATCTCATGCTGCCCATCCCGTCATAAGACATCCGTCCCAACCCATCTCAGGACATACCAATGTTTTCCAACCCATCTCGTGCTATGCATCCCATCTCATGCCATCCATCCCATCATGTACCATGAATTACATCTCGTGTCATTCATCCCATTGCATATGCATCCCGTCTGTTTCAATCTAGCCCATTTCCATCTCCTTCTATCCATTCCATTTCATGCCACCCATTCATTATATTTCTAGCTCAACGTAACATCGTACCATCTCATGCCATCCATCTCATCTCATGCGATCCATCCCAGCCCATGCCCTCCATGGCATCTCATAGCATCCATCCTATCTCATGCACAATTTCATCCCATCTCACGCGATACATCCTTTTGAATGCTATGCAGCCAATCAAGTGATCATGCACATCTCGTGCAATTCGTCCCGTCTCATTCCATGCAGCCGATTTCATTTCATCTATCCGATATCATGCCATTCATTTCATTTCATGCCTACCATTTTATCACATCTCATGGAACCTATCTAGGCTCATGCTACACATAACATCTTATGCCATCCCATCTTATGCCACCCATATTATCTCTTGCCATTCATCCCATCTCATGCCATCCTATCCCATTGCATGCTTTTAGGTCTCATCTCTTGCCAAGCATCCCATCTCGTGGCCTCCATTCCATCACATGTCATCATTTTCATCTCATGCCATCAATCATATCTAATGCCGTCCATGGCATCTCATGGCACCCATCCTACATCATGACATCCATCGTATTTCATGTCATCCATCCTACTCATTACCATAATACCTTCTGCCATCCACACCATCTCTTTCCATACTATATGCACTACCCCCACATGCCTGTTGTTACCCCACTAACTCACTTTTAACTCTTTGCTCCATCGCTTATGTTTTTTCTCGCTAATTACGAGTTGATTGTCCCCTTAGCTTCTGACTCTGGCCTTTTTGCACTCACCTCAGTTATTTTTATGCCATTCGGTGCTTGCATAATAGAAAATGAACAACATGGCGAATGAGCTAAAAACGAACACATTGCGTTTAGTGACTTGGTAGTACAACTAAAAAAGAAGATACAAAAGAGTTGGTGGTGATTCACTCGCTGGTTTTTTTAGGCTCATGTGGCATGACAGTAGAAAGTAGTAAGGTACAAGCAATTATCTCATTTCTATGTGAGGCTTTTCTCTGTGGTAGCTTTTTACATTGTTAGATTGACTAAAGAAGCAGCACAAGGCCCACATTGCCTTTGTATTGGTGACGAGGCAAGATGCTGACGGTAGCTGTTTTGTTCGTGTCACAGAGCCTCAAGCCATCCATACCATCTGGTCCCGTCCATCCGTCGTATCATGATAGCGTCAAACCGCCTAATGCAACATATGTCAAGATAGCAAGCAGGAATGGTTGCATTGAATGAAATGTGGGTACAAGTACTAACCCTAACTTCGGGTTGTACCTCATATCAGCTACCCCACTACAGCCTACACAGAAGTAACACATATTTTGTTTGACACACCCCCATAGGCAAAGTAGGGGAGAACAAGGGGTCACAAGACCAGTCAAGAAAAACAAAGCAAAGCAAGCTCGGGGTGGATCACAACGTCACTACACACTCAAGCACAAGCAAAGGGGCCACAAGGCCAGTTCACATGCAAAGGTATATATGCAACAACAATAGTACAGTGATCACTACCTAGCAAGAGTAAACATGCAGGTATACATATATAGATCACAGTACAGACAGAGTCTACAACAAGTGAGGAAACGTAGGCACCAGGCCTAGAGCAGTGCAGAAGCGCTGATGATCACCAGCCGGAAGGGCCTTGGTGGATACATTAGCAGTGTTGTCACAGGTGGGCACGTGAGCGACACGAAGCTGACCACGCTGCTGTAACTCTCGAGCAAGGAAGTAATGCAGAGCGATGTGCTTTGTTTTGTGCTCTAGTCTGTGATTCTGACACAAGGCAATAGCAAACTTTTTGTCGACGTACAGAATTGGAGGAGAACGAGGCCTCTCTCCCAAGTCGGTCAGCAGGTAGGTAAGCCAGCGTAACTCCTGTGCAGCCATGGCTGTGGCGTAGATCCCAACCTCACAACTGGAGCTGAGAACAGAAGACGAGCGTGTAGACCGCCAAGAAACAGTGCCAGAGCCAAGACTGGAGGTGTAACCCTGTGACGACCGCTGCGTAGCCAGGTCGTCAACCCAAGAAGCGTCCGAGTGCCCAGTGAGGACAACGTCGCCCCGTCCTCCAAGCACGAGCTCCATGCCCAATATACTGCACAAGTAGCGCAGTACCCTCTTAGAAGCATCCATGTGCACCTTTCGGTGCTGACAAGGAGCCACGTAGCGAGCCAGAAGGCAAAGAGGGCACGCAAGGTCAAGACGAGTGCATGTCATCAGCTACATGAGGCAGCCCACTAGCTCTAGGTAAGGACCACTCGACTCTACGGACTCGTCCAAAGGTGGAGCTGAGAGCGAGTGACCTGTAGCCAGAGGAGTGGCCTGTGCTGAGGACCAGGTGAAGCCGAACCGCTGAAGGACCTACTGCACCATGTGTGACTGAGTCAGTAAGATGGTGCGGCGTGCTCTGTCTCGGGTGATCTGCAAGCCAAGGTAACTATGCAGCTCACCCAATTCTGTGCACATGTGTCTCTTCTATAGCTCCGACTTCACTAGGGCGATAGCCTCAGTGTCAGCAATGGCAAAGACCAAGTCGTCAACGTACACGAGGATGTAGAGCGGCGGCAACGAAGTGTCGGTGCGCAGAAACAGCGACGGGTCAGCAGTGGAAGGAGCAAACCCAAGAGTCGCAAGTGTCGTCCTCAGTGTGTCGTACCACCCAAGAGGCGCCTGACGGAGACCGTAGACTGGCCGATGGAGGCTCCACTAGGTACCAGGAGGGAACGACCCAGTGAAGCCAGGTGGGCGGCGCAGCCAGATCTCCTCTATAGACTGCCCTGTAAGAACGCTGTGCTGAAGTCAAGAGAGTGAAGCTCGTAGTTATGCTGAGCGGCGACGTGCAGCAACACCCGAAGAGTGGTCATCTTTGGGGTGGGGGAGAAGGTATGGAAGAAGTCAACTCCCTGTCACTGACTGAAGCCTCGTGCAACGTAACGAGCCTTGAAGACAGGCGGAGAACCCGGCGGCCGCTTCACCCTGAAAATCCACATGCCATCGACGATGTTCGCCCAAGGAGGGGGATCCTCATCGACGTAAGTGCCTGTGGACTTCCAGGATGCCATCTCTGCGTCCATGACTGTCTGCCACTGAGAGGAGTACTCACCCGCGATCACCTCAGCGTAAGAGCGCGGGGTCGGGATGTCTGGAGCATCCGGGTCTTCCTCAGGGGCAAGCAGCATGGCCACAAGATGAGGGGCAGCGCCTGCAAGACACTCAAAGTCCTCCTACCTGTCGTCAAGGACGTCCATGCCAAGAGCACACTCACCCCCGACGGACGGAGGACAGACAGACTCAGACTGAGCAACAAGACTAGCAGCGAAGTCGAGACGACAGGCAGCAGCAAAGTCAGCAAGCTTAGAGACTAAGGCAGACGCAGCAGCAGACTCAAACGACGTGTCAGTGACAACAGAGGCTAGCAGACGCGTGACAGTAGGGTGACCAGCACGAACCAAGTCAGACTCAGGGTCCTCAACGTCAGGTAGAGAAGACGCAGGAGGAGACAGTAGGGGAACACGCTATGAAATAGGGGAAGGATGAAGTGCCATAGTGTGCATGCCAAGGACAGGAGGCGGACGCTCACGAGGAACACGACGACCAGTGCGACCAGCGCGAACAGGCGAGGCAGGACGAGACGTAGGCTCACGACGCTCTGTAAGCAAGTCTGTCTGCTCAGTGTAAGGAGAAGGAGCAGGCAGTAGTGCTCCGGGCTGTAATGGGAGGCCGGTGGAAGACGGGAGCCTAAGAACCTGGCGAAGCACGGAGTCAGGCGGTGGCAGAGACGACGGTGACGGCGGAGCGAAAAACAGTCGCGACGGTGCAGGGCCACAAGTACCAGTAGCTCCAGTGCTTCCAACAGCTCCAGAACCTCCAGCTCCAGCACCTACAGCAACAGCACCTCTAGCTCCAATGACTCCAGTAGCAGCACCTCCAGCTCCAGCGCCTCCAGCAGCTCCAGCGCCTCCAGCAGCTCCAGCGCCTCAAGCAGCTCCAGAACCTCCAGCTCCAGCGACTCCAGCAGCAGCACCTTCAGCTCCAGCACCTCCAGCAGCAGTACCTCGAGCTCCAGGGACTCCAGTAGCTCTAGCTCCAGCGCCTCCAGCAGCTCCAGAACAGCTCCAGCGCCACCAGTAGCAGCACCCCCAGAACCGGCACCTCCAGCCTCGCGGTCCCCAGCTCCAGGGTCGACAGGACCAGCGCTAGGGCCTGCAGCAGCAGCACCCCCAGAACCAGCACCTCCAGCTCCAGGGTCTCCAACGCCAGGGTTGACAGCACCATCTCCAGGGTCTCCAGCCCCAGACCTCCAGCAGCAGCACCCCCAGAGCTGACACCTCCAGCTCCAAGAGCAGTACCAGACTCGGCAGCTCCAGTACCTCCAGCACGAGCACCTCCAGGAGCAGAAACACCAGCACTCCCAACGCCTCCACAACAAGCAGCTCCAGCAGCACGACTCCTCAGGAGGGTACGCGACGCAAGCCACTCTTGTGCCTGCTGTGGTGAGACAGGCCCGCGTCGTGAAACGAGACCCAGAGGAACGCCTGCAGACTCAGCACCCCCAGCTCCAGGGTCGACAGCACCAGCTCCAGGGCCTCCAGCCCTAGTACCTCCAGCCGCTACACCCCCAGAACCGGCACCTCCAGCTCCAAGGTCTCCAACTCCAGGGTCGACAGCACCAGCTCCAGGGCCTCCATCCCCAGTACCTCCAGCAATAGCACCCCGGGAACCGACACCTACAGCTCCAGGAGCAGCACTAGTCCCGGCAGCTCCAGTGCCTCCAGTACGAGCACCTCCAGGACCAGAGACACCAGCACTCCCAGCGCCTCCACGACGAGCAGCTCCATCAGCACGACTCCTCAGGCGGGTACGCAACGCAAGCCACTCTCGTGCCTACTGTGGTGAGACAGGCCCGCGTCGTGAAACGAGACCCAAAGGAACACCAGCAGACCCAGCACCCCCAGGCTCCGCACCCCCAGGCACCTCACGGACTGGCTCAGCACCCCCAGACTCCGCAGCAGCAGGCTCAGCACCCCCACGCTCCGCACTCCCCAGCACCTCACGCGCAGGCTCAGCACCCTCAAAAGCAGCACCCTCAGCAGTACCTCCCGCAGAAGCACCAGAGTCGCTAGTGACCTCTACAGGCTCAGCCAAGGGGGGCGGGTCTACCTGAGACACACCTGAAAAAGCAGGACCCTGAGGGGGGGGGGGGTCTACCGGAGGGGGACCTGCAGCGAGGAAAAGCGGCGGGGGAGGGAGAGGGGCAGTGCGGTAGGGGAAGAGACGGTAGAAAGTAACCGACTCATCAAAGGTGACGTCCTGAGAGGGGAAGACACGGCGCGAGGTGGGGTGGTTAAACTGCCAGCCAGGCGCATCAGGGACAAAGCCAAGGAAGACACAGGGAATGGTGCGGGAGGAGAGCTTGTGCGCGGACATATCGCGGACAAGGGCACGAGCACCCCAGACCCGAAAACACGACGCATCGCCAACCTCCCCCGTCCAACGCAGTGTGGGCGAGGTCTCCGGCAAGGAGACACGGGGCCAGAGGTTGAGCTGCTGTGCGGCTAACCGGACCGCAAACGTCCACATAAAATGGGGAACCGCCGCATGAATCAAGGAGGTACGAGCAACCTCCATGACTAAGCCAATGCGGCGCTCAGCAGCCCCATTTTGCTGTAGTGAGCCCGGAAGCGTGAACGACTGCTCGATGCCCTCCCCCTAACAGAAGGCCCGCAAGAGTTCGGAGGTGAACTCACCACCTCTGTCAGAGTGCAGACGCAAGATAGGAAGGGATGGCGGAACCTGCGGCGGAGCCGGAGACGAATTGCTCGGATCCAAGGGATCAGGACAGCATGGACCTCACCCTTGGTGCGCAAGAGGAAGACCGTGGTGTACCGCGAGTAGTCGTCGACAACCAGCAGAAAGTACCGCTCACCGCCCTGTCCACGAACGCGGGCTGCGCCCCACACGTCCAAGTGGAGGGTCTGCAGAGGAGCCCCTGTCGAGGGAAACGAGGAGGAGTGAGGAGCGGCGCGCTGCCGCCCCTCGACGCAAGGAAGGCAGGGCGGCGCAGGCGAGACAGGGAGGGGAGGGAGAGACCTGGGAAGACCAGACACAAGGAGGCAACGGTGCATGCCACGTAGATGTGGCAAGGAGGGGTGACCCAGACGGTGGTGCCAGAGAAGAGTCTGGTGTGACAGGGAGTGACACTCACAAGGGGAGGCTACCTGACCGGACGCAGACACCTGACCAGTAGCAGCTACCTGAGGAGGCGCAGTCATCAGTGTGTAAAGACTCGACCCTGGCCGACGGGTAAACATGGCCAGGTGGCGGCCGGTCTGGGAGCACGTACAGATCGCCACACGCAGTCCTCCAGGAGTGAAGGTGTCAACCCACTGGTCCTAGAGAAGTGCGTTGCTCACCAAGTTCGTAGAGAACGAGGGGAGGTGGAAGCCTGTTAGTGAGCTAGGCGGAACCGCCGGGCACGGAAGCACAGTGGTGGGCCGTGTAAGAACTGGGCCCCCTGAGGGGTCAGCCGGAGAGACTGCAACAGGTGCATTGAGTGGTGTGAGTGCAAAACTGTCACGAAAGAAACAGCGGGAAGCACCTGAGTCAAGCGTGAAGGTGTGCAAGGCCTCAGCAGACGCAGTACCTGAGGAAGCAGACTCGCTAGCACCTAAAGCAGCAGCCTCACTAGCACCTAGAGCAGCAAACTCTATACCGGGGTCGTACTGCACGCACAGGTGACAGTCACGCTTAGCACCACCAGGCAAAGCAGACATGGCAGTAAGGATGGCGTCATAGTCTAAAGCAAAGACAGCAATGCCCGACCTAAGCAGCTCAAGCCAGGGGGGGATCTCAGCCTCGTCGCCAAACTCTGTGCGCCAGACGTCAGTCAAATAGGCGAAGCAGCACGACTGTGCGTGTCCAAGTGTCCCACAGGTCTCACCAGCTCGACGACCTGTGCGAATGACGTACGGGCAGCGACCTGGACTCGGAGACGGCCCACGCTGGTAAAGCCACACACGAAGCTGCCGGGGCGTAAGGGTCGGACGCCGCTGTAGCTGCATCTGGCCACCGCCAGACACTCCGCACCAAACAGCGCCACAGTGACTGCTACTACGGCCGCCACCACTCCCACTGCTGCCACCACCGCCGTCACCACACCCACCAGTACGACAAAGGGAAGTCATGGCGGGCAAGCTAGGAGGAGCGCGACCTCTAGGGCAGTATGGAGTGAAGGCAGTAGCACGAGTAGCAGCAGCAACAACAGTAAGAGCAGCAGGGCGGCGCGCGGCCAGAGCAGGGCGGTGCGCGGCCACAACAGGGCAGTAGCAGGTAATAGCTCCTAGGGCAGAAGCACCTAGGGCCTTTGTTCTTTTTAATAATTATTTCAATTTTTTTTAGGGTTTAGCAGGGCGCTGGCGTAGGGCAGGGCGCTGGCGCAGGGCAGGGCGCGGGCGCAGGGCAGGGCGCTGGCGCAGGGCAGGGCGCCAGCGCGCAGGGCAGGGCGCTGGCGCAGGGTAAGGCGCTGGCGGAGGTTGCAGCAGTGCGTGACGCGAGGGGCAGCAGAGCGCGACGCGACGGGCTGCCTTAGGGCGCGACGCGCGGGCTGCAGCAGAGCGCGACGCGCGAGGCAGTAGCGCGCGACTCGTGGGCTGCCTTAGGGCGCGACGTGCGGGCTGCAGCAGAGCGCAATGCGCGGGGCAGCAGCGCGCGACGCGCAGGCTGCCGTAGGGTGCGACGCGCAGGGCCGCAGCACGGGCGTAGGGCTGGGCGCAGGCTTAGGGCAGGGTGCTGGCGCAGGGCAGGGCGCTGGCGCAGGACAGGGCGCTGGCGCAGGGCAGGGCGCTGGCGTAGGGCTGGGCGCCGGCGCAGGGCTGGGCGATGGCGCAGGGCAGGGCGCTGGCGTAGGGGAGGGCGCTGGCGCAGGGCAGGGCGCTAGCGCAGGGCAGGGCAACGCAGGGTAGTGGGGTAACGTGGTAACCGTAGTCAGAAGCTAACTATGGTGGGCTGAAAAAAAAAAAACGATCCTACGGACCTACTGCTCTGATACCATGTCAAGATAGCAAGGAGGAATGGTTGCATTGAATGAAATGTGGGTACAAGTACTAACCCTAACTTTGGGTTGTACCCCATATGGGCTACCCCACTATAGCCTACACAGAACTAACACATATATAGTTTGACAACATATCTCACCTAAGTCCATCCCATATCATGCCATCCATCCCTTCTCACACCACATTCGATTCATCCCACCTCATGCCATCCATCGTGTTTTATGCCATCTATTCCATCTCATGACATCCATTCGTTTACATATCATATTGTTTACATGTCATGCCATTAATCGTCTCATCCCATGGCATCCATACAATATCATGTCATACGTCCCATCTATGCAATCAATCCCATCACTCCATCCCATCCCATCTCATGACATCCATCCTATCTCATGCCATTCATCCCAGCTGATGCCATCCATCCCATCATATGCACTGAGTCCTATCTTACGCCATCCATCCCATTTCATGAGAATTAATTCCATCCCATGCCACCTATCCCATTACATTCCACTCCGTCCATCCCATCTATATCCCATTCCATCCCATCATTCCCATCTCATCCCATCCATTCTATCTCATGCCATCCTTCCAATCTCATGCCATCCATCCCATGTCATGCCATCCATCCCATCTCATGTCATCCATGCCATCCCATGCCATGCCATCCATCCCATCTCATGCCATCCATGCCATCCCATATCATGCCACTCATCCCATCTCATGACATCCATCCCATCTCATGCATCCCATCTCATGCCATCATCTCATCTAATCTCATGGGATCCATTCTATCTCATGCCATCAATCCCATCTCATCGTATCCATCCTATCTCATCCGTCCCATCTCATGCCATCCATCCCATCTAATGCCACCCATCCCATTTCATGCCACCCATCCCATCTCATGCCACCCAGCTCATCGCATGCCATCCATCCCATCTCATGCCATCCATCCCATCTCTTGTCACCCATCCCAGCTCTTGCCATCCATCCCATCACATTGCATGCCATCAGACCCATTTCATGCCACCCATCCCATCTCATGCAATCCATGCATATAATGCTATCCATCCATTTCATGCCATCCATCCTAACTCATGCCGTCCATGATGTGTCAGCCCCATCATATATCCTCTAATTCCATATGGCTGTTGTTATCGCCCTAACTCTCTCCACCGTTCTTTTGAATGTCCCCATTGCTTCCAACTCGCGCTTCTTTGCACCCATATCAATATTTCACGTGTCCTATGGCTAGGTCTGGAAAACCCGGTGGTTGAGCTCAGTGACTTCGCAACACATTTAGAAACAATGGAGAAGTCTGTGGTGATTTAGTTGTCCAATAGCATTTTTATACATGTGCATCCCTTTCTAAGATAAAGTGGTATAATTTTTTAAGGTTTTTCTTTCATCTTTCCTGAACAGTGTTCTTCATTGTAGTCTAGATTAAGTTGTTATCTGTAATTCTAATCACCGCCTTCATATTCTTATCCATAACGAGTATGTAAGTTTTGCGACGTTATGCTCACGGTAACCACTTTCATCAGACATCGTGACCCTTCTGATGTGTTCGCGTCCGTCTCAGGCTTGGAGCTTGGCCTGGTGCAAGCATGGCAAAACCCCACCAAGAGCGGTACAGATTTTCCTCGGGAAAGTACATCCCAGCTCCATAGTTTCAAACATTTCTCAAATTTAGTCCCAAGTTTACTTTAGAAGTACAGCTCTCTGGTTGATGGTGACGTGACTTCATTGATACAAACGGCAGGGAGCTGCAACTTGCACCAAGAAGCAGGATCAGATCAGCTGTAATCTCTTGTTTGGCCCTTGCTTGTTTCATCGGATTTCTCTGCTAACAAGGGGATGGTATACCTCAGCCGACGAAACCTGCCGCCCAATTTCGCGGTTGCGATAGGACAACGAACCCCCTCGGGATTGACGAGCTCCTGACGACATCCGAGTGGCAAACTGGGGCGACCTGGCAGTCCTCCGGGGCCCTCAACCCCTCGGGATTGTCGACTACCTGACGACCTCGATATTCGCTGAGAGAAACCTGAGAAGGATACCTCAGCGGACCCTGAACCACAGCTCGACACGTCGTGCGCCGAGCCGCGGTTACTGCCACGTGGCTTAGTAGGGACGGCCGAGATCGACCCTGACAATCGGGAGGTGCCACGACGGCGCCGACGTGGCCCCGCTTCGCACCACCGGGTATATTTCGCTGCGCGAGAAACCTGGCGCGCCGACGAAAAAGGTAACCATCGTCCACGCGGCGAAAGACGACTGGGATGGTATACCTCGGCGAAGAGAGCCCCAGAGTCAGGGAATGTCGGCGTCGACCAAGCCTCCGGCCACGCGCCTACTCGCAGGTCGATGAGGCTTGCGCGGGAGAGCAGGACGCTACGGCATTTCGGGAGAGTGGAACTAGGTCATCGGCCTATTGCACGTGGCGCACGTGAATTCCACCGTGGCAAGGCACCGGCGGGAGTGCCGTTGAGCGCAGAGCGGCGTGACACTAGACATGCATCGATCGTGACACGTCATGCCCGTGCACAGCGGCGCTTGCAAAGAGGGCTGCGTGGAGCGCGGCAGGTGCGCAGTGGCTCGCAACCATACCCCTCCTTGACCACGCACAACGCTCTCATTCTGCCGGTTCAGCTTCGTGTTTCTCTCATGCTCCTGTGCGCCATCTAGCACTTCGTTTTCTTCACAGGACCCTCGCTATCTCTGCGGGTGTAGGTTACTCGACGGCCGAGTTGACCGAGCGGCGGCACAAAGGCGACGACCTGGAATAGACTGCCATAGGTCGGTGTTGGGGTCGACCATCGTCGACTTCGCCTTACTAGGTTCTAGGTCGTCATCTAGGAAAGTCGGCGACGATAGATCAGGGCGACGATAGCATCTCCCAACCTTACCGAGTCGGCGACGCGTGGCCAGAGGAAGGGCTAGTGCCCAACAGCCACAACAACTTATCCCACCCCCCGCCGATTCGGTAGACGACGACATCAAAGCGCAACTGGAACGACTCGAGGTCGACGCTGAGTTAGAAGCACTTGAGAGGGAATTCGAGGAAGACAGCCGCAGGACGATTAGGGCGTACACCGCACCCGTGAATCAGTACCATCTCTGGTTGACCAATCTTTCCCTCTTCCACGGCCGGCGGTAGAGCATACGAGCGGTCATGGACGACGTCGACATGCCCGACGTTGGTACCCCAACCGACCACAGTCCGTCCTCTGCCCCCGTAGAGACGCTGAAGTTGCTTTACGATCTTGACAAACTTACTCAGATTCCCGAAGGGGAGTACACCAAGGACATACCGAATCCGCCAATTGGGGAGTTTACGAAGAAGTCGACACCGACGGCAGATGGGCAGACTGGACCTTCGTCGGTGCCCGCCGGCTCGGAAAACCAAGGTGATAACGACGAGGAGGACGAGGAAGAGAGCGACGACGAAGTCGACGACCGTCCTCCGCGTAGCACGAATCCGCGCACCTTGGAAGAACGCCTTAGGCGGGAATTTGAATACATACGTGACATGCTCGACGCGGACGAGAAGGAGGACGATCAGCACATGGCGGTGCCGCGCGAAGGGTGGAAGGCGACGGACTTTGTAGTGGACGACATGGTGTACTCCAGCATTGACGTGCTCATAATGGACGCCCTACGACACCTACAATGCTTGGAGAAGAATAGCACGCTCAGGCTGTACACCGCGTTCATCTACCACTACAAGAAGTGGGCGGCGAAGATGCTGAAGCAGCTACGCGACAAGCTACCCCATGAGCAACGACTTAGGCACGTCGACGAGATCGGCCACTACATCCGCGACAACAAGAAAGAGGATTGGTGCAACGAGAAAGTGGTCCGCCGACAGTACATCTGGCTGCACGGCCCTAGGGTCACCGAAACCCGGCTGCGCGCCTACGTGAAGCAAATGAGCCGTGAGTGTAACCTCATTGTTGACCAGCCCGGGGAGGAGAACAATGCCACGCGAACGGGGCCTGTGAGGTCGACAACTGTGCACACGATCCTCGGCCGGATAAAGGCATGCCAGATGGCGGCGAGGGTGGAGGCGACGCTGTACCGAGAGAAGGAGCTGGGCCTTATGAGGGAGATCTCGGTGGTGAGATCGGAGGTGCGGTTCAACGTCCGCCACAAGAACGAGAGGGACCTCAAGTAAGTTGGTCGACAACCTTATTATATATCACTGTGCACTGTGAAGTCGACGCAGTCTAACAGAATTTCCCCGCCGATTTGCGTTCAGGAACTGCGCCGACCGTCGACGCGGCACCATCGGCGATACCTACACCGCCGAGCAGTTCCGCCAGATCATGATGAGGGTGCTGCCGACATGGGCGGCGGCGGCGTGGAACCCGCGGGCTACCACTCCGTCGCAGACGCTGTGGCGATTCCTGCTCATCAAGGTGCTCACGCTACTCTCCCACCACACTCTCCTGCGCGGCGGCAGCATCCGCGAGATCACGCTCCCCGACATCTTCTTGTACCACCTGGCGAGCACCTCGGAGGTGAACCCGGATAGCCAGCCGGTCGTCATGGTGATCGCCGCGCGTAACTCGAAGACTTCCAAGGATGCCCGTCTTCAGCAGAGCTACGCTGCGCGACACCTGGAAGCGGAGCTGTGCGCCGTCGGCGAGACCGGCCTGTGGCTGCACTTCATCCTCGACCAGATCGGTCAGTTCTCCGGCACCGACTTTCTTTCGCCGCTTGACATCACAGAACGCGAACGCTGGTACAAGAAGCATCTCTTCTTCGCCAGAAACGACAAGGAGCAGGAGGAGCTCTCCTCCGCCACCCACCAACGTTGGACTCGGCAGGTGTGGACGACCAACAAGGTGTTCTGCAAAAGGAACGTGCACGCCGCCCGCGCCGGAGGTGCGCAGGAGTTAGCCATCGGAGGGACGCCGCGCGCCCAGATCGCCGAGCTGGGACACTGGGCTCTCGACAAGATGACGCGTGCGTACATCACGGCCATTCCCGTTGGGGTGGTGATGCAGAAGGCCGGCTACTCGGGACTCAAGCAAGACTACTTCTTGGGGCGCAGCAGGGTCGAGCCCTCCGACAAACTCCTGGACCTGCTCGCCGAGCACATCTTCCCCGGCGTGGATGCTATGCTGCGCGATGTATGTCACGCGACGCCGACAATGTATTTCAGTCGTCGTGGCCTAGTTGGCTGCCCAACTCCCTACTAACCCACGCCACTTTCCGACTTGCAGGCGGAGACGCGTGCCGTCAACGGGAGCGACGCCGCTGCAGCCGCAGTGCACTTCTTGCGCACCCTCGTGATGTTCCGACGAATCGTCGCCGAGGACCTCGCGGTGAAGCTCGTCCGCACACCGTGGCACCCGTACGTCCAAGGTTCCAAGCTCTGCAGGATTGCCCTCTTCCAGCACTGGGCGAAAAGGGTCGAGTCGGTCGACACCGATACGATCAAAAAGCGCCGGGACCCGACTCAGATACAACCGGAGGTGAGTTGCCGACCATGTCGGCGTTGTTGGATTTTAGCCGGTGAATTCTAACCTCTTGTCGCCTTTCCGCACACCCAACATTGCAGGAAATATCCGTGCGCATGGACACCCAGTATCACAACATGTCCCTCAAGGAGGCGCTGAAGAAGGAGGTCGAGCGCTCGGCGCTCGAGAAGCTAGGCTTTCAGGAGACGATCGAGAAGCAAAACGACACCATCGCGTCGCTCACCGCCGAGCTTGCTCGACTCACTGAGGCACTCCGTGTGTCAGAAGCCCGGAGGATGCCGGCGGCGCCGACGTCGGCTACCGATCAAACTCCGGGCGAAGGTGGCTCCGCGGATTCGGCCAACACGGGGACCGGAGCCAAGAGAGATGATGGGAAACCCCCGCCACCCCCCCAGACGGCAGAGGAGGCCAGTTACGAGCTCAACGTCGTGCAACCTTGGCGGGATTCAAAGACCGTGCGGGACGCTTGGCGCCTCTGGAACTCCGCCACCGCCAATGACACCCGTCGTCTTTGCGACAGGGTCGCCGAGCCGGGGTTCATCGACCGCCACACCCTCCTCAAAGGCGCGACCCAGGGTGCACTCAACATGAGGGTGCGCCGCATGCTGAAGGCCATGGATGCGGTGCGCCAGCTACGCGCGAGCGACGGCGATGCCGACACCGAAGCCGTGGTCGATGCACTGAACACGATCGCGGCACCGGGCATTGGTACCTTCTGCGATGCCCTCACGGTGCTCAACCCGGTGACGGCACCGACGATGTCCAAGGAGCCTGGCATGGGCGTCAAGGGGCTTGGCCCCAAGGTGGTCTCGAAGCTACGCCTCGCCTGTGCGCTGGTGGCGCTCGAGCTGAAGCCGACGACGTGGGTCGACCGCCTGTTTCCAGACACCTGGGAGGAGCAGATGCCGAAGACCGTGGCCGACTTGGCCAAGCAGACCGCACCTGCGCAGCGTCCTCCGTCAAAGCGCAAGAAGTCGGCATGAAGATCCTCGGTGTATATGTGTTAGCGTAGGTTGATGATACGTTAATTTAGCAAACCGTTGTGTTCCCATCGCACTTGTTCATTTTGATGCAACACGAACATACAAGATCCAACACATACATCCGAGCCAGATATGTCGGACTCCGACATAGTCGCCACCATGTGTGTGCAATTCATTGTGCCTTATTCATGTCGACATCGCTGACTGCATGCAAACGGCGCAAACGGCGCCCATCACGCTATAACCGAGCAATCATACCACCTAGCGCTCCTTCCGCGCGCCGACTACGCATCCGTGCTGTCCATGCCCGCTCGATATGCGCGTCAAACGGCACATCGATGCCGACCTCCTAGAGTTTCGGCCACCTGGGCGGCGCGGCACATTCCCCAAAGCGCCGACCATTGACCATCTCGGCCTAG
Organism: Closterium sp. NIES-65; assembly: GCA_948144175.1. Taxonomy (NCBI): domain Eukaryota; kingdom Viridiplantae; phylum Streptophyta; class Zygnematophyceae; order Desmidiales; family Closteriaceae; genus Closterium; species Closterium sp. NIES-65. The sequence goes on along the minus strand of CANXME010002275.1, from coordinate 4,250,340 downwards.
CCGACGATGCTCATCGCCGAGAATATACATGCATACAGCCAGACGCACTATGTCGACACCGTACGACGGGGTTCATCGAACCGGGGCCCGCATTTGAGTAACATGGTATATATCAGGTCGACCTTGCCGAGGAGTGTTCTAGTAACATGCATTACCAAAAAGTTACAGCCAACAAAAGAAATCCCAACGAAAACTATACAATCAAACGAAAAAAAAAATCCCAAAAACACCACATAATCGACGCCGCCCATACCAGGCCATCCTTGCAAGAAGACCTACTTGCGCTCCCTCCTGCCGCCCATGGCAGATTGTTATGCCGACTACGCCGCCGTGCTGTCCTTGCCCGCTCTGCCCTTCTTCCCCTTCTTCCCCGAGCTGTCCTTGACCTGCTTGCCCCTCGGCCTCTTCCTCCCCCTGTGTTCGATGTCGTACTCCATCTGCGCGTCAAGCGGCACCGCGATGCCGATCTTCCTGAGTTTCGGCCCATCCACGGGGCACATTCCCCAGAACGCGAGGGTTTCCACCGTCGCTCGTGCGATCAGTTTGGCCTCGGCTTCAACATCCAACCCCGGATAGGCTTTGGCCAGAGCGGTGGACTCCAGCGCCGGTGCGACGTTGTGCGCAACCTCCCCAAGGGGTTGCTGCCTGCTGATCGCGGCCTCCAGCACCGCCGTCATGACCTTCTTGAACTCGGCGGCGGTAGTCTCGCTGGCGCCGACCAACATCGCCGCCGCCTTCCCTTCGCGGACGGCATCAGCCACCTGGGCGCCGTCGCCCTCGACTAAGCACCACAGTGCGCAAGCTGAGGCCGACAGCGCCTGTGCGACCTTCGCCGTCTTCTGATCCGTGTCGCCCTCCATTCTCGCCGCGGATGCAGCGACCTCCCCATACGCCGCGCACAAGGACACGCGATCAAGCATGGCCGACATCATTGCATCCGACTTCCCGTCGGCATCGACGGGGAACCAGATCGCGGGCAAAAGCGCGTCGTGGTGCGCATCGCCTGATGTCTTGTACGCTCTATACTTCCCGAGGATGTCGTCGAACCTGTCACGCAAACGAAACTGGCGGTTAGGAACGCCGACGTCGACATCATAGCTTGGCCGACGTTTATCCGACTTACCGTGTCCTTGGGAGGAACGCGCCCCTTGCCCAGATCACCGTCCACATCCCAGCCGGCAAGAACCGGACTTCCTTCCACACCGCCCTCCACTGCTTCATCACTGTTTCCTCCAGGCCGGTGAGCTCAGCCATGAGGATCTTGCTGACGAAACCGTCGTACAGGAGGTACACAATGGAGTGAAGGTACGCCAGCTCCATCTTGTCGCGGGACTTGCCAATGTATCTGCTCTCGTTCCCGACCACCTTGATCTCGCCCACCCACCCTTGCTTGTCGCCCGTCGAGTCGTGGCGGATGCCATGACCCTTCCGTTCTTTCACCTTCACCTTCTCCTCCTCCGTCGCCGCCTCCTCCTCCTCCAGCTTCTTCTCCTCCGCCTCCTCCACCTTCTCCTCCTCCTCCTCCTCCTTCTCCTCCTTCTCCTCCTCCTCCTCCTCCTCCTCCTCCTCCGTCTCCTTCTCCTTCTCCTTCTCCGTCTCCTTCTCCTTCTCCTTCTCCTTCTCCTTCTCCTTCTCCTTCTCCTTCTCCTTCTCCTTCTTCTCCTCCTCCTCCTTCTCCTCCTCCTTCTTCTCCTTCTCCACCATCGCCGTCGCCATCCCCTGTCCTTTCTGCACCGACTTCACCATCGCCGACGTCGCCCGTGTTTTCTTCTTCGAGCTCGGCCTCGCTTTCCCTGCGTCGACCGTCCCCTTCCGTTTCGACTTTCCCGCGCCGACCGCAGCAGTGGTCGTCTTTGGCTCCGCTGTACAGCCGGTGGGACTCGCCGAGTCCAAGATGGCCAGCACAGGGGGCTGCTTGGGGCGGTTTACCGCTTCCAACAGGTCCTGGATGGCAGCGATATCGGCGTCGTTGTGGTCCTTCGCCGCCTGTGCAGGGTCAACTGATCTGCCGCCCGTGGCTAGCGCTGCACTCACGCCCTTCTCCAGCACCGCCTCGATAGTAGCCGCACCGAGTGTGTGTGCAGCTACGGTCACCGACGTCGGCGTCGCGCATGAGCTGGATACCGGCTGAGCCCGTGCCGGCGCAGCCGCAGTACGTACGCCTAACTGGGCGCGAAGCAACGCGGACTTTGGGTCCACAGGAGGACGGGCGGCGATGATAGGCGCGGTAGGTGGGGCACTGGACGTTGTGGCGGCGACCTGGGGAGTGACCGAGCGACGTGCTGTTGTGGCCGGCGCGGTGCCGACCACGGGAGGCTGCTGCACGTCCTGTCGATGGGTCTCCATGCGGCTGAGCATCTCCCTGAGCGCGTTCGCCTTTGGGGCGGACGGACCAGCGCGGTTAGCCGCAGCATCCACCGCGTCAACCTTGGCGGCAGACGTGCCTGCTGGTGCTGGAGTAGCCGCAAGGGACGGCCCATCGTTGTTGGCGGCTGACGGGGCGACCGGCGCGCTGCTAGCCGCAGGGGGTTTGCGGGGGATCGACGTGGTCCCCGCCACTCCGACGGACGGTCCTTTGACGGTTTTGGCGCCGCCATCTATCGCCGTTGGTGCGGTCGCTAGACTGGCCGGCTTCTCGGCGACCAATGGCGGGGCTGTTGGTCCAGCCTCTTGAGCGGCAACCTGGTCGGCAGGGCCCCCCTCCGCACTCCTGATTCCATCGCCCTTGCTGTGCGTCCTTATCACCTTGGTCCCGTTCTTCTTCAGCTGGTCGACCACGCTCGTACCTCCGCTCCCATCGGCTCCCTTGCTCCGCGAGCCGCCTGGAGCCACCTGGCCGACGCCGCGGCTCCCATCGGCTCCCTTGCTCCGCTTCGAGCTCAACGCATCATCTCCGCCGCCCGCCCTTTTCGCACCCTTCTTGTCGGCCTCGTTGTCCGACGGCGACGACCCATGCCGACCAGGCGCCAGATGGCCGATCACCTGGGTCATGAGGTTTAACCCGGACGCAGCAAACGACTGCTGGGTGGCCTCAGTCACCGCCTTCAACACGTCCGCCTTGAAAGACTTCATGAGCTCGTCCGGGACGGCTGGCGGTGGGGCGGGCTGCGTGGGCGGCGGGACGGCGACGCGTTGAGTTACCGCGGCGGCGATGTTGGTCTGCGCGGCGACTAGGTGCTTCGATATGTATTCCTCCAATCCCTTCCTCGCTTCGTCCACGTGGTTGTCCAGGGCGACGACCGCGTTCGCACGTTGCACCGCCATAAACCCCTCCGGATTCTCTAGATCGTCCAACCAGCTCTCCGCCCTCTCGGCGTACGCCTTCATCGCCTCCCATGCTTCACCCATGTTGGCGGTGATGTTCTCCGTCACGGTCGTCGCCATGGTCAAGGACGCGTCCATCAGCCGACTCGACGCGTCCTGGTCGGAGGCGGCGACCTGGTCGGCCAACGACCTGAGCTTGTCCACGAGGTGGCCAATCCCCATCGCGAACCTGTCCACCCGACCCCTCTCCACTCCGAGCGCCGTCTCGAGTCGAGCATTTTCTGCCCTCAGCCACATGTTCTCCTGTCGCAGCTGCGCGACGACGGCCGGCGTTGCCTGCCGACCAGCTGCTGAGGAACCCGGTTGACGGCCCGCCTCTACCGCTCCACCCCGGCGTTCCACCCCTGCGTTCCCTGTGGTGGTCTCCACGCCCGTCGGCGTCGGGGACGCGACGTTATCCTCCTCCTTCGCGTCGCCAACCACATTGCCGACCACGTGCGCCTCCTCCACGCCGACATTCTCCACATCGGCACCCTCCCCTCGCACGTACACAACATCCGCCGACATCCCGCCCGTTCCCTCCACGGCCGCCGCCGCTCCCTCCACGGCCACCGCCGCCGCTCCCTCAACATCCTCCATCTCGAATTCGACCCAGGGGAACTCTACCTCCTCCTCCCCCTCTTGCTGCTTCTCCCCCTCCGCCACCTGCTCCACCGACCCGAAACCCTGCTCCACGGCCTCCGCCGCCGCCGCCTCCTTGTCCTCCTCCTCCTCCTCATCATCCTCCTCCTCCTCCTCCTCGTCCTCCTCCTCCTCCTCCTCCTGCCCATGCCCCTGCTCACGCTCCTCACGATCCTCCTCGTTATCATCCTGATCGTCGGTGTCATCCTCCTCCTCCTCCTTTTCCTGATCCGCGGTCCTCGCCACAGCCCTCTCTGCCTCCTCATCTGCCTTGTCGACGCCGTCTCCGGCCTCTCCGCTTGTGTCGGCGACACCGACTGCTTGGGATGCCGAAGGGGGCTCCGCGGCGTCGTCTTCACAGGCATCGGCACCAACTCCGACATGGCCTGACCGTCTGCGTGCGACGTGTTCCTTGATGTTTGTCATCATCCGAATCCGCAGCTCCTTCAACCCCGAAACGAGGACCTTGTCCATGCTGGTCGCACTGCGACGGTCGTCGCCGGTCAGGCGATCCATCCTCTTCACCACCCAGCACAGCGCGCTCATTGAGAGGAGGCCAGAGCCTGCGTCGCCGTCCCGGACGGTGTCGCGCATTTTCTGCAAACAACAGAGGAGAGAGCAAGGATGAGCACCGACGGCGGAGATGGCATCGCGCTAGGACGGTAAAACGATCGGTACTCACATCTCGAACGGGTTCATTGAAGTCGGCGAGCCTGGCCGCCACCTCTTCAGCAGAAGGCTTCGGCCACTCCCAGTGCCGGCCATCGCGGCCGAGCTCGGCCAGCACCGCCGCCCGGAAAAACCTGAAGCAACATGGCACATATCGTCAGTAGACTTGCTTAACGCCCAGCGGCGAAATTGCATGCGTCGTCGACTACACTATCGAGCTCACTTCAGCACGCGGATCGCCTCGTCGCGGTGCCACTGCTTCACGGTTTGCGGGTCGAAGTGCCGGACAGAGGTCCTGATCGTCTCTCCCCCGGCCCGCAACAAGTCGCCGGGGTACAGGATGACCACGACGCTACAATGTGCCCCTGGAAGCGGTGCGATGCTGCACAGGCTAGGCACCACGACGTCGATCAGAACGGAGCAGCGACATAAGGCATCAAGGCACACCATCATGACTTAGGCTCACCTCGAATGCAGAGGGATAACAGCTACGTCGGCGTCGAACACCGTTGCAAAGCATGAGTGGTCTTCCTTGCCCATCGCCGCCCGAAGCCGGCCGAGTCCTATCGACCACAATCGCATGTTGGCCGGCGCCGCGCGGATCCATGCGTACCTGCACGCATGCATGGGTAGTAGATGTGTTTGAGGACGTGCACGGCATGACGGATGGACACGTGGGTTCTGGAACCGACAACTGACGGGGATGGCTAGAGTAGAACGGTGCACCACCGTCGCTACGTTGTAATCAATGGCGCCTACCGATGCGGGCACCGACCTACTGTAGTGATCGGAGTACGATGCCTACCTACGGCTGCGTGCGTCACCGAGTAGTGATCTAAACCCTAACGTGGGACAACCCTATCGACGTCGACCTGCAAGGTATCCAGCGGTCGACGTCGACATCCCAATACGGACACTCACTTGAGGCCGAATCCCAAGCAACGGGCGTTGAACTCTAGCCTATGGTCTACGAGGACGGCGTAGTCGTGTTCGTCGAGCTTGGCAGTCAGTCCACTGCCCAGGTCGAGATACAGAGGGAAGTCCTGCGAAGTCGGCGTCACTTCGCCGAGTTTCGTGGCGGCCGACATGGCGGGGAAGGGAAGCGGCTAAGGGACGTGAAATGTGGGAGAAGGCGCAGAGCTGGGGAAAAGGTGGAAAGGGAAACGAGATGCCGAAAATGAGGAGCTATGCCCCCTTCCACCAAGAAAAGGGGGTCGGTGCCCCACAGGAACGGTCGAGGCATCGCCCGGCCCTCGTGGTGCCTTCCTCGGCGGGGTTTGGCACAAGTCCTCCACAAGTGGCACAAGTCCTCGTTCGCCGCCGAGCCAGCAAGTCGATGTCACGCCCCGAAGCGAAAAACGTGCGCCGCGAAGCGATCGACATCGAATTCGCGATGTCCCGAATTGAGTTCGCAATGTATCAAATTCTGCATGTTGCCCGATGCGAAGCAGGCGGGCGAACACGTGGCGTCGCCGCAACGGGTCGCGAAATTGTCGAGCGTCCCGAGGGGGCCCCGACATTTCGCCCGGCCCTCGCCTGCCCGTCCGGGCAGGCCGCGATGGGTTACTAGGACCTCGAGGGCAGGTGGCGCGCGTGGGCTGCCTTCGCGCGAGGGTAATTTTCCCACGCGCGAGGTGTCGCCAGTTCGCCGACCCCACCCGGTAACGTGGGCCGCTGTTCACGTTCGGGGCGGGGCCGCGGGGCGGCGGTCGTGCGCTCGGGCCAGCCCTGGGCCAGGCTGGCGGGCCCGCACGCGCGTCAGTGCTCCGCCCCGTCGGCCCAGGCTTCGACGACCCCCCTCGTCGACACCGGCAACTCGGGTCCGTCGACCTGATTCCGCTGGGGTGTTCGGTAGCGTTTTGTCCTCAAGCTAAGTGTTTAGTATCGCATAGTCGTCTCAGACATTGAAGCCTTTGCAAGGCCAGTTTTAGGACATGAGTCATTCCGCACGCATCCACTCTCTTCCCGACGATGCGCTTCTCAGGATCTTCTGGAATTCTGATCTTTGTCAGCCCACGTCTTCATAGTCACTCTCCAATTACGTCTGTAATGGGATCGAACCAGATCGAGAGCCTGAACCGCATTTCTCGTTGCCTCCTGTCTCTGCCAATGTCGCCCACGTTCTCCGCATCGCCTCGGTCTGCCATCGCTGGCGGGAGCTCGCACAGTCCGTCACAACGCTTCACGTTTCACCAAATCGTCTGGTGTCTCGCCGGGATCTGAAACGCGTTTTGGCGTCCTTCCCGAATCTCACTCAACTGCACCTGAGCGACGGGAGCATGGAAACGATCGATGACGATTTTCTCGCATTTCTCAGCTCTTCGTCTCCAAACCTAACCGCTCTTCATGTCGATTCAGGTATAGCTCCAGAGGATGACGAGGCGTATGATGAGGAGGAGGTGGACGACTTTGATATTTCGGAGCACCCTGTCACAGCAGCTGGGCTGAACAGTCTTTTCCGCCGATGTCGCCGCTTGGAGCAGCTGTCACTTCAGTGCCTGCATCGAAAAACAAAGTTCCCAATTTTGTTATTCCATCTGACACACCTGCACACTCTGTCCCTTGGGAAGATATCGCCTCTGAAGGACCCAAACTTCGGCAATCTGTCTTCGCTCACAAATCTTTCGATTCTGAAACGGGACATGCGATTACATCAGCTGACGCCGTTAACTCGCATTCCGAACCTGGCCAGCCTGTTTTTTCGAGAAAGGACATGGTTCCATGATGTAGAGGAGGATTTTTCATTCGATCATCTGACAGCACTTCGTTCGCTTGGATTTATGCGAGGGTCGACAGTACTTTCTTCAGATTTTCCGTCAGAATCACCGCTTTTCCGTATTCAACGTTTACTGCTTACCAACTCCTTGCCTGAGAATCTTGGCGAGCGGTTCCCGGCTCTTTTCGAACTCTCTCTTTCCGGATTCGTGGATTTGACTGAGCTGCCAGATTCCCTCACTAGCATCAGCACCTTGGAAGTTCTTAACATTTCCAACTGCGGTATATCCAGCCTGCCTGAGAAGCTTGGAAATTTGTTAAGGCTGAAGAACTTACTGTTGAGAGGCTGTTCGCTGAAGAAATTTCCCGATTCCATTGGGTTACTCGCCGGGCTTCAGAAGCTCTCCATGAAGGGTATGAACATTGAGATCCTCCCTGCAGCAGTTTCATGCCTGTCTGCTCTCGAATCATTGACAATCATGTATTCAAGGCTGACGTCGATCCCGGAGGAGATAGGCGAGCTGACCAATCTCCACACTTTGGTGCTGAGCGGGAATCGTGTCCTGCAGAAGCTGCCGCCATCACTCAGTCGTCTCTCCTCTCTAGCACAGCTCGATCTCAGCAACTGTCCCATTAGAAGCCTTCCAGAGGGTACAGGCCAGTTGGGTGGCCTGCGAGAGCTGACCTTGAGCTGTAGTCATCTGACAGAACTGCCAGCATCCATCACTCAGCTGAGCCGCCTGGAGGCTCTCAAGGCTGACATGTGTCTTGATCTCGCATCTGCCCCTAGATCCATGGGAAACCTCTCGAGCCTGCGGGAGCTGGATCTTTCTCACTGTTATCCGCTAACGGAAACTAAAGAAACTCTACCAAGGTTTCTGGAAACCTTGCGGTTGGGAAACGGCATCAGTAGCATCATTCTTCCTGACATGTCAACGGCTCCAAATCTTAGGAAGCTGTTGTTGAATCAGGTTGCTATCATGGATGCACCAGCTAGGAGCTGTTGCCTCTCTCAGTTAGAGCACCTGGAGATGCGCCTGGGCACTGAACAAAGAGAATTCCCACTGTTGCTCGGGTTCCTTTCATGCCTCTGCGTTCTTCACATCTCATGTGCCAGGTCCATGCAACACCTGCCTCGTGATCTTGGCTCTCTGTCTCAGCTGCGGGAGCTGCACGTGGAATGGGCGGAATTTTTTTAGGAGATTCTAAGAAGTGTGGGCCAGCTTGTGCAACTCATATCTCTTCATATTGAAGCTTCGAATCTGACCCACCTTCCTGAGACCATCTCTTCCTTGTCGAGATTGGGTGACCTCAGCCTGCGGAATTGCTCCTTCTTGACAAGCCTGCCCTGCTCTTTCACCGCCCTCACTTACCTGCACAAGTTAGATGTCAGCGGCACATCACTTCAAGTCCTCCCTCCCAACTTCCACCATTTGAGAAGACTTAGAGAGTTGAACCTGAGGGACTGTGAGGAACTTCGGTCCCGTCCATCACAAGAGCTGCGATACATGACAATGTAGCGAGTGCTGGATGTTCATGGCTGCAAGCTGCTTGGCCCAGATCCAGTGACTCCCGATGTTTATTTGAGGCATGGACTCCAGTACTACTCTCCAAGTGGTCTCTATCCTTGAGATGGAGCCCTTAATATAGAGACCACTTGAAGATTGTGAACTAGCAGAATTATATTCCCTGTTTCGCCCAGGTTCTCCTGGAAACAAAAAGTACTACCGGTAAGTACGGTAAAGTGGCTTGCAAATGTTACTCAGTCGATGAAAGAGGTGCTATACATGGACGACGTGACCAATGTCGCCCGACATTGATTACGGCCTGCATTAACTTATCTCTACACTAGGAAAAACGCTAGAATCCCTTGCATGGCTGCCATGCAACGAGAAGATAGCTGCTGGATTGGATGGTGAAACTTTTCCCCAGTGCAAGATTCCCTGACCTAATTATCCAGTAGGCAAGTGCGGGAACCGTTTCTTACCTTGCAAAAACTAGCCAAACCGCACTAGACAAACAATGGATGAAGGGGTGTGCCACGCCACCCCCAAAACGAACAGGAGTCACGTTAGAACCTGTTTTGATACTTCATCTGGCTTTTAAATTCCATAACCAGCAGCCGTTCCGAGATATTAGCTCACAAACGGGTACATCGCAACCCCACATTAAAAGCAAAAAGTGGTCGAAACGAGACCTTCAACCGATCGACGGAACATCCCACTCCTTCAAATGCTCAAATCTGCCTCGCAAACCTGCCGGTTCATCTTCGTCGCATGTCGCCCGTTTGCTGACAAGCTCCATCGCTTCCCACATGTTTGCCTCGCCAATGCTAGAGCATAAAAAAATTGCGATTGCCGCGACGTCGCGCGCGAATTTGAGCCACCTGCGACGACGAGTCGACGACCCACTCAGCTAATCCCCTCCACCACCCGCCTCATTCGAACTCTCCTTTCTCATTTCACTAATCCAGTCACAAGACAACTAGCTTCAGCAGCGTGAGCAGCGAAGTAGGTAACCTTGCACCTCTCGCGCGTCGACCCTTACGTTCACGCTCTCAGGTGCGCGGCCTCCCTTAAGCCATGGGAATGCGTGGTAAGTATGTTTTCTAATGGCTTCACTGTTCCAGGCTCAAAAATATGGTTGAAAAAGAGATGAAGTTCCCAGTATGGGCAACGTGTCATATCGCATTTCTTCTCATCCTGTACGGCATGAATAGTTTGATAGTTAGGCCTAAGGTTTGTCATTCCTCTCGGGTAGTTCCTCTTTTCTGATACCTAATCGCGCCAATCTCGCCGTTTCAGACTCCAACAGCAGTATTTTGGAAGAATGGTGTCGGCAGTGCCATCGCCCTTCAATCCTGTTTTTTTCTTGCCAGCAGCTATGGAAAATAATCACGGGAGGAGAATACTTCAATCCGCCGCGGCCCCTCCATGTCCACCGCCAGGCGTTCTAATCGCGTACAACTACCGCCTCTATTGCATCACATGCACTGTAGATCAGGAGCTTATAACGGGAGACGATTTCCCCTGGTGCCGTGCAGTCGACTGCAGCACCAAATACGGTCCTTTCAGGCCCATCTGGAACACCATCAAGAATTTATGCGAGACTCCCCTTCCGCCCTCCCCTTATTCAACTTCCTGCCTCCCCGGGTTCATCTGCACGTCCCCTCCCCCGCCTAGCCCCCCGTCCCCTTCCCTTCCGCCTTCCCCCTGGCTCCAACCGCAAATTCCTCCTTCCGTCCCCCCTGCAGTTCCCTCCTATCCGTCTCCATCCCCCCTTCCCACCTCTCCCCTTCCTCCTGGTAGTTCCTTTCAACCTCCTTTATCAGGCTCACCATTCTCACCAGCTACACCCACATACCCGTTACAACCACCCCCGCCACAAGCACAGGCCTCAGCACCACCACCCCCTCCTCAGCCTTCTGATTGTGGGCCCCACGGAACGCCAGCAGCACCTGGCAGCAGCCAGTGCATCTGTTCCCAAGGCTGGAGTACCGACCCAAACCAGAGCCTTGGCCGAACCTTCCAGTGGTGCACCCTACCTGAAGGTGCGACTTCATTTCCGTCGCCATTTCCATCAGATTCCGGACCTCCAGGCAGCGTTGGGAATGATGGTGCTGGCGTTGTAAAGGGTCCCAGCACTTTCGCAAGCTCAAAGGGGAATGAGGGACAAAGTGCGAGCAAAAATGGCACTCCTGGTTTGGGAGCTGGAATGATTGCGATTATTGTGGTTGTGGTTGTGGTGATCGTGCTTGTTTTCTGCGGCTGTGCGGTGTGTGGGGTGTGCATGTGGCGGCAGAGGCGAGCTGAGAGGAAGGCTATGGAGGAGATGAGGTCTGAGGTGACCCGCATGACAATGTCCTCTTATGGAGGTTCGTTTAGTGTACACCCGTACACTAAACCAGTTGGGGCGTTGCCAGAGTCCATTCCAGGTGTAGGGTATCATCAGAACTTCAAAATGGGTTATTCAGGTGAAACATTGCCAGCCAGATATGGTGGCTCAGTGGTGGAAATTGGTGTTGATGGGAGGGGAGGGTCGGTTTCAATGCCCACAAATCCTCCTCCTGCAAATGGAGATGCTGTACAGAGAAGGCCAAGCTTAGGATGTAGCGAAGTACAATGCTAAACTAGAAATGTAGATAACATGAATACCGTAATGTGAAATTCCTACAGATCTTCCGTTTTATCACCAAGCGGCGAGTTTCTTGGTTCTGTATCACACTTCTTTTGGCGGAAGCCTCCCTTTATCGCGAAAAATGTCGGCCAGTGCCGTTGTGGACCAGAACAGCACACGTCACTCCCAACAACCTTTCATCACCTACGCACTCCGTACGCCTTACTAGTACACAGTTTTAGTTCCCGCACAATCTTCGTAGCTTCAGTAAGTCGACAGTGTGCGCGCGCATGGCTCCACTCTCCGTGAAAAGCGCAGCATGTCCCTGGCAGCAGCGCGCTGCCGTGCAATCACGCTTGGATTCGTCGATCACAGTCATCGTGCGAAATCAACTAGCTGCGGATTTTCCACGATCGCGTGTGCGACATACTGCGGATTTCCCACGATCGCGTGTGCGACATACTGCGGATTTCCCACGATCGCGTGTGCGACATTCTGCGTCGAGCAATCGCCCGAATTTGGAACTATCTGCTTGGCAGGATAGGCATTTGCGAGTATTTTCACTGCACGACCCCTTCCGCTCTCAGAGGTTATATTCAAATCCACCCTTGTTTCCAACTTCTCAGAGGCTATTTTTCAGGCATCGCCTGTCTGATGGAGTCTCCGAGAAGTTTACAGGTCAAATGGCTTGGACCGGTCGAACGGGTTCCTCCCCCAGACGGGCGATTGGCATGGAGTGGCCTGCGTATAACGGGAATTTTGCGCATTCCAGGAGGCGATTGGCTCCCGCGATTTCAGCGCGGTTCGGCTCCGGAGACGATGCGTCAGGACCTTTCGCTAAGCTAGCTTCTCTGATCCCGACTCCGAAATCTCCCTCCACGACGACACGCGAATCTTCTAGTAACACGAAGAAGGGGAAGAGAGTGACTGACGAAAGTACGGCAGGAGAGGCAGAGAAGCAGGTGGACAAGCGGGCTGTGGATGCTTCTGATACAGGGCTCGACGGCGGGACGAGTGCTGGGAGGGATTCTGGTAGAAACGAGCTGCAGCAGCACCAAGAGCAGCGGCAGCAGGAGGAGGAGAGGAGACCGGGGGAGCAGGGGACGAAGCGGACACAGCAGCAACCGAAGCAGCAGCAGAAACATCAGCAGAAACAGCAGCAGCACGTGGAAGGAGAACGAGCCTCGACGGGGGTGAGAGGGGGTTCAATGCTAGAAGGAGTGCGGGGGAATGGCAATGGAGGAACGACAGGTGCCGAAGGTGGTACAAACGGTAGGCTCCCTGGGAATCGTCAGAAGCGACAGCAGCGAGGAGGAGTGGCAGCAGGGAGCAGTCAGGGAGGGGTGGGAGCAGAGGGGCAGGAGCGAGGGTCGAAGTCGGGTCAGAAGGAGAAGAGATTGGATCAGGCTAGCGGGTTAGGGTATGTGGATCAGCTGCGGGCGCTGCAGGCTCAGATGCAAGGCGCAGAGAGTAAACGAGCAGAGATTAAAGTAGCAGAGCTCAAAGCAGCGGAGAAGCAGCGGCAGCAGCAAGCAGCACCACGAGAGAGTCAGTTTGAAGAAAGCGTCGAGTGGAGGAGGAGGCAGGGCTTGGACGCCGAAGCGCCTTTTGAGTCAACGCAGATGAGAAATGGATCAGAAGGCAATGAAGTGGAAGTGCAGGGGGGTAAAGCAGCAGCAGAGGCGCAGCAGCAGGCCGCAGTGCCAGTGAGCCGTGCTGCTGGGGAACGAGGAGAGCCGAAGGGGAGAAATGTAAGAAACGGAGTAGGAACAAGTCGGAAGATGCAGGTGCAGGAAACTGAGACGCGATACCCGTGGGATGATCCCGAGGAGCAGGGTGAATTGGGGGAGGAGGAGGGAGAGATAGGAAAAGGTCGCAGGGTTGAGAGTGCTGAGAGCGGCGTCGGAAATGGTGGTGCGGGGCGTGCCGGTGATGGCAGAAGCAGAAGAAGAGAGGCGGAGAGAAGAGAGGCAGAGAGAAGAGAGGCAGAGAGTGGAGGGGCGGACAGACTAGAGGGGGGAAAGGAAGAGGAGGTGAAGGGGGATAAGGTCCAGGTTAAGAAGGGGAACGGGTCGAGGGTGGACGCAACGGGAGCAGGGGCTGGCAGCAAAGGAGGCAGGAATGAGCGGCGTGAGGAGATGGGGAGAGAGGAGAGTGGAAAGAACCATGCGGGACGTGGAAGGAAAGGCAACGAGAATGGGGGTGGCAATAAGGATAGGATGGGTGAGAATAAGCAGAGTGGGCAAAGCAGTGCATCCAGATGGGAAAGAGGTAGCAAAACGGAGGTGAGAACAGGGACCAAGATGGAAATTGAGAGTCAGCAGGAGCAGGAGAAGCAGCAGGGTAAGCAGCAGCAGCAGCAGCTGGAGAAGCAGAAGTTGAAGCAGAAGCAGAGAACCAGCAGCAGCAATCAGAACGGCAGCAGTACTGGTGGTAGTAAGGCTGTATCAGGCACTGTTGCCGCTGGTGCTTCTGGCAGCATAAGCACCAGGAGGAGTTGGAGCAGGAAAAGCAAGTTCGGCAATGCCAGTGGGAGTGACAGCGATAGCGACAGTGAAAGCAGCAGTGAAGGGGATGGGGATGATGCAAGGAAGGGCGTTGTGTCAAGCACTTTACCAGGCACTGAAGAGAAGGACTGGAAGGAGGTCTGGTCTTCAATAGACACTGAGGTGAATAGCAATGGTGATGGTGGGCTTTCGGAGGGTTCGTCCTCGTCTCGGCCTCGGCGACAGCTGCCACCAATCACAGGCGAGATGGTTCTTGCTGGCATGCAGAGAATGGCTGAGGAACGAGCTGCTGCCTCTGCCGCAGCCGCTGCTGCTGCTGCTGCTTCTTCTGGTAGTGAGGATGAGGATGAGGAGCGGAAGAAGGTGAAGGGTGTGAGGGGACGAGGGAGAGGCAGTGGTCGAAATTCTTTGAGCTCAGTGGAGCTGGATGACCTGGAACCGATAGTGGTGAAGGAGGAGTGGGGAATGGAGCTTGAGCAGTTGTTTGGGAAACTTGAGCAATTAAAGAACAGAGGCTGAAAGTTTTGTCTGTGAAAGAAACTGGAAATGGTGAGTAACGTACCTCTTGTTAAAATTACTCCATATCCATGCAAAGGTTTAGTGATGCAGCACATTCATGTGACTCTAGGCCTGGTGGGAATGGGTAATGAAGGCCTTGATCAAAACATATTTGCGAAACACCTAGAACCTTCTTTTTGGACTTAGAGCTTTCAAATGAAAAGATATCGAGAGCGTGCAAACGGTTCACACATGCTCACTGTTTCGAGTGCAATTGAGTGAACGAACGCGAATTGTACTAACGAAGCAAGAGTCCAATGAGCGAAGGCATGAGCAAAGAATATATAGCGAAACTACAGTGGTAACGGTTGTTGGAAACAATAGCGAAGCAGTCCGAATCGAAGCATCGAGTCAAACCTCGGAGGTTAGGGTAACCGCCTGGAGGTTACGGGAAAGTCAAAGGTCAGCGACCTTTGACTCGACAATTACAGCGCGACAGTTAAGGACACACAACTGACTCGTTACAGAGCAGTTGCCCGAGTCGCACTGTATCGAATCGCAACAGCAAATACAGTTATCTATCCATTCGTATTCCCTGTACTCTTATATAAAACCTTGTATTTGCTTGTTTAATTCAGTCCACTTTGTCAGAGTATTATAGCTGATGCATGTTTGTAGGCTATAGTGGGGTAGCACATATGGGGTACAGCTTTCTAGGGTTGTATTTGTACCCAACTCTGACTTAGTCATTCCATTCCTGTTCAATTGTTTCACTCGGTATAGAGCGGGTCCTTCCTTAGGACCGTTTTTTTTAGGGCCCACCGAAGCGCGCCCCGAGGCGCGCCTTTTTTTTTAGCGACCCCTCGGGTCGCCATTTCCCTCGCGGCCCCGCTGTCCCTCAGACGCGGCCCCGCCACCCCTCCTGATCGCGGCCCCGCCGCCTGCTTGGCGCGGCCCCGCCGCCGGCTCTGACGCGGCCCTGCCGCCCGCTTCGTCGCGGCCCCGCCGCCTGCTTCACGCGGCCCCGCCGCCTCCACTGACGCGGCCCCGCCGCCGGCTCTGACGCGGCCCTGCCGCCCGCTTCGTCGCGGCCCCGCCGCCTGCTTGACGCGGCCCCGCCGCCTCCACTGACGCGGCCCCACCGCCGGCTCCGCCGCTGCACCCTACGGCCCGCCGCTGCACCCTACGGCCCGCCGCCTCACCTGACGGCCCCGCCGCTGCACCTGCCGGCCCGCCGCTGCACCTGCCGGCCCGCCGCTGCACCCAGCGGCCCGCCGCTTCACCTGACGGCCCCGCCGCTGCACCTGCCGGCCCGCCGCTGCACCCTACGGCCCGCCGCCCCACCTGGTCGGCCCGCCGCTGCACCCTACGGCCCCGCCGCTGCACCTGCCGGCCCGCCGCTGCACCGGTCGACCCGCCGCTGCACCTGACGGCCCCGCCCCTGCATCTCCCGGCCGAGCCGCCCCAGCAGCAGAGCCGCCCCAGCAGCCGAACCGCCCGGGAGCCGAGCCGCCCAACGCCGAGCCGCCCGGGACCCGAGCCGCCCTGCGGCCGAGCCGCCCGGGAGCCGAGCCGCCCTGCACCCGAGCCGCCCTGCCGCCGAGCCGCCCGGGAGCCGAGCCGCTGTGCACCCGAGCCGCCCGGTCGCTGAGCCGCCTTTCTGCAGAGCTGCACGACCTGCCCTGCCTGGTGAGCACAGTCCCACTGACACTGCGAGCTCTTTCCCTACTGCTTGCACTGCGTCGCTGTCGTCGCCATGGCTACCCCTAGTGTCCTAGCTTTTGACGCTGAGGGTCGCGCCATTGATTTTGAGGTCTGGTTAGACGATCTACAGCTGTTCTTACAGTGCGACAGGGCTGACGACCTTTCTCTCTTTGACCTCACCTCTGGCGCCTCTCCTGCTCCTGCTGCTGATGCTGATCCCACTGTCCGCTCTCAGTGGGCCACCCGCGATGCTGCTGCACGTCTTGCTGTGCGTCGCCACCTCCCTACCTCTGAGCGTGCGCACTTTAGTCAGTACAAGAGTGCTCAGACCTTGTACGACGCTGTAGTTGCGCGCTACTCCTCCCCTGCCACTGCTGCACTGAGCCGTCTCATGATTCCCTACCTCTTTCCTGACCTCTCTGCCTTTCCCACTGTCGCTGACCTCATTACGCACCTCCGCACTAGTGACACTCGCTACCGCGCCGCCCTTCCTGCTGAGTTCTGCGCTAAGAACCCACCCCCCATGTACATCGCTCTCTACTACGTAGTCGCGCGCCTCCCTGACTCCCTTCGCGTCGTCAGGGACCACTTTCTCGCAGTCTGTCCCACCACCCTCACCGTCGACCTCCTCGAGAAGGCCCTCCTCGCAGCGGAGAAGAGCATAGTCGCTGTAGGTGCTTCTCGTGGTGACCCTCGCACCCCCATCTTTGAGGGGTGCTCTCCTTCCCCCTTGCTGCCCTCTGTTGCCTCTGCTGCTGCTGCCGACCTGCTTGGTCTTGAGTCAGTCGGCGCGGCGTCTACCCCTAGTGGGAGACGTCGCTCCAGCAAGGGCAAGGGGGGCAAGGGCGCGGGTGGAGCTGGAGGGGGCGGTGGCGGTGGCGGCGGTGGCGGCAGAGGGAGTGGGGGTGGCGGCGGGACTAGTGGCGGGGGTGGTGGTGGTGGTGGCAGCAGCGGCGGAGACGGTGGTGGTGGTGCCAGCGGTGGTGGTGGAGGCAGCGGCGGAGGTGGAGGCGGCGGAGGTGGAGGCGGTGGAGGCGGCAGCGGAGGAGGCGGTGGTGGTGGAGGAGGTGGAGCTGGTCGAGGTGGTACCCAGCAGCGTAGCGGCGGTGGTGGTGGCCAGCGCTTGCAGCGGCAGCAGCAGCAGCGCTCGCGGGACATCCCTCCGCCTCAGCAGCTTCGTGAGTGGTACGCTGGGCGTCAGAGGGGTGGGGGTACTGGTCCCTGCACCTACGTTCTTCGTTCCGGCGACCGCGCGGGTGAGCAGTGTGGGGGTGCCCACGCCACCCAGCGCTGCTTTGGCCGCCTGACGGACGCTTGGCGTCAGCAGTTCCCTGGGGCTAGTGAGATCCCTCGCTGGGATGAGCTTCTAAGGGCTGGTGTAGCGATCTTTGATCTTGATTTTGATGCTATCCTTGCTGCTATGTATGCTGTGGATTATAGTGAGGAGAATGAGGGTTACCGTTGTTTCCAGCCCGACCCGGGCATTGGTACTGCTGCGCTAGGTGCTTGTGAGGATGCTGCTCTAGGTGCCAGTGCGTCTGTGCTCTCAGGTACTGGTGAGACTGCGCTCTCAGGTACTGCGTCGTCCTCGTCCTCCCTCACTTTCACACTTGACTCCGGGGCTTCTCGCTCCTTCTTTCGAGACCGCACTACCCTTACGCCGCTCGGCCGGCCGGTTGCGGTCTCCCTTGCTGACCCCTCTGGGGGTCCTGTCCTGTCTCACTTCTCCACTGTCCTCCCGTGTCCGGCTGCCCCTTCGGGCACCCTGTCTGGTCTGTACCTTCCCTCGTTCTCTACGAACTTGGTGAGTGGAGCGGACCTGCAGGATGTGGGGGTTCACCAGTTCACTCCTGCGAGTCAGCGGGTGACCCACTGCACGGAGGCACGCACAAGCCGACACCTGGCCACGTTCTCGCGTCGGCCGGGGTCGAGTCTCTACACCCTGACCGTTGAGTCTCCTCCTGTCCCTGCGTCTGGTCAGGTGGCTGCGTCGGGTCAGGTGCTTGCTGCTGCGTCCCGGTCAGGTCCTGAGTCTGCCCCCTGTTCTTGTCGCCTTCTGTCTCACGAGACTCTCCTGTGGCACCACCGTCTTGGCCACCCCTCCTTGCCCCGTCTTCGGAGCATGGCTTCCCGTGTCCTTGTCTCTGGTCTTCCCCAGTCTCTCCCTCCTCTCCCCTCCGGGCCAGGACCTTCCTGTGTCCCCTGTGTCGAGGGTCGCCTCCGGGCTACTCCTCACTCCTCCCACTTCCCCCCGACAGAGGCTCCCCTGCAGACGCTTCACATGGTGGGTGGGGCCCAGCCCCCGTCCGTGGGCAGGGTTACGAGCGCTACTTCCTGTTGGTGGTTGACGACTACTCGCGTTACACCACAGTCCTCCCCTTGCGCAGCAAGGGTGTGGTCACTGAGGTGCTGATCGACTAGATCCGCGCGGCTCGTCTCCAGCTCAGGAAGAGCTTTGGCTCGGACTTTCCTGTTCTGCGTCTGCACTCGGACAGAGGCGGAGAGTTCTCTTCTCGCCTTCTGCGGGACTACTGTCGTGCACGGGGGATCTGCCAGACCTTCACGCTTCCGGACTCACCACAGCAAAATGGGATTGCTGAGCGCCGCATTGGCATGGTCATGGATGTCGCTCGTACGTCCATGATGCATGCGGCTGCCCCCCATTTTCTGTGGCCGTTTGCGGTGAGGTACGCGGCGCATCAGCTCAACCTTCACCCCCGGGTCTCTCGGCCTGCGATGTCCCCAGCCTTGCTGTGGACGGGGAAGGTTGGCGATGCGTCTGTGTTCCGTGTCTGGGGATCTCGGGCGTTTGTCCGCGACTTGTCTGCGGACAAGCTGTCCCCTCGTGCTGCTCCCTGTGTCTTCCTTGGCTTCCCCACTGACGCCCCAGGGTGGCAGTTTTACCACCCGTCCTCTCGTCGTGTTCTGTCCTCCCAGGACGTCACGTTCGACGAGTCAGTCCCCTTCTACCGTCTCTTCCCCTACCGCACTCCTTCCCTCCCCCCTCCCCCGGACTTCCTTGTGCCGGTTCCCCCCCCGGTAGACCCCCTCCCCCCTCAGGTTCCTGCCCCCTCAGGTGTGTCCCAGGTAGACGCCGTTGACCCGGTCGAGGTTACTGGTGACTCTGGTGCTGCTGCGGGTGCTGAGCCTGGGGGTGCTGACTATGGGGGTGCTGTGCGCGGGGGTGCTGAGCCTGGGGGTGCTACTGCTGGGGGTGCTGGGCCTGAGGGTGCTACTGCGGAGGGTGCGGAGCCTGGGGGTGCTGAGCCGGGGGGTGCTGTGCCTGGAGGTGCTAGTTCTGGGGATGCTGGGTCGGGACCTGCTGAGCCTGGGGGTGCTGTGCTGGGAGCTGCTGAGCCTGGGGGTGCTGCGTCTGGAGCTGCTGAGCCTGGGGTTTCTCCTGCTGCTGCGTCTCGCCGGGAGCCCCTCTCTCCACAGGAGCTGCGCGAGTGGTTCGCTCGCCGCTGGAGGCGTGCTGCTGCGTCTGGAGGTGCTGCTGCGTCTGGAGGTGCTGCTGGAGCTGGAGCTGGAGCTTCTTCGACCGTCGAGGGTGCGGGTGCTGCCGGTCCCGGAGCTGCTGGACCTGCGGGTCCTCCTGGAGCTGGAGCTGCTGAGGGCGTTGGTGCTGAGCCTACTGTTGTTGGTCCTGCCGCTGGAGGTGTGGGTGGCGCTGGTGCTGTCGCTGAGGGTGGTGGTGCTGTCCCTGCTGAGTCTGGAGCTGCCGCGCGGCCTCGGTCGTACTTCGTTCCGCTCCTGCAGCAGGTTCTTGGTCTTTCTCCTCTAGTAGAGGGTCCACCACCTGTCCAGTCGCAGTCCCTACTGGAGCCTTCCTCTCCACTGCCTGCTCCCTCTCCTTACACTGGTCCTACTGGAGGTCTTGCTGAGCGTCGTGAGCCTGCGTCTCGTCCCGCGTCGCCTGTTTGTGCTGCTCGCGCTAGTGGTCGCAGTTCGCGTCAGCGTCCTCCTCCTGTCCCTGGCACGCACCGGATGTCTTTGCGTCCGTCCACTGCTCCTCTGCGTGCCCCTTTGCCTTCTCCTCCTGAGTCCTCTCTTCCTGCGCTTGCCGACCCTGAGTCGGACTCTCTTCGTGCTGCCAGTCCTACTGTCACGCGTCTCCTTGCTACTGTCGTCACTGACCCCTCGTTTGAGTCCACTGCTGCGTCTGCCCTTGTCGCTGAGCTCGTCGACTTTGCTGCTCGCTGTCGTCTCGACTACGCTGCTAGTCTTGTTGCTGAGTCTGCGTCTGTCTGTCCTCCGTCCGTCGGGGGTGAGTGTGCTCTTGGCACGGACGTCCTAGAGGACAGGCAGGAGGAGTTACAGTGTCTAGCGGCTGCTTCACCTCATCTCGCGTCTGTACTGCTTGCCCCTGAGGGAGACCCGGATGCACTAGACATCCCGACTCCGCGTTCTTACGCGGAGGCCGTAGAGGGTCCCTACTCCTCTCAGTGGCAGGCAGCTATGGATGCAGAGATGGCTTCCTGGAAGTCCACAGGCACCTACGTTGACGCGGTTCCCCCTCCTGGGGCGAACATCGTCAGTGGCATGTGGATCTTCAGGGTGAAGCGGCCGCCAGGCTCTCCACCTGTCTTCAAGGCACGGTACGTTGCTCGTGGCTTCAGTCAGCGGCAGGGAGTTGACTACTTTCAGACCTTCTCTCCCACCCCGAAGATGACTACTCTTCGGGTGCTGCTGCACATAGCCGCTCAGCGCGACTACGAGCTTCACTCTCTCGACTTCAGCACTGCGTTCTTGCAGGGTAGCCTGCACGAGGAGATCTGGCTTCGCCGTCCACCTGGCTTCACTGGGACTTTCCCTCCTGGCACCCAGTGGAGCCTCCGACGGCCAGTCTACGGTCTCCGCCAGGCACCGCGTGAGTGGCACGACACACTGAGGACTACGCTTGCGGCTCTTGGGTTTGCTCCTTCTACTGCTGACCCGTCGCTGTTTCTTCGCACCGACACTTCCCTGCCGCTGTTCTACATCCTCGTGTACGTCGACGACTTGGTCTTTGCCACAGCGGACACTGCTGGACTCGCCTACGTGAAGTCCGAGCTGCTGAAGAGACACACGTGCACAGACCTGGGTGAACTGCGCAGCTACCTTGGCTTGCAGATCACTCGGGACAGAGCACGCCGCACCATTACCTTGACTCAGTCACACATGGTGCAGCAGGTCCTTCAGCGCTTCGGCTTCACGTACTCCTCGCCTCAGGCCACTCCTCTGCCTAGTCGCCACTCACTCTCCGCTCTGCCTTCGGATGAGTCCGTAGAGTCGAGTGGTCCGTATGCAGAGCTTGTTGGCTGCCTCATGTACCTGATGACCTGCACACGACCTGACCTTGCATACCCTCTTAGCATTCTTGCACGCTATGTTGCTCCTGGGAGACACAGACCGGAGCACATGGCTGCAGCGAAGAGGGTATTGCGCTACCTGTGCAGTACGTCGGGCATGGGGCTAGTGCTTGGAGGGCGGAGTCCAGTGGTCCTTACCGGCCACGCGGACGCTTCTTGGGCTGACGACCAGGCTACGCAGCGGTCGTCACAGGGTTACACCTTCAGCCTTGGTTCCGGCTCTGTCTCGTGGCGGTCTACTCGCTCGTCTTCGGTTCTCGGCTCCAGTTGTGAGGCTGAGATCTACGCCGGGGCCATGGCTGCACAGGAGCTTCGCTGGCTCACCTACCTACTGACTGACCTTGGAGAGCCGCCTCGTTCTCCTCCAGTGCTGTACGTAGACAACAAGGCCATGCTGGCCTTGTCTCGAGAGCAGCGCTTGGAGCACAGAACGAAGCACATTGCTCTCCGCTACTTCCTTGCTCGTGAGCTGCAGTAGCGTGGTCAGTTGCGACTTGCGTACGTGGCCTCTGAGGCCAACACTGCTGATGTGTTCACCAAGGCACTCGCGCCTTGTGACCATCAGCGCTTTTGCACCCAGCTGGGTCTTGTACCTGTCTTGCCTCACTTGCTCTCCTCTTGACTTCACTTGTGCTGTGACATATATATATACGTGCTCTTGCTTGTCTAGTTTTATATATATGTCTGTACTCCTGCATGTGAACTGGCCTCTGGCCCTGCTCTTGTGCTCGAACTGTGTGGTGACTTTGTGATCCACCCTGAGCTTGCTTTGCTTTGCTTTGCTTGACTGGTCTTGTGACCCCTTGTTCTCCCCCACTTAGCCTATGGGGGTGTGTCAGAGTATTATAGCTGATGCATGTTTGTAGGCTATAGTGGGGTAGCACATATGGGGTACAGCTTTCTAGGGTTGTATTTGTACCCAACTCTGACTTAGTCATTCCATTCCTGTTCAATTGTTTCACACACTTTGCTCTCACACACTAGTGCAAGGTCGGTTCACAAACTTCATTAAACGCTTCCGCTATTACAAATATCCTACCCAGAGTTATCCTCTGCAAAGATCCTTAAGGGCTTTTTCAGCCCAACAACGGTAATGGACTGTGGTTGTCGCGCAACGGGCCTGGGACTGAGGTTGGGAAAAGTGTCGAAGCGGAGGCCCGGAGCGCGGGTTACTCGCCGAGCCGTGAGGTCGGGGTGCGACGTGCGAAGGTGGCGGGTGGATTGTCGATGCGAGGGTTGCGAGTGGTAACGGTGCTGACTGTGGTGCTACATGTCACAATAGTAGCTAGAACAAAGGAGCCATAGCTAGGGTTTACCTAGCTAGGCAAGAGAGAATTGGGCAAAAGAGAGGAAGGAGGTTCACTAGAAAGCAGCAGGATACATATAAGAAATCCTAAAAGGGTTGTGCTCGCTATAGAGTACCCCACTGCAGGCTAGAGAACAATAACATTCTGACACACCCCCATAGCCAAAGTGGGGTGTAATCAGCAGAGCAAGCAAAGCAGAACAAGCTCAGGGTGGATCACAATGTCACCACACATTCTGAGCACAAGTACAAGAAGAAATACTTTAAAGTTCACAATTATGAGCAAAGCTAGTGGTAGTCACAGCGGGCAAGGGAGGAGGAGGAGGGACTGTAAGAGGAGAGGAGATAGGAGGCGACGGCTGCAGCTGCAGACACACGGGCAACAGGAGTCACACTGGCACAGCGGCTACCGGAACAACGCTCCGGACTACTGGAGTAACTGGCCCCGCGGCTAAAAGTAGCGGCAGACGAGCAACGGACCCACGGGCAACTGGCACAGCTGGCTGCGACTGGGCTACCGGAGCAACTCCCCGGAATATAGGTGCTGCTGGCGACACGACGGCAACCTCCGTGCAACCTCCCCAAACAGTCCCACCCCCCCTGACACATACCCCCTGCTTCACCCCTAACTCCACTCCCACAGCACCCCCCTAGCACCACTCCTTCGGCTTCCACACACCCACCCCCCTCAGCGGCAGCTGCAGCAGTGGGAGACGGAGGAGGAGGAGGAGCAGGTGACGGCTCACATACCCGCCACCCCCATACCCGTCACCCTCATACCCTGAGTGTGCGGTAAGCGACCTCACGTGTGCGCGAATCGTGCACAAGTGTGCAGGAAGCGAACTCGGATGTGCGGTAAGCGAACTCAGGTGTGCGGGGAGGGGGGGCCGCAGGGCGACACGCGGGTCCACGAGGCGGCGCACGGGTCCCACGGGGTGGCGCGCCGGGATGGCGGGGGCCGCGCGCGGGTCCCTAGGGCGACGCAACGGGATCGCGGGGGGCGCGCGCAGGTCCCCAGGGGCGACGCGACGGTCGACGGGGTGGACGCGCGGTTCTCCGGGGGTGGTGCGACGGTCGACGACGAGGGATGCGCGGGTCTGTGGGGTGACACGAAGGTCGACAGGGAGGGACCCGCGGGTCCTCGGGGTGACGCGTGAGGCAGAAAACCGCCGCGCGCCCCGAGCGCGCGGTGGGCAGAAAACCGCCATGCGCTTCGAGCACGTGGCGGGAAGAAAATAAACGTCGCACGCCACGGGGCGCGCGACAGACAGGATAGCAGCGGAAGCAGGTGGGCCCACAGGCCAGGAGCGTACTAGCTCTGATAGTATGTCACAATAGTAGCTAGAACAAAGGAGCCATAGCTAGGGTTTACCTAGCTAGGCAAGAGAGAATTGGGCAAAAGAGAGGAAGGAGGTTCACTAGAAAGCAGCAGGATACATATAAGAAATCCTAAAGGGGTTGTGCTCGCTATAGAGTACCCCACTGCAGGCTAGAGAACAATAACATTCTGACACTACAGTGATGTACGCGTTGAGCGGGGATGCCAAGCAAGGAAAAGGAATTTTCCTTACACTACCGCCCCCTCCCCCTAAGGAGGTCCTCCTTACGAAAGTGCGTGTACATCACTGAAATTTCGGTTGCGCAGATACTCGGTGAGGACGGGGTGGTTTTCGATTCTATATAGGGGAACCCAATTGTCTTCGGTGGGTGTACGGTCCTTCCAGCGGAGTAAGAACTCGATCCTTCGGGCTCCTCGATGGTCGCGAACTCTGTGACTCAGAATTTTCTCGGGGGTGATGACTGGTTCAGTTGGTGGTCTTGTTATGCTGGCTGGGCGATTGCGTGGCAGTTGGCTTGTGGACGGGACGTAAAGGCAAAGCAGGCTGACGTGGAATGAGGGGCTGACGTACCAGTCAGCAGGGAGGAGGAGGTGGGCGGTGACGGGTGTAAGCATGTGGCTTATGCGAAATGGCCCGCAGTATTGGGGGCGGAGTTTCGGGGTGATGGGCAGTCGGAGGTTCTGAGTGTCAAGTAAAACTAAGTCGTTTGGCTGGTAAGTGACAGGTCTGCGGTGGCGGTCGGCGTTGCGTTTAGCGATGATGTTCGATTTTTTTATTGCGTCTGCTGCCCGGGTCCGTGCTACTTGTAATATTTTGGCGAACTGTTGTGCTCGTGGTACTTGTCAGAATGTTATCTTATGCTCTAGCCTGTAGTGGGGTGCTCTATAGCGAGTACAACCCTTCTAGGGTTTGCTATTTGTATCCTCATTCTTGCTAGTTCAATCCCCCTTCTCTTCTTCATTCACGTTCACTGTTTCACAGTACTGGGTTGTCGGGATTCGGGGTCATGGGTACTGTCGGGTCTTGTCCGTAGTTTAGGTAAAATGGTGACTGTTGGGTCGTGGCGGATGGCGAGTTGTTGTACGCAAATTCGATTAGTGGCAGTTGCTGTTCCCACGTGGTCGGGTCGTCACACGTGGCCCTGATGAGCTGTTCCATGGTCTGTCCGTTGGTTTCGGGGTGGTATGATGAACTGAACTGCAGTCGCGTGCCAAACTGCTGCCACAGGTTCCGCCAGAAGTTGCTGGTGAATTTCGTGCCGCCATCGCTGATGATCGCGGCTGGTATCCCGTGCAGTCGAACGACGGTGGGGATGAAGAGGCGTGCTGTTTCTTCGGCTGTGATTGTTTTTTTGCAGGCTGCGAAATGTGCCATTTTCGTCAGTCGATCGACGACGACCAGGATCGCGTCGTTCCCACTCGCCCCCACCGGTAACCCCGTGACGAAGTCCATCGTCACCTATCAAACATTATATACATTGTGCTTGTTTAGGCTACAGTGGGTTAGCCTATTGGGGGTACACAATTCTAGGGTTAGGTACTTGTACTCATTTCACTGTTAGTTCACTCATTCCTGTTCATTCATTTCAACATGGTATAGAGCAGGTCCTTCCTAGGACCGAATTTTAGGGCCCACCACTACCTACCTACCTACCTACCTACCTGCGCCCTAGGGCGCCTCGGTTGTAACGGCCCCGTTGGCCCCGCGCTCTCCTCTCTAGAGGCCCCCGTCAGCCCCGCGCTCGCTCTTAGCGGCCCCCCTTACGGCCCCGCGCTCGCCCCTAGAGGCCCCGAAC
Organism: Closterium sp. NIES-65; assembly: GCA_948144175.1. Classification (NCBI taxonomy): domain Eukaryota; kingdom Viridiplantae; phylum Streptophyta; class Zygnematophyceae; order Desmidiales; family Closteriaceae; genus Closterium; species Closterium sp. NIES-65. The sequence goes on along the minus strand of CANXME010002275.1, from coordinate 4,224,394 downwards.
GGCCCCGCGCTCGCCCTTAGCGGCCCGTTACGGCCCCGCGCTCGCCCTTAGCGGGCCCCCCTTACGGCCCCGCGCTTGCCCCTAGAGGCCCCGTACGGCCCCGCGCTCGCCCCTAGAGGCCCCGATCGGCCCCGCGCTCGCCCTTAGCGGCCCCCTACGGCCCCGCGCTTGCCCCTAGAGGCCCCGAACGGCCCCCCCTCCCAGAACGAGCCGCCCGACCCGAGTAGCCCGAACCGAGCCGCCCGAACCGAGCCGCCCAGCCCGAACCGAGCCGCCCGAACCGAGCCGCCCGAACCGAGCCGCCCAGCCCAAACCGAGCCGCGCCGCCCGAACCGGGCCGCGCCGCCCTACCTGAACCGAGCTGCGCCGTCCGTACTGGACCGAGCCGCCCTACCTGAGTCGCACTGCCTACTGTTTTTGGGGTGTCCCTACTGCTATTACTCCTACTACTGCTATGGATAGCCCTCCTGTACTTTCTTTCGATGCTGAGGGCCGCCCAGTGAAGTTCGAAACCTGGCTAGATGATCTACACCTCTTCCTACAGCTCACTGCCAAGGAGGACATCTCACTGTACGATCACGCCCTAGGCCATGCTCCTACTCCTGCTGCTACTGCTGACAGCACTGCCCGCTCACAGTGGCAGACTCGTGACGCCCACGCTCGCTTCGCTATTCGCAACTCCCTGCCGATAGATGAGCGCGAACACTTTAGGCAGCACAAGACTGCACAGGCACTGTAAACTGCTGTCGTTGCCCGCTACTCCTCACCGGCCTCTGCCGCACTAGGCCGTCTCTCTCTTCCCTACCTGTTCCCCGACTTAGCCTCTTTCCACACAGTCGCTGACCTCATTACGCACCTCTGCACTAGTGAGGCTCGCTTCCGCGCCGCCATGCCTGATGAGTTCCTTGCCAAGAACCCACCCCCACTCTGGCTCACTCTCTACCACCTAGTCACCCGCCTCCCTGACAAACTTCGTGCTGTCAGGGACCACTTCCTAGCTCGCTGCCCCACTGAGCTCACCATTGCCCTCCTCGAGAAGGAACTGCTTGCAGCTGAGGCTAGCATAGTCGCTGTAGGTGCCTCTCGTGGCGACCCCCGTACCGCGTTCTTTGAGGGGTGTTCTCCTTCCCCCCTTCTTCCCTCTGTCGCCTCTGCTGCTGCTGTTGACCTCCTTGGTGCTGAGAAGGTCGGGACTGCGTCTGCTTCGAGCGGGCGCCGCAGCAGCAAGGGCAAAGGGGGCAAGGGCGGTGGCGGTGACAGCGGGGGAGGCGGTAGTGGGGGCGGTGGCGGCGGTGGGGGTGGTGGCGCGACTGGAGGGGCTAGTGCCAGCGGTGGGGGTGGCTTTAGCTGCACGTACGTCATTCGCACTGGTGACCGCACTGGTCAGCCGTGTGGGGGACCGCACGCCACACAGCGCTGCTTCGCTCGTCTCAACGACGCTTGGCGTGTTCAGTTCCCTCAGGCCACTGAGCTGCCCCGCTGGGTTGATCTCCTGAAGAAGGGGATTGATATCTATGCTCTAGACTTTGATGCTATTCTCACTGCTATGTATGTGATGTCTACTAGTGGAGAGGGTGCTGAGTACCTGTGTGTGCCGCCCGACCCGGGCATTAGGACTAGTGCGTCTGCTGCTCCAGGTACTCGCGTGTCTGCTACCCCAGGTGCTGGTGAGGCAGCTGCTCTAGGTGCTTGTGCGTCTGCCCCCCCTGGTACTGAGTCGACGACAGCACTGCACACCTTCACACTGGACTCATGTGCTTCTTGCTGCTTCTTTCGTGACCGCACTGCCCTTGAGCCGCTTGCTCGGCCAGTTGCTGTCTCCCTCGCTGACCCCTCTGGGGGTCCAGTCATTGCGACCTCCTCCACTGTCCTTCCCTGTCCTGCGGTCCCGTTGGGCACACTGTCAGGTCTCCACCTCCCCTCGTTCTCTACGAACTTGGTGGCAGGTAGTGCACTCCAGGACGGGGGTGTTCACCAGTTCACCCCTGCCTACGAGCGCGTGACACACTGCACGTGTGCTCGTACGGGCCGCCACTTGGCTACCTTCACTCGGCAACCGGAGTCGGACCTGTACACACTGACCACTGAGTCCCCTCAGGTCACTGCGTCTGCGTCTGCGTCCGCGTCAGGTCAGCTGTCTGCCCCCTGCTCGTGTCGCTCTCTGGCGCACGAGACTGTCCTCTGGCACCACCGACTTGGCCACCCGTGTGTGCAGCGCCTTCGTGCCATGCACTCCCGATACCTTGTCTCCGGTCTTCCCAGAGTCCTCCCTCCCCTCCCACCCTCGCCTGCTCCTCCCTGTTTTCCCTGCGTCGAGGGTCAGCAGCGCGCCGCTCCTCACTCCTCCTCGTTTCTCCCGACGACTGCTCCCTTGCAGACGCTCCACATGGACGTGTGGGGCCCAGCCCGCGTTCGTGGTCAGGGTCAGGAGAGGTACTTCCTGATAATTGTTGACGACTACTCGCGCTACACCACAGTCTTCCCCTTGCGCACCAAGGGTGAGGTCCCTGATGTCTTGATCCCTTGGATCCGCAGAGCCCGTCTCCAGCTCAGCGAGCGTTTCCACTCGGACTTTCCTGTCCTGCGCTTGCACTCTTACAGAGGTGGTGAGTTCTCCTCCGACCTCTTCGCAGCCTACTGTGCTGAGCACGGCATTGAGCAGTCGTTCACGCTTCCGGCCTCACCACAGCAGAATGGGGTTGCGGAGCGCCGCATTGGCCTGGTCATGGAGGTCGCCCGTACCTCCTTGATCCATGCGGCTGCCCCCCACTTTCTGTGGCCGTTTGCGGTCCGGTACGCTGCGCATCAGCTCAACCTCTGGCCCCGTGTCTCCTTGCCGGAGACCTCACCCACACTGCTGTGGACGGGGGAGGTTGGCGATGCGTCGCGTTTCCGGGTCTGGGGATCTCGAGCTTTTGTCCGCGATACGTCTGCGGACAAGCTCTCCTCCCGTGCTGTTCCCTGCGTCTTCCTTGGCTTTGCCCCGGACGCGCCTGGTTGGCAGTTTTACCACGCCACCTCACGCCGAGTCTTGCCCTCTCAGGACGTCACTTTTGACGAGTCCGTCCCCTACTACCGCCTCTTCCCCTATCGCACTGCCCTGCTTCCCCCCCCGCCTCTCTTCCTTGCGCCAAGTGCTGCTGTCGTAGACCCCCTCCCCCCTCAGGGTGCCGCTCCCTCAGGTGTGTCTCAGGTAGATCCGGTTGAGCATGTTGAGGTAGCTGTCGACTCTCGTCCTGCTGTGGGTGCGGAGCCTAGGGGTGCGGAGCCTGGGGGTGCGGAGCCTAGGGGTGCGGAGCCTGGGGGTGCGGAGCCTAGGGGTGCGGAGCCTGGGGGTGCGGAGCCTGGGGGTGCGGGGCCTGGGGGTGCGGAGTCTGGGGGTACTGAGCCTGGTGGTGCTGAGCATGGGGGTGCAGAGCTGCTGAGTCTGGAGTCTGGGGGTTCTGAGTCTGGAGGTGCTGAGCCTGGGAGTATTACACCTGGAGGAGCCCTCTCCTCGGAGCAGCTGCGTGAGTGGTACTTACAGTACTGCAGCCTCAGGAGAGGCACCTCTGGAGCCAGGCGTTCTACTGGGACTGGTGCCAGTGCTTCTTCTCCTGGTCGGGAGCTCCCCTCCCGTGAGCGGATCTGTGAGTGGTACGAGCGGCGCTGCACTCTTTGGAGTGGTGTGCCTGGTGTCCCGGACCCCGCTGCTGCTGGGGGTGCTGCTGGTGCTGGAGACTCTACTGGTCGTGCTGGTGCTGAGGACCCGAGCGTTGGAGCTGCTGCTGGTGCTCAGGACCCGGGCGTTGGAGCTGCTGCTGGTGCTGAGGACCCGGGCGTTGGAGCTCCTGCTGGTGCTGAGGACCCGGGCGCTGGAGCTCCTGCAGGTGCTGCAGACCCGGGCGTTGGAGCTGCTGCTGGTGCTGAGGACCCTGGCACTGGTGCTGCTGCTGGTGCTGTGGAGTCGGGCGTTGGAGCTGCTGCGGGTGCTGAGGACCCGGGAGTTGGAGCTGCTGCTGTTGTTGAGGACCCTGGCGCTGGTGTCTCTGCTGGTTCTGGAGTAGCTGCACGGCCGCGGCCGTACTTCGTTCCGCTCCTTCAGCAGGTTCTTGGTCTCTCGCCTTCTCTCGGTCCTCCTCCTCCCTTAGAGTGTCCACAGCCTGTCCAGTCACGGTTACAGTTACAGCCCGCCTCCCCACTACCTGCTACTTCTCCCTACATTGGTCCTACTGGAGGTCTTGCTGAGCGTCGTGAGCCTGCGTCTCGCCCTGCGTCGCGTGTCCGTACTGCGCGCACTAGTGGTTGCGGTTCGCGTCAGCGTTCTCCTCCTGTCCCTGGCACGCACCGGATGTCTCTGCGTCCGTGCACTGCTCCTCTGCGTGCCCCTTTGCCTTCTCCTCCTGGGTCCTCTCTTCCTGCTCTTCCCGACCCGGAGTCGGACTCTCTTCGTGCTACCAGTCCTACTGTCACGCGTCTCCTTGCTACTGTCGTCACTGACCCTTCTTTCGAGTCCACTGCTGCGTGTGCCCTAGTTACTGAGCTCATCGACTTTGCTGCTCGCTGTCGTCTAGACTACGCTGCTAGTCTTGTCGCAGAGTCTGAGGCTGTCTGTCCTCCGTCCGTCGGGGGTGAGTGTGCCCTTGGCACGGACGTCCTTGAGGACAGGCAGGAGGAGTTCCAGTGCTTGGTTGCTTCTTCACCTCATCTCGTGTCCGTACTGCTTACCCCTGAGGGAGACCCGGATGCACTTGACATCCCGACTCCGCGCTCTTACGCGGAGGCGATAGAGGGTCCCTACTCTTCTCAGTGGCAGGCAGCTATGGATGCAGAGATGGCTTCCTGGAAGTCCACAGGCACCTACGTTGACGCTGTCCCCCCTCCTGGGGCGAACATCGTCAGTGGCATGTGAATTTTCAGGGTGAAGCGGCCGCCGGGTTCTCCGCCTGTCTTCAAGGCGCGTTACGTGGCTCGTGGCTTCAGTTAGCGGTAGGGAGTTGACTACTTTCAGACCTTCTCTCCCACCCCGAAGATGACCACTCTTCGGGTGCTGCTGCACATAGCCGCTCAGCGCGACTACGAGCTTCACTCTCTTGACTTCAGCACTGCTTTCTTGCAGGGTAGCCTGCACGAGGAGATCTGGCTGCGCCGTCCACCTGGCTTCACTGGGACTTTTCCTCCTGGCACCCAGTGGAGCCTCCGGCGGCCAGTCTACGGTCTCCGCCAGGCACCACGTGAGTGGCACGACACACTGAGGACTACGCTTGCAGCTCTTGGGTTTGCTCCCTCTACTGCCGACCCGTCGCTGTTTCTGCGCACCGACACCTCTTTGCCGCCGCTCTACATCCTCGTGTACGTCAACGACTTGGTCTTTGCCACTGCTGACACTGCTGGACTCGCCCACGTGAAGTCCGAGCTGCAGAAGAGACACACGTGCAGAGACCTGGGTGAACTACGCAGCTACCTTGGCTTGCAGATCACCCGGGACAGAGCACAGCGCACCATTACCCTGACTCAGTCACACATGGTGCAGCAGGTCCTTCACCGCTTCGGCTTCACGTACTCCTCGCCTCAGGCCACACCTCTGCCTACTCGCCACTCGCTCTCAGCTCTGCCTTCGGATGAGTCCGTATAGTCGAGTGGCCCGTACCCAGAGCTTGTTGGCTGCCTCATGTACCTGATGACCTGCACACGACCTGACCTTGCATACCCTCTTAGCATTCTCGCACGCTATGTTGCTCCTGGGAGACACCGACCAGAGCACATGGCTGCAGCGAAGAGGGTGTTGCGCTATTTGTGCAGTACGTCGGGCATGGGGCTAGTGCTTGGAGGGCGGAGTCCAGTGGTCCTCACTGGTCACGCAGACGCTTCTTGGGCTGACGACCAGGCTACGCAGCGGTCGTCATAGGGTTACACCTTCAGCCTTGGCTCCGGCTCTGTTTCGTGGCGGGCTACTCGCTCGTCGTTTGTTCTTGGCTTCAGTTGTGAGGCTGAGATCTACGCAGGGGCCATGGCTGCTCAGGAGCTTCGCTGGCTCAGCTACCTGCTGACCGGCCTTGGAGAGCCGCCTTGTTCTCCTCAAGTCCATGCTGGCCTTGTGTCGAGAGTAGAGACTGGAGCACAGAACAAAGCACATTGCTCTCCGCTACTTCCTTCCTCGTGAGCTACAGCAGCGTGGTGAGTTGCGGCTTGCGTACGTGGCCTCTGAGGCCAACACTGCTGATGTCTTCACCAAGGCACTTGCGCCTTGTGATTATCAGCGCTTCTGCACCCAGCTGAGTCTTGTACCTGTCTTGCCTCACTTGCTCACCTCTTCACCTTGCCTGTACTGTTACATATATATATACCTGTTCTTGTTTGTCTAGCCTTATACATATATGTACTCATGCTTGTGAACTGGCCTTGTGGCCTTGAACTTGTGCTCGGAATGTGTGGTGACTTTGTGATCCACCCTGAGCTTGCTTTGCTTTGCTTTACTTGACTGGTCTTGTGACCCCTAGTTCTCCCCCAATTTGCCAATAGGGGTGTGTCAAACATTATATACATTGTGCTTGTTTAGGCTACAGTGGGTTAGCCTATAGGGGGTACACAATTCTAGGGTTAGGTACTTGTACTCATTTCACTGTTAGTTCACTCATTCCTGTTCATTCATTTCAACATCACCTGCTGCCAAGCACGCTCTGGGGGTGGTATCGGCTGCAACTGTCCCGCCGGCCGCTGTCATGACGATTTCATGAGCCGACAAGTGGGACACAATGCCACGTGTCGTTGTACGTCGGTCAACATTTCGGGCCAGTAATAATACCGCTGCAGATGCTGCCGTGTTTTTTCTACTTCGAAATGCCCCGAGGTAACTCCGTCGTGTGCCTCCTGGAATAGTAATTCCCGTAGTAGTGTATACTCAGGCACCCAAATGCGGTCAGTCCCAGTTTTTACGTAATAGACTCCCCTTGCTGCTGCGAACTGTTGTGAATTTCCTCCTGTAAAGAATGGATCCGTTTGGTACCTGTGGGTGAATAGACCTGGCAGTAGCGGGCTTGTCTGGGCGAGTAGTATTGCGTGGATCTGGGCAGTGGGGCGGGTCAGTGCGTCGGCGATGTTCGAGGCTCCCTTTTTGTAAGTGACCGTGTAGTGAAAGTCGGATTCGAGGAAATTGAGCCAGCGAATCTGACGTGGGTTGAGGTGTGGCGGTGCGTGAAGATACTGTAGTGATTTATGGTCTGTCCACACTGTCACGTCTGCGCCAGTCAAGTAACAACGCCATACTTTGAACGCGTGCATGATCGCATGCATTTCGCGGTCATGTATCGGGTAATTTTTCTCGGGCGGATGCAGTTTTCGTGACTCGTATGCGATAGGCTATAGACAATTGCCGAAATCCTGTAGCAGTACGGCTCCGATGGCGATATCGCTTGCGTCGGTAACTACTTCAAATGGGCGGTGTGGGTCGGCGATGCACAGGACGGGTGGTGAACAGAGAACATTTTTCAGGGCAGAGAAGGCAGCATGCTCTTTCTCCCCCCACGAAAAAGCGACCCCCTTCCGCAGTAAATCCGTCAGTGGGGCAGTTAATCGCGCCATATCGGGGACGAACCGACGCACATAATTAAGGAACCCTAAAAAGCTCTGCAACTCCGTGATGTTCGTCGGGGGATGCCACGCTTTTACCGTATCCAGCTTCTTTGGGTCGATTTCAACTCCAGCCCCCGAAATAACGTGCCCCAAAACTTCTAGCCTATCCCGGAAGAACTCGCACTTGGAACCCTTGGTCAGTAATCTGTGCTCGTCTAAAACCTTAAACACTGCTTCTAGATCTGCTAAGTGCTGCTGCTTATCCCGACTGTAAACTAGGATGTCGTCGAGGTAAACTATTACACATTTATCTAAGAGCGGCCTAAATGCCTCGTTCATGGTCATCTGAAAAGTCGCCGGTGCGTTGGTCAGCCCGAATGGCATCACAATGTGCTCGAACGACCCGTACCTAGTCCTGAAAGCTGTTTTGGCGCAGTCCGACGGTTCGACCCTAATATGATGGTAACCTCCCCGTCAATCTATTTTCGAAAAAGCCCGTGCTGTTCGCATTTGGTCGATCAGTTCGTCGGCGCGGGGAATGGGGTATCGTGACTTGAATGTTACCCTGTTCAGTGCTCTGTAGTCGATACACATGCGAAAACCCCCGTCTTTTTTCGGCGTGAACAATATCGGTGCGGCGAACGGTGACGAGCTCGGTCGGATGATTTTTTTCTCTAACAGGAAATCTAACTGCTTCTTTAGTTCGTCGAGCTCGGGCTGTGTCAGTCTGAACTGGCGCTGGACGGTTGGCTGTGCCCCCGGTTCTAATTCAATTCGGTGGTCATGTGCTCGTTGAGGTGGCAGTCCTTCCAGTAAGTCGTCGGGGAAAATCCCGAGGTATCATTTCAACAGTTCCTGTAATTCGAGTGGTACGGGTGCCAGCAGTTTCTTGAAATCGCTCGGCTGCTCTGCTTCCTCTACTACTGCGATGTCTACTGCGTACATGTCAGCTCCAGCAGCGACAGCCCGTTTCATTGTGATGGCAATGACGTGTACCGTTGAAGACTCGGGCGACTGCCAGCGAGGTAGCTCGACCCAGTTACCACTACTTCGCACGGTGCAGCTACCCGTCGTCCAGTCAATTCGCGGGTTATACCGTCGCAGCCAATCACGTCCCAGTAAAATATTGTGCCCATCCAGTGTCGTTGCGAGCATTTCCTGTGTAAACCCGAAATTCCCCCCGCAGCGGACTTTGACTCTCTCTACCTTTTCCCGTATGGCAAGTGGCGTGCCGTCGACTAAGTGTGCGTCTATCTCCGGTAAGCAACGGCTAAGTGTCAAACTCATATTATATAGCTTGTGTAGGCTATAGTGGGGTAGACACTATGGGGTACAGTTTCCTAGGGTTTCCTACTAGTACCCAACTTTGTGCTAGTTCTTCTTCATTCCTCAATTCTCACATGGTGTAGAGCAAGTTCCCTCGTGGGAACTTCCTAGGGCCCACCACTGAACTTCGATTTTTTTTCTGCCCTGAGATCGAGTCGCTCCTGACTGAGGCGCGCCCAGTGTGTCGCCCTCCCCTTAGGGACCCGTCGCCGCCCCTCCGCGGCCCCGCTACCGCTCCTAAGCGGCCCCGACGCCGCCTCCTACGCGGCCTCGACGCCGCCTCTACCGAGCCGCCCAGCAGCGGAGCCGCCGAGCCGCCCAGCAGCAGAGCCGCTGAGCCGCCCAGCAGCCGAGCCGCCCAACAGCCGATTCGCCGAGCCGCCCGACCGCCGAGCCGCCTAGCAGCCGAGCCGCCTAGAACCTGAGCCGCCTAGTCGCCGAGCCGCCCGACCGCCGCGCCGCCCAGCAGCCAAGCCGCTTAGCCGCTACCAGTCCTACCGACGCGCCCCGGCCCTACTTACTCGTACTGGTGAGCCCACTACTTGCTAGACCTCTGCAGTCATGGCTACCCCCAGTGTTCTTACATTTGACACTGAGGGCCGTGCTGTTGATGACCTCCAGCTGTTCCTCCAGTGCGATAGGGCAGACGGCCTCTCTCTGTTCGACCTCACCTCTGGTGCCTCCCCTGCCCCGCTTGCTACTGCTAACAGCACTGTTCGCTCACAGTAGGCGACACGCGATGCTGCTGCCCGTCTTGCTGTGCGTTGCCACTTACCGACCACTGAGCGTGCACACTTTAGCCAGTACAAGAGTGCTCAGACCTTGTACGACGCTGTAGTTGCACGCTACTCTTCCCCTGCCAATGCTGCACTGAGCCGCCTTACGCTACCGTACCTCTTCCCTGACCTTGCTGCCTTTCCCACAGTCGCTGACCTCATTACGCACCTCCGCACTTGTGACACTCGCTACCACGCTGCGCTTCCTGCTGAGTTCTGCGCCAAGAAACCCCCCCCCATGTACATCAACCTCAACTACATAGTCACCCGGCTCCCTGACTTGCGTACGTGCGTGGCCTCTGAGGCCAACACTGCTGATGTCTTCACGAAGGCACTTGCGCCTTGTGATCATCAGCGCTTCTGCACCCAGCTGAGTCTTGTACCTGTCTTGCCTCACTTGCTCACCTCTTGACCTTGCCTGTACTGTTACATATATATATACCTGTTCTTGTTTGTCTAGCCTTATACATATATGTACTCATGCTTGTGAACTGGCCTTGTGGCCTTGAACTTGTGCTCGGAATGTGTGGTGACTTTGTGATCCACCCTGAGCTTGCTTTGCTTTGCTTTACTTGACTGGTCTTGTGACCCCTAGTTCTCCCCCAATTTGCCAATAGGGGTGTGTCAAACATTATATACATTGTGCTTGTTTAGGCTACAGTGGGTTAGCCTATAGGGGGTACACAATTCTAGGGTTAGGTACTTGTACTCATTTCACTGTTAGTTCACTCATTCCTGTTCATTCATTTCAACATCACCTGCTGCCAAGCACGCTCTGGGGGTGGTATCGGCTGCAACTGTCCCGCCTGGCCCTACCTGCGTCCCCTACGTCGAGGGGCGACAGCGCGCCACCCCTCACTCCTCCGAGTTTGCTCCGACAGAGGCTCCGCTACAGACCCTCCACATGGACGTGTGGGGACCCGCCCGCGTCCGTGGCTAGGGGCACGAGCGTTACTTCCTGCTGGTAGTTGTTGACTACTCGCGTTACACCACAGTCTTCCCCTTGCGCAGCAAGGGTGACGTCACTGAGGTGTTGATCGACTAGATCCGCGCAGCTCGTCTCCAGCTCAGAGAGAGTTTCGGCTCGGACTTTCCTGTTCTGCGTCTGCACTTCGAGAGAGGCGGGGGGTTTCCTCTGCCCGTCTAGGAGCCTCTGTTGTGCACAGGGCATCCGCCACACCTTCACGGTTCTGGCCTCTTCACACCATATGTGCTACCCCACTATAGCCTACAGTATCTATGTCATATAAATCTGACAGAGTCTGGCCAGGTAGCTGCGTCGAGTCAGGTGTTTGCTGCGGCGTCCAGGTCTGGTCCTGAGTCTGCCCCCTGCTCGTGTCGTCTGCTGTCCCACCAGACTCTCCTTTGGCACCACCGCCTTGGTCACCCCTCCTTGCCTCGTCTCCGAGGCATGGCCTCCCGTGTCCTTGTCTCTAGTCTTCCTCGGTCTCTCCCTCCCCTATCTCCGGGGCCTGGCCCTACCTGCGTCCCCTGCGTCGAGGGGCGACAGCGCGCCGCCCCTCACTCCTCCGAGTTTCCTCCGACAGAGGCTCCGCTGCAGACTCTACACATGGATGTGTGGGGCCCAGCCCGCGTCATTGGGCAGGGGAGAGAGCGGTACTTTCTGCTGGTCGTTGACGACTACTCGCGTTACACCACGGTGTTTCCCTTGCGCAGCAAGGGTGACGTCACTGAGGTGTTGATCGACTGGATCCGCGCAGCTCGTCTCCAGCTCAGAGAGAGTTTCGGCTCGGACTTTCCTGTTCTGCGTCTGCACTCGGACAGAGAAGGGGAGTTTTCCTCTGCCCGTCTGGGAGCCTTCTGTCGGGCACATGGCATCCGCCAGACCTTCACGCTTCCGGCCTCTCCACAGCAAAATGGGATAGCTGAGCGCCGCATTGGCATGGTCATGGACGTCGCTCGTACGTCCATGATCCATGCGGCTGCCCCCCCATTTTCTGTGGCCGTTTGCGGTTCAGTACGCTGCGCATCAGCTCAACCTTCAGCCCCGGGTCTCCTTGCCAGAGACCTCCCCCACCTTGCGGTGGACGGGGAAGGTTGGCGATGCGTCTGCGTTTCGGGTCTGGGGATCTCGGGCGTTTGTCCGCGACTTGTCTACGGACAAGCTGTCCCCCGGTGCTGTTCCCTGCGTCTTCCTTGGCTTCCCCCCTGACGCGCCTGGCTGGCAGTTTTACCACCCCACCTCGCGCCGTGTTCTGTCCTCCCAGGACGTCACCTTTGACAAGTCGGTGCCTTACTACCGTCTTTTCCCCTACCGCACTACGCCCCTCCACCCGCCGCCGCTCTTCCTTGCGCCAGCTCCTCCCCCGATAGACCCCCTCCCCCCTCAGGGTCTTGCCCCGTCAAGTGTGTCCCAGGTAGATGCAGTTGAGCCTGTCGAGGTAGCTGTTGACTCTAATGCTTCTAGAGGTGCTGAGCCTGCGGGTGCCGGGTCTGGAGGTGCTGAGTCTGGGGGTGCTGAGACTGGGGGTGCTGAGTTTGGGGGTGCTGAGCCTGGGGGTGCTGGGTCTGGGGGTGCTGAGCCTGGGGGTGCTGGGTCTGGGGGTACGGAGCCTGGGGGCGCTGGGTCTGCTCGTGTGGCCGCCGGCGGTGCTTCGTCAAGGCTGGAGCCACTCTCTCCACAGGAGCTGTGCGGGTGGTTTGCCCGCCGCTGGAGCCGTGCCGCTGGAGCTGGAGGTACTACTGTTGCTGCTTGGACTGGGGGTGCTGTTGGGGCTACTAGAGTTGGTCCTGCTGGAGCTGCAGGCGGTGCTGGTGCTGCTGCAGCTGGAGCTGCTCGGGGTGTTGGCGCTGGAGTTTCTGCTAGCGCTGGTGCGTCTGGGGGTGCTGGAGTTGGCGATGTTGGAGCTGGAGGTGCTGCTGGCGCTGGTGCTGCTGCTGGGGGCAATGGTGCTGTCCTTGCTGGTTCTGGAGGCGCTGCGCGGCCGAGGCCGTACTTCCTTCCGCTCCAGGAGCAGGTTCTTGGTCTCCCGCCCTCTACTGGTCCTGCTCCTCCCTTAGAGTGTCCACAGCCTGTCCAGTCGCAGTCACAGTTACAGCCCGCCTCCCCCCTACCTGCTCCTTCTCCCTACACTGGTCCTACTGGAGGTCTTGCTGAGCGTCGTGAGCTTGCGTCTCGTCCTGCGTCGCCTATTCGTGCTCCTCGCACTAGTCGTCGTACTGCGCGTCCGCGTCCTCCTGCGGTCCCAGGCACACACCAGATGGCTCTGCGTCCTTCCACTCCTCCTATGCGTGTCCCGTTGCCGTCTCCTCCAGAGTCCTCTCTTCCTACTCTTGCTGACCCGGAGTCTGACTCTCTTCGTGCTGCAAGTCCTTCTGTCACGTGTCTCCTGGCTACTGTTGCCACTGAACCTTCCTTTGAGTCCACTGCTGCGTCTGCCCTAGTTGGTGAGCTTGACGACTTCGCTCCTCGCTGTCATCTAGACTACGCTGCTAGTCTAGTTGCTGGGTCTGAGTCTGTCTTTCTTCCGTCCGTTGGGGGTGAGTGTGCTCTTAGCACGGACGTCCTTGAGGACAGGCAGGAGGAGTTCCAGTGCTTTGCTGCTGCTTTGACCCCTCTTGTGTCCACGCTGATTGCCCCTGAGGGAGACCCGGATGCACCAGACATCCCGACTCCTCGATTGTACGCTGAGGCAATCGAGGGTCCGTACACCTCTTAGTGGCAGTCGGCCATGGACGCAGAGATGGCTTCCTGGAAGTCCACAGGCACCTACGTCGATTAGGTTCCCCCACCTAGGGCGAACATAGTCAGTGGCATGTGGATTTTCAGGGTGAAGTGGCCTCCGGGCTCTCCGCCTGTCTTCAAGGCACGTTACGTGGTTCGAGGCTTCAGTCAGCGGCAGGGAGTTGACTACTTTCAGACCTTCTCTCCCACCCCGAAGATGACCACTCTTCGGGTGCTGCGGCACATAGCCGCTCAGCGCGACTACGAGCTTCACTCTCTTGACTTCTGAACAGCCTTCCTGTAGGGCAGCCTGCACGAGGAGATCTGGTTGCGCCGCCCACCTGGCTTCACTGGGTCGTTTCCTCCTGGTACCCAGTGGAGCCTCCGGTGGCCAGTCTACGGTCTCCGCCAGGCACCTCGTGAGTGGCACGCCACACTGAGGACTACACTTGCGGCTCTTGGGTTTGCTCCTTCTACAGCCGACCCGTCGCTGTTTCTGCGCACCGACACCTCTTTGCCGCCGTTCTACATCCTCGTATACGTCGACGACTTGGTCTTAGCCACTGCTGACACTGCTGGACTCGCCCACGTGAAGTCCGAGCTGCAGAAGAGACACACGTGCACAGACATGGGTGAACTGTGCAGCTAACTTGGCTTGCAAATCACCCAAGACAGAGCACAGTGCACCATTACCCTGACTCAGTCACACATGGTGCAGCAGGTCCTTCAGCGCTTCGACTTCACATACTCCTCGCCTCAGGCCAGACCTCTGTCTACTCTCCATTCGCTCTCAGCTCTGCCTTCGGATGAGTCCGTAGAGCCGAGTGGCCCGTACCCAGAGCTTGTTGGCTGCCTCATGTACCTGATGACCTGCAGACGACCTGACCTTGCATACCCTCTTAGCATCTTGGCACGCTATGTTGCTCCTGGAAGACACAGGCCAGAGCGCATGGCTGCAGCGACGAGGGTGTTGTGCTACTTGTGCAGTACGTTGGGGATGGGGCTAGTGCTTGGAGGGCGACGTCGTGTGGTTCTCACAGGTCACGCAGACCCTTCTTGGGCTGACGAACACGCTCTGCAGCGGTCGTTACAAGGTTACACCTTCAGCCTTGGCTCCGGCTCTGTTTCGTGGCGGTCTACCCACTCGTCTTCTGTTCTCAGCTCCAGCTGTGAGGCGGAGATCTACGCAGGGGCCATGACTGCACAGGATCTACGCTGGCTCACGTACCTGGTGACTGACCTAGGAGAGTCGCCTCGTTCTCCTCCAGTTCTGTACGTAGACAACAAGGCCATGTTGGCCTTGTGTCGGGAGCACAGACTGGAGCACAGAACGAAGCACATTGCTCTTCGCTACTTCCTTGCTCGTGAGCTGCAGCAGCGTGGTCTGCTGCGCCTTGCTTACGTGGCCTCTGAGGCCAACACTGCTGATATCTTTACCTAGGCACTTCTGCCTTGTGCTCATCAGCGCTTCTGTACGATGTTAGGTCTTGTGCCTACTTGGCCTCACTTGCTCACTTCTTCACCTTACTTGTACTGTGATCTTTCTATACCTGCAATTGCTTGTTTGCCTTTATATATTGTGAGGATTAGGGATCGAGCTCAGAAAAGATGATTCAAATTGAATTGAATGATCACCTAGGTACAACACGAGGCTATATATAGGCTCGACACAAGGCCCCGCAACCAGGTGTTACGCAAAGGTTCTGCGGGTCGCGAAGCGTCTCGAACAGATCGTTACCGAATTCGGTAGAAGGCAATTCGGTGGCAACCGAAAAGCCAGAATTCGGTGCACGCAACCTAGCTCGGTGCTATAACTTTAATAAAATATAGGAAAGCACCTAGCCTAGGAAATCAAGCAATTCATGCATGCATATGATTATCCTATGCTAGAAATAGCATGATAAAGTAAAGGCAAGCCAGCATAGCTGGCATAAGCCGTCGTACTCTCACACGTCCCCCCCTCAAAGCTGGGTGGCGTGAGATACACCCTGCTTGACAAGATAGTCCTTGAGAGCACGGCGTGCGTTGCCCATATCAGCTTCTGCAACCCAACTGTCCTCAGTGGGGTCGTATCCCTTCCAGCGTATCAGGAACTCGAGGGTGTTGCCGCCGCGGCGCTGATGAGAGAGAATGCGCTCGATCTCGTACTCGGGTTCATCCTGCACAAGAACAGGTGGTGGTGGCGGTAGCCGCCGTCCCTGGAACTGTTGGTTGGGGTCCTTGTAGGGCTTCAGTAGCTGGACATGGAAAGCGTTGTGAAGCTTCCATGTATCTGGTAAGCGCAAGGGGAATGTAACTGGTGTCACCTGTGCCTCAACGAGAAAAGGACCACAGAAGCGAGGCCGGAGTTTGGATGGGAGGTGAGACAGGTTCAAGTTGCGCGTGTCAAGAAGCACCTGATCTCCGACTGCTACTGAGTGATCACGTCGCTGACGATCGGCATATTGCTTCTGGGAGTTTTGCATCGTTGTGAGACGTCGCTGAGCCTTCTCCCATAGCTGCTGCATGGTGGTGACGAAGTCATGTGCGGCTTGGACTGAGAAGAAGTGAACGAGAATGAAATGACTATGAATGAAGTGAGTACAAATAGGAAACCCTAATTGGGTTGTACCCCCTATGGGATACCCCACTATAGCCTACACAAATAAGTAAGCTATAATGTTCTGACACACCCCCATAGGCAAAGTGGGGGAGAACAAGGGGCCACAAGACCAGTCAAGCAAAGCAAAGCAAAGCTCAGGGTGGATCACAAAGTCACCACACATTCCGAGCACAAGTTCAAAGGCCAGAAGACCAGTCCACATGCAAGATCATATAAAGAGATATACAAGAGTCAAGCAAGTAAGGGCAAGAATATATATAGGTGAAGGTACAAGCAAGGTCAAGAAGTGAGCAAGTGAGGTAAGATAGGCACAAGACCCAGCTGCGTGCAGCAACGCTGATGATCACAAGGCGCAAGTGCCTTGGTGAAGACATCAGCAGTGTTGGCCTCAGAGGCCACGTACGCAAGTCGCAACTGTCCACGCTGCTGTAGCTCACGAGCAAGAAAGTAGCGGAGAGCAATGTGCTTTGTCCTGTGCTCCAGTCGCTGCTCTCGACACAAGGCCAGCATGGCCTTGTTGTCTACGTACAGGACTGGAGGGGAACGAGGCGGCTCTCCAAGGTCGGTCAGCAGGTAGGTGAGCCAGCGAAGCTCCTGGGCAGCCATAGCCCCAGCGTAGATCACAGCCTCACAACTGGAGCCGAGGACAGAAGACGAGCAGGTAGCCCGCCACGAAACAGAGCCGGAACCAAGGCTGAAGGTGTAACCCTGTGATGACCGCTGCGTAGCCTGGTCGTCAGCCCAAGAAGCGTCTGCGTGCCCAGTGAGGACCACTGGACTGCGCCCTCCAAGCACTTGCCCCATGCCCGACGTACTGCACAAGTAGCGCAACACCCTCTTTGCTGCAGCCATGTGCTCTGGTCGGTGTCTCCCATGAGCAACATAGCGTGCAAGAATGCTAAGAGGGTATGCAAGGTCAGGTCGTGTGTAGGTCATCAGGTACATGAGGCAGCCAACAAGCTCTGCATACGGGCCACTCGACTCTACGGACTCATCCGAAGGCAGAGCTGAGAGCGAGTGGAGAGTAGGCAGAGGAGTGGCCTGAGTCGAGGAGTACGTGTAGCCGAAGCGCTGAAGGACCTGCTGCACCATGTGTGACTGAGTCAGGGTAATGGTGCGGCGTGCTCTGTCCCGGGTGATCTGCAAGCCAAGGTAGCTGCGCAGTTCACCCAGGTCTGTGCACGTGTGTCGCTTCTGTAGCTCGGACTTCTGGTAGGCGAGTCCAGCACTGTCAGCTGTGGCAAAGACCAAGTCGTTGACGTACACGAGGATGTAGAGCGGCGGCAAAGAGGTGTCGGTGCGCAGAAACAGCGACGGGTCGGCAGTAGAAGGAGCAAACCCAAGAACCGCAAGCGTAGTCCTCAGTGTGTCGTGCCACTCACGTGGCGCCTGGCGGAGACCGTAGACTGGACGCCAGAGACTCCACTGGGTACCAGGAGGGAAAGACCCAGTGAAGCCAGGTGGGCGACGCAGCCAGATCTCCTCGTGCAGGCTGCCCTGCAAGAAAGTAGTGCTGAAGTCGAGAGAGTGCAGCTCGTAGTCACGGTGAGCAGCAACGTGCAGCAGTACCCGAAGAGAGGTCATCTTTGGGGTGGGAGAGAAGGTCTGAAAGTAGTCCACTCCCTACCGCTGACTGAAGCCACGAGCCACGTAACGCGCCTTGAAGACAGGCGGAGAACCCGGCGGCCGCTTCACCCTGAAGATCCACATGCCACTGACGATGTTCGCCCCAGGAGGGGGAACAGCGTCAACGTAGGTGCCTGTGGACCTCCAGGAAGCCATCTCTGCATCCATAGCTGCCTGCCACTGAGAGGAGTAGGGACCCTCTATCGCCTCCGCGTAAGAGCGCGGAGTCGGGATATCTAGTGCATCCGGGTCTCCCTCAGGGGCGAGCAGTAAAGACGCGAGATGAGGTGAAGTGGCGGCCAGACACTGGAACTCCTCCTGCCTGTCCTCAAGGACGTCCGTGCGAAGGGCACACTCACCCCCGACGGACGGAGGACAGGCAGACTCGGACTCAGCGACAAGACTAGCAGCGTAGTCTAGACGACAGCGCGCAGCAAAGTCGACAAGCTCAGTGACAAGGGCAGACGCAGCAGAAGACTCGAAAGAAGGGTCAGTGACGGCAGTAGCAAGGAGACGCGTAACAGTAGGACTGGCAGCACGAAGAGAGTCCTTCTCCGGGTCAGCAAGAGCAGGAAGAGAGGAAGCAGGAGGAGAAGGCAAAGGGGCATGCAGAGGAGCAGTAGACGGACGCAGAGACATCCGGTGCGTGCCAGGGACAGGAGGAGGACGCTGACGCGAACCGCGACCACTAGTGCGCAGAGTACGAACAGGCGACGCAGGACGAGACGCAGGCTCACGACGCTCAGTAAGACCTCCAGTCGGACCAGCGTAGGGAGAAGGAGCAGGCAAAGGGGAGGCAGGCTGTAGCTGTGACTGTTACTGGACAGGCTGTGGACCCTCTAAGGGAGGAGGAGAAGGACTAGGAGAAGGTGTAAGACCAAGAACCTGCTGCAGGAGGGGAAGGAAGTACGGTCTGGGTCGCAAGGCGACGCCAGAAATAGCAGGGACAGCACCAGTACCCCCAACAGGAGTACCCGCTCCAGTACCACCTCCAGCAGCACCTCCAGTAGCTCCAGAACCCCCAGTAGCACCTCCAGCAGCACCTCCAGTAGCACCTCCAGTAGCTCCAAAACCTCCAGCAGCACCAGGAGCACTGCCAGCCGGACTGCCAGCTGTAGTCTCACCGCCAACACTCTCAGCAGTACCAGCTCCAGTACAACCCGCAGGCCCAGTAGCTCCAGTACTCCCAGTACGAGCACCTCCGGGACGCGCGGCAGCAGCACCCTGAGCAACCGAAGAACCTCCAGCACCAGCAGCACGCCTCGAGCGCCGGGCAAACCACTCACGCAGCTCCTGCGGGGAGAGTGGCTCTCGGCGAGACGAAGCACCCGGAGAACCTCCAGGCGAAGCACCTCTAGTCTCAGTACCCCCAGGCTCAGCACCCCCAGGCTCAGCACCCCCAGGCTCAGCACCCCCAGGCTCAGCACCCCCACGCTCAGCACCCCCAGGCTCAGCACCCCCAGGCTCAGCACCCCCAGACTCAGCACCCCCAGGACAGCACCCCCAGTCACAGCACCCCTAGGCTCAGCCACCACAGCAGCATCAGAGTCACCAGTGACCTCGACAGGCTCGACCGCGTCTACCTGGGACACACCTGAAGGGGCAGGACCCTGAGGGGGAAGGGGGTCGACCGGGGGGGGACCTGGTACCAAGAAGAGCGGGAGTGGGGGGAGGGACGGAGTGCGGTAGGGGAAGAGGCGGTAGTAGGGTACCGACTCGTCGAACGTGACGTCCTGGGAGGACAGAACACGGCGAGAGGTGGGGTGGTAGAATTGCCACCCAGGGGCGTCGGGGGGGAACCCCAGGAAGACGCAGGGAGCAGCGCGAGGGGACAGCTTGTCCGCAGACAAGTCGTGGACAAACGCCCGAGATCCCCAGACCCTGAACGCCGACGCATCGCCAACCTTCCCCGTCCACAGCAGGGCTGGGGAGGTCTCCGGCCTGGAGACCCTGGGGTGGAGGTTGATCTGATGCGCCGCGTACCTGACCGCAAACGGCCACAGAAAATGGGGGGCAGCCGCATGCATCATGGACGTACGAGCGACGTCCATGACCATGCCAATGCGGCGCTCTGCAATCCCATTTTGCTGTGGTGAGTCCTGAAGAGTGAAGGTCTGACGAATGCCTCGCGCACGGCAGTAGGCACGCAGAAGGCCAGAGGAAAACTCTCCGCCTCTGACCGAGTGCAGACGCAGAACAGGAAAGTCCGAGCCAAAGCTCGGCCTCAGCTGGAGACGAGCTGCGCGGATCCAGTCGATCAGCACCTCAGTGACATCACCCTTGCTGCGCAAGGGGAAGACTGCGGTGTAACGCAAGTAGTCGTTAACCACCAACAGGAAGTAGCGCTCGTGACCGAATCCACCGACGCGGGCAGAGCCCTGCACGTCCATGTGAAGCGTCTGCAACGGAGCCTCTGTCGAAGGAAACTGGGAGGAGTGAGGGGCAGCACGCTGGCACCCCTCGACACAGGGGACACAGGCAGGGCCAGGGCCCTGAGGAAGGGGAGGGAGGGACCGGGGAAGACCAGACACAAGAAGACGGGAGGCCATGCCTCTAAGGCGAAGCAGGGAGGGGTGACCCAGGCGGTGGTGCCAGAGGAGAGTCTCGTGAGACAGGCGACGACACGAACAGGGGGCAGACTCAGGACCAGACCTGGACGCTGCAGCAAACACCTGACCAGACAAGGGGACCCTACCAGACTCAGGAACTGGAGGAGAAGCAGTGGTCAGTGTGTACAGGCTCGACCCTGGCTGACGTGAAAACGTAGCCAGGTGACGACCTGTGCTAGCCTCTGTGCAGTGCGTCACCCGCTGACGAGTAGGGGTGAACTGGTGGACTCCCGCATCCTGTAGGTCAGCACCACTCACCAAGTTTGTAGAGAACGAGAAGAGGTAGAGACCAGACAGGGTGCCAGAGGGAGCCGCCGGACACTGGAGGACTATGGAGAAGCGAGACAGGACAGGACCCCCAGAGGGGTCAGCCAGGGACACCGCAACCGGCCGACTAAGCGGCGTGAGTGTGGTGCGGTCCCGAAAGAAGGAGCGAGACGCTCCAGAGTCAAGAGTGAAGGTGTGGGAGGCCGAGGCCAACGCAGTACCTGAGAGCGCAGACTCACTAGTACCTGAGAGAGCAGCCTCACAAGTACCTGAGAGCACAGACGCACTGGCACCTAGAGCAGAAGCCTCACTGACACCTAGAGCAGCAGTACCAATGCCCGGGTCCGGCGGGAAACACAGGTAACAGTCACTCTCATCACTAATGGTCACAGCATACATGGCAGCAAGGATAGCATCAAAGTCAAGATCAAAGATAGCTACACAAGCCCTAGACAGCTCTCCCCAGCGGGGGATCTCCGTGGCCTCCGGGAACTGCTGGCGCCAAGCGTCCGTCAGGCGGCCAAAGCAGCGCTGGGCGGTGTGGGTACCCCCACACTGCTCTCCAGCACGGTCGCCAGTGCGAAGGACGTAGGTGCAGGGACCAAAACCCCCACCACGCTGACGCTGCATGCACCACTCACGGAGCTGCTGAGGCGTCAGGAGGTCGCGAGAACGCTGCTGCTGCTGCTGCTGGCGCTGACCACCCCCAGTGCTGCTCCGCTGCGAAGTGCCACTCCGACCACCTGCACCACCGCCACCGCCACCGCCACCGCCACCGCCACCCCCACCTCCGCCTCCACCGCCGCCGCCTCCGCCACCTCCGCTCCCACCGCCACCGCCGCCGCCACCCCCGTTTCCACTGCCGCCACTAGTACCCCCACCCCCGCCACCACCTCCACCGCCACCCCCACTCCCTCCGCCGCCTCCACCGCCACCTCCACCGCCACCTCCACCGCCCCCGCTGGCCCCACCCGCTCCCTTGCCCCCCTTGCCCTTGCCAGAGCGGCGTCTCCCGCTAGGGGCAGATGCCGCACCGACCGACTCAAGACCAACGAGGTCGGCCGCAGCGGCAGAGGCGACAGAGGGCAAAAGGGGGGAAGGAGAACACCCCTCAAAGATGGGGGCGCGGTGGTCACCTCGAGAGGCTCCTACAGCAACTATGCTCTTCTCCGCCGCTAGGAGGGCCTTCTCGAGGCTGTCGACTCTGAGGGTGGTGGGACAGACCGCGAGGAAGTGGTCCCGGACTACAAGAAGGGAGTCAGGGAGGCGAGTGACTAAAAAGTAGAGAGTGATGTACATGGGGGGGGGGGGGTTCTTGGCGCAGAAGTCAGCAGGAAGCGCAGTGCGGTAGCGGGTGTCACTAGTGCGGAGGTGCGTAATGAGGTCAGCGACAATGGGAAAGGCGGCAAGGTCAGGGAAGAGGAAGGGGAGCATGAGGCGGCTCAGTGCAGCAGTGGCAGGGGAGGAGTAGCGCGCAACTACAGCGTCGTACAAGGTCTGGGCACTCTTGTACTGGCTAAAGTGCGCGCGCTCAGCGGTAGGCAGGTGGCGACGCACAGCAAGACGTGCAGCAGCATTGCGCGTGGCCCACTGTGAGCGAACAGTGGCGTCAGCATCAGCAGCAGGGGCAGGGACGGCACCAGAGGTGAGGTCAAAGAGAGAAAGACCGTCTGCCCTATCGCACTGTAAGAACAGCTGCAGGTCGTCGACCCAGACCTCAAAGTCAATGGCGCGACCCTCAGCGTCAAAAGCTAGGACACTAGGGGTAGCCATGACGACAGACTAGCAGTGCAAGCAGTGCGGAGAGGGGCACGCAGTAGCAGTGGAGCTGTGCTCACCAGACAGGACAGGTCGGGCAGCTCAGCAGCACAGGAACACGGTAACACAGCAGCTGCCGGCCCAGTAGCAACAGCAGCCCCACAGGACCAGCAGCTCGGCTCCCCAGGTGGCTCGGGCGGGTCGTGCGGCTCGGGCGGCTCGGTCGGCTCGGGCGGCTCGGGCGGCTCGGGCGGCTCGGGCACGCAGCGGCACGGGCGACTCGGGCGCCTCCGCTGCTCGGGTGGCTTGCGCGGCTCGGGTGACGCGGGGGCTCACGGGCGGCGCGGGCGTCGTGGCGGGCGGCTCACGGGCGGCTCTCGGGCGGCTCACGGGCGGCTGCACGGGCGGCTGGGGCGGCTCACGGGCGGCACGTTGGGCGGCTGCACGGGCGGATGCACGGGCGGCTGCACGGGCGGTTGCACGGGCAGCTGCACGGGCGGCTGCACGGGTGGCGCGTCGGGCTGCTGAGGGCGACGCACGGGCGGCCGACGGGCGGCTAGCGGGCGTCGGGCGGCGCGCGGGCGTCGGGTGGCTTGCGGGCGCCGGGCGGCTAGCGGGCGTCGGGCAGCTAGCGGGCGTCGGGCGGCTAGCGGGCGTCGGGCGACTGGTGTGTCGAGCGGCTAGCGCACGGGCAGGCAGCTGACGGGCGGCTCTGGGCGGCGCACGGCGGCTCACGCGAGCCGCTCACGCTCTGCGTAGGGCAGCGCGCGGGGCGCTAGGGCGCTAGGGCGCTAGGGCGGGCAGCGCGCGGGCGCTAGGGCGCTAGGGCGGGCAGCGGGGCGCGGGCGCTAAGGTGGCGCTCGGGCTGCTAGGGCGGGCGGCGCGCTAGATGCTAGGGTAGGAAAAAAAAATTCAAGGTAGTGGTGGTGGGCCCTAAGCACAGTTCCCACAGGGGAACTTGCTCGATACCATGAGAAGAAGTGAACAAGAATGAAATGACTATGAATGAAGTGAGTACAAATAGGAAACCCTAATTGGGTTGTACCCCCTATGGGATACCCCACTATAGCCTACACAAATAAGTAAGCTATAATGTTCTGACATGGACGTATGCCGGTGTGGTTGGCTGCTGTGGTGTGAGTGGGTCCCGTCCGTAACACAGGAAGAAAGGAGTTTTCCCTGTGGCCGCATGTGATGCGTTGTTGTAAGCGAACTCTAGGGTTGGTAACTGTGTGTCCCAGTGGCTGACGTCGTCCTTGCAAGCTGTGCGGAGTAACTGTTCAACCACTTGATTGAGTCGCTCTGTCTCTCCGTCAGTCTGGGGGTGGTATGCTGAAGACATTGCAAGCTTTGTCCCCAACAGTCCCATGAGCTCCTTCCAGAACTTACTCGTGAATTTGGGGTCTCTGTCTGAGATGAGTGTAGCGGGGATGCCGTGGATGGTGATGATGCGGTCGAAGAAGAGTCGAGCAGTTGCTTCAGCTATAGCTGTGGCGTTGGTCGGTATGAAGTGACCCATTTTTGAGAACTTATCGATCACCACGAGGATGGAATCATGTCCTCGTGAGGTCGAAGGAAGTCCTTTGATGAAGTCAAGGCTAACGACCTGCCATGGCTGCTCCGGTACGGGTAGAGGCTGAAGTAACCCATCTTTTTTCTGCTTGCTACTCTTCATCCGCTGGCACGTGTCGCAAGAGGTGACGAACTGCTGCACGTCTGCTGCCATCTCGGACCAGTAGTAATACTTCGCTATCCCTGCTAACGTCTTGTTGCTCCCGAAATGTCCCGCGTAAGGTACGTCGTGAAACTCCTCTAATAGGATTTGCCGTAGCGGGGCGTAATTCGGTACCCAAATCTTTCCTGAACCCTTCCTTACAGCTAAGTCCTTCTTCCACTGTAATAGCTTCTTGGTCTGTGCTGTAGCAATCTCTACGTCCACGGAGTACCCATGTTGGAATAGACCCTTGAGCAGAGGGTTCATCCCGTCGAGCTGGATGCCTGCTACATGTCCGGGGCGGCTCAACGCGTCTGCCTTGTTGTGTAGCCCGGGCTTGTAGACGATGTCGTTGTGGAAGTGAGTTTCCAGGAAGTCCACCCACCGCACCTGTCGTCGTGAGAGTGGCGGCTGTGACTTCAGGTATTTGAGACTGCAGTGGTCAGTATAGACTGTAGTCTTGGCTC
The DNA here is from genome assembly GCA_948144175.1 of Closterium sp. NIES-65. Classification (NCBI taxonomy): domain Eukaryota; kingdom Viridiplantae; phylum Streptophyta; class Zygnematophyceae; order Desmidiales; family Closteriaceae; genus Closterium; species Closterium sp. NIES-65. The sequence goes on along the minus strand of CANXME010002275.1, from coordinate 4,200,013 downwards.
CCTCTAGGTAACACCTCCACGCCTTGAAGGCTATGACTATCGCTAAGGCTTCCTTGTCGTGAATGGGGTAGTTTAGTTCTGCTCCGTGTAGCTTCTTAGTGAGGTAGGCGATGGGCTGCAAACTGCGTTCGTGATGCTGCATCAGTACTGCTCCGACTGCTTGGTCACTAGCGTCTGCTTCCACCACGTAGTCCTTGTCTGGATCCGGTAGGATGAGTACTGGCGCTGTAGTCAGTGCTGTCTGTTTGTTCAGTGCGCGGTAGTCGATGCACATCCGTAAACTACCGTTTGGCTTTGGAGTGAAGAGAACTGGTGCACCGTAGGGAGAGGTGGATGGGCGGATCAGTTGTCTGTCTAGTAGATACTCTATCTATTTTTCATGTCTGTCAGTCAGTTGGACTCAGTCGGTATGGTGCACGTGAGACGGGTTTCGCACCTGGCTCCTCCACGATCTCGTGCTCGTGGGTGCGTGCTGGAGATACGCCTGTGGGTAGGTCGTCGGGCATTATATCCTTGTACTACTCCAAGACCTCCTCCTCTGCTGCTGCTATAACCAGTGCTAAGTAACCCGTGTTACTCCCGTTCACCGTCTGTTCGAACCGTGCCAGTGTCGTTTCAGGTACGCTCCCTGTATTCGTCAAGCTTCGCAGCTCCACTCATTTCCCGTTGTTGTAGATGCACACCTTGCTGTTGACCCAATCGATCTCGGGGTTGAACTACTTCAGGAAATCTCGCCCCAAGATAAAATCTAATCCCTTGATGTTCGTGATCGGCAACGTCGGCTTCCACCTCAACGCCCCTATCTGCAGTTGCAGTGTTGACTTTCCGTGGATGGGAAGCTTCGTACCGTCCACCATCGTTGCTGTAAACTGGGTTTCTTCTTAGGATTCTCCAATGTTCTCCAACGTCCCGCGGTCGCACACCGAGTGGGACGCACCACTATCCATCAGGGCCTGGAGGCGACGCCCGTTGCAGATCACCTCGAGTACTAGTGGTTGCTGCTGCTCCGAGTATCCGTAGATGGTATCGCTTATAGGATCGTAGGGTACGTCGAATATGTTATCCCTAGGTCCTGCGCTCAAAGATGCAGCTTCAGTATCAGTTTTCAACTGAGAAAGGTTAGAAGGATTTATCCGAGGCCGATTCGGCTTCTCTTGGGCCTGGAACCTTCCACTAAGCCTTTGCAGCTGTGTAGGCTTCATCTGTGGGGAACAGGGAGCCTTTAAACAGTGCTGCTGGGAGAGAATATTAACTCCTCGGAACGCTCGACCCGTATTAGCGCTCTGGAGTAGGGTCCCCATAATACCCGGTACCGGTTTAATTTCTGACTCTCCCTTAATAAAGGCTTGAAACCCACGAGAAGTAATATTCTTACTTGTCGGGGTATACGGCTGGAGTTTCCCGGTCGGTGCAGGGTCTTGTTTCACGGATCCTCCATTAGTCTCGGCGATTTCCCCTTGTGCCGGCTGGTCGTGACGTTTTAAATTTGCGCCACCATATTCTCCTTTTTTCGCCCTCTCCGAAGTTGCCACGTTGTCCGTTTTCTGCTTCGGGGGTGCCGGACTGTTCTTGTCCTTCAGCTCCGCACACCTTCTCTTCATTTTCCAACACGCCAAGATACGATGTCCTGTAGCGCCGCAAAATTTGCACGTCTCATTATTTGCTAGCCGCTGCTCCACATCGCCCTCGTCGTTCTCCATCGGGTCGGCAGTCGTGGGTGGTGCCAATCGCCCCAGGCCACTAGTTGGCTTGTTGCGTCGTGTTCCGTAGTAGCTACTGTTCAACGTGTCGAACTGTTCGATCAGTGCTGCCGGAACCTGCGCCCACGTCCCCTCGCCTTGGACTATTCTGTTGTTGATCCACTCTAGAGCTGGGCCTCGTAACAGTGTTGCTGCGAGCCGTATGCGCATTGCGTCTTTTGTCGGGGTCGTGCATCCAACGGCTTCGAAGTAAATTTCGAGTTCAGCTACAAATCGACGAACGTCGTTCCTTTTTACTGTAGGATCGAACGCCTCCGCTAGCCTCAGCTTCACTGCTTCGAGGTTAACTATAGCTGCTGTCGTTGTCGCATGTAGAATTGTCGGTGTAGCCGCTGCTGCTGCTGCTACTATTGTCGCTGCTGCTGTGGCGGTTGCCGACTGGTTCGCGAGGAGTTTTTCGAGTCGTGGGAGCGGCACGTATTTGCTTATGTTCAGCACGTAACTCCGCGATTTTCTGTACTGAAATATCTCCTTTTCCCTCCATTTGGTGATTTACAGGAAGATGCGCGACGAAAATAATCGAATTCTAGGTGCTGGTCGACTTACTGCGAGTCAAATTGACTGTAGAATCGACGAGCGCGAATTCTGTAAGTTGCGTAAATCTCCCTTAAGCGAAATTCGCGTCCGATCTTGGCCGTTGAGGAGAAAATCGATCCGACGCTCCAAATTCCAACTTTTTTAGGCGAAATTCTCTGGGCCGTTGAGATGAAACTCGATCGAACGGTCGAAAATCCAACCTTTCCACCAGTAAATCTGAGGGGTGTTCGAAAACCGAATCGAGGGGAACTTAGAAAAATTGCGCGGAACTGGTTTTACATACCCGTATCGGCGCTTTCACCGTCGCCCCCGCGGTTTTTAAAGGCCGGAACTAAGCGGTTGAAGACCTCGCGTGTAAACCCGCTCTGATTACCAAGTGTGAGGATCTGGGATCGAGCTCAGAAAAGATGATTCAAATTGAATTGAATGATCACCTGGGTACAGCACGAGGCTGTATATAGGCTCGACACAAGGCCCCGTAACCAGGTGTTACGCGAAGGTTCCGCGGGTCTTGAAGCGTCCCGAACAGATCCTTACCGAATTCGGTAGAAGGCAGTTCGGTGGCAACCGAAAAGCCAGAATTCGGTGCACTCAACCTAGCTCGGTGCTATAACTTTAATAAAATATAGGAAAGCGCCTAGCCTAGGAAATCAAGCAATTCATGCATGCATATGATTATCCTATGCTAGAAATAGCATGATAAAGTAAAGGCAAGCAAGCATAGCTGGCATAAGCCGTCGTACTCTCACATATATGATCTTGCATGTGAACTGGCCTTTTGGCCTTGCTCTTGTGCTCGGATTGTGTGGTGACTTTGTGATCCACCCTGAGCTTGCTTTGCTTTGCTTGACTGGTCTTGTGACCTCTTGTTCTCCCCCACTTTGCCTATGGGGGTGTGTCAAACTCATATTGTATAGCTTGTGTAGGCTATAGTGGGGTAGACACTATGGGGTACAGTTTCCTAGGGTTTCCTACTTGTACCCAACTTTGTGCTAGTTCTTTTTCATTCCTCAATTCTCACACTAAGTGTCAGCTGCAATTTTCGTACGGTTGCGGTATTTACTAAACTGTGGCTTGCTCCTTCGTCGATAAAAATCTTCACTGCTGCTCCGTGTATTTTCCCATGGATCAGTACTGGGCAATCCGTCGCTGTACCCTCCTTATTCGACCGAGTCCGATCGATAGCATGAATCGAGACTGTGAGTCGGTGAGGGTCGGTGAGGCTGGGCGAGCAGGCGGTCTCGTCAGTAGTTGGCCCGATTCCTACTGACTGCTGGCGTTTCTCTGCCTTGGAAACTCCCTCCCCTGCTCTGCTCTGCAGCGCCTTAGCTCCTCTGGGAATTCGCTCTTGCGATGGCCCAACCTAATGCAAGCAAAGCAGCGCCCCTTAAACGGCGCGGCAGCTGCATTTGTCGCAATAGCGTGTACACTGGCGTGCTCGATCGGTCCCCGAGGACGATGTCCATAGTAGGACCCCGGTCTCGGACGGCGTAAAATGTCGATTTTCTCGGCGAGCGCGAGAATCTCGTTGAAGTTCGAGAGCCCGCGTAGCATGATTTCGTGCGAGATTTCCGGCTTCAGCCCTCTGACGTAACGGTCCACCCGCTCTGCTTTGTGCATGTAGCCGACTTGCTCGCATAATGCGAGAAAACCACTCGTACAGTCTTGAACCGATCCGAGCTGCCGCCAAGTGCGCAATCTCTGACGCGCCGAAATAGAAGCCGCGATCGGCTCGAAGCTCACCCGAAGCCCTGCGCACCACGCATCCCACGTGCTGTATTGGGCGGTCTCGCAGAATGAACTCCAGGTGATAGCTGGGCCCTTGGGCCCTTCCTCTTGCGATGGTGGCTCGTAGGCGCGTGGCGACGTCACGATGACTCGCCACCTGTCCATGGCGGGGCCCCTTAGCACCGAAACGGCATACCGAATCTTCGCTGCGTCCGACTCGACGTAATTCGCGTCGAAGAAGACGTTCATCGTGAAGACCCACGATTGAACCGTCGGACATCCGCACTGGCTCGGGTCGCAGCAGGGCGTGCGTTGCGGCTTGAGTGGCATTGGTGCCATAATGGCTTGTTCGCCACTTGTCGCCACGAACTCCACGTGCCGACGGGCTTCGCGAGGCTCCCGCGGGCTTGGTGCGACCCTGTTTCCTCCCATGCCAGGCATCGGCTGGGCGGTGCCATCGCTGGCTGCGCCTAAGCACTGTCCCACGCTGTTGTTTTGTGTTGGTGTGCCGGACGAGATGACGATCGGCTCGTCTGATTGTGCAGATGCATTTGTCGGTGCGTGTGGTGGCGCTGGAGTGTTCATCGTTGATTGCTGACGCGCGGAGTCACGTTCCGCCGTGAGCGTCGCAATTTCGAGCGCCGAATCTTCAAGTTGGCGCACCAGACGGTCGAGTTGCTGCTGCGTCAATGTGGCGAGTGTGAATTCGGCCATGGCGGGGGCGTCGGGCGAGCTCAGCGAGAGCCTCAGTCGTGGCCGTGTGTGCTTACGAGAGAGCACTACGAGCGGCGGTGCTGTGTTGATGAGAGACGTGAGGCCCCCCCAAAAATTGAGATAGTGGTGTCAAAGTTTGAAGAAAGAAAGAGGATTGAACTAGCAAGAATGAGGATACAAATAGCAAACCCTAGAAGGGTTGTACTCGCTATAAAGCACCCCACTACAGGCTAGAACAATAAGATAATATTCTGACACACCCCCATAGCCAAAGTGGGGTGTAATCAGCAGAGCAGGCAAAGCAAAACAAGCTCAGGGTGGATCACAATGTCACCACACATTCTGAGCACAAGTTCAAGAAGAAATAGTTTAGAGTTTACAATTATAAGCAAAGCTAGTGGTAGTCACAACGGGCAAGTGAGGAGGAGGAGGGAGAGTGAGGGGAGAGGAGACAGGAGGCGACGGCTGAAGCTGCAGACACACGGGCAACAGGAGGCAGACTGGCACAGCGGCTACCGGACAGCGCCCGGACTACAGGGGTAACAGGCCCCGCGGCTCAAATAGCGGCGGACGGGCAACGGACCCACGGGCGGCTGGCACAGCTGGCTACGACTGGGCTACCGGGACAGCGCCCCGGACTACAGGTGCTGCTGACGACAAACTGGCAACCTCCGCTCATCCTCCCGCACACAGTCCCACCCCCCTGATACACACCCACTGCTACACCACTAGCTCTACTCCCACGCACCCCCCTAAAACCCTAAACCCCAGTCTCCCACACAACCACCCCCCTCAGCGACAGCTGCAGCAGTGGGAGACGAAGGAGGAGGAGGAGAAAGGGAGGAAGGCACACCGGCCACCCCCATACCCGCCACCCCACAGCTCGCGGCCCCCTCAGGAGCCGCGACGGGCGACGGGAAATGGGGGAAGGGGAGAAGGGGGGGGGGGCCCACCACGGACCTGAGGGGAGGGCGGGGCCGCGACAAGGGGCGGGGCCGCGACGAGCGGGGCGGGGCCGCGACGGTCGGGGTGGGACCGCGACGTAGGGTGGGGCCGCGACAGGTCGGGGCCGCGAAGGTAGGGCGGGGCCGCATAGGGTCCGGGGCGGGGCCGCGACGTAGGGCGGGGCCGCTTCGAGGGGCGGGGCCGCGACGCAGGGGCGGGGCCGCGACGAGGGGCGGGGCCGCGACGGTCGGGGCGGGGCCGCGACGGAGGGGCGGGACCGCGACAGGTAGGGCGGGGCCAAGCCGGGCAGGCGCACGGGCGGCGACGGGCCGGGGCGGGGCCGCGACGAAGGGCGGGGCCGAGCCGGGCAGGCGCACGGGCGGCGACGGGCCGGGGCGGGGCCGCGACGTAGAGGAGAAGCCCGCCGCGCGCCCCGGGGCGCACAGCGGGCAATGAACCGCCGCGCGCCTCGGGGCGCACGGCGGGCAGAAAACCGCCGCGCGCCTCGGGGCGCACGGCGGGATGAAAAAAATAGCAGCGGAAGCAAGGTGGGGACACACCCACAGGATCGATCCAAGGGGATCGACCTGCTCTGATAGCATGTCAAAGTTTGAAGAAAGAAAGAGGATTGAACTAGCAAGAATGAGGATACAAATAGCAAACCCTAGAAGGGTTGTACTCGCTATAGAGCACCCCACTACAGGCTAGAACAATAAGATAATATTCTGACAAGTGGGGAAGCGAAGGTGTGGGTGCGGTCCGAGAAAAGATCGTAGGCTCTGAATACCAAGTGTTACGAGTGCAATTCAGTGAACGAACGAGAATTGTACTATCGAAGCAAGAGTCCAATGAGCGAAGGCATGAGCGAAGAATATATAGCGAAACTACAGTGGTAACAGTAATGGACTGTGGTTGTCGCGCAATGGGCCTGGGACTGAGGTTGGGAAAAGTGTCGAAGCGGAGGCCCAGAGCGCGGGTTACCCACCGAGCCGTGAGGTCGGGGTGCGACGTGCGAAGGTGGCGGGCGGATTGTTGATGCGAGGGTTGCGAGTGGTAACGGTGCTGATTGTGGTGCTACAGTGATGTACGCGTTGAGCGGAGATGCCAAGTAAGGAAAAGGAATTTTCCTTACACTCACCATCCGATGTAACTTTCTGCCCATCGATTCGAGGATTTACAGCTGTCGATTCAGAATCTTTAAAACTCGAGAAGATTCCGCCCCTGACCAAAACAAAAATCTCCGTCGTGAGTTCATGGGAGTTTCTTTGTGATGCCTGTGTTCCTAGAACTCTCCGCAAAACTGTTTAGGGCGTGTCCAGCGCGTACAGTTTGGGAATATTAGTACCTTCACACGTTCCCGGCTCAAAATATCTCGCTGTACCAAAAAACGAATATAAGGCGAGTCAAGTCCGAAGGAGTGGGCCTTCCTGCGCGCGGACACAACCCTCTGCACACAAATTTCTACAATTCGTGGAAATCGAGGTAACTGTTTGCCTCGTCTATCATCGCACAGAAATTCACGCACAAGCGAAAATTCATCGCTTGAACGAAAATTACTGAAGCGGGCAGGACGCAATGCTGTATCATTGTTCGCGCGTAAACTGATTCCAGTAACGTGTGTTAGACGATTCGTCGTACGTGCAGCGGGCGTGCCGTCTTGTGTACGGAAGCTGATCTTGTCCAACCTTTTTGTAAAATGCAGTGTTACAAAAGAATATGTGGTAACCGAACAGGTTTATGAACTGTAAATGTACGCTGGACACGCCCTCAGCTTGCGCTTGAGAATCGCGAGAGTCTGTGCTCACCCTGTAATACCTCCACTACCACGACGAACTCAAGGGTTCTGCCCACCTCCGCGCACAGTGTGACTTGCGTGCAATCCACAATCATGCTTAGTGATTGGGTTTCACCTCCAAGAACAACAGCTGTCGGGGGGGGTGTACATCCGCGTGGTGTTCCGACAAGGCGGCTTGCCACAGACAAACTTTGTTTGTTTTTTTTTTTTTTTTTAGGCCAACCTGGGTTCCCGTTTCTGGAACCTCGGGATATCCCCGGGAACCTCGGCCCAAGGTTCCTGGGGAGACACCTAAGGCCGCGTTCTCTGCTAGCGTCAGGCAGGCGGACATGAGGCGTGAAGGGTTTGGATTTGATTGATGATGACGTGGAACAATCGGAGCTGTCGATAGCCTTGTGTCAGGATGATTGACACCGGTCGAAAACCCGCCCTAAGATTGATTATGACAAGATCCTGGAGCACACCGCAACCGTTTCTCCGCCTGACGCCTTCAAAGTCCACTCAGTGGACTGCTGTTGCTTCATTCTCTTCAATCTATCGAGCTATCAGCCGTCCCGTTATCACCGCACTCCGAGAGTCACAATGTCGTCATGCTGCGGGCCTAAGGCTGTCCCTGCCCCGACTGAGGCGAAGAGCGGTTGCTGCAGACCCATGGAATCTAATAGCACCTGCGCCGCTTCCACCGCCGCTGCGATCGGCGGCGGCGGGAGCGACGTGACGCATGCTGACATCAGCGAGTATTACGGGAAGACGGTGCAGAAGCAGTCGGATCTGCAGACGTCAGCATGCTTGGTGAAGGGCGGCTTGGGCGAGGACATTCGCCGCCTGCTCAGCAACGTCCACGATGAGATCTTGTCGAAATTCTACGGCTGTGGTTCACCGATCCCTCCCCTGCTCAAGGTACAGTGGTGTGAAAATGATCTTAGCCGTTCATCGGCCCCGATCTCCTCTCCTCACATCCCGTTCCCGCACCTTGCTCCGTTATAAGACGTTCGAGCTGGTTGTTTGATCTCCCACCGTTACACATTTGATGTGGTTGTTTTATCTTAGCTTCTCGTCGAATCCATACTTGCTTCTGGTGCCAGCATGCTCTTGAACCTCTCTGGCTCTCTTTTTTCTCTGTTGGATTCCAACACGCAGGAACTCTTCTCATCCCATAACTGGTTCCTCGCCTTTCTCTCTTAGTTTCTCCCACATCTCATCCCCTCCCCTCCTCCATCCCCCTGCTTCCCCCCGCCTTCCCCCCCCCCTCCTCCCACTCGCTTCCCCCCGCTCCCTCCTCACTCCCGTTCCCTTTCCCCCTCTACGCATTTCTTGCCTCATCTCCCTCTCGTCGTCTTCTCGTAGCAATGTACGGTGCTGATCTGCGTGCGAGTCAACTCAAACGGACCCCTCTCCCTTCTCCCCTCCCTCCTCGCCGCAAGGCTGCACTGTGCTGGAACTAGGATGACAGTCAACAAGAGGGCATCCCTCCCCACTCCCCTCCCTCCTCACCGCAATGCTGCACGGTGTTGGATTTGAGTACACTCTCATCTCCCCTCTCCTCCCACTCCTCTCCCCTCTCCCCCAACCTTCCCATCTTCTCCCTCCTCCCCGCAGGGCTGCACGGTGCTGGATCTGGGGTGCGGAACAGGGAGGGATGTCTACGTGGCAGCTCAGCTTGTGGGGCCCACAGGCCAGGTCATCGGTGTCGACATGACAGGTCAGCAAGGATATTAGTGGGGGGATAAGCCGCGAAAGGAAGCGGGAACGAAGGCGTGAGGATGTTAGTGCCGCAGCCAGCCATTCCTGACAGCCTCTTCTCTTCACCTCCCGCCTCCTCCTCCTTCCCATTCACGATCCCTAATTTGCATCCATGTTCGTCACCCATGTCCATGCATGTTCGTCACCCATGTCCATGCATGTTCGTCACCCATGTCCATGCATGTTCGTCACCCATGTCCATCCATGTTCGTCACCCATGTCCATGTTCGTCACCCATGACCATGATTGTCGTTCATTTATGCCACCCATGTTTTTCAACAAACCCTGAGGGCATGCATTCTTGAATCCATGTTTTGTTCTCTCTTTTCTCCGCATCCCTAACCAACGCCTTCCTCTCCCTCCCCCCCTCCCCTTCTTCCTTTCCTCTTCATTTCCGTTCGTCTTCACCCATTCCTCCTCCTGCATCGTCCCTCTCATACACAGACGAGCAGCTGGCAGTGGCACGGAAGCACGAGGAGTACCACCGGGAGAAGTTCGGATTCGCCGAGTCCAACGTGTCGTTCAGGAAGGGGTTTATAGAGGATCTCAAGGCTGCTAATGTCGAGGACAGGTGGGTGGCTGTGTGTGTGGTTGTTGGGTGTGTGGGTGGTTAGGGGTTGGGGGAGGTTGAAAGGGGTTGAGGGGGGTTCAATGGTTTGGTTTTGAGTGGGTAACACAGTAGCTAGGCTGGAATTCGGGTGTTGTAGAGGAGATGGAATAAAGTTGGGCTTTACCCCGTTCCCCAACCTCTCTCCCCCCCTCCTCCCCCCCCCCCCCCCCCCCCCCCCCCCCTTCCTTGTCCCTCCCTTCTCCTCTCTCTCCTCTCAAATGCGTCCAACTGGGTTTTGGGTCAACTCAAAACTCACCCAAATGACTTTTGAGTCGACTCAAATGTCAACTCTAGCACGGTAGCAAGGTTGGGGTTTGGCTGTTGCAGAGGAGATGGAATAAAGTTAGGCTGTACCCCGTTCCCACACCTCCCGCCCTTCCCTCCCTCCCTTCCCCTCACTCTCCTTTCAAATGCGCCCAACTGCGGCATTCATCTCACGCCCAGAAAATTGCCTATAATCCCTACTTCATGCCATCTTTCTCCCTTATCTTGTCCCTCTCTTCGTCCATCCTTCTTCTCTCCTCTCCCCCGACCCCGAACAGCTCAGTGGATGTGGTTGTATCAAACTTCACCATCAACCTCACTCCCAGCACGGCCAACTCACGATCCCACCCACCTCACGTCCCCCCACACCCTTCCCCTTTCCCTCGCCAACTCACGACCCCACCCACCTCAAGTCCCTCCCCCCCACCCCCTTCCCCTTTCCCTCTCCCCCAAACAGCTCAGTGGATGTGGTTGTGTCAAACTGCACCATCAACCTCACGCCCGTCAAGTTGCCTGTCTTTTCCGAGATCGCCCGCGTGCTCAAACCGGGCGGCGAGCTCTACTTCTCGGACGTGTTTGCCGACCGGAGAATCCCCCAGCACCTGCGACAGGACAAGGTGAGGCCGAGGACTGGTTATCAGTTGTTGCAGAAGAGGACTGGATATAATTCATTGCTGGGTTTTTTTTTTTTTTTTTCCCATACCAATCACTGTGCCTCGTCCCCAACCAACATTCCTCTTTAACCAACGATCACCTAACCAGTGCACTTTACCTGGATCACTTTCGGGAATTCTTAACTTTCAGCATTCAGCATCTCATGGCTTCCCATCACCTCTATTTGCATCTCACCCTCTTCGCATCGGCATCAGGTTCTCTTTGGCGAGGGTTTCAGCGGTGCCCATTACTTGGAAGATTTCCGGCGCCTCATGGCCTCGGTGGGTTTGGGTGGGTGGGGAGTGGTGGAGGCTCGACAACTCCACGTGGATAACCCCAAGATTGCCGCCCAGATCGGCCCGATCAAATATTACAGCTTCACTGTTCGGGCGGTGAAGCTGCCCGAAGGGGAAGGCGTGGACCTGCCCGAGAATTACGGGCAGACGGCGACATATTCCGGGTCTATTCCCGAGAAAGCGGGGGAATTTGCCCTGGATGATGTGAGGGTGTTCAAGACAGGTGTGCCCACGCCTGTGGATGCTACAACTGCTGCCGTGCTGGAAAAGTCACGCTACAACAGTGTGTTTACTGTCACTGAGAAGGGTGCTCACCAGGGGGTCTTTACTGGTTGGCCAAGGTTTCCGGCTTCGGTTGCTGGTGCTTGGTGGTCTGCTACTGTTGAGAAGGTGAAATCTGGTTGCTGTTAGATTGATTGATATCGAGTGATCATTACTGTAGTGCTGTGCTCTATGTGTTTCTTGCTGAGATTGGAGTACTGAACAGAAACCTGCGTATTCGGTGGAACTGCAAATACCGTGTCACTCAAAAGGGGACAGGCAAGAACGAGAAATCTTGGGATGCGACTTGAGGTGGCCCAATCCTACCCTGAGCTCCTGGTAGAAGTTGCGGGCGAGGTTGCATTAGAGAGGAGAAAAAAATATTTCTGTATGGTATTTGAGGAGTTAATATTGCTGCAAATGCGGACTTATCCCGATAAAACACTTACGGTGCCACACTTTACTGCATGGCATGCCGGGTGACCAAACCGTCATAAGGAGTCTCGGCCCGAATCTCTTAAGAGTTTCTTCAAAATATTTCAGTTCCCTGATATTTTACTTGTAATTAGAGCTTCGTTTTGCGTATTCGTTATTCGGGAACTCTCCTAAACAGCTTATGAGAGTAGTAGCTTTGAATAAAAACAGTTACAAGTGCGTACATGTTCACTCATCCGGAATCTCCCGTGAAAGATTCCCCAACCTTGAATTCCTGGAAATTGCGTTTTGATATTTGCACTTCTAGAACCCTCCACACGAGCCCGAACTACTTCGGTCTGTATTCTCGAAATGTTGGGTGTATTCTCAGACTGCTTCGGATGCAAACCAGACACAAGGTGGGTGTATTGAATTTCAACTGCAAGTTCGTGTCCGAGGTTGACGCGGTGAAAGTGCTCGATCAGGGGGATATCGATTCGGTCACCACACTGAAACCCCGCGTTTTGCATACGAAAGGACAACTTTTATGACCGCGCGAAAAACGATCCTTAGGGGATCAATTCTCCGCTTTCACCGCGTATGCGTGTCATACACGAAGCGCGCGTGATTTTGCGTGTCAATCAGTGTAGCGTCGGTGTCAGCCCAATATTTCGCCAACCTAAACTCCATATCCGCAGGGGTGTTTGTGTGACCTGCTCGAAACCCACAGGGGCAATTGGTTTCTCCAGCGCAACATCTGTTCAGAGGTGAAGCTGGGTTTCCGTTGCGCTTCCATGCATGCTGTAGGTACGCCCTTGGGAACGTCTCTCGTCTTGACTTAAACAGACCCAAGGAGCAGCACAATACAAGGCGATCCATTTTCTTGCTTGCTGCCTACAAGCCTCTACCGATGTTGATTCGTTCTCTTCAATCATCCTTCATCCGCCGTCCTTTAGCCACATCATTCGTGATGTCGTGCTGTAACAAGACAACCACCGCTTCCGTCGCCAAGCCGACGTCGTGCTGCGGGCCGAAAGCTTCCGCCGCTCCGTCGGAAGCCAAGGCGGCGACTTCATCGTGCTGCGGGCCTAAGACTGCTCCCGCTCCGACTGAGCCTACTAAGAGCAGCTGCTGCGGCCCTAAATCCGCCGCGTCTCCCGCCGCTGGAACCGGCGCTGGAAGCGACGTGACGCATGCTGACGTGAGCGAGTATTACGGGAAGACGGTGCAGCAGCAGACGGATCTGCAGACGTCAGCGTGCCTGGTGAAGGGCGGCTTGGGGGAGGACATTCGCCGCCTGCTCAGCAACGTCCACGACGAGATCTTGTCAAAATTCTACGGCTGTGGCTCACCGATCCCTCCCCTGCTCAAGGTACTGTGATGTCAAGTGATCTTAGCCGTTCGTTAGGCCCGAACATTCTTCCCATCTCATCTCTTCCCTAACGGCAGTTTTTCTTCGTCAGAAAACATTTGAGCTGGTTTTTTTTATCGCTCCGTTACTACACATTCTAAATTTCACTTTTCGCCTCGGCGCCAGCCAGCATGGTCATTATTCTCCCTGGTGGCTCCTCTGGCTCCCTTTGTTCTCCCCCCCCTTCGCACCCCCGTTTTCCTCGTTTGTATTCCACCGTAGCTCATGTTCGCCTGTCCTCCCCTTTTCTCTCGCTCCCTCCCACCTCCTGCATCCCCTGGCTCCCCTCGTTCTCCACTTCCTTTCCTCTCCTCTTCTCGCTCCCACCGTCTTCATGTTTCGATTCACTGTGCTTAAGAGGTCCCTCCTCTTCCCTCCCCTCCCTCCTATCCTCTTCCCTCCCCTCCCCTCCCCTCCCCTCCCCTCCCCTCCCTCCTATCCTCTTCCCTCCCCTCCCCTCCCCTCCCCTCCCCTCCCTCCTATCCTCTTCCCTCCCCTCCCCTCCCCTCCCCTCTCCTCCCTTCCCCTCTCCTCCCCTCTCATCCGCTCCTGCAGGGCTGCACGGTGTTGGATCTGGGGTGCGGAACAGGGAGGGATGTCTACGTGGCAGCTCAGCTGGTGGGGCCCACAGGCCAGGTCATCGGGATCGACATGACAGGTCAGCAAGTGTGACGAGGGAGGGAGATGCTGGGACGAGGGAGGGAGAGGGTAGGTGGACGAGGGAGGGAGAGGGTAGGTGGACGAGGGAGGGAGAGGGTAGGTGGACGAGGGAGGGAGAGGGTAGGTGGACGAGGGAGGGAGAGGGTAGGTGGACGAGGGAGGGAGAGGGTAGGTGGACGAGGGAGGGAGAGGGTAGGTGGACGAGGGAGGGAGAGGGTAGGTGGAGGGAGCGACACTGAGCGCGAGCTAATGATTGAAAACATAAGTGCTGGGTGGGTACGTGCCTAGGAAACGTTCCCAACAACCCCTTCACCTACCACTCCTCCTCCTCCTCCTCCTCCTCCTCCTCCTCCTCCTCCTCCTCCTCCTCCTCCTCCTCCTCCTCCTCCTCCTCCTCCTCCTCCTCCGCCCTTCAATCTCGACCCCACAGCCCCATAGTCATTACGAGCAGGCATTGCCAGTATGCACATTTTTCTCAATTATATTGCTCTTCCTCTGCTCCCCCTCTCCCTTCCCTCTCCTCCCCTCCTCTCCCTTTCCTCGCCCCTTTCGACCCATCCCTTCTCCCTCCCCCTTCCCTTCTCCCCATCCCTTCGCCCGCTTTTTCTTTCAACTGCAGACGAGCAGCTGGCAGTGGCGCGCAAGCATGAGGAGTACCACCGGGAGAAGTTTGGTTTTGAGAAGTCCAATGTGTCGTTCAGAAAGGGGTTTATCGAGGATCTTAAGGCTGCTAATGTCGAGGACAGGTGGGTGGGTGAATGGGTGGTTGGTGGGTGGGTGGTGTGTGTGGTTGGTTGTGTGAATGAGTGGGTGAGTGGGTGGGTGGCTGGGTGCTTGGGTGGATGGTTGGTCCAACTCAGGAAGGGGTATATAGAGGATCTCAGGGCTGCTAATGTTGAGGACAGGTGTGTGTGTGTGTGTGTGTGTGTGTGTGTGTGTGTGTGTGTGTGTGTGTGTGTGTGTGTGTGTGTGTGTGTGTCTGGGTGGGTGGATGGGGTTGGGAACATGTGTGAGTACTTCTCGCAAGATGCCTGTCATCAGTGCACCTCGCCGTCCATCCCCTCACCCGCACCACGTTTTTCTTTCTTCAACCTTGCCCCCCCCTTTTCCCCTTCTCCCCCTGCACCCGTCCTTGTCTCCCTTCTCATACACAGCAAGGTGGGCGTGGTGGTATCCAATCAACTGTGACATTAACCTCGTTGACTTTTGAATTGGCTTAAAAAGTCAATTCTCTTTGTTCCCCCTCTCCTCTCCCCTATCAGCTCGGTGGACGTGGTGGTGTCCAACTGCGTCATCAACCTCGCCCCCAGCAAGGTGCCAGTGATTGCCGAGATCGCCCGCGTGCTCAAGACGGGCGGCGAGCTCTACTTCTCAGACGTGTTCGCCGACCGCAGAATCCCCAAGCACCTGCAACAGGACAAGGTGAGAATTAGGAGTAGGGGAGGCACGAATGCAGGGGGGCAGGGGAGCAGCGGGGCAGCGGGGCAGTGAGGCAGGGGGGCAGGGGGGCAGGCTTAGCAGGCGAGTGCCTCAATGACGATTTCTACTTCTCAAACGTGTTTGCCCACCGTAGAATCCCAAAGCACCTGCAACAGGACAAGGTGAGGGGGGGAGGGGGAAGAAGAGGGGAAAAGAGAGAGAGGGGGGAGGGTTGGGGTCAACCCATCTCCTATTTAAAAAAATTCCGACCAAAGTATCCCAAAGCACCTGCGACAGGACAAGGTGAGCAAGTGGGGGCTGGCTCAACCCATCACTGCTTTCCTCATTGCTTACTTCGGTCCTCTCTTGGGGGGGTTGGGGGAGGTGGGGAAGTGAGAGAAGAGCGGGAATGAGACATCCCTTTCAATTTCCCTCTCAAAAGGCACTCTTTTGTCACGCTCACCTACCTGAGTTGTCACCTTGCTTTTGCGGGATCACCTTGGCGAGTGTCTCAGCTGCATTCTCTTCTTGGTATGATGTCACGCCTCATGGCATCTCACATCCTTTCCATCACCCAATTTCCATCACCTCCCTTCCATCACCCAAATTCCATCACGTTTCTGTCATCTCATCTCCTTCCCATCACCTCACTTCCATCTCCTTTTTTTCCCAACAGAGATCAGGTTCTCTTTGGTGAGTGTCTCAGTGGAGCGCTTTACCTGGAGGATTTCCGCCGCCTCATGGCCTCTGTGGGTCTGGGTGTCTGGACTGGGGGGTCGTTAAGCCCTACTCATGCTTTCCCAATCACTCCCTGTGATGTGTTTGTTCTGGCAGGTTCTTTTCGGTGAGTGTCTCAGTGGAGCGCTTTACCTGGAGGATTTCCGCCGCCTCATGGCTTCTGTGGGTCTGGGCGGGTGGGGAGTGGTGGAGGCTCGAGAGCTCGACGTGGAAAATCTAGAGATAGCCGCCCGTGTCGGGCCGATAAAATTCTACAGCTTGACTGTTCGGGCAGTGAAGCTGCCCTCAGGGGCGAGTGACGGGGAAGGCGAGGACCTGCCCGAGAATTACGGGCAGACGGCTACATATTCCGGTTCTATTCCAGGACAAGCAGGGGAATTCACCCTGGACGATGTGAGAATTTTCAAGGCGGGTGTGCCCACGCCTGTGGATGCTACAACTGCTGCCATGCTGACTGTGTCGCGCTACAGCAGTGCATTCACTGTGACTGAGAAGGGGGCTCACCAGGGTCCCTTCACTGGGTTGGCACGGTTTCCAGCGTCAGTGGCTGGTGCCTGGTGGTCTGCTACCGTAGAGAAGGCGAAATCTGGGTGTTGTTGAACTGAATACCGTGAGAGTCATCAATCAGTGCGTTGAACAATGCTCGAAGATGAACGTATGAGCGTGCGTTAATATATGCTGTGATTAATGTGTCGTTGTAACAGGCCTTTGAAGAGTGGAGGTGGTAGCCCTTATCACTCCTTTTTACATGCCAGAGGGAAACTAACGCCATTGGGTGTTAGCATATTGTACACATTGATTAACGAGATATGCTCTTCCAAGTAATTTCTTGCTATGGTATCATATATATTATGGACTACCCTTTCAGTGAACCACAATTGTTGTAACATTTTATCGAGGATCGTTGATCCAACATGCATGCAGACGCTAAGACACGTCTGCACAAAGGTGCGGGATCTTTCCCCGCAAAATCTGTCTGGTTGGTCCAAACCTTGCTGACGCGTAGTGACGACAAAAGGTCCCTTCCGTGCGTGGATGGATGGGCTTGCTGGTGCGGCTACAGAACTGCAGCTATGCTTTTTGGTTGTGTACACGTGCCCAGTCAGCATCTTGGGGCAAGATGCTTTCTGATTCGGTAACCTACTTTTCGCCCTAGTTTCTATCCACCAATCCGTGCTGGTATCGGCTAGCGACAGCTCGCGTCTTGATCACGGAGCTCATCTATTTGTTCTGCGAACAAATAGCAACATGACCAAAGCACCCTCACAGCCAATTGCGAAGCGGAATCTGGCATCGTCAGCAGTTCGCCCATGCCCGGTCCCAGCCGTGCAATACGAAGCTACCCCGCCCATTTCCCCACCTTCCACAGCAAGCAAGCCCAACATGCCGGTTACCATCGAAATTCGCCGCATCGCTTTCCATCTCAACGGTAGTATCCAGTCCAGGCTGCCCTATCTTCCCCGTCGTAACACCAATTCCCAACTAGCCAAGCATCCAGGCTGGATGATCCACCCCCCCGTCATCTGAATCCACATCCCTCTCCAGGAGGCCTCAAACCAATAATAGTACGAAGCGTTTTGCTTTTGTACCGAACGCAAATCCTGGAAAACGTCTCCAACCCACCCCGATGTCTCTGTTTTGTACTACGGAGCTATTTCGGTGACACACCAGCCTTGTCATATCCGTCCGTGGATCGGTCCGTAACACAATGTCGTTACTCTGCGTATTGGGTGATTCTAGAACTCTAGAACGCTTTCCTCGCCTCGTTGGAGATCCATTGCGGGCTCGCTGCTCACAAGTGGTGACTTCCAAGTTGTCGCGGTTTCGCTCTGTTGGCAAAAAATGGGCTCGCAACGTCGCGACGACGCGACCCACGCTCACACGACAGCAGGGCGGGCGCTGCTATCCAAGCGACGAGCAGCAGTCCTGCCGCTCCACGCGCACCGCGTTGCGTTGCCTTGCGCCAACCTCGGTGCTCGCGTGGCCAACAGCACTACAAAGTCTACGCTGTACAGTACAACAGACTGCCACAGTACAGCAGTAGCAGAAGCATATTCGAGATACCTCAGTAAGAGCGGGGCCCTTACGTCATTCGCGAAGTGGCTTATCTGAGTTCGACGGGTCCCCCTGTCCCAACCCAAGCCAGCTTAGGATTTAGGTTCGTATAAAGCCGACGCGTCGGAGCAAGGCAAAGCAGAAACTCTGAAAGACAGTAAAGCTCCCACCGTGCCTGGCTCCTAATACCCCACCTTCGCCGTTTCTCACTACCGGCTAGCTGAATCTGCTACGAGCGCTTCACCCTGTAATAAGCGAAGGGTATCCATCTGGCTTGCTGCGATCGAATTCGCCGCTTCAACTGAAGCACTGTTTGGTTCACTACGAGAACTAGCGAACGCGCTGTGAAGCCGACAGTCACTGATTTTCAGTAAATATGCTTCCAGTCAGTTCAGACGAAACGCCTCCAAGTATCATTAGTAACGGCGACCCTAAATCCCGCGGCAGGATGATCGTGCGCGGGAATTTCCGGCGGGGCGGAGGATATCGCGCGGATGCGGAATGCAGTGAGCGCGCACGTCAAGCCGCAAGTACAAGTGCTAAATAGTGCCACTATTCGTAATGACTGGCACGACCTGATCGTTATGAGCCAGCACGATGGTCCCTGCGCGGCCGCCAATGCCGCAGCCACTCGGTTGCTCCACCACCATGACCAGCCCAACGAAAAACCCGGTTACCATCACGACGAAAAACATTTTGTGATGGTAACATCTCGCCGCGTACATCGTCATCACCATCAGCACCGGAATCGGCAGCAGCAGCGTGAGAGTCAGTACCAGCAGCACGGCGGAAGTCCCACGACGACCTTTGACTTCCCCGCATCCCCGCCCTCACTCTCCGCATCTCCGCCCGCTCATTTCGAATCTTCGCCCGCTCTCTCCGCATCCCCGTCCACTCCCCTCTCCCTCTCCCACTCTCCGCGTTCCCGCCGCGCTGCGCGCCGCCTCTCACCCGCACCCGCGCCCGCCGCAGCCACCTCCGCCTCCGCCGCCAGCAGCGCTGGTGCGCGGAGATCAGCCGCCGCCGCAGATGAGACCCTCTCGGCGTCATTATCCTCATTTTCACCATCATCGTCATCCGCACCCCCGTGCTTACCAATGTGCGGCGCGGCGGTTGATAGTAACGTGCAGCCGCGCGCCGTGGGCCTGCGAGAGCTCGAATCGCAGCAGCTGCCGCACCACATGCGACGCGAGAGTCCGAATTTCTCTGAGACGCGTCAGCATGACGAGGTGTCATTTGAGAGAGCAGCGGCAGTGCGCTGGGGGGCGTGGGGCGTGGGGCGGCAGCAGCGGCGGTCACTGCTGTGGCAGTGGTTCCGCGATGCTCCTGATGGACTCGTCTCGTCCTCCGTTGACCTACTCACTCGGGTCAACGCAGTCAACGATCTCAATGCAGCGAACCGAGTCGCTCCAGTCAACGACTCGTTGGCAGCCGTGCAATGCGGCTCGATAGCTGCAGGATCGGGTTCGAACTCGGCCTGTTGCCTTGCAACCAGGGCCGAGCAACGGACGGCCACTCAAACAGAGATGCAGGTGGGGAAGGTGCAAGCGGGGGAGGGGGAGATGGGGAACGTGCAAGTGGGGGAGGTGTTGGGGCGGCCAGTGGAGGACATTCGGCGGGAGTGGCTTCTGCTGAGGAAAGAGATAGGCAGGGGGCAGTACGGCGTGATTCGGAGATGCGTGCACCGCAGCACCGGGGAACACGCTGCGTGCAAGAGCATCCGAAAGTCCGCCATTCAGGTGATGGCGCTGAACTTCCCTGCCCTGACTTACTTTGCTCTGCCCTCCTTGCTCTGCCCTCCTTGCTCTGCCCTCCTTGCTCTGCCCTCCTTGACCCGAACCCATCCTAGCATCTCTTGCTGCCAGGACAGCCCGTGTCTCCCACGTCGTGTATGTCCTCGTATTAGCCTCGCCCCTGACTTTTGTCGTTCCCATTGTGCAGAGTGCTGCTGATGTGGAGGCAGTGCGGAATGAGGTGGCATTCATGGAGGAACTCGAGGGCCATCCCAATATCATTCAGATCAAGCAGGCTGCCGAGACGAACAAGGTAAAATTTCCGATAGAATTTCCTGCTATTTCATTAATGTTGATAATCTTGCTTCTTCTGCATGCAGTCACGAATGTGCTTCATGTCACTTCTTGGTTTAAGAAATCCAGGCCAATCAACACTTCGTTGTTTTTTTCTATCATGGGTGTGTGTGTGTGTATGTGTGTGTGTGTGTGTGTGTGTGTGTGTGTGTGTGTGTGTGTGTGTGTGTGTATCTTTTGCTTTTTTTACCCATTCTGATTCCCATCCACTATTCCCTTCTCACGTAGAATACATGTTCATTCTGTGACACTCATCCCTGCCCTTTTGCCCGTCTCTTCTCTCCACCCCTCCAAACCTTCTTTTCCCCCCACCCCCATTTACTTTTCCCCCTTTCCCTTCCTTGCAGCACGTGCACGTGGTGATGGAACTCTGTGAGGGGGGAGACCTGTTTGACCACATTGACTCGCAAGGAAGGCTCTCGGAACCTTCTGCAGCGCGCATCTTCCGATCGCTCATGCTGGCCTTGCAGCACTGCCACTCGCACGCCATCGTGCACCGCGACATCAAACCCGAAAACGTTCTTGTATCGGACACCACGGCTTATATCGAGGATGTCCCAGGAGCTCTGTTCACCATGTGCCCGGAATCGCCTGAAAGCGTAAAATTGATTGATTTTGGAGTTGCTGCCAGAATGGTTCCCGGTGTTCCTCTTTCTGAGGAGGTGGGGACCGCGGAATACATGGCCCCCGAGGTGTTTTCAGGGGCGTACGGCCGGGAGTGCGATGTGTGGAGCGCCGGTGTCACGCTCTTCATTATGCTCTGCGGCCAGACTCCTTACCTACGTGATAGACCTGTCAACTCTAGCAGCAGCAGCAGCAGAAAGGGCAGCAGGGGCAGCAGCAGTGGGGAGGAGGGAGCGGAAGCTGAAGAGGGTGTGTGGCGGAGGGTGGTGGAGGCGAAGAGGAGGGGGTTCAGCCACAGCCGGAGGTGGCAGGAGCTGTCGTCACCAGCCAAGCATCTCATCATTCACATGCTCTCTGCTGAACCCACCACCCGAATCACCGTGGACGACATTCTTGGTCAGTTGTCGGCTCTATTCAATTTTCTGTCTTTTGATGTGAGTGACATATCTCTGCTGATCCCACCACCCGAATCATTGTGGACGAGATTCTCTGTGAGTTGTAACTTCAATTTTTGTTTCCTTATGAACTAATAATGTGAGCAATGTGACTTCTGTCGGGGGGGAGGGATGAGGAAGAGGCAAAGGATGTTCATATTTAGGGAACCTCATGTCAGGCTCACACTGAAACCCCCCCAAATCCAGAATCTTTCGCTAGTTTTACCAGGCAAGTCTGATTTGGCATAGGATATGAGGCATAGGAACACGCCCTATTTTTTTCGCATGGTCCATGTTATAGAATTTCGTGGTTTTTGTCTGATTTGGTAGTGAGACTGACAGTTGGGATGCGATGTGTGGCTGTTTTGCAGAGCATGAATGGGTTGTGGCCTCAGAGGGGAGAGGAAGGACATGGTTGGAACTGGCTCACTAACAATCAAATATTGAAGAACACTGAAAGGATGATGTAATTTATTAATATTCTAGCTTGTTAGTCTCATGTTTGCCGTTTTTAGCACTTCTGTATTGTAAAATTCCGGTACCTGATTTTGTGAAGTTTTCATGCCCCAGTGGTTATCTAGGCAAATGATGTCGTATCATCAACATTTCAAAGGAATGAATTCAGTCTCCGTGTTGCATCTGGAGTATCTCATTGAGCATATAGTAAACTTCTGCCACGTAAACTTCAGCCACGACACGCTGGCTGGCTTTCCGATTGGCTGACTTCACCAAGAAGACAGGCCATGCTGTGGAGCAATGTCCTGCGAAGTCCACGCTTTTCGGAAAGGCTAGAGATTTCTGTTTCTGACCAACTGGTGGCAGACACATCAGCACTCGAGCCGCGTGCGTTTCACGAACTGGTTCTGTTTTTGCCATTGGAAATTTCAGACGAAACTCCCGAACTGTGCGCTGTGTACGTCGCAAATCCGCAGTCTCATTGCTCCCATCCCATCCCCAAAGCTGGTGGTAGGTGCGTGTGGCGCGAAGTATTGGCCAAAACAACCCAACCCAAATTAAACTAGCTCAAACCGAGCCAACCCAGTAAACTCTCCGCCTCTCCCTTCCCCATTCTCCATCCTGCTGTGCTCAACTGCAGGTACTCACTTTCTCTGCTTTTAGGCGGGCAAGCAGCAGCATTGCTACTGCTGAGCAGACGAGCTGCACGCCTCAATAGGAATTACACACAAGAGAAGATAGTTTGTCATCGTTCATACTCTTTAGATCCGTCCAAAAAACAGTCACAGACTGACACAACAGTACGGTGCAGTGCGTCACCATGCACAGTGCACGTGGAACAGCTAGGCACGTGTTTGCCCGTGGCTTACTCCGCAGATACCGCTTCGGGCGCTTCTTGCAGAGCTGCTCTCCTCCTCCGAGCAGACCGAAAGAATCCTTTCCTCATCCGCGTTGGCTCTCAAGAAGCGTAGTCAGCATTTCTCCCACGCGCCACTCCGAGTACAAGCACTTTCGCCGAAAGCAGTGTGTACAGCCGTTTAGGTCTTCACATTTCAGAGCCCTTAGCTGCACGGGCTCTAAGTTCCGCGTTTAGTACGGAGCTTTGTCAGCTCTTAGCAGCCACGCGTGTTCTTCTACTCCCAATAGCGAGTACTCTCGTGACGCTTGCTGCGTAAGCTAATACGCTGTCCACCAAGCTTGCGCCCCTCATTGGCTTGGCTCCCATCGCATCCCATCATGGATGCCAAACTCATCGAGTCCCCCTCGAGGCGCCCCCTAGGGTTGGAACCGCCGGGGCCGGTAGCGGCGCTGAGTGTGTCAATGTGGCCCTTTGATGAGTCAGCGCCCTCGATCGACCCCCTTCCGCCGCATTCCCTCCTTCCACCCAACGCATCAGCTACTACCTCCGATCGGTACTGCTATGAAACGCTCGCCGCGAACGCAAATTTCAGAAGGCCTGTCAGAGTCGCAGCTCAAGTCATTTCCCGAATCCCGCTTTCCGACTGGAAAACATTCGAATGGTGGCCTCTTTGGAGTTCAGGAATCACCCATTCACCGTTTCACACGGCCGTGTTTCTCGCCGTTTCGACCACCAGTAGCGACCGCACGAAGCTTCCACGAACGATCTGGTCTAGCGTTTGGAATCATGTCGTCCGCGCCGTCATCTATTGGCTTCGGCGCCGCGACGCGGCGAGCTCGCGGCGCAAACCCTAGTCCTGGCGGCGGCGGCGTGCCATTGCCGCTGAGTTCGAGAAGGTTCTTGGAGATTCACCTCAGCGCGTCCGACTGTGTCGGCGCTTACTGCGGCGGC
Source organism: Closterium sp. NIES-65 (assembly GCA_948144175.1). Taxonomy (NCBI): domain Eukaryota; kingdom Viridiplantae; phylum Streptophyta; class Zygnematophyceae; order Desmidiales; family Closteriaceae; genus Closterium; species Closterium sp. NIES-65. The sequence goes on along the minus strand of CANXME010002275.1, from coordinate 4,176,598 downwards.
GTCACCACATCACATCTAGCAGGTATCACATCCGCCATGGATGTCACCTTTGCATTCGCCTCAACGGATGTCGCCTCGAGCCGCAGCCCCGCGACCGCTCTCGATCGAGAAGTCGACTTCCCCGCCTCCCCTTCCGCGTTCTCTTCCGTTTTCCTTCCGCGTACGGCACTTCCGCCTTTCCCTTTCGCCTCACCTTCCGCGCTCTCTTCCCCGTCCCCATTCGCCTTTCCTTTCGCCGAGTCCATTCTTTGGTCGTCCGATGCAGGTCGATTCACCACAATCGACGGAGAACCCACATTTCCCCCCGGGGCCTTCATTGACGGAGGGGCTGGTAACGGTACCGCGGATGACGTGGCGATTGAGGATTGGTTCTGCGAAGTAGCGGCGTTAGGAGTTGGAAAGGCACCAAGGTTGGTGGGGCAGAAGCAGCGGCAGCGGCTGATGCGGGAGTGGTTTGATGATGCTCCTCATAAGCTCGTTTCGCCCGCATTCCCTCAAGTCAACCGAACGAGCCTCGTTGGCTGAGCCAAGTCAACCGAGTCAACTGAGTCAACGCCTTCAATGCATTCAATGCAGTCAATGGAGTCCATGCGGTCAATGCAGCAAATGCAGTCAATGTGGTCAACTCACTTCATATGGCAACAACCCCTCTGCCATGCGATCTGCCAGTCCATGTGATCTGCCAGTGACTATACTGAATGAGGCCTGCGCCTGATGACGCCAGATGCACAGGGTAAGTTACCCTTTTGTGTTACCCTCTACCCCGTTGAACTTGTACGAGTAATATTGTCTGGTGCTCAAACATGTGTTGCCGCGTCTGAATCATTCCAATCCTTCCAACTCGACCCTCCAAGTCAGGACCTTCTGTTGCCATTGCTGAAAAATCCCCATTACACTTACCCATTACCCTCACCCATTACCCTTACCTGTGTTGCCGCCTCTGACTCTTTCCAGTCCTTCCAATTTGACCCTCCAATACCCTCGCCCTTCTGTTGCCATTGCTGACCATTCCCCACTACAATCACCCACTACCCTCGCCCTTTGTTCTTGTCCTGTAAACGTTTCTCGCACACTCCTAGCTGTGCGAAAAAAAGCTGGCATAGCTCGCACACTCCTACCACGCTCACCCTTGCTTTCCTTTCTTTTCCCTTGTCTCTTTCCACCCCCCCCGTCTCTTATTGCCACTCCCTTCCCACCCCCCAGCACGTGCGCATGCTCATGGAGCTCTGTGAAGGGGGAGACCTGTTTATATGACACTGCTTATAACGAGGACGTCCCAGGAGCCATGTTCTGCATGTGTCCAGAATCGTCCGAATCTCCTGAAAGCGTCAAACTGATCGAATTGGGAGTCGCTGCAAGAATGGTTCCGGGTGTGCCTCCTTCTGAGGTGGTGGGGACGGCAGGGTATACGGGTCCTGAGGGTTTTTAGGGGCATACGGTCGTGAGTGTAAGAAGTGTAGCACCGGTGTTACGCTCTTCGCAATACTCTGCAGCCAGGCTCCATTCATAGCACAGTAAAGCATTGGCGAGTCAACCCTCAGAGGTTGAACAACTGCTGGAGGTTACGCGAAAGTCAAAGGTCAGCGACCTTTGACCTGACAAGTACAGCGCTACAGCAAGGACAAACAACTGACTCGTTATTGAACAGTTGCCCGAGTGAAGAATGAAACGAGAGAATGAATGAACTATGAAAGAGTTTGGTACAAGTATTAACCCTAATTGGGTTGTATCCCTAATGGGCTACCCCATTACAGCTTACACAAATGTATAAACTATAATGTTCTGACACACCCCCAAAGGGAAAGTGGGGGACAGGCCCCTATATTCGTTTTGAGGCACGCTGACGGCACAGCGTGCATCCCTCCTAGTACTCTGTCTGTCAGTGTTGCTTCAAAATTTTAGGCTGGAGATTCAGAGGCACACAACTTTCCAAAGCTGAACAAATAGCGTTATCTTGAAATTTCTGACTGATCATGCAGGAATGTAAAACTCTCTATTATAAACATTCCCTCACATTCACATATCTGAATCAGAGTCTGACTGATAACGTTCTACAGGGGCACGATCAGCTACTGGCTCCTCCTCTACATGCTCCTTGCCAGCTCTTGGAGGGTCCCTATGTCTTGCAGCAGGTGCTGTGACTGGACGGCGCTTCTTGTAGCTGCGCCACACTTTAACTACTCCTGGCAAATCTAGCTCATAGTCTAGTAATGACATGCACAACAAATCACTTAGCCTGCAGTCCTTGATACTGCCTCTTTGCCACGTTTTGATGAGGTTCTGTCGAGAGAAGCCTCTCTCACACTCAACAGTGCTGAGAGGCAACACTGCTACCGCCACCCAGAGGTTGACAAGGTTGGGGTATGCCTGCTGCCAATCGGGAGTCTTGAGGATGGCTGCCAGTCCCGAATGGAACTTCCTCTCGATCTTTGGAGCTCTGGCCAAGACCGGGCAAAGAGTCCTCAACTCTTTGACCGCCCGCTTTCTGTCAATGCCTATGATATAAGAACAATGGGGAGGGTATTAGTTTAATACGAGAGGGCAAGTGTCAAACGTGTTCACCGAATGACCAAGTAGATACTAACCTGGCAGAATCTCGGGCGAGTCGTCGGCGTGAAACAGAGTGGCGAGCGACAGCAGCCACTCCTGACACTGAGCCTGCCTAGCCTGCCGATCCCAGTTTGGTGGCCACATATCCGGATGAAGAGGCGCACTCCAGCCAGCGAGTCGAGGTCACCAAGCTTTGACTGGAGATTGTTGACAAGCAGCTCGGCCATGTCGGTGCAGAGTGCAACACAGGCGTCATGATGGCCGGGTCCAGGGTAGTCCTTGTTTTTGCGCTCGTGAAGGTCGAAACGGAAGCGGTTCATGCTGCCGTCCGACGAGGCACCTTCCACCACCATCTGCGGCAACCCTTGTGGCCCGTACTTGGCGATGAACCGATACAGATGCTCGCTGGTGCCGCCGTCGAAATCATCGCCACAGTCGATGTAACGGCTCTCCAGGAGAGAGGTTGTGCGCACGATCTGCGTGTGCACAAGTGGGTAGTCGAGCTGCCACACACGAATCACACTGGTTGTTAGTACCAGTACTTAAGGAAAACAATAATCAGGAAAACAAATGAACCGTCACTTACCTCTCGATGCTGGAAAACCTTGGAGAGGACGTCCAGCAGATCCAGCACGTCCGCTAGAAACCTCACAAGGAACTGGAAACGATACGAAGTTACCAACTCGTACATCGTTTGGTCCTTCCACTCGGACAGCATCACAATAATGGCGGTCATGACTTTGACGAAGCGCGACACTGCAGCACCCCGCGACAGCCATCGAACCTCGTGTATGCCTTGCACCTCGAGGTTCGTGGATGTGAAGACCTCTTGGAGCTCCATGAAGCGTTGGTGCCAAGGACTCGAACGCCCAAGGTACTCCACGACGGCGCGGATGACGTCGTCGACCATGTTGAAGGTGGGGATCTCCTCTGCTGCAGCTTTTGCAGCCAATGCTTCTCTGCAAGCAACACAACACACACAAGATTATATAGGTAAATAATAACACTACCTTAAACATGTTAAAATTGCAGAGCCAGGCATACCGGTGTGCGATGTAGTGGAACGAGACGAGGTTGGGGATGAGCATTCGGATGCGTGCAACCACTCCTGTATGCTGCCCCACCATGACCATCGCCCCGTCTGTGCTCATGCCCGATATTCGGCGGAGGTCCACGCCGACAACCCTGAGGTGGGAAAGGAGGAGGCCTGAAATGGATGCGGCGTCTGCCTTCTCAACTATGAGATGTGCGAGAAACTCGGAGACGACAGCGCCATCGCAGATGAAGGTGGCAAACACAATCATGTGTTTGCCACGTCGCCGATCGGTGCTCTCATCTAGCGTGATCCCGATGAAGGGACTCGTTAGAAGATGCTCCAGTTGTGTTGTGTGGAGCCAAGTCGCGATTGCTTGAGTCAGCTTACCAAAGCCGTACCTGTAATAGAAAAAACACCACGGGAGTGAGCGACAAACAAAATGCAAATGTGAGGGCAATGTTCTGAAAAATGACGAAACACATGAAAGACGTACGTGTTGTAGTACGTGCCGTAACCGTTCTCCGGAAACCCGGGCACCTTTTCTTCGCGAGGTAGCGCACGAGCCGGATCCATGACTCCATGGGCTCGTTGCACTTGCTCATGAAGTACAACGACTCCGCTAGTGCCAACATCTGCACCATCTCCTTGTCCTGCGCCTTGGGGTGTAGATTGATGCGGCGTTGTCCCTCCACTTTCTGCAGCAGGTCGTCCTGCCTTTGCAATGCTAAGCGATGCTTCGAGGTACCCTCATGCTTCTCGAAGGCCTGCGTCTGCACATCGGTAGCGCCTTCTCCACGCCGTCCACATTTGCCTGCCAATCCCACGAATTCCATGCAGATGCTGCACTTAAAAGAGGGGGCACCAGCAGCAGTCATAGTTAGTATCAGCCATGGATAATCTGTACACCACCTCGACTTGAAACGGTCGTGCGCTTCTTCGTAATTCAGCACTACTTTTTCGGGACGGGGTTTGGAGCTGTCCTGATTGGGTGATTCCTCTGCCACAGGGGCATGAACACTCGAAGCAGGTGGTGGAGTTCCCCACGCAATGTTTGCCTACCGTAAACGCAACTTCGGTAGTGGCGCTTGACGGGATGGAGTTTCGTCGGACACCTCATGTAGCTCCGTCCGAGGGGTGTTTGTCACATGTTCTGTGGCGGCTTCGGGTAGAGAATCCAGGTGCACAGATTCTGGAGCGTGACTCGTGCTGGGCAGAGACGGTGCCGCTGGCGATGCACAAGGCGTAACTAAGGACGACTTCAGAAAGTCGAGGCCCGTCGCCATGTCGCCAAGACGACGACGACCTACATCGTCGTCGTCGTCCAGCTCGTCCGCACCAGTGTCCGTGGCAGCCATTGAGTCTGCCGAGCTGTGTTTTGCTAGGTTGGGAGAAACTGCCTGACACGAGGGATCAGGCAGTAGTAACAGGGGATGGCAAAGATCTGAGGGAGAGCCAGGCGACAGAGGGAATTGTTGGAACGGTCATGCTGGGTGAGTTGAGGAGGTCCCCTTTTAGGACCTCCTCAAGATGAAACCCTCACTGCTCCCTACATGTACGTCACATGGTCGTGTATGCAGCACAGGTGGGGTGGGGTGAATGGTTCTGGTGTCGTGTGTGGCGCAGCGCGCTGCGAGCTATGCGTTGGCAAGGAATGTTGCCAACGCTGGTTGCTGCACAGTCCCGATAGGTTGGAAATGTCGCAGATGGCATATTTGCTGTACCAACGCGCAACACCCTCTTCGCTGCAGCCATGTGCTCTGATCGGTATCTCCCACGAGCAACATAGCGTGCCAAGATGCTAAGAGGGTATGCAAGGTCAGGTCGTGTGCAGGTCATCAGGTACACAAGGCAGCCAACAAGCTCTGGGTACGGGCCACTCAACTCTACCGACTCATCCGAAGGCAGAGCTGAGAGCGAGTGGCGAGTAGACAAAGGAGTGGCCTGAGGCGAGGAGTACGTGAAGCCGAAGCGCTGAAGGACCTGCTGCACCATGTGTGACTGAGTCAGGGTAATGGTGCGCTGTCCTCTGTCCCGGGTGATCTGCAAGCCAAGGTAGCTGCGCAATTCACCCAGGTCTGTGCACGTGTGTCTCTTCTGCAGCTCCGACTTCACGTGGGCGAGTCCAGCAATGTCAGCAGTGGCAAAGACCAGGTCGTCGATGTACACGAGGATGTAGAATGGCGGCAGAGAGGTGTCGGTACGCAGAAACAGTGACGGGTCGGCTGTAGAAGGAGAAAACCCAAGAGCCGCAAGTGTAGTTCTCAGTGTGTTGTGCCACTCACGAGGCGCCTGGCGGAGACCGTAGAATGGCCGTCGGAGGCTCCACTGGGTACCAGGAGGAAACGACCCAGTGAAGCCAGGAGGGCGGCGCAGCCAGATCTCTTCGTGCAGGCTGCCCTGCAGGAAAGCTGTGCTGAAGTCAAGAGAGTGAAGCTCGTAGTCGCGTTGAGAGGCTATGTGCAGCAGCACCCGAAGAGTGGTCATCTTCGGGGTGGGAGAGAAGGTATGAAAGTAGTCAACTCCCTGCCGCTGACTGAAGCCTCTAGCCACGTAATGCGCCTTGAAGACAGGCACAGAACCTGGCGGCCGCTTCACCCTGAAAATCCACATGCCACTGACGATGTTCGCCCCAGGTGGGGGAACCTCGTCGACGTAGGTGCCTGTGGACTTCCAGGAAGCCATCTCTGCGTCCATGGCTGACTGCCACTGAGAGGAGTAGGGACCCTCGATCGCCTCAGCGTACGATCGAGGAGTCGGGATGTCTGGTGCATCCGGGTCTCCCTCAAGGGCAATCAGCGTGGACAAGAGATGGGGCAAAGCAGCAGCAAAGCACTAGAACTCTTCCTGCCTATCCTCAAGGACGTCCGTCTAAGAGCACACTCACCCCCGACGGACGGAGGACAGAGAGACTCAGACTCAGCAACGAGACTGGCAGCGTAGTCTAGGCGACAGCGAGCAGCGAAGTCGAAAAGCTCAGTAACTAGAGCAGATGCATCAGGACTCAAAGGAAGGGTCAGTGACAACAATAGCAGCAAGGCGCGTGACCGAAGGATTAGCAGCAGGAAGGAAGTCAGAGGCCGGGTCAGCAAAAGAAGGAAGAGAGGACTCTGGAGCTGACGGCAACGGGACACGCAGAGGAGCAGTGGAATGACGCAGTGCCATCTGGTGTGTGCCGGGGACCGGAGAAGGACGCGGACGCGCAGTACGACCACTAGTGCGAGCAGCACGAACAGGCGACGCAGGACAAGACGCAGGCTCATGACGCTCAGCAAGACCTCTAGTAGGACCAGTGTAGGGAGAAGGAGCAGGTAGAGGGGAGGCGGGCTGTAACTGTGACTGCGACTGGACAGGCGGCGGACAGTCTAAGGGAGGAGCAGGACTAGGAGAGGGCGGAAGACCAAGAACCTGCTCTAGGAGCGGAACGAAGTACGGCCTCGGCCGCTCAGCGCCTCTAGAACCAGCAAGGATGGCGCTAGTACCACCAGCTGCAGCACCAGCGCCAGCAGCACCTCCAGCTCCAGCAGTGCCAACTCCAACACCCTTAGAAGCACCAGCGCCAGCAGCACCGCCAGCGCCAACACCCCTAGCAGCTCCAGATCCAGCAGCACCAACTCCAGTCGGACCGTCAGCACCAGCAGCCTCAGCAGCACCCCCAGACGCACCAACACCAGTAGAAACACCAGCGCCAACATCCCTAGCAGCTCCACCTCCCGCAGCACCAGCATTGACAGCAGCTACAGTAGGACCAACTCAAGTAGCTCCAGCAGCACCCCCAGACTCAGCAGCACGTCTCTAGCGGCGGGCGAACCACTCGCGCAGTTACTGTGGAGAGAGCAGCTCGCGCCTCGAGGAAGCACCGCCGGCGGCCACACGAGCAGACCCAGCACCCCCAGTCTCCGCACCCCCAAGCTCCGCACCCCCAGGCTCAGCACCCCCAGGCTCAGCACCCCCAGACTCAGCACCCCCAGTCTCAGCACCCCCAGACTCAGCACCCCCAGACTCAGCACCCCCAAACCCGACACCCGCATGCTCAGCACCTCTAGCAGCACCAGAGCTAACAGCCACCTCGACAGGCTCGATTGCATCTACCAGGCACACACCTAATGGGGTAGGACCCTGAGGGAGAAGGGGGTCAACGTGGGGAGGACCTGGAGTAAGGAAGAGCGGCGGAGGGGGGGGGGGGGGGGGGGGGGGGGGGGGGGGGCGCAGTGCGGTAGGGGAAGAGACGGTAGTAAGGCACCACCTCGTCAAAGGTGACGTCCTGGGAGGACAGAACACGGCGCGAGGTGGGGTGGTAAAACTGCCACCCAGGCGCGTGAGGGGGGAAGCCAAGGAAGACGCAGGGAACAGCACGGGGGGACAGCTTGTCCGCAGACAAGTCGCGGACAAACGCTCGAGATCCTCCGACCCGAAACGCAGACGCATCGCCAACCTTCCCGGTCCACCGCAAGGCAGGTTAGGTCTCTGGAAAGGAGACCCGGGGCTGAAGGTTGAGCTGATGCACGACGTACTGAACCGCAAACGGCTACAGAAAATGGGGGGCAACCGCATGCATCATGGACGTACGAGCGACGTCCATGACCATGCCAATGCGATGCTCAGCAATCCCATTTCGCTGTGGAGAGGCCGGAAGCGTGAAGTTCTGGCGGATGCCCTGTGCACGACAGAAGGCTCCCAAACGGGCAGAGGAAAACTTCCCGCCTCTGTCCGAGTGCAGACGTAGAACAAGAAAGTCCGAGCCGAAACTCTCTCTGAGCTGGAGACGAGCTGCGCGGATCCAGTCGATCAATACCTCAGTGACGTCACCCTTGCTGAACAAGGGGAAGCTTGTGGTGTAACGCGAGAAGTCGTCAACCACCAGCAGGAAGTACCGCTCGCGCCCCTGCCCACTGACGCGGGCTAGGCCCCACACGTCCATGTGGAGAGTCCGCAGCGGAGCCTCTGTCGGAGGAAACTCAGAGGAGTAAGGGGCGGCGCGCTGTTGCCCCTCGACGCAGGGGACGCAGGTAGGGCCAGGCCCCGGAGGTAGGGAAGGGAGAGACCGAGGGAGACGAGAGACAAGGACACAGGAGGCCATGCCTCAGAGACGAGGCAGGGAGGGGTGACCAAGGCGGTGGTGCCAAAGGAGAGTCTGGTGGGACAGGAGACGACACGAGCAGGGAGCAGACTCAGGACTGGACCTGGACGCTGCAGCAAACACCTGACTTGACGCAGCTACCTGGGCAGACTCACCAGCTGGAGGAGACTCAATAGTAAGGGTGTACAGGCTCGACCCTGACCGACGGGTGAATGTTGCCAAGTGTCGGCTTGTCCAAGCACACGTGCAGTGGGTCACTCGCTGACTCGTAGGAGTGAACTGGTCAACCCCCCTATCCTGTAGGTCCGCTCCACTCACCAAGTTCGTAGAGAACGAGGGGAGGTAGAGACCTGATAGGGTGCCAGAGGTGGCTGCCGGGCACGGTAAGATAGTGGAGAAGGTAGCAAGGACAGGACCCCCAAAGGGGTGTGCCTGGGAGACTGCAACCGGCCGACTTAGCGGCGTAAGAGTGGTGCGGTCTCGAAAGAAGGAGCGGGACACACCCGAGTCAAGGGTGAAGGTGTGGAAGGCCTGAGCCGACGTAGTACCTGAGAGAGCAGAATCACCAGCACGTGGGGCAGCAGACGCACTGGCACTTGGGGCAGCAGACGCATTAGCACCTGGGGTAGCAGACGCACTGGCATCTGGGGCAGCAGACGCACTAGTACCTGGGGTAGCAGACGCACTGGCACTTGGGGCAGTAGACGCACTTGCACCTAGGGCAGCAGACGCACTAGCACGTAGAGCAGCAGCCTTACCAGCACCTAGCGCAGCAGCCTCAATGCCCGGGTCAGGCGGAACACACAGGTAACATTCACCCTCATCACTAGTAGGCAATGCATACATGATAGTGAGGATAGCATCTTTATCAAGAGAATAGATATCGACCCGCAACTGAAGCAGCTCCACCCAGTTTGGGAGCTCAACCGCGTCGCCAATCTCTGTACGCCAGGCGTCGCTTAGACGGGCGAAGCAGTGGGACGGTTCGTGACCGAGTGTCCCGCAAGGCTGACCAGTTTGAGCACCAGTGCGAATGACGTACGAACAGCGAGCAGTACGCCGTGACCCGTCACGCTGCGCGTACCACTCACGAAGCTGCTGGGGCGAGAGGACCACACGCGGACGACGTTGAGGCTGCACCTGGTCACTACAAGTAGCTGCCAAACCACTCACTCCAGGACAAGTCCCACTACGGCCACCCCGACAACCCCAACTAGCGTACCACTCACGAAGCTGTTGGGGGGTGAGGGAATCACGCAGGCGACGCTGGAGCTGCATCTGGCCAAGCCAGGAGCAGCAGTAGCAAGAGCAGTTGTAACAGCAGTACGGCTAGGGCAGTGCTCACCAGTGGCGAGAAGGGCAGGCGTACGACGGCGGCAATGGCGACGCCGCGACCACTGTAGATCGAGAGCTCCGCGACTGCTGCAGTGGCGGCTGCTCCAGGGGCGGTTGCTGCTGTGGCGGCTGCTCCAGAGGCGGCTGCTGCAGTGGCGGCTGCTCCAGGGGCGGCTGCTGCAGTGGCGGCAGGCAAGTGGGGCGGTCGGGCGGCTCGGCGACTCGGCGGTTGGGCGGCTCGACGGTCTGGCGGCTTGGCTGCTGGGCGGCTCGGCGGTCGAGCGGCTCGGCTGCTGGGCGGCTCGGCGGTCGGCGGTTCGGCTGCTCGGCGGCTTAGTGGTCGGCGGTTCGGCTGTGGAAGGGCGGCGACAGGGCCGCGGGAAGGGCGGCGACGGGTCGCGGAAAGGGCGGCGACGGGGCCCGTTGAAAGGGCGGGCGGCAGTGGGGCCGCTTAAAGGGCGGGCGACGGGGCGGCTGTAAGGGCGGGCGTCGAGGCCGAAGGGAAGGGCGGCGACAAGGCCGCGGAAGGGGCGGCGCAACGGGGCCGCAAGGGCGGCGTGACGAGGCCGCGTAAGGGGCGGCGCGACAGGGCCGCAAGGGCGGCGTGACAGGGCCGCAAGGGCGGCGTGACGGGGCCGCGTAAGGGGCGGCGCGACAGGGCCGCAAGGGTGGCGCGACGGGGCCGCAAGGGCGGCGTGACGGGGCCGCATAAGGGGCGGCGCGACGGGGCCGCAAGAGCGGCGCGACCGGGCTGTAAGGGCGGCGTGACGGGGCCGCGTAAGGGCGGCGTGACGGGGCTGCAAGGGTGGCACGACAGGGCCGCAAGGGAGGCGCGACGGGGTCGCAAGGGCGGCGTGACGGCGCCGAAAGGGAGGCACTAGAGGGGAGACGACTCGGGGCGCGACTCGGGCAGGGGCCAAGCGTGCTCCGGGCAGGGAAAAAAAAAGTTGGTGGGCCCTAGGAACAGTTCCCACGAGGGAACCAGCTCTATACCATGTGAAGAATGAAACGAGAGAATGAATGAACTATGAAAGAGTTGGGTACAAGTACTAACCCTAATTGGGTTGTACCCCTTATGGGCTACCCCACTACAGCCTACACAAATGTATAAGCTATAAGCTACCCCGAGTAGCCCAGCTGCCGAGCAGCCGAACCGCCGAGCAGCCGAGCCGCCCGATCGCCGAGCCGCCGAGCAGCCGAGCCGCGCGACCGCCGAGCCGCCCGACCGCCGAGCTGCCCACAAGCCGAGCCGCCGAGCAGCCAAGCTGCCCGACCGTCGAGCCGCCTGACCGCCCCACTTGCTTGGTAAGAGCAGAGTCTCTGCCACTGCACTGCCCTGCCCCACTGTACTCACTGCCTGTCTACTGCTGTTATGGCCTCCCCTAGCGTTCTCATCTTTGACGCTAAGGGTCGGGCAATTGACTTTGAGGTCCGGGTAGATGATCTGCAGCTTTACCTACAGTGCGATAAGGCAGACGACCTCTCCCTGTTTGACCTTGTCGAATCATAATGTTGTGTAGGTTGTAGTGGGGTAGCCTATATGGGGTACACATTTCTAGGGTTGCATATTTGTACCACATTCCATTCCTTAGTGCACTCATTCTCGTTTCAGTATTCTCATGGTATCGAGCAGGTTCCCTCGTGTGAACTGTGCCTAGGGCCCACCAAGTCGAAAGGTTTTTTTTTTTCTTGCCCGGAGCGCGCTCAGCCCGAGTCGCGCTCCCCTCTCTGACTTCGTCGAGCCGCCCTAGCGGCTACGTCGCGCCGCCTTAGCGGCCCCTGATTCGTCGCCCTAGCGACCCCCTCGCCCTACCTGCGCCCCGGCCCCGGCCTCGTTGCCCTACCTGCGCCCCGGCCCTGTCGCCCTACCTGCGCCCCGGCCCCGTCGCCCTACCTGCGACCCCGGCCCCGTCGCCCCACCTGCGGCCCCGGCCCCGTCACCATACCTGAGGCCCCGGCCCCGGCCTCGTCGCCCTACCTGCGCCCCGGCCCCGGCCCCGTCGCCCTACCTGCGCCCCGGCCCCGTTCCCTACCTGCGTACCGGCCCCGTCGCCCTCCCTACGGCCCGGCCCCGTCGCCCTACCTACGGCCCCGCCCCGTTGCCCTACCTGCGGCCCGCAGCCCCGTCGCCCTACCTGCGATCCCGGCCTCGCCGCCCTACCTACCGCTCCACCGCCCTACCAGCGGCCCCGCCGCCCTACCTGCGGTCCTGCCGCCCTACCTGCGGCCCCGCCGCCCTACCTGCAGCCCCGCCGCCCTACCTGCGGCCCCGCTGCCCTACCTGCGGCCCCGCCGCCCTACCAACGGACCCGCCGCCCTACCTGCGGCCCCGGCGCACTACCTGCGGTCCCGGTCCCGTCCCCTACCGCCCAAGCCACCTACGCAGCCGAGGCGCCCGCGCCGCTGAGCCGCCCGAGCCGCCCGTTCCGCCCGAGCCGCTTGAGCCGCCCGAGCCGCCCGAGCTGCAGTTGCTGCCGAGCCACCCGAGTCGCCCGAGCCGCCGTGTTGCCGAGCTGCTGTGCTGCCGAGCTGCCCGAACCGCCCTGTCTGGTAAGAGCAGCGCCTCTGTCACTGCACTGCCCCTGCTCTACAGTTAGCGCTGCTAGTCTACTGCTCTCATGGCTACCCCCAGTGTTCTCACTTTTGACGCTGAGGGTCGGGCCATTGACTTTCACATCTGGGTAGATGACCCCCAGCATTTCCTACATTGCGATAGGGCAGACGGTCTCTCCCTCTTTGACCTCACCTCTGGTGCCTCTCCTGCTCCTGCTGCTGATGCCGACACCACTGTTTGCTCACAGTGGGCCACTCGCGATGCTGCTGCACGTCTTGCTGTGCGTCGCCACCTGCCTACTACTGAGCGCGCACACTTTAGTCAGTACAAGAGTGCTCAGACCTTGTACGACGCTGTAGTTGCGCGCTACTCTTCCCCTGCTACTGCTGCACTAAGCCGCCTCATGCTACCGTACCTCTTCCCTGACCTTGCTGCCTTTCCCACTGTCGCTGACCTCATTACGCACCCCCCCCCATGTACATCACCCTCTACTACATAGTCACCCGCCTCCCTGACTCTCTGCACGTAATCAGGGACCCCTTCCTCTTGGTTTGCCCCACCACTCTCACCGTTGACCTCCTTGAGAAGGCCCTCCTAGCAGCGGAGAAGAGCATAGTCGCTGTAGGAGCCTCTCGTGGTGACCCTCGCACCCCCATCTTTGAGGGGTGCTCCCCCTCCCCCCTTTTGCCCTCTGTGGCGTCTGCTGCTGCGCCCGACCTCGTTGGGCTTGAGTCGGTCAGTGCGGCGTCTGCCCCTAGTGGGAGACGCCGCCCTGGCAAGGGCAAGGGGGGCAGGGGCGCTCGGGGTGCTAGCGGGGGCGGTGGAGGAGGCGGTGAAGGCGGAGGAGGGGGTGGCGGTGGCAGTGGGGGTGGTGGCGGGGGTGGAGGTGTCAGTGGCGGCAGTGGAGGCGGAGGCGGTGGCGGTGGGAGCGGAGGTGGCGGAGGTGGCGGTGGTGGAGGAGGCGGCGGAGGAGGGGGCGGCGGCGGCAGAGGCGGAGCTGGTCGGGGTGGTGCTGCACCGAGGGTCGGCTCAGGTGGTGGTCAGCGCTAGCAGCAGCAGCAGCAGCAGCGCACTCGTGACACTCCCCCACCTCAGCAGCTCCGTGAGTGGTACGCTGCACGCCAGCGGGGTGGGGGTACAGGTCCGTGCACCTACGTCCTCCGCACAGGCGACCGCGCGGGTGAGCAGTGTGGGGGTGCGCACCCCACCCTGCGCTGCTTTGGTCGCCTGACGGACACTAGGCGTCACCAGTTCCTGGAGGCCACTGAGATCCCCCCCTGGGGTGAGCTGTCTAGGGCGGGAGTAGCTATCTTTGATCTTGACTTTGATGCTATTCTTGCTGCCATGTATGCTGTGTCTATTAGTGATGAGGGTGACTGTTACCGGTGTTTTCCGCCCGAACCGGGCATTGAGACTGCTTCTCTAGTTACTGGTGAGGCTGCTGCTCTAGGTGCTAGCGAGGCTGCTGCTCTAGGTGCCAGTGCGTCTGCTTCCTCACGTGCTGGTGAGTCTGCGCTCTTAGGTACCACGTCAGCTTCGGCCTCCCTCACTTTCACCCTTGACTCAGGGGCTTCTCGCTCCTTCTTTCGAGACCGCACCACACTCACGCCGCTTGGTCGGCCAGTTGCAGTCTCTCTGGCAGACCCCTCTGCGGGTCCTGTCCTTTCTCACTTCTCCACAGTCCTCCCATGTCCGGCGGCCCCCTCTGGCACCCTGTCTGGTCTTTACCTCCCCTTGTTCTCTACGAACTTGGTGAGTGGTGCTGACCTGCAAGATGCGGGGGTTCACCAGTTCACTCCTGCGAGTCAGCGGGTGACCCACTCCACGGACGCTCGCACAGACCGACACCTGGCCACGTTTAGACGTTGGCCGAGGTGGAGCCTGAACTCACTGACCACTGAGTCTCCTACTGTCACTGCGTCTGGTCAGGTAGCTGCACCGGGACAGGTGTTTGCTGCAACGTCCAGGTCTGGTCCTGAGTATGCCCCCTACTCGTGTCGCCTCCTGTCTCACGAGACTCTCCTTTGGCACCACCGCCTTGGGCACCCCTCCCTGCTTCGTCTACGAGGCATGGCCTCCCGTGTCATTGTCTCTGGTCTTCCCGGGTCCCTCCCTCCCCTTCCTCCGGGGCCTGGCCCTACCTGCGTCCCCTATGTCGAGGGATGGCAGCGGGCTGCCCCTCACTCCTCCGAGTTTCCTCCGACAGAGGCCCCGCTGCAGACGCTTCACATGGACGTGTGGGGCCCGGCCCGCGTCCGTGGACAGGGCCATGAGCGCTACTTCCTGCTGGTGGTTGACGATTACTCTCGTTATACCACAGTCTTCCCCTTGCGCAGTAAGGGTGATGTCACTGAGGTGTTGATCGACTGGATCCGCGCAGCTCGTCCCAGCTCAGGCAGAGCTTCGGCTCAGACTTTCCTGTTCTGCGTCTGCACTCTGACCAAGGCAGAGAGTTTTCCTCTGGCCTTCGGCGAGCCTTCTGTCGTGCACGAGGCATCCGCCAGACCTTCATGCTTCTGGATTCTCCACAGTAAAGTGGGATTGCTGAGCGCCGCATTAGAATGGTCATGGACGTCGCTCGTACCTCCATGATGCATGCGGCTGCCCCCCATTTTCTGTGGCCGTTTGCGGTTCGGTACGCGGCGCATCAGATCAACCTTCAACCAAGGGTCTTCAGACCGCAGACCTCCCCAGCTCTGCTGTGGATGGGTAAGGTTGCCGATGCGTCTGCGTTTCGTGTCTGGGAATCTCGGGCGTTTGTTCGCGACTTGTCTGCGGACAAGCTGTCCCGTCGTGCTGCTCCTTGCGTCTTCCTTGGCTTCCCCCCTGACGCGCTAGGGTGGCAGTTCTACCACCCCACCTCTTGACGTGTTCTGTCTTCCCAGGATGTCACGTTTGACGAGTCGGTCCCCTACTACCTCCTCTTCCCCTACCGCACTCCGTCCCTCCCCCCGCCATCGCTCTTCCTGGTACTAGGGCCCCCTCGGGTAGACCCCCTCCCCCCTCATAGTCCTTCTCCGTCAGGTGTGTCCCAGGTAGACGAAGTCGAGCCTTTCGAGGTTACTGGTGACTCACGTGCTGAGCGTGTGGGTGCTACGCCTGGGTGTGCTGAGCCTGGAGGTGCTGAGCCTGGGGGTGTGGCGACTGGGGGTGCTGAGCCTGGGGGTGCTACGCCTGGAGGTGCTGAGCCTGGGGGTGCGGAGCCTAAGGGAGCTGGGCCTACTCGTGTGGCGTTTGGCGGTGTTGGGCCTGGAGGTTCTCCGGGTGCTTCGTCCCACCGGGAGCCACTCTCTCCACAGGAGCTGCGCGAGTGGTTTTTACGGCGCAGGAGACGTGCTGCTGGAGCTGGAGGTTCTTCAACTGCTGAGGGTGCTGGTGCTGCGGGTCCGGGAGGTGCTCGTGCCGCGAGTATTGGAGCTGCTGGGCCTAGAGGTACACCTGGAGCTGGAGCTGCTGAGGGTGTTGGCGCTGAGGCTAATGCTGTCACTCCTCGAGGCGGTCCTTCTGCGGGTGCTGCTGGTGCTGCGGGAGGTACTCGAGCACGAGGTGCTGCTGGCGCTTGTGCTGCCGCTGGGGATACTGGTGCTGTCCCTGCTGTGTCTGGAGTCGCCGTGCGGCCTCAGCCGTACTTTGTTCTGCTCCTTCAGCTGGTTCTTGGTCTCCAGCCTTCTCCTGGTCCTCCTCCTCCCTTACAGCGTGTCCACAGCCTGTCCCGTCCCAGTTACAGTTACAGCCGTCCTCCCCACTGCATGCTCCTTCTCCCTACACTAGTCCTAGTGGAGGTCTTGCTGAGCGTCGTAAGCCTGCGTCTTGCCCTGAATCGCCAGTCCATCCTGCTCACGCTAGTGGTCGCGGTTCGCGTCAGCGTCCTCAACCTGTCCCTAGCACGCACCGGATGTCTCTGCGTCCGTCCACTGCTCCTCTGCGTGCCCCTTTGCCTTCTCCTCCTGAGTCCTCTTCCTGCACTTGCCGACCCGGAGTCGGACTCACTTCATTCTGCCAGTCCTACTGTCACGCGTCTCCTTGCTACTGTCGTCACTGACCCCTCCTTTGAGTCCACTGCTGCGTCTGCTCTTGTTGCTGAGCTCGTCGACTTTGCTGCTCCCTGTCGTCAAGACTACGCAGCTAGTCTTGTTGCTGAGTCTGCATTTGTCTGTCCTCCGTCCGTCGGGGATGAGTGTGCTCTTCGCACGGACGTCCTTGAGGACACGTAGAAGGAGTTCCTGTGCTTGGCCGCTGCTTCACATCATCTCGTGTCTCTACTGCTTACCCCTGAGGGAGACCCGGATGCACTTGACATCCCGACTCCGCGCTCTTACGCGGAGGCGATAGAGGGTCCCTACTCCTCTCAGTGGCAGGCAGCTATGGATGCAGAGATGGCGTCGTGGAAGTCCACAAGCACCTACGTTGACGAGGTTCCCCCGCCTGGGGCGAACATCGTCAGTGGCATGTGTATTTTCGGGGTAAAGTGGCCGCCGGGTTCTCCTCCTGTCTTCAAGGCGCGGTACGTGGCTCGTGGCTTCAGTCAGCGGCAGGGAGTTGACTACTTTCAGACCTTCTCTCCCACCTTGAAGATGACCACTCTTCGGGTGCTACTGCACATAGCCGCTCAGCGTGACTACGAGCTTCACTCTCTTGACTTCAGTACAACTTTCTTGTAGGGGAGCTTGCACGAGGAGATGTGGCTGCGCCGCCCTCCTGGCTTCACTGGGTCGTTTCCTCCTGGTACCCAGTGGAGCCTCTGGCGGCCAGTCTACGGTCTCCGCCAGGCGCCACGTGAGTGGCACGACACACTGAGGACTACACTTGCGGCTCTTGGGTTTGCTCCTTCTACAGCCGGCCCGTCGCTGTTTCTGCGCACCGACACCCTATCTACCGCCGTTCTACATCCTCGTGTACGTCGACGACTTGGTCTTTGCCACAGCTGACACTGCTGGACTCGCCCACGTGAAGTCCGAGCTGCAGAAGAGACACAAGTGCACAGACTTGGGTGAACTGCGCAGCTACGTTGGCTTGCAGATCACCCGGGACAGAGCACAGCGCACCATTACCCTGACTCAGTCACAAATGGTGCAGCAGGTCATTCAGCACTTCAGCTTCAAGTACTCCTCGCCTCAGGCCACTCCTCTGCCTACTCTCCACTCGCTCTCAGCTCTGACTTCGGATGAGTCCGTAGAGTCGAGTGGCCCGTACCCAGAGCTTGTTGGCTGCCTCATGTACCTGATGACCTGCACACGACCTGACCTTGCATACCCTCTTAACATTCTTACACGCAATGTTGCTCATGGGAGACACAGATCGGAGCGCATGGCTGCAGCGAAGAGGGTGTTGCGCTACTTGTGCAGTACGTCGGGCATGGGGCTAGTGCTTGGAGGGCAGGGTCCAGTGGTCCTCACTAGGCACACAGACGCTTCTTGGGCTGATGACCAGGCTACACAGCGGTCGTCAGAGGGTTACACCTTTAGCCTTGGTTCCGGCTCTGTTTCGTGGCGGTCTACTCGCTCGTCTTCCATTCTCGGCTCCAGTTGTGAGGCTCAGATCTACGCAGGAGCCATGGCTGCTCAGGAGCTTTGCTGGCTCACCTTCTTGCTGACTGACCTTGGAGAGCCGCCTCCTTCTCCTCCAGTGCTGTACGTAGACAACAAGGCCATGCTGGCCTTTTGTCGGGAGCAACGCCTGGAGCACAGAACGAAGCACATTGCTCTCCGCTACTTTCTTGCTCGTGAGCTGCAGCACCGTGGTCAGCTGCGACTTGCGTACGTGGCCTCTAAGGCACGTGCGCCTTGTGATCATCAGCGCTTGCCTCACTTGCCTCACTTGCTCACTTCTTGACCTTGCTTGTACTGTCACATATATATGTATACTACTGCGCTTGCTTGTTTAGCCTTTTATATGTATATGTCCTCCTGCATGTGAACTGGCCTTCTAGCCTTGAACTTGTGCTGGGAATGTGTGGTGACTTTGTGATCCACCCTGAGCTTTGCTTTGCTTGACTGGTCTTGTGACCCCTTGTTCTCCCCCTATTTGCCTATGGGGGTGTGTCAAATCATAATGTTGTGTAGGCTGTAGTGGGGTAGCCTATATGGGGTACACATTTCTAGGGTTGCATATTTGTACCACATTCCATTCCTTAGTGCACTCATTCTCGTTTTAGTTTTCTCAGACCTCACTTCTGGTGCCTCTCCTTCCCCTGTTGCAAATGCTGACGCCACTGTTTGCTCAGAGTGGGCCACGCGCAATGCTGTTGCTCGCCTTGCTGTTCGCCGCCACGTACCGACCACTGAGCGTGTATACTTTAGCCCGTACAAGAGTGCTCAGACCTTGTACGACGCTGTAGTTGCATGCTACTCTTTCCCTGCCACTACTGCACTGAGCCGCCTCATGTTACCGTACCTCTTCCCTGACCTTGCTGCCTTTCCCACAGTCGCTGACCTCATTATGCACCCCCGCACTAGTGACACTCGCTACCGCGCTGCGCTTCCTGCTGAGTTCTGCGCCAAGAACCCCCGCCCCATGTACATCACCCTCTACTACATAGTCACCCGGCTCCCTGACTCTCTCCGCGTAGTGAGGGACCACTTCCTCTCAGTTTGCCCCACCACTCTCACCGTTGACCTCCTCGAGAAGGCCCTCCTAGCGATAGAGAAGAGCATAGTCGCTATAGGGGCCTCTCGTGGTGACTCTCGCACCCCCGTCTTTGAGGGGTTTTCTCCCTCCCCCCTCTTGCCCTCTATTGCCTCTACTGCTGCAGCCGACCTCGTTGGTTTCGAGTCGGTCGGCGCTGCGTCTACCCCGAGCGGGAGACGCCGCACCGGCAAGGGCAAGGGGGGCAAGGGCGCTGGAGGGGCTGGAGGGGGCGGTGGAGGTGGTGATGGAGGCAGTGGAGGGAGTGGGGGTGGTGGTGGGAGTGGTGCCGGGGGTGGCGGCGGCGGCAAGAGTGGAGGAGGCGGAGGCGGTGGAGGTGGCGGAGGGAGCGGAGGCGGCGGAGGTGGCAGAGGTGGAGGAGGCGGCAAAGGCGACGGTGGCGGCAGCGGCGGCGGTAGTGGAGCGGGTCGCGACTTTGCGCAGGGAGTGGCTCAGGTGGTGGTCCACGCCAGTAGCAGCGGAGTGGCGTGACCCTGTCTCAGCAGCTTCGTGAGTGGTACACTGCGCGTCAGCGCGGTGGGGGTTTTGTTCCCTACGCTTACATCCTCCGTACCGGCGACCGCGCTGGTGAGTAGTGCGGAGGCCCGCACTCCACCCAGCGCTGCTTTAGTTGCCTAACGGACGCGTGGCGTCGCCTGTTCCCTGAGGCGTTAGACATCCCTCGCTGGGGAGATCTATCTAAGGCCAGGGTTGCTATCTTTGATCTTGACTTTGATGCTATTCTTGCTGCCATGTATGCTGTTGATATAAGTCTTGAGGGTGCCTGTTACCTTTGCGTACCGCCTGACCCTGGCATTGAGGCCGCTGCTCAAGGTGATGGTGAGGCTGCTGCTCTAGGTGCTAGTGCGTCTGCTGCCCTAGGTGCCAGTGCGTCTGCTGCCCAAGGTGCTGGTGAGTCTGCTCTCTCAGGTACTATGTCGGCTCAGGCCTTACACACCTTCACCCTGGACTTGGGTGCGTCCCGCTCCTTCTTTCGAGACCGCACTACTCTTACGCCGCTCAGTCGGCCAGTTGCAGTCTCCCTTGCAAACCCCTCTGGGGGTCCTCTCCTTGCTAGCTTCTCCACTGTCCTACCGTACCTGGCAGCCCCCTCTAGCACCCCTCTGTCTCTCCCTCCCCTTCCTCCGGGGCCTGGCCCTACCTGCGTCCCCTGCGTCGAGGGGCGACACCGCGGAGCCTAGGGGTGCGGAGCCTGGGGGTGCTGGGTCTGCTCGTGTGGCCACTGGCGGTGCTTCCTCGAGGCGGGAGCCGCTCTCTCCACAATAGCTGCGCGAGTGGTTTGCCCGCCGCTGGGGACGTGCTGCTGAGACTGGGGGTGCTGCTGGAGCTACTGGAGTTGGTCCTGCTGGAGCTACTGGCGGTGCTTGTGCTGCTGGAGGTGGAGCTGCTGGGGATGTTGGCGCTGGTGTTTCTACTGGTGTTGGTGCGTCTGGGGGTGCTGCTGAGGCTGCTGGTGCTGACGGTCCTCCTGGAGTTGGAGTTGTTGGAGCTGGAGCTACTGGGGGTGTTGGCGCTTGCGGTGCTGCTGGCGCTGGTGCTTCTGAGGGTGCTGAAGTTGGTGCTGCTGGCGCTGGTGCTGCCGCTGGGGGTACTGGTGCCGTCCTTGCTCGTTCTTGAGGCGCTGCGCGGCTAAGGCCATTCTTCGCTCCGCTTCTGGAGGAGGTTCTTGGTCTCCCGCCCTCTCCTGGTCCTGCTCCTCCTTTAGAGTGTCCACAACCTTTCCAGTCGCAGTCATAGTTACAGCCCGACTGCCCTCTACCTGCTCCTTCTCCCTACACTGGTCGTACTGGAGGTCTTGCCGAGTGTCGTGTGCCTGCGTCTCATCTTGCGTTGCCTGTTCGTGCTGCTTGCACTAGTGGTCGTGCTGCGCGTCCGCGTCCTCCTGCAGTCCCCGGCACACACCAGATGGCACTGCCTCCTTCCACTGCTCCTCTGCGTGTCCCGTTGCCGTCTCCTCTAGAGTCCTCTCTTCCTTCTCTTGCCAACCTGCAGTTTGAATCCCTTAGAGCTGCTATTCCTTCGGTCACACGCCTTCTTGCTACTATTGTCACTGACCCTTCCTTTGAGTTCACTGCTGCGTCTGCTCTAGTTGCTGAGCTTGTCGACTTCGCTGCTCGCTGTCGTCTAGACTACGCTGCCAGTCTCGTTGCTGAGTCTGAGTCTGTCTGTCCTCCGTCCGTCGGGGGTGAGTGTGCTCTTAGCACGGACGTCCTTGAGGACAGGCAGGAGGAGTTCCAGTGCTTTGCGGCTGCTTTGCCCCATCTCGTGTCCACGCTGATCGCCCTTGAGAGAGACCCGGATGCACCAGACATCCCGACTCCTTGATCGTACGCTGAGGCGATCAAGGGTCCCTACTCCTCTTAGTGGCACTCAGCCATGGACACAGAGATGGCTTCCTGGGAGTCCACAGGCACCTATGTCGACGAGGTTCCCCCACCTGGGGCGAACATCGTCAGTGGCATGTAGATTTTCAAGGTGAAGCGACCGCCGGGTTCTCTGCGTGTCTTCAAGGCGCGTTACGTGGCTCGAGGCTTCAGTCACTGGCAGGGAGTTGACTACTTTCAGGGCAGCGTGCACGAGGAGATCTGGCTGCCCTGCCCTCCTGGCTTCACTGGGTCGTTTCCTTCTGGTACTTTGTGGAGCCTCCGGCGGCCAGTCTACGGTGTCCGCCAGGCGCCCCGTGAGTGGCACGACACACTGAGGACTACACTTGCGACTCTTGGGTTTGCTCCTTACACAGCCGACCCGTCGCTGTTTCTGCACACCGACACCTCTCTGCCGCCGTTCTTCATCCTCGTGTACGTCAACGACTTTGTCTTTGCCACTGCTGATACTGCTGGACTCACCCATATGAAGTCTGAGCTGCTGAAGAGACACACGTGCACAAACCTAGGTGAACTGCGCAGCTACCTTGGCTTGCAGATCACCCGGGTCAGAGCACAGCGCACCATTACCTTGACTCAGTCACTCATGGTGCAGCAGGTCCTTCAGCGCTTCAGCTTCACGTACTCCTTGCCTCAGGGCACTCCTCTGTCTAGTCGCCACTCGCTCTCAGCTCTACCTTCGGATGAGTCCGTAGAGTTGAGTGGCCCATACCCAGAGCTTGTTGGCTGCCTCATGTACCTGATGACCTGCACACGACCTGACCTTGCATACCCTCTTAGCATCTTGGCACGCTATGTTGCTCCTAGGAGACACCAACCAGAGCACATGGCTGCAGCGAAGAGGGTGTTGTGCTACGTGTTCAGTACGTCGGGCATGGGGCTAGTGCTTGGAGGGCGACGTCGAGTGGTCCTCAGAGGTCACGTTGACGCTTCTTGGGCTGAGGACCAGGCTCTGCAGCGGTCGTCACAGGGTTACACCTTCAGCCTTGGCTCCGGCTCTCTTTCGTGGCGGTCTACCCGCTCGTCTTTTGCTCTCAGCTCCAGCTGTGAGGCTGAGATCTATGCAGGGGCCATGGCTGCACAGGAGCTACGCTGGCTCACCTACCTGCTGACTGACCTAGGAGAGTAGCATCGTTCTCCTCCAGTTCTGTACGTAGACAACAAGGCCATGCTGGCCTTGTGTCGGAAGCACAGACTGGAGCACAGAACGAAGCACATTGCTCTCCGCTACTTCTTGGCTCGTGAGCTATAGCAGCGTGGTCTGCTCCGTCTCACCTACGTGACCTCTGAGGCCAACACTGCTGATATCTTCACCAAGGCCCTTCCGCCTCGTGATCATCAGCGCTTCTCTACTTTGCTAGGTCTTGTGCCTACTTGGCCTCACTTGCTCACTTTTTGATCTTGTTTGTACTGTACTCTTTCTATACTTGCACTTTCTTGTTTACCTTTGTATATATGATCATGCATCTGAACTAGCCTTGGGACCTTACTCTTGTGTTCGGACACTGTGGTGACTTTGTGATCCACCCTGAGCTTACTTTGCTTTGCTTGACTGGTGTTGTGACCACTTGTTCTCCCCCACTTTGCCTATGGGGGTTTGTCAGAACATTATAGCTTATACATTTGTGTAGGCTATAGTGGGGTAGCCCATAAGGGGTACAACCCAATTAGGATTAGTACTTGTACCGAACTCTTTCAGAGTTCAATCATCGCGCTGACTAGCAGGAGTGAACTGGTCAACCCCTCGATCCTGTACGTCCGCTCCACTCACCTAGTTCGTAGAGAACAAGGGGAGGTACAGACAAAACAGGGTTCTAGAGGGGGCTGCAGGGCACGGAAGGACAGTGGAGAAGCTAGCAAGGACACGACCCCCAGAGGGGTGTGCCAGGGAGACTGCAACCGGCCGACTAAGCAGCGTAAGAGTGGTGCGGTCTCAGAAGAAGGAGCGGGACGCACCCGAGTCCAGGGTGAAGGTGTGGAAGGCCTGAGCCGAAGTAGTACCTGAGACAGCAGACTCACCAGCACCTGGGGCGGCAGACTCACTAGCACCTAGAGCAGTAGCCTCACCAGCACCTAGCGCAGCAGCCTCAACGCCCGGGTCATGCGGTACACACAGGTAACAGGCACCCTCAACACTATCAGCAACAACATACATAGCAGCAAGAATAACATCAAAGTCAAGATCAAAGATAGGAGCCCTGGCCTTCGTTAGATCTCCCCAGCGAGGGGTCTCTGACCCCTCAGAGAACTGGCAACGCCACGATCCTGTCAGGCGACCAAAGCATCGCTGGGTGGAGTGTGGACCTCCGCACTGCTCACCTGTGCGGTCGCCGGTACGGAGAACGTAAGAGCAGGGACCAAAACCCCCACCGCGTTGGCGCGCAGTGTACCACTCACGAAGCTGTTGAGGGGACATGGTCACACCACTCCGCTGCTGCTGCTCGCGCTGACCACCACCGGAGCCACTCCTCGGCGCAGAGTCGCGACTCGCTCCACCACCGCCGCCTCCGCCTCCGCCGCCGCCTTCGCCGCCTCTGCTATCTCCTCCACCTCCGTCGCGTGCACTACCTCCGCCGCCTTCGCTCCCTCCGCCACCTCCACCGCCCCCGCCACCTCCACCGCTGCCGCCGCCGCCACCTCCCCTGGCACCACTCCCACCACCACCCCCAATCCCTCCACTGCCTCCACCACCACCTCCACCGCCCCCTCCACCCCCTCCAGCGCCCTTGCCCCCCTAGCCTTGCCTGTGCGGCGTCTCCCGCTTGGGGCAGACACAGCGCCGACCGGCTCGAAACCAACGAGTTCGGCCGTAGCAGCAGAGGCAACAGAGGGCAAGAGGGGGGAGGGAGAACACCCCTCAAAGACGGGGGTGCGAGGATCACCACGAGAGGCTCCTACAGTGACTATGCTCTTCTCTATCGCTAGGAGGGCCTTCTCGAGGAGGTCAACGCTGAGAGTGGTGGGGCAAACAGAGAGGAAGTGGTCCCTGACTACGCGAAGAGAGTCAGGGAGCCGGGTGACTATGTAGTAGAGGGTGATGTACATGGGGGGGGGGTTCTTGGCGCAGAACTCAGCAGGTAGCGCAGCGCGGTAGCGAGTGTCAAGAGTGCGGAGGTGCGTTATGAGGTCAGCAACAGTGGGAAAGGCAGCAAGGTCAGGGAAGAGGAAGGGAAGCATGAGGCGGCTCAGTGCAGTAGTGGCAAGGGAAGAGTAGCGTGCAACTACAGCGTCGTACAAGGTCTGAGCACTCTTGTACTGGCTAAAGTGTGCACGCTCAGTGGTCGGTAAGTGGCGGCCAACAGCAAGGCGAGCAGCAGCATCACGTGTGGCCCACTGTGAGCAAACAGTGGCGTCAGCATCAGCAGTAGGGGCAGGGGAGGCACCAGAAGTGAGGTCAAACAGGGAGAGGCCGTCTGCCCTATCGCTCTACAGAAAAAGCTATAGATCATCTACCCAGACCTCAAAGTCCACTGCCTGACCCTCACCGTCAAAAGTGAGAACGCTAGGGGAAGCCATAAGAGCAGTAGGCAGGCAGTGAGCGCTGTGAGGCAAAGACTGGGCTCTTACTAGACAGGTGGGGCGATCGGGCTGCTCGGCGGCTCGACTGCAGGGCGGCTCGGCTGCTGGGCGGCTCGGCTGCACGGTGCTGGGCGGCTCGGCTGCTAAGCGGCACGGCTGCACAGTGCTGGGCGGCTCGTCTATCGGGCGGCTTCGCTGTCAGGCGGCTCGGTTGTCGGGCGGCTCGGCTGCTGGGCGGCTCGGCTGCCTAGCGGCTTGGTTGCTGGGCGACTCGGGCGGTCGGGCGGCTCAGCTGCTCGGTGCTGCGGGCGCTGGGCGGCGGGGTCGCAGATGGCGGCTGATCGCAAGGGTGGGAGGGGCGTGGTGGCGACGGGACGGGGCCGTAGCAGGGGCCGAAGAGGGGCTGTAGTGAGGCCTAAGAGGGGCCGATGGGGCCAAAGTGGGGCCGTAGCGGGGCCGACGGGGTGGAAGGGGCCATAGCGGGGCCGTAGTGGGGGCCGCAGTGGGGCCAAAGTGGGGCTGACGGGGCCTGAGCGGGGCCGTAACGGGGCTGACGAGGCCGTAGCAGGGCTATAGCGGGGCCGAAGTGGGGCCGACGGGGCCTTAGCCGGGTCGTAGCAGGGCCGATGGGGCCGTAGCGGCACTGTAGCAGGGCCGCAACGGGGCCTATGTGGGGCCGACGGGGCCTTAGCGGGGCCGTAGCAGGGCCGACGGGGCCATAGCGGGGCTGCAGCGGGGCCGCAGCGGGGCTGAAGTGGGGCCGACGGGGCCTTAGTGGGGCCGTAGCGGGGCCGACGGGGCCGTAGCGGGGCTGTAGCGGGCCGCAACGGGGCCTAAGTGGGGCCGACGAGGCCTAAGCGGGGCCGCAACGGGGCCGACAGGGCCTAAGCGGGGCCAATCGAGGCCGTAGCGGGGCTTAGGCGGGGCTGTAGCGGGGCCGACGGGGCCCAAGCGGGGCCGACGGTGTGAGAATCGGAAGGTGAATGGATGAACTATGAAATGTGTGAGTACAAGTACCAACCCTAATTGGGTTGTACCCCCTATGGGATACCCCACTATAGCCTACACAAAAGCATAAGCTATATGTTCTGACACACCCCCATAGGCAAAGTGGGGGAGAACAAGGGGTCACAAGACCAGTCAAGTAGAGCAAAGCAAAGCTCAGGGTGGATCACAAAGTCACCACACAGTCCGAGCACAAGGTCAAGGCCACAAGGCCAGTTCACATGCAAGAGGAGACATATATATATAAGGCTAAACAAGCAAGAGCAGGTATATATATATACGCAAGAGTACAAGCAAGGTCAAGAGGTGAGCAAGTGAGGTAGGACAGGTACAAGTCCCAGCTGAGTGCAGAAGCGCTGATGATCACAAGGCGGAAGTGCCTTGGTGAAAACATCAGCAGTGTTGGCCCCAGAGGCCACGTATGCAAGTCGCAACTGACCACGCTGCTGCAGCTCACGAGCAAGGAAGTAATGGAGAGCAATGTGCTTCGTTCTGTGCTCCAAGCGCTGCTCTCGACACAAGGCCAGCATGGCCTTGTTGTCTACGTACAGCACTGGAGGAGAACGAGGCGGCTCTCCAAGGTCAGTCAGCAGGTAGGTGAGCCAGCGAAGCTCCTGTGCAGCCATGGCCCCAGCGTAGATCTCAGCCTCACAGCTGGACCCGAGAACAGAAGACGAGCGAGTAGCCCGCCAAGAAACAGAGCCAGAACCAAGACAGAAGGTGTACCCCTGCGACGACCGCTGCGTAGCCTGGTCATCAGCCCAAGAAGCGTCCGCGTGACCAGTGAGGACCACTGGACTCCGCCCTCCAAGCACTAGCCCCATGCCTGACGTACTGCACAAGTAGCGCAACACCCTCTTCGCTGCAGCCATGTGCTCTGGTCGGTGTCTCCCAGGAGCAACATAGCGTGCAAGAATGCTAAGAGGGTATGCAAGGTCAGGTCGTGTGCAGGTCATCAGGTACATGAGGCAGCCAACAAGCTCTGGGTACGGGCCACTCGACTCAACGGACTCATCCAAAGGCAGAGCTGAGAGCGAGTGGCGAGTAGACAAAGGAGTGGCCTGAGGCAAGGAGTACGTGAAGCCGAAGCGCTGAAGGACCTGCTGCACCATGTGTGACTGAGTCAAGGTAATGGTGAGGCGTGCTCTGTCCCGAGTGATCTGCAAGCCAAGGTAGCTGCGAAGTTCACCCAGGTCTGTGCACGTGTGTCTCTTCTGCAACTCGGACTTCACGTAGGCGAGTCCAGCAGTGTCGGCAGTGGCAATGACCAAGTCGTCGACGTACACGAGGATGTAGAACGGCGGCAGAGAAGTGTCGGTGCGTAGAAACAACGACAGGTCAGCAGTAGAGGGAGCAAACCCAAGAGCCGCAAGCGTAGTCCTCAGTGTGTCGTGCCACTCACGCGGTGCCTGGCGGAGACAGTAGACTGGCCGTCGGAGGCTCCACTGGGTGCAAGGAGGGAAAGTCCCAGTGAAGCCAGGCGGACGATGCAGCCAGATCTCCTCGTGCAGGCTGCCCTGCAAGAAAGCAGTGCTGAAGTCAAGAGAGTGAAGCTCGTAGTCACGCTGTGCGGCTATGTGCAGCAGCACCCGAAGAGTAGTCATCTTCGGGGTGGGAGAGAAGGTCTAAAAGTAGTCAACTCCCTGCCGCTGACTGAAGCCACGAGCAACGTACCGCGCCTTGAAGACAGGTGGAGAGCAAGGCAGCCGCTTCACCCTGAAGGCCAGAGGAAAACTCGCCGCCTCGGTCAGAGTGCAGACGCATAACAGGAAAGTCCGAGCCGAAGCTCCTCCTGAGCTGGAGACGAGCTGCGCGGATCCAGTCGATCAACACCGCAGTGACATCACCCTTGCTGCGCAAGGGGAAGACTGTGGTGAAACGCGAGTAGTCGTCAACCACCAGCAGAAAGTAGCGCTCGTGACCCTGTCCACGGACGTGGGCCGGGCCCCACACGTCCATGTGAAGCGTCTGCAGAGGGGCCTCTGTCGGAGGAAACTGTGAGGAGTGGGGGGCAGCCCGGAGGCGCCCCTCGACACAAGGGACACAGGAAGTTCCTGGCCCCGAAGGAAGGGGAGGGAGAGACCTGGGAAGACCAGAGACAAGGACACGGGAAGCCATGTCCCTGAGACGAGGCAAGGAGGGGTGGCCAAGACGGTGGTGCCACAGGAGAGTCTCGTGAGACAAGAGGCGACACGAGCAGGGGGCAGACTCAGGACCAGACCTGGACGCAGCAGCAAACACCTGACCCGACGCAGCTACCTGGCCAGACACAGGGACAGGAGGAGACTCAGTGGTCAGGGTGTAGAGGCTCGACCCCGGCCGGCGGGAGCACATGGCCAGGTGCCGACCTGTGCGCGCGTCCGTGCAGTGGGTCACCCGCTGACTCGCAAGAGTAAATTGATGAACCCCCGCATCCTTTAGGGCAGCACCACTCACCAAGTTTGTTGAGAACGAGGGGAGGTACAGACCAGACGGGACGCCCAAGGGGGCAGCTGGACACGGTAGGACAGTGGAGAAGTGAGAGAGGACAGGACCCCCAGAGGGGTCAGCTTGGGAGACCGCAACCGGCCGGCCAAGCGGCGTGAGTGTGGTGCGGTCCCGAAAGAAGGAGCGAGAAGCCCCACAGTCAAGTGTAAAGGTGAGGGAGGCCGAAGCCAACGTGGTACCTAAGAGCGCAGCCTCACCAGTACCTGAGAGCGCGGCCTCATCAGTACCTGAGAGCGCAGCCTCACCAGCACCTGAGAGCGCAGTAGTGTCACACGCACCTAGCGCATTCGTACCAATGCCCGGGTCGGGCGGGAAACACCGGTAACAGTCACCCTCATCACTAATAGACACAGCATACATGGCAGCAAGGATAGCATCAAAGTCTAGCTCAAAGATGGCTACACCAGCTCTAGAAAGGTCTCCCCAGCGGGGGATCTCAGAAGCGTCAGGGAACTGCTGATGCCAAGCATCCGTCAGGCGGCCAAAGCAGCGCCGGGTGGAGTGGGCACCCCCACACTGCTCACCCGCGCGGTCGCCGCTGCGAAGAACGTAGGTGCACGGGCTAAAGCCTCCACCACGCTGACTCTGCGTGTACCACTCATGGAGCTGTTGAGGCGTGGGGACGTCCCGAGCACGCTGCTGCTGCTGCTGCTGCTGCTGCCGCGGACCACCACTAGAGCCGCTCCTCTGCGGGGCACTACCCCGACCGGCTCCACCTCCTTCGCCACTACCGCCTCCACCTCCGCCACCGCTACCGCCTCCGCTCCCACCGCCTCCGCCGCCACCACCTCCGCCGCCACTGCCGCCGCCACCGCCACCACTCCCGTCACCACTCCCACTGCCACCCCCACTCCCTCCGCCGCCTCCACCGCCACCTCCACCGCCCCCGCCAGCTCCACCCGCGCCCTTGCCCCTCTTGCCCTTGCCAGGGCGGCGTCTCCCGCTAGGGGCACACGCCGCGCCGACCGACTCAAGACCAAGCAGGTCGGCAGCAGCAGAAGAGGCAACAGAGGGCAGCAGGGGGGAAGGAGAACACCCCTCAAAGATGGGGGTGCGCGGGCCACCACGAGAGGCTCCTACAACGACTATACTCTTCTCCGCCGCTAGGAGGGCCTTCTCGAGGAGGTCGACCGTGAGGGTGGTGGGACAGACTGAGAGGAACTGGTCCCTGACTACGCGAAGGGAGTCAGGGAGGCGAGTGACTATGTAATAGAGAGCGATGTACATGAGGGGGGGGTTCTTGGCGCAGAACTCAGCTGGAAGGGCAGAGCGGTAGGGAGTGTCACTAGTGCGGAGGTGCGTAATGAGGTCAGCGACTGTGGGAAAGGCAGTGAGATCAGGAAAGAGGTACGGTAGCATGAGACGGCTCAGTGCAGCAGTGGCAGGGGAAGAGTAGCGCGCAACTACAGCGTCGTACAAGGTCTTAGCACTCTTGTACTTACTAAAGTGCACGCGCTCAGTGGTGGGCAAGTGGCGACGCACAGCAAGACGTGCAGCAGCATCGCGGGTGGCCCACTGAGAGCGAACAGTGGGGTCAGCATCAGCAGCAGGAGCAGGAGAGGCGCCAGAGGTGAGGTCAAAGAGAGAAAGACCGTCCGCCCTATCGCACTGTAAAAACAACTGCAGGTCGTCGACCCAGACCTCAAAGTCAATGGCTCGA
Source organism: Closterium sp. NIES-65 (assembly GCA_948144175.1). Classification (NCBI taxonomy): domain Eukaryota; kingdom Viridiplantae; phylum Streptophyta; class Zygnematophyceae; order Desmidiales; family Closteriaceae; genus Closterium; species Closterium sp. NIES-65. The sequence goes on along the minus strand of CANXME010002275.1, from coordinate 4,146,346 downwards.
CCCTTAGCGTCAAAAGCGAGGACACTGGGGGTAGCCATGACGACAGACTAGCAGTGCAAGCAGTGGGGAAGGGCACGCATTAGCAGTGGGGCAGTGCCGTGCTCACCAGACAAAACAAATCGGGCGGCCCGGTAGCAGGGCTGCTCGGCGGCTCCTGGGCGGCTCGGCTGCTGCTGGGCGGCTCGGCTGCTGCTGGGCGGCTTGGCGGCTCTTGGGCGGCTCGGCTGCTGCTGGGCGGCTCGGCGGCTCCTGGGTGGCTCGGCTGCTCCCGGGCGGCTCGGCTGCTGCTGGGCGGCTCGGCTGGTGCTGGGCGGCTCGGCTGCGGCTGGGCGGCTCGGCTGCGGCGGGGCGGCTCGGCTGCGGCTGGGCGGCTCGGCTGCTGCTGGGCGGCTTGGCCGAGACTGGGCCGCGTAGGTAGGGCGGCTGGGCCACGAAGGTAGGGCGGCGGGTGGGCCGCAGGTGGGGCGGCGGCTGGGCCGCGAAGGTAAGGCGGCGGGTGGGCCGCAGGTAGGGTGGCGGGTGGGCCGCAGGTAGGGCGGCGGGTGGGCCGCAGGTAGGGCTGCGGTTGGGCCGCGAAGGTAGGGCGGCGGGTGGGCCGCAGGTAGGGCGGCGGCTGGGCCGCGAAGGTAGGGCGGCGGGTGGGCCGCAGGTGGGGCGGCGGGTTGGGCCGAAAAGGTAGGGCGGCGGCTGGGCCGCGAAGGTAGAGCGGCGGACGGCCGCAGGTGGGGCGGCGGGTGGGCCGCAGGTAGGGCGGCGGGGCCGCGACGAGGAAGCGGCGGGGCCGCGAGGAGGAGGCGGCAAGGCTGCGACTCGGGGGCGGCGGGGCCGCAACTAAAGGGCGGTGGGGCCGAGAGAAGGGCGGCGGGGCCGCGAGGGGAAGGGCGACACGGAGGGTTGCTAAAAAAAAAGAACGCGCGCCTCGGGGCGCGCTTCGGTGGGCCCTAGAGAACAGTCCCTAGGATGGGACCTGCTCTGATTCCATGTGAGAATCGGAAGGTGAATGGATGAACTATGAAATGTGTGAGTACAAGTACCAACCCTAATTGGGTTGTACCCCCTATGGGATACCCCACTATAGCCTACACAAAAGCATAAGCTATATGTTCTGACAGACGGGGCTGTAGCGGGGCCGACGGGGCCGTAGCGGGGCCGTAGCGGGGCCGTCAGGGCCGTAGCGGGGCTGTAGCGGGCCGCAACGGGGCCTAAGTGGGGGCGACGGGGCCTAAGCGGGGCCGCAACGGGGCCTAAGCAGGGCCAAAGCGGGGCCGACGGGGCCGTAGCGGGGCCGACGGTGGGCGGCTCGAGGAGCAGTAAGGGCGGCCAAAAGGGGCCACTAAGGCGACTCGTGGCGCTACTCGGGTTAGGAGCTAAGCGCGCTTTGGGCAGGGAAGGAAAAAAAAGTACGTGGTTGGCCCTAGGCAGTATTCCCACTCGGGAACCTGCTCGATACCATGACAAGAAGTGAGAATGGATGAATGAACTATGAATGAGTTGGGTACAAGTACTAACCCTAATTGGGTTGTACCCCATATGGGCTACCCCACTACAGCCTACACAGATGTATAAGCTATAATGTTCTGACCTTAACCCTAATTGGGTTGTACCCCTTATGTGCTACCCCACTACAGCCTACACAAATGTATAAGCTATAATGTTGTGACAGTAAGTGCTCGCACATGATTGGCGTGCTGAGCCTTGTCACCTGCACAGCACACATACGAAGCCAACCTGGCGCTAACGACTGCATTCGATCAGCCACGTCGACCTCGGGATACCACCACCGAGGCCGGACTCGCCAACTTTGCTTGGGCGACCGTCGCACTCCTCCGCAGAACCTTGTCACCCAGGTAACCTGGTCGACCGGGCAACCACGTCGACCAGTTACTCCTGTATGTGCCTGTCGACCTCCGAAGTCGACGACCACTCCAAGTCGACCTCACCAGGTCAACCACACCCCTCGTCAACCAACTCCAGGTCGACTTCCCTTCTGGTCGGATAGCTCCACGTCGACCACCATTCCTGGTCGATCAGCTCCATGTCGACCAGCGCAGTTGTCAGCCGACCACCCAAGTCGGCTACCCAAAGTCGGAGTCACCAAGTTGATGCCCTGCTACCCGAGGTCCAACTTCTCGGCGACCTGAGTCGAGATCGACATTGGCCCCTCCTTCGTCGATGACCAGGTCAGGTCGCCCACCAGTAAATCGACCAGCAAGTCGGGTCGACCAACCACCAGGTCGACCAGCAGTCCGTCTGCAAACCACCGAAGTCGGCTGCCCCAAGTTGACGTCACCAAGTTGTCGTTGTCTGCAGGTCGACTTCCCAGGTCGACCTCCCTGAAGTTGGCGCCACCCTGAAGTAGGCGCCCGTGCAGTGGCCCCTGTGCAGGTCGACCTCCTCGTCAACCAGCTCGCCCACTTCTGCAGGTCGGCTGCTCCCCTCACACCCGACCACGAAGTTGGCTCCGCCCAAGCGAGGACGGGGCCAACGCACAACTCCTGTTGCACTCCCCTGCCGCGTTCACGCTTGGGCCCCCAGCCCACATGGCAGTGCTCCTCGGAGAACAGCTCGTCGACGTGCACCCAACACACAACACGTCATCCACCGTACCAGCCATGCAAGAGGGCATGGCACCTACTGCTGCACGTTGTCAATTTCGTCGCCCACGTCGGCCAAGTGCACTTGGCCAATGGCAACGGAGCACCGGTTGAAGGCCGGGTAGTGCAGCGCCTTTGTTAGGAAGTCGGCCGGCTGCTCGGTGGGCGGGATGTACCTCAGCGAGAACTTCCCGCGCCTCACCATGTGTTGCAGCCAGGCCTGTCGCCGCTCCATGTGCTTGGGGTTGCCCGTCAACCCCATGCTCTCGGCGACAGTGATGGCCGAATAGTTGTCCACTCAAAGGACGGTCGGCTTCCTAGCATCCAGCTGCTGGAACTCTGCGAGAAGGAAGCGAAGTCGACGCCCCTCCTTGCCAGCTTCGGTGGCTGCCACGTACTCTGACTCAGTCGACGACAACGTCGCGCACTTGATGCGCTGGCTCGACCAAGAGACTGCGGCTCCTCCGTAGACGAACACGTAGCCACCCTTGCTCGTCCAGTTCTGCTTGTTACTGGCGTCGTCGGCGTCCACGTAGCCGACCTGCTCCAGCGACTCGGGTCCACCGCCGAACTCCAGGCCGGTGTCTCGCGTGTTGGCGAGGTAGGTGAGGCAGCGATCGACCTCACGCCAGTGCTGGTCGCTCCTCACCGTGAGACCGCTCCCCAGCTTGCTGCAAGCGAAAGCGATGTCCGGCCTCGTCGTCGTTGCCGCAAACTGCAGCGAGCCGACCTTCTGCCGGTACTCCTCCTCCCGTCGCTCCTGCGCCTCCTCGTCGTCGAAGGTGAGCTTGACGTAGGCGTCGACCGAGACCAGCGTCTTGGGAATGCGCCCGGTCTGCTCCTTGTCGATGAAGCGCCTACGCACCTTGTCGGCGTAGCCCTGCTGGTGTAGCCACAGCTTGCCCGAGATACTTCTGCACCGGCGAGATCTCACGCGGTTCAAAGGCGGACTCCAGCAGCTCCTTCAGCCCCTTCGGCATCTCTGTGCTGCTGCTGGTGGCGAGCAGGTTGTCGATGTAGACCAGCACCCAGCAAGCCACTCCGTCGCCTCCAACCTTGAAGTAGAGAGCCTCGTCGACCTGGCTCTTCTTCCACCCGTCGCTGACCAGCTCGTCGTTGAGTGCCAAGTACCACAGCAGCGGCGACTACTTCAGCCCGTACAGGCTCTTCAGCAGCTTGCAGACCCGGCCGGTTCCATCGTTGAAGTAGTTTGGCTGGGACATGTAGAGCACCCGGTCGAGCTTGCTCTGCAAGAAGGTGTTCTTCATGTCGAGGTGCATCAGGTTGAGGTTGAGGACGGCGACAATGCTAAGGAAGATCCTCAGCGTGACGTAGGTGCCCACCGACGCATACGTCTCGTTGTAGTCGGTGCCGTACACTAGCATGAAGCCCTTCATGACCAGCCTCGCCTTCTCTTGCTCAACGGTGTCGTCGACGTGGTACTTCGTCGTCAACACCTACCGGTTCTTCATGACGTTCACCCCCGGCGGGCGTTCGACCAGCTTTTATGTGCCCATGTTGATGAGGTTGCGGATCTCCTCCTCCATGGCGGCCTTCACCGCCGGGCCCTTCCAGCTCGCCAACGCCTCCTTCACCGTCATCGTCAAAATGTCCCAACGGTGCTCAAGGTCGGCCAACATGTCCGGGTCGAGATCCGGAAACTCATCCTCCTTGGCGTTGTCGTACAGCAGGTCGTCGTCATCGTCCACGCCGTACACCGTGGTGAAGGCAGCGGGGACTAAGAAGTCCGGTGGCCTTCAAATCCTGTCCGACTTCCAAGGTTCTAGTCAAACCTCCACCACATCACTCTTGGTGGACTCCCTGGCGTCACCGTCTTCATTGCCCTCGTCAACCTGCTGCACCTCGGTCGACTTCCTGGTCGACCTCTCCCCTGTGGTCGGCTCCTCTGCCGACAGCCTAGTTGCTGACTTCTCCGTGGTTGGCATCACCGCTCTCTGCTCCCCTGTCGGCAGCTGCATTGCTGGTACCTTCGTTGCTGGCTTCACCCAAGTCGGCTGCTCCTCCTCGACCTGCTCTTCCCCAACGTCGACTTGCCGCTCGTTACGCCGGCCACCGATGATGCCCTTGGCCAGCGCCGAAGGCATGTCCCACTTCTCCCCTCATCGCTGGAGGCCGACATAGGAGTCAGCCCGTGCAGGTCGGCCACGAGGGGAGGGGCAGGGGTCATAGAGGAAGGGGAAGGAGGACGGACGACCTCGGCGTCCTCATAAGCAAGCTCACCAACCTCGGCAAGCAGAGGCAGCGTCGCCGTCGAGGTATCAGTCGGCGGGGTGGTTGGCGTCCGACCGGACACCGGCCAGTGCTCCGAGTGTTAAGATAAGAATGAGATTGATAGAAAAATGTGAAGTACAACCCTAGATATAGCAAACCCTAATCATGCAAGGAAGTAGAAATGTAACACATAGACTAACCTAAACAACACATATAAAATACATGTAGACACAACCCCATAGTCTAGGTGACGGTAACCCCGTGGAAAGACAATACATATCTCAAGGTGGGTCTCAAGGACACACACAGTTTGAGAGCAAACAAGGGTCATATGACTAGTCAGCAAGAATAAGAACAAGAACAAGCAAGGGTCACAAGACCAGTCCACAAGAACAAGACAAATTTCAGGGTGGAGCTCAAAGTCACCACACAGTCCCAGAGCAAGCAAAAGAGCCGCAAGGCCAGTTCACATGCACGTATACAGCAAATATATTGAGATGCAAGAGTACAAGACAATAAGGACAAAGCATCTACGTAAGCAAGTGAGGACAGGCCCGCACAAGGCCAAGGTGGGTGCAGAAACCCTGGTGATCACAAGGCGGCAACGCCTTGGTGAAGATATATGCAGTGTTGGCCTAAGAGACCACACGTTGTACGAGTGCCTGACCACCCTGCTGCAACTCACGCGGAAGGAAATAATGAAGCTGGATGTGCTTCGCCTTCCCAGCTAGTCGGGGCTCCTCACACAACAAGACGGCAGACCTGTTGTCGGCGAACAAGACTGGGGGAGAGCGAGGACGCTCACCAAGGTCGGTGAGAAGGAAAGACAGCCAGCGAAGCTCCTGAGCGGCCATGACGTAGCGTAAACCTCTGCCTCACAGTTGGAACCGGCGACGGACGACGCCCGAGTCGACCGCCACAAAACAACACCTGCCCCGAGGCTAAAGGAGTACCCCTGTGTAGACCGATGCGTCTCTGCGTCGTCGGCCCACGACGAGTCCGCGTAACCTGTAAGTGTAACTAATTGCTTCCCTCCAAGGACAAGTTCCATGCCTGATGTACACGCCACATACTTCACCACCCTCATGGTAGCGTACCAGTGGGACGGTCGTTGTCTGCCAAGCGCAACAAAGCGCGCAAGTACGCTAAGAGGGTAAGCTAGGTCCGGGCGAGTACAGGTCATCAAGTAGATATGACAACCCACCAGCTCAGGATATGGACCACTGGACTCAAATGACTCGTCCGAAGGTGGAGCCGTGAGCCCATGATCCACACCAAGAGGGGTGACCAAAACCTTGGAGAACGAGAAGCGAAACCGCGTGAGGATCTGCTCGACCATATGCGACTGCGTCAGCGTAATGGTTCGAGCTGCCCTGTCCCTGGTGATTTGCAGGCCAAGGTAGTGCTGCAGCTCACCAAGGTCAGTGCAAGTGTGTCTCCTCTGCATTTCCTCCTTCACGGAGGCCAGCGCGCGTCGATCGAGAGGGGCGAACTCTAGGTTGTCAACGTAGACCAGGACAAAGAACGGGGTCGAGCCACGGCAGACAAACAGTGACGGGTCGGCAGACGACGGAAAGAAGTCAAACGCTGCAAAGGCCGAGCGAAGTGTGTCGTGCCACTCACGTGGAGCCTAACGCAGGCCGTGGACTGGTCGACGCAGCTGCCACTGGGTCCCAGGTGGGAAAGAGCCAGTGAAGCCAGGCGGGCGACGTAGCCAAATCTGCTTATGCAAGCTCTTCTGATGGAACGCGGTGGAAAAGTCCAAGGAGTGCAACTCGTAGTCGTGCTGGGATGCAATATGCAGCAACACCCGAATGTTGGTGCAACCCTACGGTTTGCACTCGGCTTGTTGTCCGTGTGCGTGCATGTGTGTGTGTATGGAATGGTATGAGGGCATGGGATAATATATATTTCATGATTATAATTGTGTGAATGTTGAGTCATGATGTCGAGTGTGTGTGTCGAGTCAATAGCGAGATATCGCTAGACGCGTGTTACGCGGTCGTTTGTGTCTCGCGCGCGGTTTCTATTTTGTCTTGTGTCGAACGTTCGGCGTGTCGCAGGTGTGTGTAGAAGACCCATCAAGAACCCAAGGATGAGTTTGTGATGAAGAGCCCGAGCCTTTGTGTCAGGCCTCGAGTGATTTCGAAGCTCGCCAAAAGGGTGCACCTCAAGATATTGAAGGATAGTTACATTACTTTGTGTAGTGTAACAGTTCAGTTGGTGTAGGCCCTAGTGAAGGGTAGTTTCGAGACCCTTCGTGGTTGGGGACAGTGTGGCACTGCTCCACATCACTGTATCTCGGCTCTTGAGGTTTGTAGGAGCTGGGAGTCATTCCCAACTCGTAACTCTTCCTGACACTTCCTATCTTGTGTTCTAAGACTATGTTGCTGCCATAGTGCCGTTCATTCAAACCAAAGCTGTGTCGTCAGTTCTTAATGAAAGCGTGCAATCTAAAATGCCTATTGTAGGAGAGGCTAAGGCGTTCCAGATCCAAGTTGAATGAAGTCGTTTGGAGTTGTGAGCAGATCGCTATGAACGTTTGAAGCCGATGTGCAGAAATCCGACAGTGCACTCTATCTTTCGTTTTAGGCACATTGGAGCCTACTGTGACTATAACAAGTGGTATCAGAGCCCCTTGGAGCAGACAATGACTGGACCTGAGGAAAGGGGTGGCAGAGGTGCTGGTGGCAGTGGAGAAGCCCAAGCTCAAGGCCAACCCCGTGACTCAGCCATGGCGCCCGTGCAACCAAGTGTTGGCCCATCTAGGGAGGAGCCTAGAGTGTTTGGCCTTAACAAGTTCAACGGTGACAACTTTGCTGAGTGGTCCTTCAGAATGGAGAACGTGTTTGATCACTATGACCTGCTGGAGGTGATGGAAGGAATGGAGAAGCGCCCCGAGAACGACCCAGAGAAGAGCCCGTGGGCGCGGAAGAGCGCACAAGGCTACCTCCTACTACAACAGGCGTTGGGGAGCAGCCAGATCCGTCACATCAAGCCATTCGAGCGTGAACCAGAAAAGGGACCAAAGGCATGAGCTGCTCTCAAGGGTGTACACGCTCCTGCAACAGCGGCGGTAGCTGTGGTGTTAGAACAGCAAATGGTGACGTTACGTATTGAAGAGGATGAAGCGGTTGAAGAAGGGGTGCAGAAATTCTTCGACTTGTTGACTCGGCTTGAGGGAGCTGATTTGAACTATAGTGAGCTCCAAAAGAAGACCAAGTTGCTGGCCCTACCCCCTGAGTCATGGTCCTCGCTCATCATCAACCTTAATCGCGACTTGCCCCGCCTCTCGCTTGAAGACGTGAAGTGAGCTATCCTTCAAGAGGATTTCCGCCGCCGTAAGTTGGCGAGTGCGGATTGCGCAGGGGCAGCGAGCATCGGCCGTGGATATGGCCGTGGAAGAGGCAGAGGACGAGGGGGAGGAAGGTTTGGTGGGAGCAACTTCAGTGGACGCCGCGGGAGTGGCAGCGACGGCAAAAGCTACGGTCGCGGTCGAGGCCGATTTGACGGTGAATGTCACTATTGCCACAAGACCGGGCACATGTGGCGCGATTTCTTCAAACTCCCTGAAGGATGGACCCCTGCTCAAGGCCAAGAGGGTAGAGGAGCAGGAGGAGGGAGAGGAAGAGGCCGTGGAGGCCGTGGCGGTCGCGGTGACGGAGCTGCAAACATGAAGAGCGGAGACAACGACAAGGACCCGAGCGACGATCGGTACCCGGGTCTATTCTACTTCGTGTCGGCGCAAGTACCAACTGGTCCAGAGAATGATGAAGGCTTTGAGGAGCCAGCAGTAGTGGGGAAGGTAACCCTACACCCCCTGGACTATTGGGTGATCGATGGTGGCGCTACCTATAGCATGACACCTCGCCGGGACTTGCTCACCGAACTCGAACCGTCACCGGTGAAGCATGTCACATCGGCTTTGTAAGAGCGAGCGGAGGTGAAAGGCATGGGCAAGGCCATGTTCAAGGGTGCTGATGGGAAGATGGTGGGCCTGAAGAACGTGCTTTGGGTGCCCAGCCTTGCTGCCAACCTGATCTCTGTGCGGCGGTTGGCAAAGGCTGGCATGGACACGAACTCGAAGGGAGCCAAGACCTACACCGCAAGGCTTGGCGATCGAATTCTTTGGGACCTTCATGAGGACAGGGATGTCTACAACGAGATGTGGCAGATCCCAGTGGTCCCTATGCCTAAGGAGAGGCAAGTGGCAGCAAGCATCAGCACCAAGGATGGAGCGGTTGGTAGCGACGATGGCGCGAACGGTCGCGCAAAGGAGAATGAGCTCAAGAAGAGCAAACCTGGAGGGACCAGCAAGTTCACTGAACCTAAGGAGAGTGGTGCAGCAACCAAGGAGTAGCAAAGGGGTGAGGAGAACCCCGAGGCAGCAGCGGAGGAGGACTACGGAGAGAGTATGTGGGGTGCTATTGCGAGCGCAGCATTCTCCAATCCAACTTCGGCTACGGGGGAGTGTGATTGGCTCACCTTGCATCGGCGCATGGGGCATGTGGCCCTACCCATCTTGCAGCAGCAAGTGAAGAATGAGATGGTTGCTGGCATACGTGTGAAGGGGGAGCCCAATGAGGTACTTGGCTGCCCGACGTGCATGCAAGCCAAGTTCACCCGATTCCTGTTCTCTAGTTCGGAGGCGATGGCTAAGGCACCGCTTGATGAGGTGGTGATGGACGTGGTGGGCCCCCTGAAGCTTGGAGCTGCTGGAGCTGAGTATTTTCTCACCATTGTCGACGTCCACTACCGGAACATGACTTGGGAGTATGTGCTGGCCAAGAAGAGCGACGTGGCTGAAACGTTGAAGACGGATTGGTTCCTGATGGTGGAGCGGCAACAAGACCGTCTAGTCAAGTCAATCCGCACCGATCAAGGGGGAGAGTTCCTGAGCAAGGAGTTTGGGTTGTGGCTGAAGAAGAATGGTATTCGGCACTCCCTCACCATGCCATACTCCCCTGCAATGAATGGCATCGCCGAGCGAGCGAACTGCACAATCACGGAGGCGGCACGTGGGTTGCTCATTGAAGCCGGGCTACCCGACTATTTCTGGCCTGATGCGGTGCGGAGCGCGTGTGTGGCCAAGAACAGAGTTTTGACTTATGTGGGAGCACACAAATGGGTGCCCTATGTGCAGTGGCTAGGAAGAAAGCCATAGGTGGATATGCTTCGGGTGTTCGGGTGCATGTGCATGGCGCTCGTGCCTAAGCATCTTCGGCACAGCAAGTTTGGTGCCAAGGCGGTGTGGGCTGTGCACTTGGGCATGGCTCAAAACAGCAACGGATGGCTTCTTTGGGACCCATTCACCAAGAAGTTCTTGGTGAGCAGGGACTGCAAGTTCATGGAGAACTTCATGTACAAGGATTGGAAGGCGGAGAATGAGGCGAAGATAGGCATGCGGTTTGGGGAGGTGAAGAGTTCCGGCTTGGAGCACGTGGAGTTGTTTTTGGAGTTGAGCAGCGGCAGCACCACCACAAGGCAATCTTCCCTTGTGAATGGGGGAGAGGAGGCCAATGATGCAGAGGAAGAAGAGGAGGAGGTGCAGCAAGTGAGCGAGCGTGCACTATCACTCCCTTCCCGTACTACGAGTGCCCCACGGATTCGAGCCACACCGCAGCAATGCCAAGGCCTTCAAGTCCCTGCAGCTGAGGAGGAAGGAAGGGGGAAGAGGAGAGTTCAAACCCCTAATAGGCTGACCTATTTTGCGCTGGGAAAGCAGGACAAGACAGCCCTAGCCGGAGCGGAAATGATGGTCGGAGACAACGAGGAGAGTGACTACGAGGAGTGTGCCTTCGCGTTCTTCTCTCCGGTGGAGATGCCAGGAGAACCAGCAACTCTCAAGGAGGCTTTGGAGAGTAGTGATGCTGAGGAGTGGAAGAAGGCCATGGAGAGTGAGCTGAAGAGCATCAAGGAGAATGACATGTTTGAATTGGTGGAGCTACCGGAGGGGCGTACGGCGATAACGTCCAAGTGGCTCTTCAAAATCAAGTCGGATGCCGACGGCAAGATCGAGCGCTACAAGTCTAGGCTTGTAGCTAAGGGGTACCAGCAGAAGAAGGTGGACTTCAAGGAGCTGTTTGACCCTGTGGTGAAGCCGACGACGCTGCGAACCCTATTCGCGGGAGCCGCCATCAAAGGATGGGTAGTAAAACAAATGGACATCGTAACGGCATTCCTTAACGGCATCCTTGAGGAGGAGATTTTTATGGTGCAGCCAGAGGGGCTTGACGATGGTATTGGCAGAGTGTGGAAGCTGAAGAAGGCCCTCTATGGGCTGAAGCAGGCCCCTAGGCAATGGTACATGAAGCTGTGCGAAGTGTTGGAGGGGATCGGCTTCACTCCCTCAACAGCCGATCACTCCTTGTTCATGCTTGGTGAGGGGGAGCAGAGGAGCTTCATGGTGGTGTACGTGGATGAAATCCTCATCTTCTCACCCTCTTCTGACCTTGTGAAGGAAGTGATGCTGAAGCTGCATGACAAGTTCAAGTGCAAGTCCCTTGGTGACGTGAACTTCTACCTTGGGCTCCACATCGAACGAGACGTGGAGAAGCGGAGCATGCGAGTGCACCAACGGAAGTACCTGGAGACGTTGGCCGCCAACTTCGGCCAGAGTGAAGGTCATGTGGCTACTCCCTTTCCCTCTAGGTTCAAGTGTGTGAAGGGGCCAGAGGAGGAGAGCGTTGGAGAAGAGGAGAGGCGCCGTTTTCAGTCGTTGTTGGGCAGTCTCATGTATGCGGCAGTAAACACCCGACCGGACATCGGGTTTGCTACCGGGCAGCTGGCTAGGGTTGTGCAATGCCCTATTGAGGAGCAAGTAGCAGCTGGAATGAGGGTGGCCAAGTATCTTGGCCAAACACCGACCGTTGGGCTGCAATACTCGGCGGTGGCACAAAGGCGCCAAAAGGGCGTGGATGGTGTTGAACCCGGGCGTTTGTTCCTCACCGCCTACTCGGATGCTTCATATGCATCGGAACCAGAGGACATGACAAGTGTGGGAGGCTTCATATGCTGTGTTGGTGGAGGCCCAACTGCTTGGGAGAGCAAGAAGCAGGTTGACCAAGCTTTGAGCTCGGTGGAGTGTGAGTACATGGCACTATTCCGTGCCGTACGGGAGATTGTGTGGCAGCGGCATTTGCTGGCTGAATTGGGGGAGGAGCAGCAAGGACCTATCCCACTCTACTGTGCCAGTCAGGGTGCCATTTCTCTTGCTAAGAACCCTGTGCTGCATGGACTCACAAAGCACATGAGGGTGAAGTGGCATTGGACGAGGAGCATGGTGACCGCGGGTGAAGTTGAGTTGCGGTACGTGAAGACCACGGGGCAGCCGGCTGACATGATGACTAAGAGGCTGGTGGAGCAGCAGCATTGGAAGTGCTGCAAGCTGGCTAGGATGGCTCTGAACTGAGAGAGAGACATATCCTAGGGCCAACAATCCGAGGGGGAGTTTGTTGGTGCAACCCTACAGTTTGCACTCGGCTTGTTGTTCGTGTGCGTGCATGTGTGTGTGTATGGAATGGTATGAGGGCATGGGATAATATATATTTCATGCTTATAATTGTGTGTGAATGCTGAGTCATGATGTCGAGTGTGTGTGTCTTGTCAATAGCGAGTTATCGCTAGACGCGTATTACGCGGTCGTTTGTGTCTCGCGCGCGATTTTTATTTTGTCGTGCGCGGTTTCTATTTTGTCCTGTGTCGATCGTTTGGCTTGTCGCAGGTGTGTGCAGAAGTCCCATCAAGAACTCAAGGATGAGTTTGTGATGAAGAGCCCGAGCCTTGGTGTCAAGCCTCAAGTGATTTCGAAGCTCGCTAAAAGGGTGCACCTCAAGATATTGAAGATAGTTACATTACTTTGTGTAATGTAACATTTCACTTGGTGTAGGACCTAGTGAAGGGTAGTTTCGAGACCCTTCGTGGTTGGGGACAGTGTGGAACTGTTCCACATCACTGTATCTCGGCTCTTGGGGTTTGTAGGAGCTGGGAGTCATTCCCAACTCGTAACTCTTCCTGACACTTCCTATCTTGTGTTCTAAGACTATGTTGCTGCCATAGTGCCGTTCGTTCAAGCCAAAGCTGTGTCGTCAGTTCTTAATGAAAGCGTGCAATCTCAATTGCCTATTGTTGGTGACGCCAAGGCGTTCCAGATCCAAGTTGAATGAAGTCATTTGGAGTTGTGAGCAGATCGCTATGAACGTTTGAAGCCGCTGTGCAGAAATCCGACAGTGCACTCTATCTTTCGTTTTAGGCACATTGGAGCCTACTGTGACTAAAACACCGAAGAGTACTCATCTTCGGGGTGGGAGTGAAGGTCTTGAAGAATTCCAACCCCTCTCGTTGACTGAAGCCTCTCGCCACATAGCGCGCCTTGAATACAGGTGGTGATCCAGGCGGCCGCTTCACCTTGTAGAGCCATCGGCCACTGCCGACGCTCGTCCCAGGTGGTGGGACTTCGTCAACGTAAGTGCCTTCGGACCTATAAGATGCCATTTCTTCCTTCTCAATTGCTATCTAGTGCAAAGCCCAGGGTCTCGAGACCTCCTCGTCATGAGTGTGAGGGATTGCGATGTCTAGAGCGTCTGGATCCCCCTCAAGGGCAAGCAACATGGTGCAGAGATGAGGAACAGCAGTCGCAAGGAAACCAAGCTCAAATTGCGTGTCCTCTAGGACCTCTAGGGGAAAGACAGGAGCACCCCCAGAGGACGGAGAACGAGCAGGGCCACTTACCAAGTGAGCAGCGTAGTCAAGGCGATGGGAAGAGGCAAAGCCAGCGACAGTGGTAACAAATGTTGAGACAGACGATAGGGGTGCAGTCGGGTGAGTGACCAACGCGGACAAAACACTGGAGACGATAGGACGGGAGGCACGAAGGTAGTCGGACAACGGGTCGTGAAGCACGGTGAGGGACGACTCAGGAGGCTGTGGAAGGACAGGAGGAGGTGGAACACGAGAGCGAAGAACAATGTGGAATGGACTGTCTGCACGGTAACGAGACCCACGACGCTCTGGGGACAGAGCACGAGTGAGGGGAGAACGATGAGTCCACTGGGACCAGGAAAGGGACTCAACAGGGGGAATAGGAGGGGACGGTAGGGAACCACGAACAAAGTGTGGAGGTGCTGGGTTGGGGAGGTCGTGTGGTCGTAGTCGGTGTTGCTCCGCCTCCTCTGGCGTCAGCTTCAACGGTACCGGCCCCTGCTGCTGCTCCTGTGGCTCCGCCCCTGCCCTCTCCTGTTGCGACTGCAGCTGCACCCGCTGCTGCGAGCGGGACTCCTGCGCTACCCTCTCCTGCTGAGGTCGTGACTCCTCCTGTACTCTCTCCCGCGGAGCCTGTAACTGCACCTGCTGCTGCGGGCTGGACTCCTGCTCTACCCTCTCCTGGTGCGGCCGTGACTCCTCCTCTACCCTCTCCTCCTGCGGTTGCTGCTGCCCCTGCGGCTGCAGCTGCACCCGCTGCTGCGACCGGGACTCTTGCTCTACCCTCTCATGTTGTTGCTGCCGTGACTCCTCTATTCTCTCGTGCTGCTGTAGCTGCTGCTGCTGCTGCTGCTCCTGCTGTCGTTGCTGCTGCTGTCGTTGCTGCTGCTGCTGCTGCTGCTGTGCCCTCTCAAACCGCTCACACTCCTCCATCTCTAACTGGAGGAGACGCTGCTCACGGGTCAGGAAACGTACAGTGCAAGGTGTAGGCGCCACAGTGCCAGTGCCTCCAGCTCCAACACTACCAGAACCAGCATCTCCACTAGCGACACCCCCGGGGCCTCAAGTACCTCCCGTAGGAGCACCCCCAAGCTCTGTAGCAACCGGCCGCAGAGAAGAACGAGGAGGGAACTGCGGGACGACCAGGAAGCTGGGGGGTGACGAGGGGCGAGGCCGCCGACTTGAGGCTGCCGTGTCCTCCACAGGAGTGACCTCCACGCCCACACCCACTGCACCCCCTGAACCGACACCACGAGCTCTTGCAGCCCCAGCACCCGCACCCTCCGCAATTGCACCTCCCGCACCCCCAGACACAACAGGGATTGGACGCTGCGGGGGGGACGATTGCGGAGTGACGTGCGACACACCTGACGGGGCAGGACGCGAAGCGGGGGGGGCTACCGGGGTGACTAGGGGGGGCTCAAGGGTGAGGAACAGCAGGGGGGAAAAGACCTAAGTACCTCGGTGGGGGCGACTCCTGTAGTAACAGACAGAATCGTCGAACATGACGTCCTGAGAAGCGAAGAACCCGCACGTGATCGGGTCATAGAACACCCAGCCGGAGGCGTCCAAAGGGAAGCTAAGAAAGACGCAGGCACGAGTGCGCGGAGACAACTTGTTCACGCCAGGGGCGCGAACGTGGGCCAGACAACCCCAGACGCGGAAGTCAGTTGCTACGCTCTGTAAACCTGACTAGAGAGAGACCGGCGTCACCCGTGGCCATGTGTCACTGGGCCACAGGTTCAGCTGGTGCGCGGCGTAGCCGACTGCCTGAGGCCACAAGAACTAGGGGGCACCGGCATGGCACATGGAGGTCCAGGCAACCTCCATGACCAGGCCGATGCGTCGCTCGGCTACCCCGTTCTGCTGGTGTGAGGCTAGTAGCGTGTAAGACTGGATGATCCCCCAACCATGACAGAACGTCTCCAGGCGAGTGGAAGAAAAACTCACCACCACGATCCGAGTGTAGACAAAGCCCACACAGGCCCTAGGCACCACCCCACGCTAGTAGCCACGGCTCGAGGACGGTAGGCACGTCGGCCTTCCGTGGCAAGGGGAAAACCGTGGTGTTGCGGGAATAATCGTCCACCACAATCACGAAGTAGCGTTCCTGACGTGGGCCAAGGACAAGGGAGGATCCCTAGACGTCCAAGTGCAGGGTCTGGAAGGGAGCCGTGGTGGGGGGTAACGAGGAGGAATGAGGGGCGGCGCGCTGCCGATGTCAAGCTATATTTCTATAGTTTGTGTAGTTCTAGTCTAGGTGTTCTCCCTTATGTTAATTTCTACTTGCACTAGGGCTAGGTTTTGCATGTATCTTGTTTGTACTTTCTGTTTTAGTCAATTTTACTTTGTGACATGGTATAGAGCTAGGTTAACCCTAGTGAGATTTTCCCCTTAGGAAAAATCACTCGACTATCATGGGCCCACCTAGTCGCGCCCCGTCCTAGATCGCCTGTCGCGCGCTTACCTCAGCCCCGTCGCCTGTAGACCCCCCCCCCCCCCACCCCCCCCCGTCGCCAGTCGCCCGTCGCCCGTTTCCCCCCCGTCGATTGCGGCCGTTTCCTTTTTATTTTTCCGTCCCCCATCATCCGTCGCGGCTGTTCGTTAGCAGGCCCCGCGGCCCTTCATTAGCGGGCCCCGCGGCCCTTCGTTCGTGGGCCCCGAGGCTCCTTCGCTAGCGGGCCCCACGGCCCCGTAATTAGTCGCACGCACATACAGCAGCAGCCACGTGCACGAGCGACCCGTCGCCCCACCTGTTTCCCACCGTCATAACCGCCGCCCCACCCGTTAGACGTGGCCCCACCCGCTGCCTTACCCTCCGCCCGGTCTATTAGCGGTCGCCTCACCCGGGATCTGCCACCCCACGAGCAGAAATCCGCCCCCACAAACCGCACCCGTTCTAGCTAGAGCTGCTGCCCTACCCGTTCTAGTCACCTCACCCGAAACCAGCCTCCCCACCCGGTACTCTCCACCCCGCAGAACAGCACAGAACCGCACAAAACTGCGCAGAACTGCACCAAACTGCACAGAACCACAAAGAACCGCACCCGCTGCCCCACCCGTTCCAGCCAGAGCTGCTGCCCCACCCGTTCTAGTCACCTCACCCGAAATCAGCCTCCCCACCCAGTACTCTCCACCCCGCACACCGCGCAGAACCGCACTGGACTGCACAAAACCGCACAGAAGCACACCCGCTGCCCAACCCGTTCCAGCCAGAGTTGCTGCCCCACCCGTTCCAGTCACCTCACCCAGAATCAGCCACCCCGCCCGGTAATCTCCATCCTGCAGAACCACACAGAATCGCACTGAACCGTGCAGAACCGCACTGAACTGCACAGAACTGCACAGAACCGCACCCGCTGCCCCACCCGTTCCAGCCAAAGCTGCTGCCCCACCTATTCCAGTCACCTCATCCAGAATCAGCTGCCCCACTCGGTACTCTCCACCCTGCAGAACTGCATAGAACCGTACAGAACCGCGCAAAACCGCACTGAATTGCACAGAACCGCACCAAACCGCACCCGCTGTCCCACCAGTAGCATCAGTTTAGGCTGCCCCCCAGCAAAACCAGAAACAGCATAGGCTGCCCCAGTGCTCGAGCAGCAGCTTAGGCTACCGCCAGCGCACCATCAGCAGCTTAGGCTGCCCCAAGTGCACCAGCAGCAGCTTAGGCTGCCTCCAGCGGAACTAGCAGCAGCTTCGGCTGCCCCCAGCAGAAGCAGCAGCAGCATCGGCTCACATGGCGTGTACTAGAGTTCTATAGCAGCACGGCCAGCCGCAGCACTCCCGGCAGTGGGGACCTGCGGGTCCAAAGGGTGGAGCCCCCAGTAGTGGCTCAGCGAGCAGTGGGCGAGACGTCGG
Source organism: Closterium sp. NIES-65 (assembly GCA_948144175.1). Taxonomy (NCBI): domain Eukaryota; kingdom Viridiplantae; phylum Streptophyta; class Zygnematophyceae; order Desmidiales; family Closteriaceae; genus Closterium; species Closterium sp. NIES-65. The sequence continues at coordinate 4,128,959 of CANXME010002275.1, read as the reverse complement.
CCCCTGCGGGTACCGGGCCGTGACAGGCCCTGGTGCTGGCACCACCTGTTGGAGTCCTGACCACTCTGCGTCCGGCTGCTACCGTCGACTCGACGACCTCCACCGTGAGCATTTTGGTCCTCACGCTATTACACCGCACTGGCCCTCGCGACTTCGCCAGCGCACTACTGCACCAGTTGAGTCTCACCTACCTGGTCTAGGACCGTTCCCAACTGCACGAGTAGAGAGATGTGTTTCCAGTCTTGGTGCGTGTGTTATTTCTAGTCCAGGCGCCTCTGAGGATCTTTGTGTAGGAGCTGCAGCTACCACTAGTCTACCAGCCTTTGTAGCTGGCTTGGGTGCGACCTCACAGACTGCACAACTTTCCTTCACCCTAGACTCTAGAGCGTCCAGCTGTTTCTTTCGCGACTGTACTGACCTCACACCACTGCGCTCTCCAGTCATTGTCGCCTTGGCTGACCCCTCTGTGGGACCTGTAGTTGCCCGCAGCACCACCACTCTCCCGTGTCCGGCGGCTCCCTCTGGTTTCCTCACAGGTTACTACACCCCCTCGTTCTCTAGGAACCTGGTGGGTGTCAGTCACCTCCACGACTTAGGGGTAGTCACTACTTTCCCAGTCGACGAGCCTATTGCCTCCTGCACAATTGGTACCACTAGGGCCCCATTGGCCACTTTTCACAGGGAGCCGGGCTCTGGTCTATACCCACTACACACTAAGTCCCACCATACTTGGTCAGGTCAGGTCAGGTCAGGTAGCTGCTGTGTCGTGTGACTGTCGGTCCCTCACCCACCCGTTAGTCCTCTGCCACCACCGTCTAGGTCACTCGTCGTTTCCGCGTCTCAGTAGGATGGCACGTTACCGTTTGGTCTCAGGTTTCCCAGAGTCGCTTGCACCGCTTCCTTGCTCGCCTGCGCCGCTGTGCACTCCTTGCGTCGAGGGCCGGCAGCGCGCTGCCCCTCACTCCTCCTCATTCCCCCCCACCACGGCTCCCTTCTAGACCCTGCACTTGGACGTCTGGGGCCCCTCCCCGGTCCTTGGGCCGCGTCAGGAGCGCTACTTCCTGATTGTGGTGGACGACTACTCCTGCTACACCACGGTTTTCCCCTTGCGACGGAAGGCCGACGTGCCAACCGTCCTCGAGCCGTGGCTACTAGCGTGGGGTGGTGCCTAGGGCCTGTGTGGGCTTTGCCTACACTCGGATCATGGTGGTGAGTTTTTCTTCCACCCGCCTGGAGACGTTCTGTCATGGTCGGGGGATCATCCAGTCTTACACGCTACTAGCCTCACACCAGCAGAACGGGGTAGCCGAGCGACGCATCGGCCTGGTCATGGAGGTTGCCTGGACCTCCATGTGCCATGCCGGTGCCCCCCCATTCTTGTGGCCTCAGGCAGTCCACTACGCCGCGCACCAGCTGAACCTGTGGCCCAATGACGCACGGCCACGGGTGACGCCTGTCTCCCTTTGGACAGTTTCTTTGGGCATAGCAGCTGACTTCCATGTCTGGGGTTCTCTGGCTCACGTTCCCGCCCCTGGAGTCTTCCTTGGCTTCCCGTTGGACACCTCCGGCTGGGTGTTCTACGACCCAGTCACCTACCAGTTCTTCGCTTCTCAGGATGTCACGTTCGACGAGTCTGTCTGTAACTACATGAGTCGCCCCCACCGAGGTACTGAGGTCTTTTTCCCCCTGCTGTTCCTCACCCTTGAGCCCCCACCAGTCGCCTCGGTAGCCTTGTCAGGTGTGTCGCACGTCACTCCGCAGTCTTCCCCCCCCGCAGCGTCCAGTCCCTATCGTGTCTGGGGGTGCGGGAGGTGCAGTTGCGGAGGGTGAGGGTACTGGGGCTGCAAGAGCTGGTGGTGTCGGCTCTGGGGGTGCAGGGGTTGTGGGTGTGGAGGTCACTCCTGTAGAGGACACGGCAGCCTCGACTCGGCGGCCTTGCCCTGCCTCACCCCCTGGCTTCCCGTCCGTCCCGCAGTTTACTCCTTGTTCTTCTCTGCGGCCGGTTGCTTCGGAGCCTGTTGGTGCAACCCTACGGTTTGCACTCGGCTTGTTGTCCGTGTGCGTGCATGTGTGTGTGTATGAAATGGTATGAGGGCATGGGATAAGATATATTTCATGCTTATAATTGTGTGTGAATGTTGAGTCATGATGTCGAGTGTGTATGTCGAGTCAATAGCGAGTTATCGCTAGACGCGTGTTACGCGGTCGTTTGTGTCTCGCGCGCGGTTTTTTTTTTGTCCTGCGCGGTTTCTATTTTGTCCTGTGTCGAGCGTTCGGCATGTCGTAGGTGTGTGCAAAAGACCCATCAAGAACTCAAGGATGAGTTTGTGATGAAGAGCCCGAGCCTTGGTGTCAAGCCTCAAGTGATTTCGAAGCTCGCCAAAAGGGTGCACCTCAAGATATTGAAGGATAGTTACATTACTTTGTGTAGTGTAACATTTCACTTGGTGTAGGCCCTAGTGAAGGGTAGTTTCGAGACCCTTCGTGGTTGGGGACAGTGTGGCACTGTTCCACATCACTGTACCTCGGCTCTTGGGGTTTGTAGGAGCTGGGAGTCATTCCCAACTCGTAACTCTTCCTAACTCTTCCTATCTTGTGTTCTAAGACTATGTTGCTGCCATAGTGCCGTTCATTCAAACCAAAGCTGTGTCGTCACTTCTTAATGAAAGCGTGCAATCTAAAATGCCTATTGTAGGAGACGCTAAGGCGTTCCAGATCCAAGTTGAATGAAGTCATTTGGAGTTGTGAGCAGATCGCTATGAACGTTTGAAGCCGCTGTGCAGAAATCCGACAGTGCACTCTATCTTTCGTTTTAGGCACATTGGAGCCTACTGTGACTATAACAAGTGGTATCAGAGCCCCTTGGAGCAGTTTTGACAATGGCTGGACCTGAGGAAAGGTTTGGCAGAGGTGGTGGTGGCAGAGGAGAAGCCCAAGCTCAAGGCCAACCCCGTGATTCACCCACGGCGCCCGTGCAACCAAGTGTTGGCCCATCTAGGGATGAGCCTAGAGTGTTTGGCCTTGACAAGTTCAATGGTGACAACTTTGCTGAGTGTTCCTTCAGAATGGAGAACATATTTGACCACTATGACCTGCTGGAGGTGATGGAAGGAACGGAGAAGCGTCCCGAGAACGACCCGGAGAAGAGCCCGTGGGTGCGGAAGAGCGCACAAGGCTACCTCCTACTTGGGCAAGCGTTGGGGAGCAGCCAAATCCGTCACATCAAACCTTTCCAATGTGAACCAGAGAAGGGACCAAAGGCATGGGCTACTCTCAAGGGTGTACACGCTTCTGCAACAGCGGCGGTAGCTGTGGTGTTGGAACGGCAAATGACGACGTTACGTATTGAAGAGGATGAAGTGGTTGAAGAAGGGGTGCAGAAATTCTTCGACTTGTTGACGCGGCTTGAGGGAGCTGATTTGAACTATTGTGAGCTCCGAAAGAAGACCAGGTTGCTGGCCCTACTCCCTGAGTCATGGTCCTCGCTCATTATCAACCTTAATCGCGACTTGCCCCGCCTCTCGCTTGAAGCGAGCTATCCTTCAAAAGGATTTCCACCGCCGTGAGTTGGCGAGTGCGGATGGCGCTGGGGCAGCAAGCATCGGCCGTGGATATGGTCGAGGAAGAGGTAGAGGACGAGGGGGAGGAAGGTTTGGTGGCAGCAACTTCGGCGGAGGCCGCGGGAGTGGCGGTTACGGCAGCGACGTCAAGAGCTACGGACGCGGTCGCGGCTGATTCAACGGCGAGTGTCACTATTGCTAAAAGAGCGGACACATGTGGCACGACTGCTACAAACTCCGTGATGGTTGGACCCCTACTGAAGGCCAAGAGGGTAGAGGAGCAGGAGGAGGGAGAAGACGAGGCCGTGGAGGCCGTGGCGGTCAAGGTGGCGGAGCTGCAAACATGAAGAGCGGAGACAACGACAAGGACCCGAGCGACGATCGATACCCGGGTCAATTCTACTTCGTGTTGACGCAAGTACCGGCTGGTCTCGAGAATGATGAAGGCTTTTAGGAGCCAGAGTGAACGGGAATGGAGTGTTGGCCCCGCCCTCGCTTGGGCAACGCCGACAACTTGGTCGGATGCACGGGAGTAGCAGCCGACCGCTCACAGTGGGATAGCTGCTCGACAGGTTACGACGAGCTGCAGCGGACCGCTGTGGTGTTGCTGTCGACCAGAATGCTTGACAGCTGCAACTGACTAGCCTGGGCGACGGGTGAGCCGTGCGGGAGGTCAACGGAGCATCCCGTCGAACTGCAGTTCGACCGGGAGGTTGACGGAGCAGTTCTGGTCGACGGAAGGGGTCAGTCGACCAAGGGGTAGCTCGACGGGAGGTGTGGTCAACCAGGAGCGCCCGGTGGTCGACCAGATGGACCCTGTGGTCAACGGAGGCACATGGGAGTCGACCAGAGCACTTGGGAGTCGACCAGAGCACCAGGGGTCGACCAAGTTGACCGGGTAACCTGCTTGACGAGTTCTGCGGAGGCACGCAAACGTCGTCGAGATCGCGATGGCACAGGCGACTTCGGGCTGGTATCCCGAAGTCGATGTGGCTTGTCAGGCGCAGACAACAGCCGACAGATGCCCAACAAGGCAAGTCGGGCCAATCGTCTGCGCGCATCTGCGATTGCGCGCGCAGCGGTGTTCTACAGGGCAACGCTGGACAGCCGCTCTGCTGCAATGTTGGCACGCCGTCGACCTGCTCCGTTGGCAGGTCGTCTTTCCACAGTGCTGGCGCAGCTCCTCTACGTAACGCTGGCAGGCGGTCAATCGAGCTGTGCTGGCGGTCGACCACGCTAGCAGCAGGGTTGCTAGGTGCCTGATAGAGTCATTGTTGTAATTTTGCTTGTTCTATCATTCTAGAATTCGAACTTTGCTAGTGGAAACTCATGCCAAATTCTTCCGTGAATGTGCAAACACTAAGGAACCAAGCAAAGCTAAGATCACCTCTAGTAGTTCGTGCCAACCCCTGTAGTTTGGCTCACTACCATTGTAGAGTTTATCTCCGCAGCCAGTAGCTGTGGGGAAGGTGACCCTACACCCCCTGGACTATTGGGTGATTGATAGTGGCGCTACCTTTAGCATGACACCTCGCCCGGACTTGCTCACCGAACTCGAGCGGTCACCGGTGAAGCATGTCACATCGGCTTTGGGGCAGCGAGCAGAGGTGAAAGGCATGGGGAAGGCCATGTTCAAGGGTGCTGATGGGAAGATGGTGGGCCTAAAGAACGTGCTTTTGGGTGCCCAGCCTTGCTGCAAACCTGATTTCCGTGCGGCGGTTGGCAAAGGCCGGCATGGACACGAACTCGAAGGGAGCCAAGACCTACACCGCAAGGCTTGGCGATCGAATTCTTTGGGACCTTCATGAGGACAGGGATGTCTACAACGAGATGTGGCAGATCCCAGTGGTCCCTATGCCTAAGGAGAGGCAAGTGGCAGCAAGCATCAACACCAAGGATGGAGCGGTTGGTAGCGAAGATGGTGCGAACGGTCGCGCTAAGGAGAATGAGCTCAAGAAGAGCAAACCTGGAGGGACCAGCAAGTTCACTGAACCTAAGGAGAGTGGTGCAGCAACCAAGGAGTAGCAAAGGGGTGAGGAGAACCCCGAGGCAGCAGCGGAGGAGGACTACGGAGAGAGTATGTGGGGTGCTATTGCGAGCGCAGCATTCTCCAATCCAACTTCGGCTACGGGGGAGTGTGATTGGCTCACCTTGCATCGGCGCATGGGGCATGTGGCCCTGCCCATCTTGCAGCAGCAAGTGAAGAATGAGATGGTTGCTGGCATACGTGTGAAGGGGGAGCCCAATGAGGTACTTGGCTGCCCGACGTGCATGCAAGCCAAGTTCACCCGATTCCTGTTCTCTAGTTCGGAGGCGATGGCTAAGGCACCGCTTGATGAGGTGGTGATGGACGTGGTGGGCCCCCTGAAGCTTGGAGCTGCCAGAGCTGAGTATTTTCTCACCATTGTCGACGTCCACTGCCGGAGCATGACTTGGGAGTATGTGCTGGCCAAGAAGAGCGACGTGGCTGAAACGTTGAAGACGGATTGGTTCCCGATGGTGGAGCGGCAACAAGACCGTCTAGTCAAGTCAATCCGCACCGATCGAGGGGGAGAGTTCCTGAGCAAGGAGTTTGGGTTGTGGCTGAAGAAGAATGGTATTCGGCACTCCCTCACCATGCCATACTCCCCTGCAATGAATGGCATCGCCGAGCGAGCGAACTGCACAATAACGGAGGCGGCACGCGGGTTGCTCATTGAAGCCGGGCTACCCGACTATTTCTGGCCTGATGCGGTGCGGAGCGCGTGTGTGGCCAAGAACAGAGCCTTGACTCATGTGGGAGCAAACAAATGGGTGCCCTATGTGGAGTGGCTAGGTAGGAAGCCAAAGGTGGATATGCTTCGGGTGTTCGGGTGCATGTGCATGGCGCTCGTGCCTAAGCATCTTCGGCACAACAAGCTTGATGCCAAGGCGGTGTGGGCCCTGCACTTGGGCATGGCTCAAAACAGCAACGGATGGCTTCTTTGGGACCCATTCACCAAGAAGTTCTTGGTGAGCAGGGACTGCAAGTTCATGGAGAACTTCATGTACAAGGATTGGAAGGCGGAGAATGAGGCGAAGATAGGCGTGCGGTTTCGGGAGGTGAAGAGATCCAGTTTGGAGCATGTGGAGCTGTCTTTGGAGCTGAGCAGCGGCAGCACAACCACGAGGCGATCCCCATCAAGGACATGCACACACCATGCCGCTCAAAAGGGAGGGGTTTGGTGAGTATATCTGTTGCTTGACGGTTGGTGGGGCACCACCGGAGGATCACCTCGCCGCACGCCACCATCTCCCTGATGAAATGCCACCGAGCCTGCATGTGCTTGGTGCGGCCATAAAAGCATGCATTCTGTGCAAGGGCAATGGCAGACTGGTTGTCCACAAACACAGGCACACCACCAGGAAACTCCTGCCCAAACTCCCCAAACAACCGCTTCAGCCACACACCCTCCTGAATGCACTGACACAGACTGATGTACTCACTCTCAGTGGTGGACAATGCAACCACTGGCTGCATCTTGCTTTGCCAAGAGATGGCTGCACCATTGAGGCAACAGACATAGCCAGTGTGACTCTTGCGATCAGCTGAATCTCCAGCATAATCAGCATCACTAAAGCCCACCAACTCAACCTGAGGCTTGTTGTATGCAGAGTAGAAGATACTGGACTTGACACAACCTTTCAGGTACCTTAGCACTCTCTTAGCAGCCTGCAAGTGAAATGCCTTGGGACAAGACACGACCTTGGATAGCTGTGACACTGCATAAGCAATCTGGGGCTGTGTGGTCGTGCTGGCATACATGAGAGACCCCATAATGCTTTGATAGAGCTTGACCAGCTCATCTCGCAGCAAGGGCTCCTCAGCATGTGCATGCATGTCGAACCCTGTAGGGAGAGGGGTACGCACGGGGTTAGCCTCAGAAAGGCCAAAGGACTCAAGCATGTTGAGGATATACCTCTCTTGATAAATCAGGATGCCATTCTCATCACGCTCAATCTGCACCCCCAAATAGTACTTGGCCTCCCCCAAGTCCTTCATGCGGAACCGAGAGGACAAGAGACCCTTCACCTCGTCCAGCAAGACCATGCTCGAAGACATGAGCAGAATGTCATCCACATAGAGGTAGAGGGACAGCCTGCCCTCATGCCTCACCAAGTGCTACAAGGCAGGGTCACACTCCGACCTCTCAAACCCAAAATCCATTAGCGCCTCGTCAAACTTGAGGTACCATTGCCTTGGAGCTTGCTTTAGCCCATAGATTGATTTCTTGAGTCGGCAAACTCTGCCGGACCCATCATCAAACCCAGGTGGCTGCCTCATGTAAAGCCCCTTCTTCAAGACCCCATAAAGATAGGCGGTGGTCACATCCATGTGATGGATGTGAGACCCCGAGGATGCTGCCATCCCAAGGGAACCTCTCAGGGTGGTAGGTTTACCCACCGCGGTATATACCTGGTCATAGTGAACGCCTCGTGTTTGAGTGTTCCCCATGGCCACCAACCTGGACTTAGGCCTCTCAATACTCCCATCAGCCATGTGCTTATACTTCCACACCCACTGACACCTCAAGTCCTCCATTCCAGGTGGCACACAAGCTGGATCAACCAGCTCAAAAGACTCGTTCACCCTATGAGACTCAAGCTCCTCACGCATGGACTCGACCCACTCAGGACGGGACAAGGCCTCCTTGACCGACTTAGGCTCATGCACCTGACCCATGAGACAGAAATCAAGCCCAAGCTCACCCCCCTCAGCATCCACAAGCATGCACTCCTCCATGTCATGCACCTCATGATCATGCATGCAAGCATACTGTGCACTTGGTGTGAACCTTTCGGGTGGCCGGGAGATGCGTGTGGTGCGGCGCAGAGGTGATGCCTCCCCCTGCTCCAAACTTTGCAGCTTCTCCTTCCAAGTCACTCTCTTCATGGGGGACCGTGGTGACTTGGACAGCTGCTGCTGCAGTATTTTCTGCCACCTACCCACAGGACAGGTGGTGTATGCTCCTGTGGTGGCTGCTGTGGCTTCTCTTGTTGCTGCTCCTGCCCCTGTGGCTGCTCCGGGTCATGGGCTGGTGCGTTAGGGTCAGGGGTAGAACCAGCAGTTGGTGACTCCTCATGGTGAGGTGCAGCTGCCTTTTGTTCCTCTTGCTGCTCCTCTACCTCCTCTCCAGGGTCCTCCCATGCCCCCTCAAAGATGGAAGAGGTGTAGGGATCTTGGAGGGAGTTCCCAACTGTACTAGCACCATGCTCTTTCCACCCCTTATAGCTCAGCCCCTCGTGGAAAACCACATCCCTGCTTTCCACCACCCGCTGATCCGCCACACTCCACAACATCCAAGCTTTGCTCCTCTCCGACACCCCAAGAAAAATGCCCCATTGTGCCTTAGGATCCAGCTTCCTCCGTTGCTGGTCGGGCACTTTGTACTGCGCCATGCACCTCCACACTCGTGCCATGGACACACTAGGCACCTTCCTGGTCCATATGAAGTAAGGGCTCTTGCCCCCTAGCCCCTTGCTGCCCATTCTGTTCTTAACCCAGTTGGCATATTACACTGCTGCCCCTCACCAAGTATGGTCCAGCTGCGCATGAGCAAGCATGGCTCGGGCAAGGTCAATGAGGGTCCGGTTTAGCCGCTCCGCTGCCCCATTTTGCTGCGGCGTGTAGGCGACTGAAAGCTGGTGGGTGATGCCCTTGTCTTCAAGGAAAGACTCCAGATCCTTCCCCATGTACTCCCCACCCTGATCGGACCTAAGTATTTTCACCTTGGCCCCGGCTTCCCTCTCCGCATAGCGTATCCAACGCTTGAACACCTTGGCCACCTCATCCTTGGTTTTCACCAAGGTAACCCAACTTAGGCGGCTGAAGTCATCCAAGAAGGTGATGAAGCATTTGCTGCCCTTCTCCCTATCCGGTGTTTGCATGGGGCCACACACATCCGTGTGCACCAACTCAAGAGGTGCGGAGGCTCTAGCGGTGGAGGTAGGGAAAGAGGTCCTTGGCAGCTTCCCGGTCGTGCAATCAGGGCAATTGCTTAGCTGCCCACCACCCTCCTTGATCTCCACACCCTTCAGCTCCCCCTTCTTCACACACTCCACAAGTTGCTGCCTTCCTGCATGCCCCATGCGTAGGTGCAGCAAATCTGTCGTCACCTGCTCCACGTCCTTCCAAAGGCTGCTACAAGCGGCTTCCTCGGCTTCAACTCCATGTGCCCTCTCCACCTGAGGCAGACAAACTGGAACAAGGTATAGGCTCTTCTCTAATTTGGCCTCCATCACCATAGCTCCACCCTTGCGAACGGTGCCACCTTCCATGGTGAAGGTGCATATATATTCTTGCCTCGCAAGTTGAGAGCATGAGAGAAGGTTGGCTGCCAAATCAAGAACATGAAGCACACCCTTCACATTCAGCACCTCCCCCTCCTTCCCCATGACGGTGATGGTGCCGATGCCGATTGCTTGCAGCGTATCTCCGCCTCCCACAATCACATTTCTGGAGTAAGGTGGGAGGGAGTGATAAGTGGTGAAGAGGTCGCGCCGAGGTACCATTCCACAGGTTGCTCCAGAGTCTAGAATGAGCTGATTGGGGTCAGCCAACGTACGACCAGCAAGCGCCGTCTCCTTCTCTAAGGATAAGAAGGAGAAGCCATCATCCAATAAGTCCTCCTTTCCCTTCTTATCCTCGTTTGCCGCCGCTGCTGCCGCTTTCTCTTTGCTGCCCTTCTTGTTCCATGCTCTGTTCTTCATCCTCCTCTCCATCCACTCAGGCCTAGTGACAGGTGGAGCCTCTCCTGGGTACCCTTGAGGCTTCCACCCATCTGGTTGACTCCAGCACTCCTTCCAAGAGTGCTTCTGGTTGCATCTAGGGACGAGGCACTTGTCGAGCTCCTTCTTCTTCCCCCCACCTCCGTGCCGCTGCTGGTATTTCTTGGAGGCAACCCTATCACCTGCCCCCATTCCCCTTTCAACTCCTCTACCAGCATCATGCTTGCGAGCCTCATCAGAAACCAACACCTCCCATATCCAGGCCTTGGTCCATTTCTGCTGCTCTAGGTGAAGGTATTGTAGTAGAGCCTCGTTTGCTTCTTGGTCCAGCCCCTGGAGTGCGGTGTAGATGATCTCCTTCTCATCTACTTCATAGTTCAGCTCCTCCAATGCCCTCACATACTCATCCACCCTCTGGAGGTACTGCACCATGGTCTCGCCATCGCCATAGTTGCGTTCCATGGTGTAGAACTGCTTCCTCCAGGTGAGTATGCTTAACAACCCTTTTTGCAAATGTTGATCTTGAACTCTCTTCCATGCTAGTGCAGCTGCTTCTTGCTTGCCCTTCAGGCCAATCAGCATCTTTAGGAGCTCTAGTTGGCCTTCCAAGGCCCAACACAGGTACTGGAACGCTTGCTTGTCCTTGCGGTCCCATGCTTCTTGTGCCTTAAGAAGCTCCTCTATACTAAGCCGTTGCCTTCCGGTTCGCGGTGCTGCTGGTCCACCTCCACTTCCCTCAGTTATGGATGAGCTAGAGGCTCCCCCAGCCCCTTCTCCCACTTGGCTAGAGACTCCAGTAGATGCATTTCCTTCATCAGCTTCAGGTCTTCACTCCGATCCCTCCAAAACGCCTTCTAGGTCCTTGATACCTAGCCAAAGCGTCAACTGGAACCGCCATAGCGAAAAATCCGAGCCGGTGAACCTAGGAGGACCATCTAATTTCTGGGCCATAACCAACCCTAGATCTGGAGATTCTTAAGCCAATTCGTAATATGATAAAAGGAGGGAAGGTCGCAGGCCTAACCAGCTCTGATACCACTGATGGAAAGCGCGTGAATCTGGAGAGCGTACAAGAGATTAAATCCGCCAACTTCGAAGGAACATTGCGTGCAGCTCACATAACCTAAAACTATAAGTAGGTACGCGTTGGAACGGTCTTAATCTCTACTTTTCAGAATAGTAACGCACGCTTTCAACCAAGATCTAGGCCGATCGCTATCGCGATTTAAGAGCGACAGTGTATTCTGGCGGAATTAGTAGGCAGCCATGGATTAGACCAAAAGACTAGCTTTAGCAAGAGTTCAGATCTGAAAAGTGACGAGTTGTTCAAGCCCTACCAACCCAACCCTCGCCCTACAACAATCCCCAACAACCCAAAGTGCTAAACTAGCAACACCAAAGGTGTTGTAGTGAATAGCAAAGGTTTGTTGGTGCTTGCTGGGTGCGAGATCAATACCAGCCCGCAACAAGTCTAACCACAACATTTTGCCAAAACCCTTAGCCCACAACCAGCTAGAGCAAAATACCACAACCACCTACACAATCAACAACGCCAAGGCCTTCAAGTCTCTGCAGCTGAGGAGGAAGGAAGGGGGAAGAGGAGAGTTCAACCCCCTAATAGGCTGATCTATGATGCACTGGGAAAGCAGGGCAAGACAGCCTTGGCCGGAGCGGCAATGATGGTCGGAGACGACGAGGAGAGTGACTACGAGGAGTGTGCCTTCGCGTTCTTCTCTCCGGTGGAGATGCCGGGAGAACCAGCAACTCTCAAGGAGACTTTGGAGAGTAGTGATGCTGAGGAGTGGAAGAAGGCCATGGAGAGTGAGCTGAAGAGCGTCCAGGAGAATGACATGTTTGAATTGGTGGAGCTACCGGAGGGGCGTACGGCGATAACGTCCAAGTGGCTCTTCAAAATCAAGTCGGATGCTGACGGCAAGATCGAGCGCTACAAGTCTAGGCTTGTAGCCAAGGGGTACCAGCAGAAGGAGAAGGTGGACTTCAAGGAGCTGTTTGCCCCTGTGGTGAAGCCGACGACGCTGCGAACCCTATTCGCGGGAGCCGCCATCAAAGGATGGGTAGTAAAACAAACGGCATCGTAACGGCATTCCTTAACGGCATCTTTGAGGAGGAGATTTTTAAGGGGTTTGACGATGGTAGTGGCAGAGTGTGGAAGCTGAAGAAGGCCCTCTATGGGCTGAAGCAGGCCCCTAGACCATGGTACATGAAGCTGCGCGAAGCGTTGGAGGAGATCGGCTTCAATCCCTCAACGGCCGATCACTCCTTGTTCATGCTTGGCGAGGGGGAGTAGAGGAGCTTCATGGTGGTGTACGTGGATGACATCCTCATCTTCTCACCCTCTTCTGACCTTGAGAAGGAGGTGATGCTAAAGCTGCATGACAAGTTCAAGTGCAAGTCCCTTGGTGACGTGAACTTCTACCTTGGGCTCCACATCGAACGAGACGTGGAGAAGCGGAGCATGCGAGTGCACCAACGAAAGTACCTGGAGGCGTTGGCCGCCAACTTCGGCCAGAGTGAAGGTCATTTGGCTACTCCCTTTCCCTCTAGGTTAAAGTGTGTGAAGGGGCCAGAGGAGGAGAGCGTTGGAGAAGAGGAGAGGCGCCGTTTTCACTCGTTGGTGGGCAGTCTCATGTATGCGGCAGTAAACACTCGACCGGACGTCGCGTTTGCTACCGGTCAGCTGGCTAGGGTTGTGCAATGCCCTAATGAGGAGCAAGTAGCAGCTGGAATGAGGGTGGCCAAGCATCTTGGCCAAACACCGATCGTTGGGCTACAATACTTGGCACCGGCACAAAGGTGCCAAAAGGGCGCGGATGGTGTTGAGCCCGGGCGTTTGTTCCTCACCGCCTACTTGGATGCTTCAAACGGGTGCACCTCAAGATATTGAAGATAGTTACATTACTTTGTGTAGTGTAACATTTCACTTGGTGTGGGCCCTAGTGAAGGGTAGCTTCGAGACCCTTCATGGTTGGGGACAGTGTGGCACTGTTCCACATCACTGTACCTCGGCTCTTGGGGTTTGTAGGAGCTGGGAGTCATTCCCAACTCGTAACTCTTTCTAACTCTCTCTATCTTGTGTTTCAAGACTATGTTGCTGCCATAGTGCGGTTCGTTCAAACCAACGCTCTGTCGTCAGTTCTCAATGAAAGCGTGCGATTTGAATTGCTTATTGTAGGGGACGTTAAGGCGCTCCAGATCCAAGTTGAATGAAGTCATGTGGAGTTGTGAGCAGACCGCTATGAGCGTTTGAAGCTGCTGTGCAGAAATCCGACAGTGCACTCTATCTTTCGTTTTGGGCACATTGGTGCCTAATGTGACTATAACAGAGCCTTGGGGTGTTCCTGCAGGAGGTACTGGAGGCCCCGGGGATGTCGGTGGTGGAGGTGCTGGTTCGGGGGGTGTTGGAGCTGGAGGCACTAGCACTGTGATGCCCACACCGCGCACTGTACATTTCCTGAACCGTGAGCAGCGTCTCCTCAGGTTGGAGAGGGAGGAGCGTGAGCAGTTTGAGAGGGCACAGCAGCAGGAGCAGCAGCACCAGCACCAGCAGCAGCCACAGCAGCAGCACGAGAGAGTAGAGGAGGAGTCACAGCTGCAGTAGGAGAGGGTAGAGGAGGAGTCACGACCGCACCAGGAGAGGGTAGAGCAGGAGTCCCGCCCGCAGCAGCAGGTGCTGTAATAGACCCAGCAGGAGAGAGTAGAGGAGGAGTCATGGCCGCAGCAGGAGAGGGTAGCATAGGATTCCTGGTCGCAGCAGCGGGTGCAGCTGCAGTCACAGCAGGAGAGGGCAGATGTGGAGCCACAGGAGCAGCAGTAGGGGCCGGTACCGTCGCAGCAGACGCCAGAGGAGGCGGAGCAGCAGCGAATGCGACTACGCAACCTCCCCGACCCAACACCTGCACACTTTGTTCGTGGTCCCCTACCGTCCCTTCCTGTTCCCTCTATTGAGTCCCTTTCCTTGTCCCAGTGGACTCATCGTTCTCCCCTTAGTCGTGCTATGTCCCGAGAGCATCGTCGGTCCCGTTACTGTGCGGACGGTCCATTCCACATTGTTCTTTGCTCTCGTGTTCCACCTCCTCCTGTCCTTCCACAACCTCCTGAGTCTTCCCTCACCGTGCTTCACGACCCGTTGTCCAACTACCTTCGTGCCTCCCATCCTGTCGTCTCCCGTGTTTTGTCCATGTTGGTCTCTCACCCGACTGCACCCCTGTTGTCTGTCTCAACATTTGTTACCACTGTCGGTGGCTTTGCCTCTTCCCACCGCCTTGACTACGCTGCTCACTTGGTGAGTGGCCTTGCTTGTTCTCCGTCCTCTGGGGGTGCTCCTGTCTTTCCCCTGGAGGTCCTAGAGGACAGGCAGTTTGAGCTTGGTTTCCTTGCGGCTGCTGTTCCTCATCTCTGCGCCATGCTGCTTACCCCTCAAGAGGATCCAAACGCTCTTGACATCCTAATTCCTCGCAATCACGCTGAGGCAGTCTTGGGACCCTGGACCTCGTACTGGATAGCAGCTGAGGAGGCAGAGATCGCATCTTATAGGTCCACAGGCGCTTATGTCAACGCAGTCCCACCACCTGGGACGAGCGTCGTCAGTGGCCGATGGCTCTACAAGGTGAAGCGGCCGCCTGGATCACCACCTGTATTCAAGGCGCGCTATGTGGCGAGAGGCTTCAGTCAGCGAGAGGGGGTGGACTTCTTCCGGACCTTTGCACCCACCCCGAAGATGAGTACTCTTCGGGTGCTGCTGCATATTGCGGCCCAGCGCGACTACGAGTTGCACTCCTTGGACTTTTCCACTGCCTTCCTTCAGGGGAGCCTGCACGAGCAGATCTGGCTGCGTTGCCCGCCTGGTTTCACTGGCTCTTTCCCACCCGGGACCCAGTGGCAGCTGCGTCGACCAGTCCACGGCCTGCGTTAGGCTCCACGTAAGTGGTACGACACACTTCGCTCGACCCTTGCAGCGCTTGACCTCTTTCCGTCGTCTGCCGACCCGTCACTTTTCGTCCGCCGTGGCTCAACCCCGTTCTTTGTCCTGGTCTACGTCGACGACCTAGTGTTCGCCACTCCCGATCAACGTGCGCTGGTCTCCGTAAAGGAGGATATGCAGTGGAGACGCACTTGCACTGACCTTGGTGAGCTGCAGCACTACCTTGGCCTGCAAATCACTAGGGACAAGGCAGCTTGAACCATTACGCTGACGCAGTCGCATATGGTCGAGCAGATCCTCACGCGGTTTCGCTTCCCGTTCTCCAAGGTACTGGTCACCCCCAGTTACACTCACAGGTTAGTCAGACTCGTCGTGGGCCGACGACGCGGAGACGCATCGGTCTACATAGGGGTACTCTTTTAGCCTCAGGACAGGTGTTGTCTCATGGTGGTCGACTCGGGCGTCGTCCGTCACCGGTTCTAGCTGTGAGGCAGAGGTGTACGCTGTGGCCATGGCCGCTCAAGAGCTTTGCTGGCTGTCTTTCCTTCTCACCGACCATGGTGAGCGGCCTCGCTCTCCCCCAGTCTTGTTCGCCGACAATAGGTCTGTTGTCTTGTTATGTGAGGAGCCTCGACTGGTTGGGAAGGCGAAGCACATCCAGCTTCGTTACTTCGTTCTGCGCGAGTTGCAGCAGCGTGGCCAGGCGCTCGTTCGACGTATTGTCTCTGAGGCCAACACGACAGATATCTTCACCAAGGCGTTGCCACATTGTGACCACCAGCGTTTGTGCACCCACCTTGGCCTTGTGCCTGGCCGTCCACACTTGCTTACGTAGAGATGCCTTGTCCTGCATGTCTTTATATTTCCTATATGACGGTAGCAGGTGGACGCAGTGTGGTCAGGACTCCAGCAGGTAGTACCAGCACCAGGGCCTGTCAGGGCCCGGTACCTGCAGGGGCCGACGTCTCGCCCATTAATAGCCGAGCCACTACTGGGGGCGCCACACTTTGGACCCGTAGACCCCCATTGACGAGAGTGCTGTGGCTGGCCCTGCTGCTGTAGAACCCTAGTACACGCCATGAGAGCCTATGCTGCTGCTGGTTCTGCTGGGGGCAGCCTAAGCTGCTCCTGGTGCGTTGGGGGCAGCCTGTGCTGGTGCTGGTGCGCCTGCGGTAGATTTAGCTACTGCTGGTGTGCTGGAGGAAGCCTATGCTGCTGATGGTTCGCTGGGGGCAGCCTATGCTGCTACTGGTGCGCTGGCGGCAGCCTATGCTGCTTCTAGTTCTTCTGGGGGCAGCCTACGCTGCTACTGGTGCGGTGGGGGCAGCCTATGCTGCTGCTGGTGCACTGGCGGTAGCCTAAGCTGCTGCTGGTGCGCTAGGGGCAGCCTATGCTGCTGCTGGTTCGCTGAGGGCAGCCTATGCTGCTGCTGGTACGCTGGCGGCAGCCTATGCTGCTTTTGGTTTTGCTGGGGGCAGCCTACGCTGCTGCTAGTGCGCTGGGGGCAGCCTGTGCTGCTGCTGGTGTGCTGGCGGTAGCCTAAGCTGCTGCTGGTGCGCTGGGGGGAGCCTATACTGCTGTTGGTTCTGCTGGGGGCAGCCTATGCTGTTGCTGGTGCTGCCGGCGGCAGTGTAATCAGCTGGGGCTACTGGCGGCGCGTGTGGCAGCTCGTGGGGAGGCGGGTTTCAGGTGGGGAAGCTGTTAAGGCAGCAGGCTACGGGTGGGGAAGGTGAGGCGGCGGTTTTGTGCGGTTTTGTGTGGTTATGTGCAGTTTTGTGCGGTTCTGTGCGGTTATGTGCAGTTTTGTGCGGTTCTGTGCGGTTCAATGCGGTGAAGAGGACTGAGTGGGGCGGCTGATCGCAGGTGAGGTGCCTGGAACGGGTGGGGCAGCAGGTTTCCAGGTGGGGCGGCGGTTGTCAGGTTTGGGGCGGCGGTTTTCAGGTGGGGAAGCTATTAAGGTGGCGAATCTGTGCGGTTCTGTGCAATTATGTGCAATTTTGTGCGGCTCAATGCGGTGGAGAGGACTCGGTGGGGCGGCTGATCCCAGGTGAGGTGCCTGGAACGGGTAGGGCAGTAGGTTTCTAGGTGGGGCGGCGGCTGTCAGGTCTGGGGCGGCGGTTTTCAGGTCTGGGGCGGCGGGTCTCCAGGTTCGGTGGGGGATTTCAGGTCTGGGGGGCGGTTACAACGGTGGGCTGCACGTGCGCGTGGCTACAACGTACTAGCGCGGAGTTGCAGGTGCGACTAAGGCTGCGCGCGCAGCTACGCGCATTCGTCTGTTGCGCGCTAGAAGGCTGGGGGGCAACACGCGGGGAAAAACGAGTGGGGCGCGGGGCAGAAAACTGAGTGACACACGGCACAAACGGGTGGGGCGTAGGGCAGAAACGGGTGACGCGATGGCGCCGGGTGGGCGCGACCTACTCGGGCTCTACGGGGCAGGGCGCTTCGGGCTACGGGTCGCTACGAGGCGCGCGGATGGTGGGCCCGTAGACTATCGAGAAAAATTTCGTCTAGGGGAAACCTAGCTCTATACCATGTTAAGATAAGAATGAAATTGATAGAAAAATGTGAAGTACAACCCTAGATATAGCAAACCATAATCATACAAGGAAGTAGAAATGTGACGCCTAGACTAACCTAAATAACACATATAAAATATATGTTGACACCGACTTCCACACCTCCAGCGACATATCCTCGTAGAACACCACGTCCGACGTAGTGACCACCCGGTTGGCGTCAACGTCGAGGAGCCGTCGATATGCCAAGGTGAAGGTCCCACCAGGCCTTCGGCTTCAGCTTTCCACCACGCTACTGCTCGGGGAAAAGGAACTGCGCCATGCAGCCCCACACCCTCGCCATCGACAAGTCAGGCTTCTAGCCGACCAGTAGCTGGTAACCCGTCATCCTCGGCGGCAGCGTCGACCTCTCAAGGCAGTTGCGGACCTAGACGGCCTGCCATAGAGCGAGGTGCCACCAGTGGTGCTGCACGCCCATGTGCAGCATCATCGTTCGCACCGACTCCACCACCGTCCTCATCTCCCGCTCCGCCATGCCGTTCTGCTGTGGGGTGTACGGGCAGGTAAGGTCGTGGACGATCCTCTTTCCGTCCACAAAGTCGGTGAACTTCCTCTCGAGGAACTCCCCCCCTCGGTCGGAGCGAAGCATCAGCACTGACTTCTTCGTCTGCCTCTCTACCAACACCAGTCACTTCTAGAACTCCAGCAGCACATCCGACTTCTTGGCGACCGGCCTCACCCATACGAAGTGGGTCTTGCGGTCCTTCAGTAGCAGGAAGTACCAGCTGCCGTCCTTGGCAGCCACGCGGAACGGCCCGCACAAGTTGATGTGTATGACGGCCAGCATGTTGTCGGCGTCGGAGCCTTGGTCGGGGAAGGTGTGCCGCGCCAGCTTCCCGCCGACACACGAGACACACGGGGAGTCGGCGCCCATCGCCGACTTGAGGTCCAGCCCAATGGCGACCTCGTTCATCGCCGATCTCTTGATGGTGTCCATGCCGACGTGTGCAAGCCTCGCATGCATCCTGTCCGGCGTCGACTTCGTCTTCGAGACAATCGCCCACAGGGCCACAACCTCCGCCGTGGGCGACTCCGACCTCGTTGAGCAGGGACGCAGGTCGGTGTAGAGGACACGCCTGGAGTATGTTGCTCGACCGAGCACCTCTCTGGCTGCCGAGACGAGCAGCATGCCATCTCCGTCCTCTTGCAGCTTCACGCCGTGCTCCTTCAGCTAGCCGGACGACAACAGGTTTGCCCGCACACCCGGGACGTACAACACGTCGGGGATGAGCACCTGCTTCCCGACCTCTCGTTGCAGGGCGACGGTGCCACGGCCCTGGACGTCCTGCAGCACCCCATTGAAGCCGCGCACGTGCTTGATGGGGCCGCTCGGTTGCAGGTCGACGAATACTTTCTTCGTCCCCATCAGGTGGTGGGAGCAACCGCTGTCGAGCAGGATCACTGCCGGGTTTGCCTGCACAGCTGCCGCCACCGCCTGGAAGTCCTCTCCAGCCTCCGCCGCTAGCGAGACGGTCGACTCCATGACACCGACCAGTGAGCACGATGTCGTCTTGTCGTCCCGCGCCTTGCCGCAAGCAGAGGAGTCGGCGTCCTTCGCCGAGGTCGACGTCTTGGTCGACTTCTTCTCCTTGTGTTACTTCTTTCCTCCTCAATGAGGACGACGACTGCCAGATCTCTCACGACATCCCTTGGTGTCGTCGTCGTCGGAGTCATTGCGGTCGGGGCACTCAAAGAAGAGGTGGTCGGGGTCGCCGCACACCCAGCACTCCCGACGTCGACCTCCTCCTTCTCGAACGCTGTCCTTGGTCGACTTCTTCTTGTCAACCTCCTTGGCCGGCTTCCAGTCACTGCTTCCACCACCGCTAGACTGTCCGCACTGCCCCAGTCGGCCTCCTTGCTTCGACGGGGCGACGAAGTTTGCTTGCGGCAAGAGCTCCTGGGACTGCTCAGCCTCCTGCATTGCCTCGTCCTAAAGGATGTTCGAGGTCAAGTTTTCCTTGTTGAGCATCGTCCTCGTGCTTGGCGCCATGGACAGCTGCTTCAGGAGGTTGTAGCTGCTTGAGAGTCCCATCATGACATGGGTGACGTACGACGCCGTCGAGTACTGCGCGCCAGCCATCCTGATGGTGGCAAGAACTCGCCGAGCTTGGTTGCAGTAGTCGGTCGATGTCTCCTCGTCGCCCATACAAAGGTGCGTCAACTGTCCCTCCAGCTGGGCGATGAACAAGTCGTCGGTGACTTGGTAATTCGACTCAATGAAGTGCCACGCCCGGTGGCCGGCGTCGAGGTACTCTCGGCACCACTTCAAGGCGATCTGCACACCTGGCGAGCAGCACCGCAAGATGACCGTGAAGGTCAACAGTTGCACGGCGCGAAACTCCGCACGCAAGTCGGGGTCGTCCAGCGTCGCCACGGTGCCTTGAGCAAAGCTGATCAGCTCGGCCATCTCCAACTGTGGCTCGATGGCCTCCTTCCAGGTGAGGATTCCGTGTCGACCAACGAGCGGCGGGGTGACCAAGATCCTGTCCGGCGTAAACTTGAAGTAGCCGTAACTTGGTGCAATCCCGCCTGCCGTCACCTGGGTTGCCGACATCGGCGACAACCCGCTTCGTCGACCTCCAACGTCACCCTGTGAGGAGCTTGCAGGCGCCGATGACTGCCTCTCTCGCGCCTGAACGCGGCCGACTTCATCGGCGTGAATCACATCTCTCTGCCTCAACGTGCATCCCCCACTGCTGCCGACTTGGTCACCTCCAGCGTCGACGCCCACATCGACGCCGCCTTCGTTGGTCACCGGTCGAGGAGAAGCCGGTCGAGAAGGGGGATGCTCCGCCGCCCACATGGTGCGGAGTCTAGCCTTAATGACCGCCCAGGGTATCGCCCCGTACTCCTAGGCCTCATGGCATCTCCTCGCATCCTCCAGCCATCCCTCCAGGGTGTCCATCACCTTGGTGTCTCCTACGCGCACGTTAGGGACTCTACGGATGCCGACCTACGAACAACTTAGGTAACTATGTGAAATAACAGAACAAGGAATGACTGAACTAGAAAGAAGAGGGGTACAAGTAAGAAAACCTAGTAGTGCTGTAACCCATATAGTCTACCCCACTACAGCCTACACAGACAGTGTCATATATGTTTGACACACCCCCATAGGCAAAGTGGGGGAGAACAAGAGGTCACAAGACCAGTCAAGCAAAGCAAGGCAAGCTCATGGTGGATCACAACGTCACCACACAATCTGAGCACAAGCATAAGGCCACAAGGCCGGTTCGCAAGCAAAGTTATACATCAAGGTAAACAACCAGGGCAGTGACCTCAACCTAGCAAGGGTAAGCATACAAGTGCAGGTATATATAGATCATAGTACAAGAAAAGTCAATAAATGAGCAAGTGAGGGCAATTACGCACAAGACCTAGCATCGCACAAAAGCGCTGATGATCACAAGGCTGAAGTGCCTTGGTAAAGATATCGGCAGTGTTGGCCCGAGAGGCCACGTAAGCAAGGCGCAGCTGACCACGCTGCTGCAGCTCACGAGCAAGGAAGTAGCAAAGAGCAATGTTCTTTGTTCTGTGCTCCAGTCTGTGCTCCCAACACAAGGCCATCATGGCCTTGTTGTCTACGTACAGAACTGTGTTAGAGACTAAGAATGGAGTCTACGAAGATTAGGTGCCTAAAATTCTCAAAATCGTTGGCTTAGAATTCTGGACAGAAACGTCGCGCTCATAAGAAACGCCGTCGACGAAACGTTAACGGTCAAAACTTCACCAAACTCAGACATGTTGTAGCTCTACTCTATGGCTACAATTCCTTAGTTTAATCATACAAAAAGATGAAGTATTTCTTGAGTTATCAATTTCGGCACACTAGGGGGTATGCTGCCATGGAATCTTAACTCAATCACAAAGTTCTCATAATTACAACACAAAAGAAGTTAGAGTAGCACTAAACCAGGTGGAAGGGATGACGAAGATGAGAGGGAAGGTCCCAAGAGAGTCCCCAACCAAGGAAACCCCATGCCACACAATTCCCTTCCCCATAGGCAACCCAACTTTGACCTTTGTCACTATCCCAACCTCCACAATCCACCTCAACCCAACTTGGCCACACTTGCCAGCCTGGTTTTCTTTCTCCCAACCACTTGGCAGCAACTACAGTAGAAAAGACAAATTTCCCAACCCCCAAAAGTCTGTACCCCATGTTATGTGATGCTATCATTTTCATTCACGTATGTCTGCCTCCCATCATATGTTCGTGCGTTGCATGCGTGGTGTGAGCGTGCGCAAGAATTTGTGTTTTGTGCGGTTTGGTTTTTCTGAGTATGTGTGAATGTTATTTGGTTTGAGCAGATATCTGAAGTGACTCCTCTGCTCAAGAGCTTTCCGACGAACCAAGAATCGCTTCAATCGGAGCGCGAACAAGAAAGTTACGAACGTTTGAAGTTCGTATGCTTTTGATATTTGGTTGTGGTGACTATAGGGAGTTGTAGGGTTGACTCCATATGGGGTACAGACTTTTGGGGGTTGGGAAATTCGTGTTTTCTACTCTAGTTGCTGCCAAATGGTTGGGTGAAACCAAACCAGGTTGGCAAGTGTGGCCAAGTTGGGTTGAGGTGGATTGTGGAGGTTGGGATAGTGACAAAGGTCAAAGTTGGGTTGTCTTTGGAGAAAGGAATTGTGTGGCATGGGGTTTCCTTGGTTGGGGACTCTCTTGGGACCTTCCCTCTCGTCCTCCTCATCCCATCCCACCTGGTTTAGTGCAACTCTAACTCTCTTGTGTAGTAATTGTGAACTTGTGTGAGAACTTTGTGATTGAGTTAAGATTCTATGGCAGCATACCCCATAGTGCGCCGAAACTGATAACTCAAGAAATACTTCATCGTTTCATATGATTCAACTTGGGAATTGTAGCTACAGAGTAGAGCTAAAACATATCTGAGTTTCGTAAAGTTTTAACAGTGAACTTCTCGTCGACGGCGTTTCTTGTGAGCGCGGCTTTTCTGTCCAGAATTCTAAGCCAACGATTTTGAGAATTTTAGGCACCTAATCTTCCTAGACTCCGTCCTTAGTCTCTATCAAGTGGTATCAGAGCTGATTAAGGACCTTTTGGGGAGTCTACTGAAGTGTGAAGACCCTGCTAGACCCACCATGGCCTGTGGGCGTGCCTAAGTGGAGTTCTGGAGGTTGGATGTGACTTCCGCTAAGGGGAAACTCTGCCGAAATTTCGTTGGCGCCGACACTTGTGAAGATTGTGTTGATCTACATTGTGACCAGCAAAAGAGGGAGCTGAAACCTCTGATTGGAAGCAGAGGAGATGAGTCAAGGGAGTGGAGAAGCAGCTGAGAAGAGGAGTGAGCTGCCACCATCCAAGATTGAAGCTTTGGATGGCTCCAACTATGAGGAATGGAGCGGGCGGATGCGGAGCGCCTTTAAGCGCTACAAGCTGCTGAAAATTGCAATGGGAGAGGAGAAGATGCCGGGGGAAGGAGATGCCCACGATCGGTGGATTGAGAAGAGTGCGGTGCTGTACGACCTCATCCTCAAATTAGTCAACAAGGACATGTTCCAGCACATCAAGGATTTGGTGGAATTGGATGATTCCGGACCAAAGGCATGGAACCTGCTACGCGACGTGATTCAGCCCAACACGCTGCCGATGGTGATTGTGTTGTAGAAGGAGTTGGCTGCCCTCTCCATGAAACCGGGAGATGATGTGAAACCGGTCCTTGACAAGATCAAGGACACCTATGCGAGGATGGCAGCGGCGGGCAGCGAAATGTCGCAGATGCAACAGTGCACCAAGATCATCTCGGTGCTTGATAGCTCGTGGGACAACCTCATCCCCACCCTCAACGTTCAGCAGGACAAATGGACGCCTGAGTGGCTACGGCAGCAGATTCTGCAGGAGGACTTCCGCAGGCGCCACACGGGAGGTGGTGCTGCCAACAAAACTGCTGAGGGGTATGGAGCTGCAGGAGGCAGCAGAGGAAGAGGGGGAGGGAGAGGGCGAGGCCGTGGGAGAGGCTTTGGCAGAGGGAGAGGCTGAGGTGACTACAATGAGGGGCATGGGAACTCTGGTGGCAGGGGGAGCACCCGAATGGAGGGTGCCTGCTGGTACTGCAAGAAGGCTGGACACCCGTGGTTCAAGTGTTTCAGCCGGCCTGAAGGATGGGCGCCTCCAGGCATGAAGCCGCCAAGTGGTGAACGTGCACGAGGTGGCGCTGTGCAAGGTTCAGGTGCACAAGGTAAAGCCGAACCTGGGATGTTCCTCATGGTTGAGGATGTGCAAGGGAGTGGGGGTGATGTGGGTTCAGTTGGGAAGGTTGTGATGCACCCCCTCACTCACCGGGTGATCGATTCAGGTTGCACGAGTCATATGACCCCACGGGCAGATTTGCTTGATGAGGTAAAACTTCCTGGGAAGATCAAGTTTGTGGCTGCCACTTCACGTGCTTTGCTCCCTATGATTGGTGTTGGGAATGCTAAGGTCATGAGAGCCAATGGAGGGCTTGTGGGGCTGGGGAATATGCTGTTGGTTGAAGGTTTGTCCGCTAACCTTCTTTCTGTGCGCCGGCTGCAGAAAAGCAAGGCCAAAGTTACGTTCGGCCCAACCAGCTGCCGTGCAAAGCTTGGGAAGTTGCTGCTATGGAACTTGAAGGAGAAGAGCAGCTGCATTAAGGACCTGTGGCAGCTGCCCATCATCCCTTGGAAGGGGAAACCACCAGCAACGGCAAAGGCAGCGGCAGCGGCTAAAGCAACTACGGGAGGAGAGGAGACTGCACCAACTGCTGGGGCCCTGGATGCAGTCAAGAAGGTGCAGCAGTCACAACAACCACATGGTGAGGTGCTTGCTGGTGTGGATGCGACAGCTGCATGGGCAAAGGCTTCATCTGGGAGTGGTGAGGCTGATTGGGAGACGTGGCATGAGAGGCTGTGCCATGTGAACATTCCTATGCTGCAGAAGTTGGTAAAGGATGGGTGCTTGAAGGGGCTGGAGGTGAAGGGGGGAGCAAAAGAGATTGGGAGCTGCCCTACCTGCCTTGAGACCAAATTCACGAAGTTTCCCTTCAGCAGCAGCATAGGACCAGCCAAGGCACCATTTGCACTAGTGCACATGGATGTGGTGGGCCCCACGAGGGCCCTTTCTCTCTCGGGCAGCCGCTACTTCTTGACGATTGTGGACGACCACACACGTGCGGTGTGGGTGTACCCTTTGAAGACTAAGGGGGAGGTGGTAGCGGGTGTTCTCAAGGAGTGGATGCCAAGAGCTCAAAGGGAGAGCGGACACAAGGTGAAGGTGATCCGCACCGACAATTGGGGAGAATTCATTGGCGCTGATTTTGAAGTAGTCAACTCCCTGTCGCTGACTAAAGCCTCGAGCCATGTAACGCGCCTTGAAGACAGGCGGAGAACCTGGCGGCCGCTTCACCCCGAAGATCCACATGCCACTGACGATGTTCGCCCCAGCTGGGAGAACCTCGTTGACGTAAGTGCCTGTGGACTTCTAAGAAGCCATCTCTGTGTCCATGGCTGTGTGCCACTGAGAGGAGTAGGGACCCTCTATCGCCTCTGGGTAAGAGCGCGGGGTCGGGATGTCTGGTGCATCCGGGTCTCCCTCAGGTGCAATCTGCATGGACACGAGATGAGGTACAGCAGCGGCAAAGCACTCAAACCCCTCCTGCCTATCCTCAAGGACGTCCGTGCAAAGAGCACACTCACCCCGGACGGACGGAGGACAGACAGGCTCAGACTGAGCAACAAGACTAGCGGCGTAGTCTAGACGATAGTGAGCAGCAAAGTCGACAAGCTCAGCAACTAAGGCAGACGCAGCAATTGACTCAAAGGAAGGGTTAGTGACAATAGTAGCCAGGAGACATGTGACAGTAGGACTGGTAGCATGAAGGGAGTCAAACTCCGGATCAGCAAGAGCAGGAAGAGAGGACTCTGGAGGAGATGGCAAAGGGACATGCATTGGAGCAGTGGAAGGACGTAGAGCCATCTGGTGCGTGCCAGGGACAGCATGAGGACGGTGACGCAGAACACGACGATCAGTGTGAGCAGCACAAACAGGCGACGCAGGACGAGACTCATGCTCAGAATGCTGAGCAAGACCTCCAATAGTACCAGTGTAGGGAGAAGGAGCAGGTAGTGGGGAGGCCAGCTGTAACTGTGACTTGGACTGGACAGGCGGCAGACACTCTAAGGAAGGAGCTGAACTAGTAGAAGGCGGGAGACCAAGAACCTGCTCAAGGAGCGGAACGAAGTACACCCACGGCCGCGCAGCACCTCCAAAACCAGCAAGGAGAGCACCAGCACCCCCAGCGTCTGCTCCAACCACTCCAGCAGCACCACCAGCTCTTGCACCTCTAGTAACTCCAGCCCCAGCAGGACCACCGGAAGACGAAGCAACTCCAGCTCCAGTACCTCTAGCAACACCTACTCTTGCAGCACCGTCAGCTCCAGCACCGCCAGCAGCTCCAGCACCGGTAGCACCACCAGGCCCAGTAGCTCTAGTACCTCTAGTACGAGCACCTTTGAGATCTATGTCTCCTGAACCCCCAGCAGCCCCAGCAGCAGAAGGACCTCCAGCAGCAGTAGAACCTCCAGCACCGGAAGCATCACCAGCTCCAGCAGCACGGCTCCAGCGCCGAGCAAACCACTCGCGCAGCTCCTACGCAGAGGGCAGCTCCCACCGAGACGAAGCACCCAAAGGACCTCCAGGCCCAGTACCGCCAGACTCCACACAAGCAGGCCCAGCACCGTCAGGCTCCGCAACCCCAGACTCAGCAACCCCAGGCTCAGCACCCCCTGACTCAGCACCCCCAGCCTCAGCACCCCCAGACCTAGCACCCTTAGGCTCCACACGCTTAGGCTCAGCACCCCCAGACCCAGCACCCGCAGACTCAGCACCCCTAGCAGCACCAGAGTTAACAGCTACCTCGACAGGCTTGACTGCGTCAACCTGGGACACTCCTGAGGGGGCAGGACCCTAAAGGGGGAGGGGGTCTTCCGGGGGGGGACTTGGCGCGAGGAAGAACAGTGGGGGGGGGGAGGGGGGCAGTGCGGTAGGGGAAGAGACGGTAATAAGGAACCGACTCCGGAGATAACTACTCTAGCGGGAGCTAGACTACGGGCTAGGCACGTGTGCTTGCATGCGATCTCTGCGTTCCTTAGTTGTTTCCTTGTATTCACGCTGATTGCTAGTTCCCAGGGAGAATTGGCAAGAGTTTCACGAGGAAAACATGACAACAATGGTAGCTACAACATTGGCATCACAGTCTACATCAGAGCTAGCTAGGCTGCTGGTCGACCTCCAGCGTAGCATGGTCGACTACGCTCCAGCGCAGCAGCGCTCGCACCGCTCCAGCGTTGCAGAATAGCGGTTCGCCAAGGTTGCAAGTCCACGGTGTGCCAACGCTGCAGCAAGTTGGCTGCACAGCGTTGCACCCGCAGGACAATGGTGCACCTGCTTCGCAGATGCGTGCAGCTGGTTGGTTTGCCACTCCTCATCACGTGCACAGCGCAGACGCCTGGCACACTCCACGCCACCAAAAGCGCCCACCAGCCCATCGACCTCGGGACACCACCCGCGTGTTCGGCCTCGTTGACTCCACCTTGGCGACACTCGCACACGTCGCCGGGGTATCCCGGTCGACCGGGCAACTACGCTCGGTCAACCAGCACAGTCCGTAGATGGCCACCAATGCCCGGCATCCCCACTCCGGCGTCCAGGTGCCCAGGACGCCGTCCGAACCCCCAGATCGGCGTCTAGATGCCCAAGACGCTGTCCAGACCTCTAGAGCGGCGTCCGGCCTCCCAGGACGCCGACCAGACGCCCAGATCGGCGTGAGGGCCCCCAGGACGCCGTGTAGGCGCCAAGGGCGGCGTCCCAGGCTCCTAGGACGCCGTGCAGACGCCTAGGTTGGCGTCTAGCTTCCCAAGTCACCGTGCAGGCGCCCACGACGCCAACCAGGCGCTCGGGTGGTCGTGCCGACACCCAGGTCGGCGTACAGCTTCCGAGGACGCCGTCCAAGCGTCCAGGACGCCAACCAGGCGTCCAAGACGGCGTCCTCCTGCTCGGCGCCCTCCAGCTAGGCGCCCTTGCAGTGGCCCCCGTGCCCACTGCTCCAGGTCGGCGGTAACCCCCACACATCCGACCACGAGGTCGGCTCCGCCGAAGCGAGGATGGGGCCAAACAACATTCCCGCTGACACTCCCCTGCCGCGCTCACGCTTGGGCCCCCAGCCCACACGGCAGTACAGCCCGGAGAAAAGCTCAGCGGCGTGCACACAACACACAGCACGCCAGTCACCGCACCAGCCATGCAGAAGGGCATGGCACCTACTGCTGCACGTCATCGTCGCCGTCGCCCATGCCGGCCAAGCGCACCTGGCCGATTGCGACGGAGCACCGGTTGAAAGCCAGGTAGTGCAGCACCTTCGTCAGGAAGTCAGCCGTCTACTCGGTGGTCGGACGTACCTCAGCGAGAACTTCCCGCGCCTCACCATGTGCTCCATGTGTTTGAGGTTGCCCGTCAACCCCATGCCCTCGGCGACCGTGATGGCCGACTTGTTGTCCACCCTCAAGACAGTTGGCTTGCCAGCGTCCAGCTGCCCGAATTCTGCGAGGAGGAAACGAAGTCAACGTCCCTCCTTGCTGGCTTCAGTGGCCGCCACGTACTCCGACTTGGTCGATGACAGCGTCGCGCACTTGATGCGCTGGCTCGACCAGGAGACCGCAGCCCCTCCGTAGACAAACACGTAGCCTCCTGTGCTCGTCTTGTTCTGCTTTTCACCGGCGTCGTTGGCGTCCACATAGCCGACCAGCTCCAGCGACTCTGGTCCACCGCCAAACTCCAGAGTGGTGCCAAGCGTGTTGGCGAGGTAGGCAAAGCAGCGGTCGACCTTGCGCCAGTGCTGGTCGCTCCTCACCGTGAGGCCGCTCCCCAGCTTGCTGCAGGCGAAGGCAATGTCCGGCCTCATCGTCGTCGCCGCAAACTGCAGCGAGCCAACCTTCTGCCTTCACTCCTCCTTCTGGCGTTCTTGCGCCTCCTCGACGTCGAAGGTGAGCTCGGTGTAGGCGTCGATCGAGACCGGCGTCTAAGGGGTGCGCCCGGTCTGCTCCTCATCGAGGAAGCGCCTACGCAGCTTGTCGGCGTAGCCCTGCTGATGCAGCCACAGCTTCCCCGTCGACCTGTCGCGGACGATCTCCAGCACGAGGTACTTCTGCACCGGCGAGATCTCGCGCAGCTCGAAGGCGGCTTCCAGCAGCTCCTTTAACTCCTCCAGCATTGCGGCGCTTCTGCTGGCGGCGAGCAGGTCGTCGACGTAGACCAGCACCCAGTAGGCCACTCCGTTGTCGCCGACCTTGAAGTAGAGAGCCTCGTCGACGTGGCTCTTCTTCCACCCGGCGCCGACCAGCACGTCGTTGAGCGCCAATTACCACAGCAGCGGCGACTTCTTCAGCCCGTACAGGCTCTTCAGCAGCTTGCACGCTCGGCCGGTTCCGTCGTTGAAGTAGTCCGGTTGGGACATGTAGAGCACCCGGTCGAGCTTGCTCTGCAGGAAGGCGTTCTTCATGTCGAGCTACATCAGGTTGAGGTTGAGGACGGTGATGATGCTGAGGAAGATCCTCAGCGTGACCTAGCTGCCCACCGGCGCAAACGTCTCATCGTAGTCGGCGCCGTACACTTGCGTGAAGCCCTTCACGACCAACCTCGCCTTCTCTCGCTCCACCGTGTCATCGATGTGGTACTTCGTCGTCAATACCCACCGGTTCTTCGTGATGTTCACTCCCGGCGGGCGTTCGACCAGCTCCCACGAACCCATGTTGATGAGGCTGTGGATCTCCTCTTCCATGGCAGCCTTCACTGCCGGGACCTTCTAGCTGCTTCGTAGATACGTGCAGCTAGTTGGTGCGCCACTCCTCATCACGCGCACAGCGCAGACGCCTGGCACACTCCACGCCAGTGACTGCGCCCACCAGCCACGTTGACCTCGGGATACCACCCCCGTGGTCGGTCTCGTAGACTCCTCCCTGGCGACACTCTTACATATTGCCTGGTTATCCTGGTCGACTGGGCAACTACGCCCGGTCTACTAGCACACTCTGTAGCCGGCCACCAATGCCTGGCATCCCCAGTCCGGCGTGCAGGCGCCCAGTACGCCGTCCGAACCCCCAGGTCGGCGTCCAGACGCCCACGACGTTGTGCAAACCTCCAGAGCGGCGTCCGGCCTCCCAGGACGCCGACTAGACGCCTAGGTCGGCGTCAGGGCCCCCAGGACGCCGTGCAGGCGCCAAGGGCGGCGTCCCAGGCTCCTAGGACGTTGTCTAGACGCCTAGGTCAGCGTCTGGCCTTCCAAGACGCCGTGCTGGCGCCCACAACGCCAACCAAGCGCCCGGGTAGTCGTGCCGACGCCCAGGTTGGCGTACAGCTTCACAGGACGCCTTCCAAGCGTCCAAAACGCCAACCAGGCGTCCAGGATGGCGTCCTCTTGCTCGGCGCCCTTAAGCTAGGCGCCCTTGCACTGGCCCCTGTGCCCACTACTGCAGGTCGGCGGTAACCCCGACACATCCGACCACGAGGTCGGCTCCGCCCAAGCGAGGACGGGGCCAAACAACACTCCCGTTGACACCGACTCGTCAAACGTGACGTCCTAAGAGGACAGAACACGGCGAGAGGTGGGGTGGTAAAACTGCTAACCCGGCGCGTCAGGGGGAAAGCGAAGGAAGACGTAGGGAACAGTACGGGAGGACAGCTTGTCCGTGGACAAGTCGCGGACGAAAGCTTGAGATCCCCTGACACGAAACGCAGACGCATCGCCAACCTTCCCCGTCCACCGCAGAGTAGGGGAGGTCTTCGGCATGGAGACCCGGGGCTGAAGGTTGAGCTGATGCGCCGCGTACAGAACTGTGAACGGCCACAGAAAATGGGGGGCACCCGCATGGATCATGGACGTACGAGCGACGTCCATGACCGTGCCAATGCGGCGTTCAGCAATCCCATTTTGCTGTGGAGAGGCCGGAAGCGTGAACGTCTGGCGGATGCCCTCGGTACGATAGAAGGCTCGTAGAAGGTCGGAGGAAAACTCTCCACCTCTCTCGGAGTGCAGACGCAGAACATGAAAGTTCGAGCCGAAACTCTCTCTGAGCTGGAGACGGGCAGCGCGGATCTAGTCGATCAACACCTCTGTGACCTCACCCTTGCGGAGCAAGGGGAAGACTGTGGTGTAATGCGAGTAGTCGTCAACCACCAGCAGGAAGTAACGCTCGTGACCCTGTCCACGGACATGGGCTAGGCCCCCACACGCCCATGTGGAGAGTCTGCAGCGGAGCCTCTGTCAAAAGAAACTTGGAGGAGTGAGGAGCGGCACGCTGCCGCCCTCGACGCAGGGAACGAAGGTAGGGGCAGGCCCGGGGGGAAGGGGAGGGAGGGAGCGGGGGAGACGAGAGACAAGGACACGGGAGGCCATGCATCGGAGACGAAGCAGGGAGGGGTGACCAAGGCGGTGGTGCCAGAGAAGAGTCTGGTGGGATAGGAGACGACACGAGCAGGGGGCAGACTCAGGACCAGACCTGGACATTGCAGCAAACACCTAACCTGACGCAGCTACCTAACCAGATGAAGTAACCAGAGGAGACTCGGTAGTCAGTGTGTAGAGGCTCGACCCCTGCTCCGAGCAGACGTGCAATGGGTCACTTGCTGACTCGCAGGAGTGAACTGGTCAACCCCCCCATCCTACAGGTTAGCACCACTCACCAAGTTTGTAGAGAAGGAGGGGAGGTAAAGAACTGACAGGGAGCCAGATGGGGCCGCTGGACACGGTAGGACAATGGAGTAGTGGGCAAGGACAGGACCCCTAGAGGGGTCTGCCAGGGAGACTGCAGCCGGCCGACTAAGCGGTGTGAGTGTGGTGCGGTCTCAAAAGAAGGAGCGGGAAGCACCCGAGTCAAGGGTGAAGGTGTGCAAGATCGCAGTAGGCGCAGCACTAGAGAGAGCAGACTCACCAGCACCTAGAGCAGCAGCCTCACCAACACCTAGAGCAGGAGACGCACGAGCACCAAGAGTTGCAGCCTCACCGGCACCTGGAGCAACAGACTGGATACCGGGGTGAGGCGGCACATACAAGTAACAGGCACCCTCAGCACTAGTAGACAATGCATTCATGGCAGTGAGGATAGCATCATAGTCAAGAGCAAAGATATCTACCCTCTGCCTAAGCAGCTCCAGCCAGGAGGGGAGCTCTGAGTCGTCGCCAAACTTTGTAGGCCAAGCGTCGCTCAGACGGGCGAAGCAGCGGGACTCTGTATGGCTAACCGTCCCGCAAGGCTAACCAGTCTGGACACCCATGCGAATGACGTATGGGCAGTGAGTAGTACTTCATGACCCTTCACTCTGAGCATACTATCAGAGGTCCACTGGAGATCCCCGATTGATCCTAGGGAAGGGGCACTCTGACCCACTACTTAACAAGCCCTTTCATGGTGTAGTGGTTGGGATTCTGACATGTTATCAGAGTGAAGGTCTCGGGTTCGAATCCCAGTGTGTGCACCTCGGGCATCTCACTGCCGCGGGGTGTCAGAGGTCCATTGGAGATCCCCGATTGATCGTAGGGAAGGGCTATAGGCACGTTGGTTGGGCGGGTCATGGGTGCACTGACTCGCTACTTAACAAGCCCTTTTATCCCAATGGTCTAGTGGTTGGAGTTCTTACACATACCACTTGCAAAGCTACTGTGGCGAAAGAGCCTCACGCGGACGACGCTGCAGCTGCACCTGGCCACTGCCAGAAGCTCCCGAACTACCTTCTCCAGGGTGACTCCCACTACGGCCACGTCGACAACCCCAACTAGCGTACCACTCATGAAGCTGCTGGGGCATGAGGGACTCGCGCAGACGACGTTGCAGCTGCACCAGGCCACTACAAGAAGCTCCCGAACTACCCACTTCAGGACGACTCCCACTACGGCCACCGCGACAACCCCAACTAGCGTACCACTCACGAAGCTGCTGGGGCGTGAGGGACGCACGCGGACGGCCCTTGAGCTGCATCTGGTCACGCCAGGAGGAGCAGTAACAGCAGGAGCAGTAGTAGTAGCAGTAGCAGCAGTAACAACTGTAGCAGCAGTAGTAGCGGTAGCAGCGCGGGCAGGGCAGTGCTCACCAGTGGTGGGAAGGGCAGGCGCACGACGGCGGCGAAGGCGGGGCCGCTACAGCTGCAGGGCAGGGCCGCGACTGCGGCAGGGAGCTCCGTGGCAGCTGCTGCAGGGCCGGGCCACGATCGCGGCTACGGGCTTCGCGGTGTGCGAGCGCCTCTTGTCTGCATCGCTGGCATGGTTGGCGTCTACATAGCCGATTAGCTTAGGTGTCGAGGCTTCGTTTTTGTGGTAGGCCACGTTGACTGGCGGAGTGCTGACGAGGTAGTGGAGTGCGCGGTCGCGTTATGCCATGTGCTCTGCTTCAGATTTCTTGAGGTAGGTGGCGAGTTGACTTGCTGAGTACGATAGATCCGGTTGGCAGGTGACGGCTGCGAAGAGGAGACATCCCAGCTTTTGCTGGTAGTCGCGTATGCCGGCGTGCTTGATTGGAGCGGAGGTTTCCTTGTGGCTCCCTGTGGTATAGCGGTATGGTGTGGGGATAGCGGGTGGAGTTAGTCTGAAGCGCTTGGCGATAGTGTCAGCGTATTTCACAGGTAGATCGCATTCTCCTCTTCTTGTATGTTGAGCCCGAGGTTTTGCGTTACGGTAGATGAGACCGTAAGCATAAGGTCCTACTACAGCTCCCTTTTGAACCAGGTTGTAATGGCATTGGTCGAGCTGATGTAGAGCAAATCGTCTACGTAGACGATAAGCAGGATGTAGTCGGTGCCTTTCATGAGTCTGTACATGCCCTGATCGGTGGCAGTTGCCTGAATCCGATGCGGATTAGCCGAGCATGTAGGTACTGTTGCCACATTCTCGGGGCCTGTTTGATGCTGTACAGGGACTTCAGTTGCTGACAGACTTGGTTGGGATCTGCATTGGAGCCGTGCGGTTGCTCGACGAAGAATTCAGTGTCGACGGGTGCGTAGAGAAAGGTGTTGGCGACGTCTGTTTGGCGAAGCTTCTTCCGCTTCATGGCGGCTATCGCGAGAAGAATTCGCAGTGAGGTGTGCCGGCTGACCGGCACAAATGTTTCGATGAAGTCTCGCCCGTGCTCTTGGTCGAAGCCGCGCACGACCCAATGGGCTTTGAACTTTTTGATGGTTCCGTCTGCTTTTGTTTTCACGCGGAATACCCATTTTCCGGTGAGGATGGTCTTGTTGTGTGCCACTACGATAGGTACAACCTTCCAGGTGTTGCGTTTTTCCAATGCTTTTAACTCCCTGTCCATGGGTTCGCGCCATTTTTCCCTGTGCTCCCCTCTTAGAGCCTGCTGAACTGTGGCAGGCTCCTTAGGCGGCACTGAACTGTGGACTACGGTGACGAGGCCAAGTATCAGCAGTCCGCTCTGTGTGTAGCGAGGGAGAGTTGTATCCTCGGGATAGACTGCTTTGTCTCGCGCTTCTGGATTAGGTATGAATTGGGTCCTACGCGTTCTGCTTCGTCGGTGTTGACTCTTGCAGGTGTGACATAACCGTTGTCGGCGAAGTGATAGTAGACTTCGGCGTTGATGCTTTCTCGAGGGTTTTTGTCGTCCATTGGTACGTCAACTGAACAGTAGGGAAGAGGTCTGGCTTCCTCCGAGGCTCTGTCCATGTTCTGCTTGTCCCAGTCAGCTTCATCTGTTGCTGAAGCGAAAGCTCGGTCGCCAAGAAACCCGTCCGAGAGGTCCAGATTCCCTTCTTCTAGGTTGGCCAGGTGCGTCGGGAGGGTGAGTCATTTGTAGAAGATTACATCACGTGCTGCCACTATTTCCTTTGTGTTGATGTCGAAGATTTTCCAAGCGTTGTAATGTTTCTCGATGCCCAGGTGTAATCCCCGCTATGCACGTTGGGAGAATCAGCCGGCCCGTACAGCTGGGGGTCGGTACTGTACCATGCAGCCGAACACTCGTAACATTTTTGTGCTGCCCAATTTTCCTGTCCATAGCAGATGCGGTGATGCGTTGTTCGGGAGGGATGATGACGAGAGCAAGTTGTGCAACATGATGGTGTAGCTGTATGCTCCTTGTCCAGGTTCGCGGTTGTACAGTATATCACTGTATACTTTCTCCAGAGGTGCGTATGCTGGCGCGGTCGCGTTGTGATGCGAGACGAACGACTGATGGGGTAAGTCGGCTTTAGGGCAGGTGAAGCATGTTCCGCGGACTCGCTGAATTTCTCTGCCATCGGTTAGAAGTAGGGAGTCTTTGTCAAGTACTCTGGCTTGGATTGTATTGTTTAACGTTGTGTTGCTTGGATCTCCCATCCTTGCGTGCCACATTGATTCGGTGGCGCGGTGTCTAGGTGAACGTCGGTGAAGGTCGAAATTGGAGTAGAAGCTTGCGGTGAAGTGTGCACTTCTGTCAAGTTCTCGTGGAGTGGGGTTCAGCGGCTGCGCGGGAGTCAGTGGCGTGTCAACGATGAAGATTGGTGTTGTTGAAGGGCCAGCGATTGGTGCCGGTGTTGTCTCTGCTATTGCCGATGTTGTCTCTGCTGCTGCTGATGTTGTCTGTGCTGTTGCCGATGTTGTCTGTGCTTCTGCCGATGTTGTATCTGCTGCTGCCGATGGTGTCTCTATTGCTGCCGTTTGAATTGTTGCTAATGCTCTCGTTTGTTTTGTTTCTGGTATGGTGTGTGAATACCAGAATCCTCCAGGACTGAAGTTGAGATCTGGTGGGTGTGTCTAGGAGGTGAAATTGACGATGGCGTCGCTGCCGGCGGTGCCTTGATCTGGAACGAAGTCAAGAACGAAGACGTTCTTCTTCAAAACTACTTTGCCGATGTAGAGTCATCCTCTCCCGTGGTACAGCTTAAACTCTTGTGTGGTGCTGTCTGCTTCGAGGTGGATGCCCTTCGCCATCAACTGGTTGACGCTTAGTAAGTTGTATCTGAGTCCCTCCGCGATTAAAACATTTGACAACTGTAGTATGACATTAGTTTCTCTTGATTGAAGTTGAACGATGCCTTGCCGTCATGCGCGGAGGTTCTGATTGTTGGCGATGGTGATGACTACTTTGCGTTGAAGTTGATGTTCTTGTTGAACGAAGTGACCCGAGGAGCACATGTGTTGTCCGCAACAGCTGTCCAAGAACCAGGAGTCTTTTCCGGACGGCTCGCTTTGGGTGATAGTTGCGTACGTTGTGTTGGGTTCCAGTGATTCTCAGCGAGGGGTGCTTTCGTGGAGTTTTTCTTCTAGTGAGTAATGTGGTGGCGATCCAGCGATGCATGTTTCTGTCAATCTCGCCATGCAGCTGACGATGTTTCTTGTTCCTTGTGCAGATTGCGTAGTCGATGTCGTTGAAGTTTGAACTTCAGGAATGGGTTGTGCTTGTGTTGAGGTGACCTGGCTGCTTGAAGGCCGAAGTAGTCGTTGCGGTGGTGTTGACTGCTGTCGATTTGGGCAGTGTGTACGGAGGTGTCCACACGTCTTGCAGAGATGACAGAACGGTGGTACATGCTATAGCTTTTGTTGTTTATTCTGTCAGTTGTAGTTGCTGAAGCATCGTTGGGTGTGGAATGCAAATTTGGGTGCTGATTTTTCCTTCTTATGCCGCTCCTCGTGCAGGTCCATGTCTTCTTGTTTGGCGTGTATTTTGGCGTAGAGTGCCACTTTGGAGATCTTTCCGTGAGCTCGAAGTATGGCTCGAGTGGAGCGCCAATGAGGACCAAGGCCGGAGATGACGACTGTGATGAAGGCTTCTTCAGATATTGATCCTCCACGTCGAAGGAGTTTGTCGTGCAATTCCCGACAACGGCAGATATACGCCATCCCTTTTTCGCCGAGTCTCATTTCCACTGTTCTCAGTTGTGCCATTAACTGACTCTGGTTGACGCTATCTGTTGCTTGATACAGGTTCTTCAAATGGTTGTACGCAAGCTCGGCGGAGTTGCCGTATTCCCGATAAGACCGGATAATCTGCTGCTGGTTTGGAGTTATGTTCCTTAGCAGGATCGTGCATGCCATCATCGACTGATAATGTACTATTGTTTGTCATACCGCATCCCGTTTGTTGGGTATGGCAGGGATCTGTTGAAGAATCCAAGAATGTGCGCCCCTTCCATCATCAGTTCAAACTCGAATGACCAGGTCTAGAAATCCCTGCCGTCGAAATGTGTTTATGTCTGTAGTTTCAAGACGTGCGCAAACTGCGACTGAACTTGAAGTACATCCAGTGTCTTCTCCTATCCAAGTTGAGGCTGTTGATGCGGCATGAAGGTGATCAAGCCACGTTGAGGCTCATACGGAGCGAAGGTGGGTTGCTGCTGGTTTCCGCGTGCTAAGGATGAACCATCGAGACTCATAGGTGTAACATCGTTGTTGTTGTTGCTGATGTTTGATTGCGCAGGTGCCGCTTGCAAATGATGTTCATAGAAGGACATGAAGGAGAAAAACTTCTCCATCATGCTTGGGCCAAAGCCTCTCGCTTGGTTCACGGGAGTCTCAGTAGACTCAGCTGCTGGTCTTGTTGCTGTTCCTCCCTTTGTATGTAGGCCAGAGGTGTCAAACATTATATATGTTGTTGTGCTTGTTTAGGCTACAGTGGGCTAGCCTATAGGGGGTACACAATTCTAGGTTTAGGTATTTGTACTGTTTTCACTGCTAGTTCATTCATTCCTGTTCGTTTTTTCCAACATGGTATAGAGCAGGTCCTTCCTAGGACCGATTTTTTTAGGGCCCACCAATACCTACCTACCTACCTACCTACCTACCTCCGCCCTAGGGCGCCTTGGTTTTCACGGCCCTCTAAGACATCGTCGGCCCGCCCCTAGAGGCCCCGAACAGCCCACGCGCTCGCCCCTAGCGGCCCCTTTCGGCCCCGCGATCGCCCCTAACGGCCCCGTCGGCCCCTCGCTTACCTCCCTAGAGGCCCCGTCGGCCCCGCGCTCACCTCCCTAGAGGCCCCGAACGGCCCCGTCGGCCCCGCGCTCACCTCCCTAGAGGCCCCTTACGGCCCTGTCGGCCCCCGCGCTCACCTCCCTTAAGGCCCCGAACAGCCCCGTCGGCCCCATAGAGGCCCCTTTACGGTCCCGCGCTCACCTCCCTAGCGGCCCCGAACGGCCCCACCGGCCCCTAGAGGCCCTGTTAAGGCCCCGCGCTCACATTCCTAGAGGCCCCAAACGGCCCCGTCTGCCCCGCGCCCACAGCCCCTAGAGGCCCCGAACGGCCCCGCGCTCGCCTCTAGAGGCCCCAAGAGGCCCGTGACCGCCACAGCCCGGGACCGAACCGAGCCGCGCGACCCGAGTCGAGCTGTGCGACCCAAGCCGAGCCGCGCGACCCGACCCGAACCGCGCCACCCCACCCGAGCCGCGCCGCCCTACCTGAACCGAGCCGCCCTACCTGCTTCCTCCTCCTCCTAATACTGCTACTTCTATTGCTCCTATGGCTAGCCCACAAGTTCTAGTTTTCAATGCTGAGGGCCGCCCAGTGAAGTTTGACACCTGGCTAGATGACCTGCACCTCTATCTACAGCTCACAGCCAAGGACGACATCTCATTGTACGACCACGCCCTAGGCCATGTCACTGCCCCTACTGCTACTGCAGACAGCACTACTTGCTCATAGTGGCAGACTCGTGATGCCCACGCTCGCTTCGCTATTTGCAACTCCCTGCCGATAGACGAACGCGAGCACTTTAGCCAGCACAAGCCTGCACAGGCACTGTACACAGCTATCGTTGCTCACTACTCCTCAACTGCCTCTGCCGCGCTAGGCCGTCTCTCCCTCCCCTACCTGTTTCCCGACCTGGCCTCGTTCCACACAGTCGCTGACCTCATCACGCACCTCCGTACTAGTGAGGCCCGCTTCCGTGCCGCCATGCCCGCTGAGTTCCTTGCCACGCACCCCCCCCCACTTTAGCTCACTCTCTACTACCTCGTCACTCGCCTCCCTGACACACTGCGTGCTGTCAGGGACCACTTCCTAGCTCGGTGTCCCACTGAGCTCACCATTGCCCTCCTCGAGAAGGAACTGCTTGCAGCTGAGACTAGCATAGTCGTTGTAGGTGCCTCTCGTGGTGACCCCCGTACCCCGTTCTTTGAGGGGTGTTCTCCTTCCCCCCTTCTTCCCTCTGTCGCCTCTGCTGCTGCTGTCAACCTCCTTGGTGCTGAGAAGGTCAGTACTGTGTCTGCTTTGAGTGGGCACCGCAGCACCAAGGGCAAAGGGGCGAGGGTGGTGGCGGTGACGGCGGGGGAGGCGGTGGTGGGGGCGGTGGAGGCGGAGGGGGTGGTGGTGCGACTGGAGGGGCTGGTGGCAGCGGTGGGGGTGGTGGCGGCAGCGGCGGGGGAGGGGGCAGGGGCGGAGGCGGTGGTTGGGGTGGCGGTGAACGAGGCGGCGGCAGGGGTTGGGGTAGTTGAGGAGGTGGCGGCGGCGGTGGTGGTCGTGGAGGCGCTGGCGGTGGCCAGGGCCAGCAACACACTCTGTCGCCCCAGGAGGTCCGTGAGTGGTACTCTCTGCACGGAGGGGGAGGGGGGGGTTGCTTTAGGTGCACGTACGTCATTGGCACTGGTGACTGCACTAGTAAGCACTGTGGACGACTGCACGCCACACAGCGCTGCTTCGCTCGTCTCGACGACGCTTGGCGTGTTCAGTTCCCTCAGGCCACTGAGCTGCCCTGCTAGATTGATCTCCTGAAGAAGGGGATTGATATCTATGCTCTAGACTTTGATGCTATTCTATCTGCTATGTATGTGATATCTACTAGTGGAGAGGGTGCTGAATACCTGTGTGTGCCGCCCGACCCGGGCATTAGGACTAGTGCGTCTGCAGCTCCAGGTACTCGCGTGTCGGCTACCCCAGGTGCTGGTGAGGCAGCTGCTCTAGGTGCTTGTGCGTCTGCCCCCCTTGGTACTGAGTCGACTGCAGCACTACACACCTTCACACTGGACTCAGGTGCTTCTCGCTGCTTCTTTCATGACCGCACTGCCCTTGAGCCACTTGCTCGACCAGTTGCTGTCTCCCTTGCTGACCCCTCTGGGGGTACGGTCATTGCAACCTCTTCCGTTGTCCTTCCCTGTCCTGCGGTCTCGTCCGGCACATTGTTAGGTCTCCACCTCCTCTCGTTCTCTACAAACTTGGTGGCAGAATGTGCGCTCTAGAACAGGGGTGTTCACCAGTTGTCTCTGGCCTTCCCAGGGTCCTTCCTCCCCTCCCTCCCTCACCTGCTCCTACCTGTCTCCCCTATGTCAAGGGACGGGAGCGCGCCGCTCCTCACTCCTCCTCGTTTCCCCCGATGACTGCTCCCTTGCAGACGCTCCACATGGACGTGTGGGGCCCAGCCCGCGTCCTTGGTTAGGGTCAGGAGAGGTACTTCCTGATAGTTGTTGACGACTACTCGTGCTACACCTCGGTCTTCCCCTTGCGCACCAAGGGTGAGGTCCCTGATGTCTTGATCCCTTGGATCCTTAGAGCCCGTCTCCAGCTCCGCGAGCGTTTCCACTCGGACTTTCCTGTCCTGCGCTTGCACTCTGACAGTGGTGGTAAGTTCTCCTCCGACCTCTTGGCAGCCTACTGTGCTGAGCACGGCATTGAGCAGTCGTTCACGCTTTCGGCCTCTCCACAGCAAAATGGGGTTGCGGAGCGCCACATTCGCCTGGTCATGGAGGTCGCCCGTACCTCCTTGATCCATGCGGCTGCCCCCCACTTTCTGTGTCCGTTTGCAATCCGGTACGCTGCGCATCAGCTCAACCTCTGGCCCCGTGTCTCCTTGCCGGAGACCTCACCCACACTGTTGTGGATGGGGGAGGTTGGTGATGCGTCGCGTTTCCGGGTCTGAGGATCTCGAGCTTTTGTCCTCGATACGTCTGCGGACAAGCTCTCCTCCCGTGCTGTTCCCTGCGTCTTCCTTGGCTTTGTCCCAGACGCGTCTGGTTGGCAGTTCTACCACGCCACCTTGTGCCAAGTCTTGCCCTCTCAGGACGTCACTTTTGACGAGTCCGTCCCCTACTACCGCCTCTTCCCCTACCGCACTGCCCCGCTCCCTCCCCCGCCTCTCTTCCTCGCGCCAAGTGCTGCTGTTGTAGACCCCCTCCCCCCTCAGGGTGCCGCTCCCTCATGTGTGTATCAGGTAGACCCGGTTGAGCCTGTTGAGGTAGCTGTCGACTCTCGTCCTGCTGGGGGTGTTGATCCTGGGGGTGCTGAGCCTGGGGGTGGTGAGCCTGGGGGTGCCGGGACTGGGGGTGGTGAGCTGGGGGTGCGGAGCCTGGGGGTGCTAAGCTTCGGGGTGCTGAGCCGCACAGTCCGGAGTCCGGGGGTTCTGAGTCTGGAGGTGCTGAGCCTGGGAGTCCTACACCTAAAGAAGCCCTCCCCTTCGAGCAGCTGCGTGAGTGGTACTTACAGTACTGCAGCCTCAGGAGAGGTACCTCTGGAGCCAGGCGTGCTACTGGGACTAGTGCTAGTGCTTCTCCTCCTAGTCGGGAGCTCCCCTCCCGTGAGCAGATCCGTGAGTGGTATGATCGGCGCTCCACTCTTCGGAGTGGCGCGCCTCGTGTCACGGACCCCGCTGCCGTGGTTGCTGCTGCTGGTGCTGAGGACCCGGGTGTTGGAGCTGCTGCTGGTGCTGAGGACCCGAGTGTTGGAGCTCCCGCTGGTGCTGCGGACCCGAGAGCTGGAGCTGCTGCTGGTGGTGAGGACCCAGGTGTTGGAGCTGCTGCTGGTGCTGAGGACCCGGATGTTGGAGCTGTTGCTGGTGGTGAGGACCCAGGTGTTGGAGCTGCTGCTGGTGCTGAGGACCCGGGTGTTGGAGATGATGCTGGTGCTGCGGACCCGGGCGTTGGAGCTCCTGCTGGTGCTGAGAACCCGGACGTTGGTGCTACTGCTGGTGCTGCGGACCCTGGCGCGGGTGTCTCTGCTGATTCTGGTGTCCCTGCACGGCCGTGGCCGTACTTTGTTCAGCTCCTTCTGCAGGTTCTTGGTCCGCTCCCTCCTCCGTGTCCTCCTCCCTCCTTAAGGTGTGCTCCGTTTGCCCAGCTGCCGTCGCGGCTACCGTCTGCCTCCTCTCTCCCTGGTCCTGCTCCTTACACAGGTCCAACTGGAGGTCTTACTGAGCGTCGTGAGCCTAAGTCTCGTCCTGCGTCGCCTGTCCATACTGCTCTCACTAGTAGCCGTGTCCCGTGTCAGCATCTTCCTGCTGTCTCAGGCACTCACCGGATGGCGCTTCGTCCGTCCACTCCTCCATAACGTGTCCCACTGTCGTCTCCTCCTGCTTCCTCTCTTCCTACTCTTGCTGACCCGGGGTCAGACTCCCTTCGTGGTGCAAGTCCTACTTTCACGCGTCTCCTGGCTAGTGTTGTCACTGACCCTTCCTTTGAGTCCACTGCTGCGTCTGCCTTAGACGTGAAGCGAGCTATCCTTCAAGAGGACTTCCGCCGCCGTGAGTTGGCGAGTGCGGATGGCGCTGGGGCAGCAAGCATCGGCCGTGGATATGGTCGAGGAAGAGGCAGAGGAC
This sequence comes from Closterium sp. NIES-65, assembly GCA_948144175.1. Lineage (NCBI taxonomy): Eukaryota > Viridiplantae > Streptophyta > Zygnematophyceae > Desmidiales > Closteriaceae > Closterium > Closterium sp. NIES-65. The sequence continues at coordinate 4,086,609 of CANXME010002275.1, read as the reverse complement.
GAGGGGGAGGAAGGTTTGGTGGCAGCAACTTCGGCGGAGGCCGCTGGAGTGGCGGTTACGGCAACAACGACAAGAGCTACAGACGCGGTGGCGGCCGATTTGACGTCCGGTCAGGTGTTTACCACCGCATACATGAGGCTGCCCACCAACGAGTGAAAACGGCGCCTCTCTTCTTCTCCAACGCTCTCCTCCTCTGGCCCCTTCACACACTTGAACCCAGAAGGAAAGGGAGTAGCCACATGACCTTCACTCTGGCCGAAGTTGGCAGCCAATGCCTCCAGGTACTTCCGTTGGTGCACTCGCATGCTCCGCTTCTCCACGTCTCGTTCGATGTGGAGCCCAAGGTAGAAGTTCACGTCACCAAGGGACTTGCACTTGAACTTGTCATGCAGCTTCAGCATCACCTCCTTCACAAGGTCAGAGGAGGGTGAGAATATGAGAATGTCATCCACATAAACCACCATGAATCTCCTCTGCTCCCCCTCGCCAAGCATGAACAAGGAGTGATCGGCCGTTGAGGGAGTGAAGCCGATCTCCTCCAACACTTCCCGCAGCTTCATGTACCATTGCCTAGGGGCCTGCTTCAGCCCAAAGAGGGCCTTCTTCAGCTTCCACACTCTGCCACTACCATCATCAAAACCCTCTGGCTGGGCCATAAAAATCTCCTCCTCAGGGATGCCGTTAAGGACTGCCGTTACGATGTCCATTTGTTATACTACCCATCCTTTGATGGCGGCTCCCGCGAATAGGGTTCGCAGCATCGTCGGCTTCACCACAGGGGCAAACAGCTCCTTAAAGTCCACCTTCTCTTTCTGCTGGTAACCCTTGGCTACAAGCCTAGACTTGTAGCGCTCGATCTTGCCGTCGGCATCCGACTTGATCTTGAAGAGCCACTTGGACGTTATCGCCGTACGCCCCTCCGGTAGCTCCACCAATTCAAACATGTCATTCTCCTGGATGCTCTTCAGCTCACTCTCCATGGCCTTCTTCCACTCCTCAGCATCACTACTCTCCAAAGCCTCCTTGAGAGTTGCTGGTTCTCCCGGCATCTCCACCAGAGAGAAGAACGCGAAGGCACACTCCTCGTAGTCACTCTCCTTGTCCTCTCCGACCATCATTGCCGCTCCGGCCAGGGCTGTCTTGCCCTGCTTTCCCAGTGCATCATAAATCAGCCTATTAGGGGGTTGAACTCTCCTCTTCCCCCTTCCTTCCTCCTCAGCTGCAGGGACTTGAAGGCCTTGGTGTTGCTGCGGTGTGGCTCGAATCCGTGGAGCACTCATAGTACGGGAAGGGAGTGACGGTGCACGCTCGCTCACTTGCTGCACCTCCTCCTCTTACTCTGCATCATTGGCCTCCTCTCCCCCATTCACAAGGGAGGATTGCCTTGTGGTTGTGCTGCCGCTGCTCAGCTCCAAAGGCAGCTCCACATGCTCCAAGCCGGAACTCTTCACTTTCCCAAACCGCACGCCTATCTTCGCCTCATTCTCCGCCTTCCAATCCTTGTACATGAAGTTCTCCATGAACTTGCAGTCCCTGCTCACCAAGAACTTCTTGGTGAATGGGTCCCAAAGAAGCCATCCCTTGCTGTTTTGAGCCATGCCCAAGTAAACAGCCCACACCGCCTTGGCACCAAACTTGTTGTGCCGAAGATGCTTAGGCACGAGCGCCATGCACATGCACCCGAACACCCGAAGCATATCCACCTTTGGCTTCCTTCCTAGCCACTCCACATAGGGCACCCATTTGTCTGCTCCCACATGAGTCAAGGCTCGGTTCTTGGCCACACACGCGCTCCGCACCGCATCAGGCCAGAAATAGTCGGGTAGCCCGGCTTCAATGAGCGACCCGCGTGCCGCCTCCGTGATTGTGCGGTTCGCTCGCTCGGCGATGCCGCTCATTGCTGGGGAGTATGGCATGGTGAGGGAGTGCCGAATACCATTCTTCTTCAGCCACAACCCAAACTCCTTGCTCAGGAACTCTCCCCCTCGATCGGTGCGGATTGACTTGACTAGACGGTCTTGTTGCCGCTCCACCATCGGGAACCAATCCGCCTTCAACGTTTCAGCCACGTCGCTCTTCTTGGCCAGCACGTACACCCAAGTCATACGGGTGTAGACGTCCACAATAGTGACGAAGTACTCAGCTCCAGCAGCTCCAAGCTTCAGGGGGCCCACCACGTCCATCACCACCTCATCAAGTGGTGCCTTAGCCGTTGCCTCCGAACTAGAGAATGGGAAACGGGTGAACTTGGCTTGCATGCACGTCGGGCAGCCAAGTACCTCATCGGGCTCCCCCTTCACACGTATGCCAGCAACCATCTCATTCTTTACTAGCTGCTGCAAGATGGGCAGGGCCACATGCCCCATGCGCCGATGCAAGGTGAGCCAATCACACTCCCCCGTAGCCGAAGTTGGATTGGAGAATGCCGCGCTCGCAATAGCGCCCCACATACTCTCTCCGTAGTCCTCCTCCGCTGCTGCCTCGGGGTTCTCCTCACCCTTTTGCTGCTCCTTGGCTGCTGCACCTCTCTCCATAGGTTCACCAAGCTTGCTGGTCCCTCCAAGATTGCACTTCTTGGACTCCTTCTCCTTAGCGCGACCGTCCGCGCAATCGCCGCTACCAACCGCTCCACCATTAGTGCAGACGCTTGCTGCCACTTGCCTCTCCTTAGGCATTGGGACCACAGGGATCTGCCACATCTCGTTGTAGACATCTTTGTCCTCATGAAGGTCCCAAAGAATCCGATCGCCAAGCCTTGCAGTGTAGGTCTTGGCTCCCTTCGAGTTAGTGTCCATGCCGGCCTTTGCGAACCGCCGCACGGAAATCAGGTTTGCAGCAAGGCTGGGCACCCAAAGCACGTTCTTGAGGCCCACCATCTTCCCATCAGCACCCTTGAACATGGCCTTCCCCATGCCTCTCACCTCTGCTCGCTGCCCCAAAGCCGATGTGACATGCTTCACCGGTGACGGCTCGAGTTAGGTGAGCAAGTCCAGGCGAGGTGTCATGCTATAGGTAGCGCCACTATCAGTCACCCAATAGTCCAGGGGGTGTAGGGTCACCTTCCCCACAGCTGCTGGCTCCTCAAAGCCTTCATCTTTCTCTGGACCAGCCGGTACTTGCGTCGACACAAAGTAGAATAGACCCGGGTATCGATCGTCGCTCGGGTCCTTGTCGTTGTCTCCGTTCTTCATGTTTGCAAATCCGCCACCGCGACCGCCACGGCCTCGTCCTCTCCCTCCTCCTGCTCCTCTACCCTCTTGGCCTTGAGCAGGGGTCCAACCATCAGGGAGTTTGTAGCAGTCGCGCCACATGTGTCCGCTCTTGTGGCAATAGTGACACTCGCCGTCAAATCGGCCGCGACCGCGTCCGTAGCTCTTGTCGTCGCTGCCGTAACCGCCACTCCCGCGGCCTCCGCCAAAGTTGCTGCCACCAAACCTTCCTCCCCCTCGTCCTCTGCCTCTTCCTCGACCATATCCACGGCCGATGCTTGCTGCCCCAGCGCCATCTGCACTCGCCAACTCACGGCGGCGGAAGTCCTCTTGAAGGATAGCTCACTTCACGTCTTCGAGCGAGAGGCGGGGCAAGTCGCAATTCAGGTTGATGATAAGCGAGGACCATGATTCCAGGAGTAGGGCCAGCAACTTGGTCTTCTTTTGGAGCTCACTATAGTTCAAATCAGCTCCCTCAAGCCGCGTCAACAGGTCGAAGAATTTCTGCACCCCTTCTTCAACCGCTTCATCCTCTTCAATTCGTAACGTCGCCATTTGCCGTTCCAACACCACAGCTACCGCCGCTGTTGCAGGAGCGTGTACACCCTTGAGAGCAGCCCATGCCTTTGGTCCCTTCTCTGGTTCACGCTGGAAAGGTTTGATGTGACGGATTTGGCTGCTCCCCAACACTTGCCCAAGTAGGAGGTAGCCTTTGCGCTCTTCCGCACGCACGGGCTCTTCTCCGAGCCGTTCTCGGGACGCTTCTCCGTTCCTTCCATCACCTCCAGCAGGTCATAGTGGTCAAATATGTTCTCCATTCTGAAGGACCACTCAGCAAAGTTGTCACCATTGAATTTGTCTAGGACAAACACTCTAGGCTCATCCCTAGATGGGCCAACACTTGGTTGCACGGGCGCCATGGCTGAGTCACGGGGTTGGCCTTGAGCTTGGGCTTCTCCTCTACCACCAGCACCTCTGCCACCCCTTTCCTCCTGTCCAGCCATTGTCGAAACCGCTCCAAGGGGCTCTGATACCACTTGTTATAGTCACAGTAGGCTCCAATGTGCCTAAAACGAAAGATAGAGTGCATAGTCTGATTTCTGCACAGCGGCTTCAAACGATCATATTGTTCTGGTCACTGCTTTAAATGACTTGATTCAACTTGGATCTAGAGCGTCTTATTGTCGCCTACATTAGGCGATTTAGATCGCACAATTTGACCAAGTATTGACGACACAGCACTGGTTTGAACGAACGGCACTATGGCGGCCACTATAATCTTAGAACACAAGATAGGAAGAGTTAGGAAGAATCACGAGTTGGGAATGACTCCCAGCTCCTACAAACCCCAAGAGCCGAGGTACAGTGATGTGGAACAGTGCCACACTGTCCCCCACCACGAAGGGTCTCGAAACTACCCTTCACTAGGGCCTACACCAAGTGAAATGTTACACTACACAAAGTAATGTAACTATCTTCAATATCTTGAGGTGCACCCTTTTGGCGAGCTTCGAAATCACTCGAGGCCTGACACAAAGGCTCGAGCTCTTCATCACAAACTCATCCTTAGGTTCTTGATGGGTCTTTTGCACACACCTGCGACACGCCGAACGTTCGACACAGGACAAAATAAAAACCGCGTGCGAGACAAAAACGACCGCGTAACACGCGTCTAGCGATATCTCGCTATTGACTCGACACACACACTCGACATCATGACTCAACATTCACACACAATTATAAGCATGAAATATATATTATCCCATGCCCTCATACCATTCCATACACACACACATGCACGCACACGGACAACAAGCCGAGTGCAAACCGTAGGGTTGCACCAACACTACGTCGACGAGGTTCCCCCGCCTGGGGCGAACATCGCCAGTGGCATATGGATGTTCAGGGTGAAGCGGCCGCCAGGCTCTCCGCCTGTCTTCAAGGCGCGTTACGTTGCAAGAGGCTTCAACAAGCGAGAGGGAGTTGACTTCTTCAAGACCTTCTCCCCGACCCCAAAGATGACCACTCTTCGGGTTCTGCTGCACGTCGCCGCTCAGCGTGACTAGGAGCTCCACTCTCTTGACTTCAGCACTGCTTTCCTACAGGGCAGCCTGCACGAGGAGATCTGGCTGCGCCGTCCACCTGGCTTCACTGGGTCGTTCCCTCCTGGTACCCAGTGGGGCCTCCAACGGCCAGTCTACGGTCTCCGCCAGGCGCCTCGTGAGTGGCAGGACACACTGAGGACTACGCTTGCGGCTCTTTGGTTCGCGCCTTCTACTGCTGACTTGTCGCTGTTTCTATGCACCGACACCTCACTGCCGCCGTTCTACATCTTCGTGTATGTCCACGACTTGGTCTTTGCCACTGCTGACACTTCGGCACTTGCCCACGTGAAGTTTGAGCTGAAGAAGAGACACACGTGCACAGACTTGGGTGAAATGACAAGCTATCTTGGCTTGCGGATCACCCGGGACAGAGCACGCCGCACCATCACCTTGACTCAGTCACACATGGTGCAGCAGGTCCTTCAGCGCTTCGACTTCACGTACTCCTTGCCTCAGCCCACTCCTCTGCCTACCGGTCACTACCTCTCAGCTCTGCCTTCGGATGAGTCCGTAGAGCTGAGTGGCCCGTATCCAGAGCTTATGGGTTGCCTCATGTACCTGATGACCTGCATTCGACCTGACCTTGTATACCCTCTTAGCATTCTTGCACGCTATGTCGCTCCCGGCCGTCACTGGAAGGATCACATGGATGCAGCTAAGAGGGTGTTGCGCTACTTGTGCAGTACGTCGGGCATGGGACTAGTGCTTGGAGGGCGAGTCCCAGTTGTTCTCATTGGGCACTCAGATGCTTCTTTGGCAGACGACCAGGCTACTGAGCGGTCGTCTCAGGGTTACTCCTTCAGTCTTGGCTCTGGTTCAGTTTCTTGGCATTCTACTCGCTCTTCTTCTGTTCTCAGCTCTATTTGTGAGGCTGAGATCTACGCCACAGCCATGGCGGCCCAGGAGCTACGCTGGCTCACCTACTTGCTAACCGACCTTGGAGAGCAGCCTCGTTCTCTTCCAGTGCTGTACGTCGACAACTAGGCAGCCATTGCCTTTTGTTAGGAGCACAGACTGGAGCACGGAACGAAGCACATTCGTTTTCGCTACTTCCTTGCTCGAGAGTTGCAGCAGCGTGGTCAGCTTCGTCTGTTCTACGTGGCCTTTGAGGCCAACACTGCTGATGTGTTCACCAAGGCACTTCAGCCTTGTGACCATCAGCGCTTTTGCACTCTTCTAGGCCTTGTGCCTACTGGACCTCACTTGCTTACTTCTTGAGTCTGTTTGTATTGTGATCTCTATATATATACCTGCATGTTTACTCTTGCTAGGTTGTGATCATTGTACCTATTGTTCTATTATAAACCTGCATGTGAACTGGTCTTGTAACCACTTTCTTGTGCTCGGAATTTGTGTGGTATCCTTCAGATCCACCCTGAGCTTGCTTTGCCTTGCTTTGCCTTGACTGGTCTTGTGACCACTAGTTCTCCCCCACTTCGCCTATGGGGGTGTGTCAAACTTTTTATATGTTGTTGTGCTTATTTAGGCTATAGTGGGTTAGCCTATAGGGGGTACACAATTCTTGGGTTAGGTACTTGTACTGTTTTCACTGCTAGTTCATTCATTCCTGTTCATTTATTCCAACAAGAGGCTGGAGGTGGAGTAGAAGTGGTGACAGGAGAGCCGTTGGAGGAGCTTCTCTCCTTCTTTGTTGCCATGCTTTCTGATGTTGTAGGGGACTTGAATGTAGTGCGCGCGCAGCATCATGCACGCCGTCTGCACGAGCAGACCCGTCCAGGAGCAGCATCATGCACACACGCAGCTGTCTACGCACTAGGAGTTGCGCATGCAGCAGTTGCAACAGCACCTGCCTTCACTATCCACCACTGCTCATGCTCCTTCATACGCCAACCTGCTCTCCGCCGCACTAGACCATTTCGTACCGCTCTCGATCGCACTCCGACGCATTAAACCCTCCCCCTTGACTGCTCCCCACCGTGCTAAATCGCTCTCCACCCTTACGCACCTGGCCACACCTTTACGGCTTCCCACCGTGCCCGATCACTCCCGACCACGCTAGACCGCACCCAACCGCACTCGATCGCACTCTACCGCGATATACTGCACCCTATCGCACTCCCGCCAGCACCACCTCTTGTGAAGATAAGGAAATGAGTGAACTAGGAAAGAGGTGGGTACAAGTAGGAAAACCTAGAAATGTTGTACCTCATATTGTCTACCCCACTACAGCCTACCCAGACTATAGCATATGAGTTTGACACACCCCCATAGGCAAAGTGGGGGAGAACAAGAGGTCACAAGACCAAACAAGCAAAGCAAAGCAAGCTCACGGTGGATCAGAACATCACCACACAGTCCGAGCACAAGAGCACGGCCACAAGGCCAGTTCACATGCAAGATCATATATAAAGGTAAACAAGCAAGTGTAGGTATCGAAAGATCACAATTCAAGCAAGGTCAAGAAGTGAGCAAGTGAGGCCAAATAGGCACAAGACCTAGCATTGTACAGAAGCGCTAATGATCACCAAGCAGAAGTGCCTTGGTAAAGATATCACCAGTGTTTGCCTCAGAGGCCACGTAAGCAAGGCGCAGCTGACCACGTTGCTGGAGCTGACGAGCAAGGAAGTAGTGAAGAGCAATGTGCTTTGTTCTGTGCTCCAGTCTGTACTCCCGACAAAAGGCCAGCATGGCCTTGTTGTCTACGTATAGAACTGGAGGAGAACGAGGTGGCTCTCCTAGGTCAGTCAGCAGATGCGTGAGCCAGCGTAGCTCCTGTGCAGCCATGGTCCCTGCGTAGATCTCAGCCTCACAACTGGAGCCAAGAACATAAGACGAGCGGGTAGACCGCCACGAGACAGAGCCAGAGCCAAGGCTAAAGGTATAACCCTATGACAACTGGTGTGTAGCCTGGTTGTCAGCCCAAGAAGCGTCTCTGTGACCTGTGAGGACCACTCAACGTCTCCCTCCAAGCACTAGCCCCATGCCCGACGTACTGCACAAGTAGCGCAATACCCTCTTCGCTGCAGCCATGTGCTCCGGTTGGTGTCTCCCAAGAGCAACATAGCGTGCCAAGATGCTAAGAGGGTAGGCAAGGTCAGTTCGTGTGCAGGTCATCAGGTACATGAGGCAGCCAACAAGCTCTGGGTACGGGCCACTCGACTCTACGGACTGATCCGAAGGCAGATCTGAGAGCAGTGGCAAGTAGACAGAGGAGTGGCCTGAGGCGAGGAGTACTTGAAGTCGAAGCGCTGAAGGACCTGCTGCACCATGTGTGACTGAGTCAGGGTAATGGTGCCTTGTGCTCTGTCCCGGGTGATCTGCAAGCCAAGGTAGCTGTGTAGTTCACCCGGGTCTGTGCACGTGTGTCTCTTCTGCAACTCGGACTTCACGTGGGCGAGTCCAGCAGTGTCAGCAGTGGCAAAGACCAAGTTGTCGACATACACGAGGATGTAGAACGGCGGCAAAGAAGTGTCGGTGCGCACAAACATCGACAGGTCGGCTGTAGAAGGAGCAAACCCAAGAGCCACAAGTGTAGTCCTCAGCGTGTAGTGCCACTCACGGGGCACCTGGCGGAGGCTGTAGACTAGCTGCTGGAGGCTCCACTGGGTACTAGGAGGAAACGACCCAGTGAAGCCAGGTGGGCGGCGCAGCCAGATCTCCTCGTGCAGGCTGCCCTGCAGGAAAGCTGTGCTGAAGTCAAGAGAGTAAAGCTCGTAGTCGCGCTGAGCGGCTATGTGCAGCAGCACCCAAAGAGTGGTCATCTTCGGGGTGGGAGAGAAGGTCTGAAAGTAGTCAACTCCTTGCCGCTTACTGAAGCCTCGAGCCACGTAATGCGCCGTGAAGATAGGCGGAGAACCCGGCGGCCGCTTCACCCTGAAAATCCACATGCCACTGACGATGTTCGCCCCAAGTGGGGGAGCCTCGTCAACATAGATACCTGTGGACTTTCGAGAAGCCATCTTTGTGTCCATGGCTGACTGCCACTAAGAGGAGTAGGGATGTCTTGTACATCCGCGTCTCCCTCAGGGGCAATCAGCGTGGACACGAGATGAGGCAAAGCAACAGCAAAACACTGGAACTCCTCCTGCGTGTCCTCAAGGACGTCCATGCTAAGAGCACAGTCACCCCCGACGGACGGAGGACAGACAGACTCAGACTCAGCAACGAGACTAGCGGCGTAGTCAAGACGACAGCGAGCAGCAAAGTCGTCAAGCTCAGCAACCAGGACAGACGCAGCAGTGGACTCAAAGGAAGGGTCAGTGACAATAGTAGCCAGGAGACGCTTGAGAGTAGGACTGGGAGCACGAAAAGAGTTAGACTCTGGGTCAGCAAGAGTAGGAAGAGAGGACTCTGCAGGAGACGGAAACGGGACACGAGGAGGAGCACTGGAAGGACGGAGTGCCATCACGTATGTACCAGGGAGCGCAGGACGATGCAGATGCGGAATACGACTACTAGTGCGAGCAGCACAAACAGGCAACACAGGACGAGACGCAAGCTCACGACGCTGAGCAAGACTTCCAGTAGGACTAGTGTAGGGAGAAGGAGGAGGCAGGGGGGAGGGGGGCTGTGACTCTGACGGCGACTGGACAGGCTGTGGACACTCCAAGGGAGGAGCAGGACAAGTAGAAGGAGGAAGACCAAGAACCTGCTCAAAGAGCGGAACGAAGTACGGCCGTGGTGGCGCAGCTCCTCCAGAACCAGCAGGGACAGAACCAATACCCCTAGCGGCAGCACCAGCGCCAGCAGTACCTCCAGCTCCAACAGCGCCAGCTCGAGCACCCCCAGAAGCACCAGCACCAGCAGCACCACCGGCGCCAACACCCCGAGCAGCTCCTGCTCCAGCAGCTCCAGTAGCTCCAACTCTTGCAACTCCAGCAGCTCCAACAGTGCCAGCGCCAGTTGCACCCGGCAAGGAGACCCGGGGCTGAAGGTTGAGCTTATGGGCTGCGTACTGAACCGCAAACGGCCACAGAAAATGGGGGGCAGCTGCCTGGATCATGGACGTACGAGCGACGTCCATGATCATGCCAATGCGGCGCTCAGCAAACCCATTTTGCTATGGAGAGGGCGGAAGCGTGAAGGTCTGGTGGATGCCCCATGCACGACAGAAGGCTCCCAGACGGGCAGAGGAAAACTTCCCGGCCTCTGTCAGAGTGCAGACGCTGAACAGGAAAGTCCGAGCCTGAACTCTCTCTGAGCTGGAGACGAGCTGCGCGGATCCAGTCGATCACACCCCAGTGATGTCACCCTTGCTGCGCAAAGGGAACACCGTGGTGTAACGCGAGTAGTCCTCAACAACCAATAGAAAGTAACGCTCGTGACCCTGGCCACGAACAATAGTAGGGCCCCACACGTCCATGTGAAGAGTCTGCAGCGGAGCCTTTGTCGGAGGAAACTCGGAGGAGTGAGGGGCAGCGCGCTGCCGCCCCTCGATGCAGGGAATGCAGGTAGGGGCAGGCCCCGGAGGGAGGGGAGGGAGGGACCGGGGGAGATCAGAGACAAGGACACGGGAGGCCATGCCTTGGAGACGAGGCAGGGAGGGGTGACCAAGGCGGTGGTGCCAGAGGAGAGTCTGGTGGGACAGGAGACGACACGAGCAGGGAGCAGACTCAGGATCAGACCTAGACGCTGCAGCAAACACCTGACTCAAAGTAGCTACCTGACCAGACGCAGCAACCGGAGGAGACTCCGTAGTCTGTGTGTACAGGCTCGACTCCGGCCGACGGGTAAACGTGGCCAAGTGTTGGCCTGTCCGAGCACACGTACAGTGGGTCTCCTTCTGGCCCGCAGAAGTGAACCGTTCAACCCCCCGATCCTGTAGATCAGCACCACTCACCAAGTTCATAGAGAACGAGGGGAGGTAGAGACCGGACATGGTGCCAGAGGGGGCTTCCGGACACGGTAAGATAGTGGAGAAGCGAGCAAGAACAGGACCCCCAGAGGGGTCCGCCAGGGAGACCGCCACCGGCCGACTAAGCGGCGTAAGGGTGGTGCGGTCTCAAAAGAAGGAGCGCGAAGCACCCGAGTCAAGGGTGAAGGTGTGTAAGGCCTGAGCCGACGTGGTATCTGAGAGAGCAGACTCACCAGCACCTGGGGTAGCAGACGCACTAGCACCTAGAGCTGTAGCCTCACCAGCACCTAGAGCAGCAGCCTCAATGCCCGGGTCAGGCGGAACACACATGTAACAGTCACCCTCATCACTAGTAGACAAAGCATACATAGCAGCAAGAATAGCATCATAATCAACCCCCGCCTTAGACAGCTCTCCCTAGCGAGGGATCTCAGTGGCGTCAGGGAACTGGTGACGCCACGCGTCCGTCAGGCGGTCGAAGCAGCGCTGGGTGGAGTGCGGGCCCCTGCACCGCTCACCAGCGCGGCCGCCGGTATGGAGGACGTAGGTGCAGGGACCAGTACTCCCTCCTTGCTGATGCCCAGCGTACCATTTACGAAGCTTCTGGGGGGACGGGGTCTCATGAGTGCGCTACTGCTGCTGACGCGGACCACCACCGGAACCACTCCTGTGCGCAGAGCCGCGACCAGCTCCACCGCCGCCGCCGCCGCCTCTGCCATCTCCGCCGCCTTCGCTCCCACTGCCTCCGCTCCCACCGCCACCGCCGCCACCTCCTCCACCTCCACTGCTGCTACCGACACCTCCACACCCGCCACCACTCCCACCACCACCCCCACCCTTTCCACTGCCTCCACTGCCACCTCCAGCGCCCCCGCCAGCCCTTCCAGCGCCCTTGCCCCCCTTGCCCTTGCCGGTGCGGCGTCTCTTGCTAGGGGCAGACGCAGCGCCGACCGACTCGAAGCCAAAGAGGTCGGCTGCAGCAGTAGAAGCAACAGAGGGCAAGAGGGGAGAGGGGGAACACTCCTCAAAGACGGGGGTACGAGGGTCACCACGAGAGGCTCCTACAGTGATTATGCTCTTCTGTGCTGTCAGGAGGCGCTCCTCAAGGAGGTCAACGTTGAGTGTGGTGGGTGTTAGAGACTAAGGACGGAGTCTACGAAGATTAGGTGCCTAAAATTCTCAAAATCGTTGGTCTCTATTTCTGGAGAGAATAGTTGCGCTCACAAGAAACGCCGTCGACGAAAAGTTCATAGTCAAAACTTCACCAAACTCAGATATGTTGTAGCTCTACTCCGTGGCTACAATTCCAAATTGAATCGTACAAAAAGGTGAAGTATTTCTTGAGTTATCAATTTCGGCACACTAGGGGGTATGCTGCCATGGAATCTTAACTCAATCACAATAGTCTCACACAAGTTCACAATTACTACACAAGAGAGTTAGAGTAGCACTAAACAAGGTGGAAGGGATGAGGAGAAAGAGAGGGAAGGTCCCAAGAGAGTCCCCAACCAAGGAAACCCCATGCCACACAATTCCCTTCCCCATAGGCAACCCAACTTTGACCTTTGTCACTATCGCAACCTCCACAATCCACCTCAACCCAACTTGGCCACACTTGCCAACCTGGTTTGGTTTCACCCAACCACTTGGCAGCATCTACAGTGATGTTGTCGAATTTCTCAAACCCCAAAAGTCTGTACCCCCTATTGAGTCAACCCCACAACTTCCCACAGTCACCACAACCAAATAACGAAAGCATATGAACTTCAACGTTCGTAACTTTCTTGTTCGTACTCTGATTGGAGCGATACTTGGTTCGTCAGAAATTTCTTGAGCAGAGGAGTCACTTCAGATATCTGCTCAAGCCAAATAACATTTGCACACACTCAGAAAATTCAACCCACATAAAACACAAATTCTTGCACACGCTCACACCATGCATGCAGCACACGAACACATGATGGGAGGCAGACAGACGTGAATGCATATGATTGCATCACACAACAAACTCCCATTCTGGTTGCCTACCATCATCCCACATGCCATAGCTCAAGCATGCATCCTCAATGCATACTCATCCCAGCAAGCTTCATGCCCTTCCAATGCTCAGATTCAGCCAGGCGCTTGGTGAGAATGTTAGCCGCCTGCTGATGGGTCTTCATAATCTCCAGCCGCACCTCCTTGTCCAGGAGCCTCCTCACCTAGTGCCACTTAGGCCTGATGTGTTTGGTCAGCCCATGAAGACAAGCATTCTTTGCTAGCTTCACCGCCGACTCATTGTCACAGAAAATGACAGTCAGCTCCCTCTGGCACACTCCGATCTCCTCCAACAAACGCCTCAGCCACACCACCTCCTTTGCCCCATGATGTAGGGCCGTGTACTCTGTCTCACACGAGGAGTGCCCCACCTTGTTCTGCTTCTTGCTGCGCCACCTCACTGCACCTTATCCAAACAGGCACACATAGCCTCCAATGCTGGTGCCATCCGCCTTCACAGAGTTGAAGCTGGCATCGGTGTAGCAAGTCAGGAGCATCTCCCCCTTGCCCAAATCAGCTGCACCACTCTGCAGCCTCTGTCTCACAGCACTGTACTCCAAACCCACTGATGCCGTAGCACTCACATAGCGGACCAACCTCTTGGCCGCTTCCAGGTGCTTATGACTGGGGCGTGAAACCACACTTGCAAGCCTGGATGTAGCAAAGGCAATGTCAGGCCGCGTGTGGTTAGCCGCATAATTGAGTGCCCCCACCATGGAATGAAACAGCTTCCTGTCACTCTCACCCACCACCTCCTCATCAGCACAGGGCTCCACTGTGAACCCTGAAGGCAGTGGGGTGGCTGGCTTCCCTCCATTTTGCAGCCCATACTTCTCGGCCAGCCCCTCACAGTACTTCCTCTGGTGCAATCTCAACACTCCCTTGTCAAGGTCCCTCTCCACGTGCATCCCTAGGTAATACTTCACATCTCCCATCTTCGAGCACTTGAACTGCATCTCCAGCATCTCCTCCACACGCTCAATCATTGCAGACGACTCAAAGATGAGCAGGATGTCGTCCACATACACCAGGAGCATGGGAAACTGCTCCTTCTCTTATAGCAGGAACAGGCTGTGGTCACACTCACTCTCTTGAACCCCCCAGCCAGCAGTGTCTCCTCTAGCTTGTGGTACCATGCACGAGGAGCTTGCTTCAGGCCATAGATGGCCTTCTTCAGCCTGCACACCCTGCCGCTCCCATCATCCAAACCCTCAGGCTGTAACATGTACAGCTCCTCCAGAATGATCCCATTGAGGAAGGCGGTGGTGATGTCCATCTGCTTCACCCGCCATCCACGGTTTGCTGCCGTTGCCAATGACACTTTCAATGTTGTGCCTTTCCCCACAGGAGCAAAGATCTCGTCATAATCCTTCCCCTTTGTCTGCTGAAACCCCTTAGCCACAAGCCTTGACTTGTAGCGGGTCAGCTCCCCATCTGGTCCGTACTTATGCCTGAAGATCAGCTTGGAAGAAATGTCCTTCTTCCCAGGTGGCACCTCACACAGCTCCCACGAGAGTCATACTCCTCCTTCACACTCTGCTTCCATTTTTCAGCATCCGGCCCACTCAATGCCTCAGCTAGCGTCTTGGGCTCAGGGACGGCTGCCCAGTAGCAGTGTGCTATCTCCTCCTCATCACACTGCTCAGCCACACTCCCAGCCCTTACCACCTTTGGCTTGCCAAAGCTCGGATATGTCAGCCGGTTAGGAGGGCGCACATCCCTCCTTGGACGGTCAGTCGGACGTGCGGCACCTTGTGGAGCATCTTGCTGCTGCTGCTGCTGCTGCTCCTCCACCTCAGGTTCTCCCCCATCCTCAGTCACCCCAGAAATCTCCTCCTTTGAGACAATGACCTGCACTTGCCTCGAAGGCTGTTGCACCTCATCAGCCTCAATGATCAGCGGTGTAGTAGGAAGCTTCTGCTGCTGCTGCTTCCACTCCTTGTAGTATAAGGACTCAAAGAACTTCACATCCCTTGACACAGTCAGCTGCTGGCTGGTCAAGTCCCAAATCAGCCAGCCCTTGTGATCCTTAGCAAGCCCCAAGTGCACACCCCATCTCCCAGAAGCTTCGAGCTTTCCCCTCTTCTCCTTAGGCACATGAAACACCATCATGCACCCAAAGGCTCTCAGCATGTTGACTGCTGGTGCACTCCCATACCACTTGGTGTAGGGGACCCGCTGCTTGTCCCCCACAGTCGCCAGCACCCTATCCTTCACAAGGGCGACCTGCGGCAGTGCAGTCACCCAAAACGGATCCGGCAGCCCTGCACGCCCAAGGAGAGTGCGAGCACCTTCATGCAGGGTCCGCTTGAACCACTCAGCCACGCCATTCTGCTGAGGGTTGTAGGGCACTGTGAGCTGATGCTCGATCCCCTTCTTCTTTAGCACCGCCTCAAAATCAGCGCCAATGAATTCTCCCCCACTGTCAGTGCAGATTACTCCTCTTGGCATCCACTCCTTGAGAACAGCCGCTGCCACCTCCCCCTTTGTTTTGAGGCGACGGGGCCGCTAGGGGCGGCGACGGGGCCGCGAAGGGGCCGTGAGGGGCTTAGAGGGGCGGCGATGGGGCCTAGAGGGGCGGCGACGGGGCCGCGAAGGGGCCGTGAGGGGCCTAGAGGGGCGGCGACGGGGCCGCAAAGGATAGCGACGGGGCCGTAAGGGGTGGCGACGGGGCCGCTAAGGGTGGCGTGAGGGGCCGTGAGAGGGGCCTCTAGGAGGGCGCAACGTGAGGGCGGCCTACGGGGCGCGCCTCGGGCATTAAAAAAAAAAAAGTCGAGTTCAGTGGTGGGCCCTGAGAAGCGTTCCCACAAGGGAACCTGCTCTATACCATGTGAAGAATGAGGAAATGAGTGAACTAGGAAAGAGGTGGGTACAACTAGGAAAACCTAGAAATGCTGTACCCCATATTGTCTACCCCACTACAGCCTACACAGACTATAGCATATAAGTTTGACACCTCTAACATACGCAGTCCATTGCCCATGTTATACTTCGCTACTCCGACCACTTCGACGAGCACGGATTAGGGTTACTATTGTTCGTAGCCTATTGCACCCATTCGATCGCTCCAAATCTAGCGCACGTGAGTCTTCAGCTCCTACTCTGATGTTTCTGGCCTCGCCCTCACGCCTCGTCTCGTTATTCGTTTCGACTATTTCTTCCCTAGCCCTTGTGGATCTCCTCATCGATGCGGAGAGTAGGGCCCTAAAGTTTCCCATCTGACACATTTGCGTCAAGCTGTACCATAAGAGTCACCACTAGGATGATGACACGCTTTGGGTGCACGCCTTAGGTGACCTGCCATCTCCTCCACTCCCCACCGACCTCTCTTCTCAGCCTACTCCCGTCGACCCGAGCGCTTTGCTTAGGCCTGTTCTGCGTTGTCAGTATGCTAGTCTCGTAACGCTGTTGCTCGCTTGGCCCTCACCAGCCTTCATCCCGAAACTGAGGATTCGACCAGGTTCGTTCTGCCTAAGAGTGCCTTGCTGCAATTAAGACACGCTACTCCACTCCCACATCCGCCTCTATTGGTTGCCTCTTCATGCCGCTTGACGCTAGCTACTGCGCTGCTTGTACTGAGGCCGAGCTTGCAGCTGCCTCCCCCCACCCCCCCCCTCGCACATGCACATCACTATTCACTTTATCGTCATTAGCCTCCCTCACCACCTTGCATGTGTCCGTGGCGTGCATCTTCGGAAGCACCCTGGTGCACTCATTAGGAAATCAAGAGCAACATCCACTTTGTTGCTGCCTCGTCTGGCGCCATAATTCGTTCTCTCAGTAAGGGGTGCACTGTCCCACAACTCCCCACTTTCACAACTTCTCTAACCGTTTCTGCGTGATGGCAGTGGCAGGGGGTGCCCGTGGTGGTGGCAACACTAGTGGATTTGGTGGAGGCGGCATTGGAGGTGTTCCTGGGCCTGCATGTGTTACGGATGCAATGAATCGAGGTAGCAAGGATTGCACTAAGGTGTCAAATGAGTACCAAATGTGAGCGAAGGCATGAGCAAACATTTATACGCAAAACATGCAAACAGTAACGCGGTGCGTGCGAGCTAGCTAGTGCTATGCTAGAAGCAAGGCTCGGGCTAGTCCCGAAGTGTAGGCCGACGCGGCCGGTCCAGCAGTGCGAGGTTTGGTGAAACAGTACGCGCGAAGTCGTCAAAGCCCTGTTAGCAGTAACGGGCGAACAACTGCTGCTGCTGTCCGCGATGTGGCAGGGCGCGCTAAGGAATATCGAGAAAAATCCTTACACTACCCCCCCCCCCCCCCCCCCCCCCCTCAAGAAGCCCCCTCCGCTACGCGAGTGCGTGTATATCGCGGAAACCCCGACTCCTCAAGTACACTTGAAGGGCAGGGTGGTTTTCGATGTTGGCCAGGGGCACCCACCTATCCTCAGTTGGCGTGCGCTCCTTCCAGAAAACGAGGAATTCAATCATCCTGATTCCCCTGGGGTGTCGAATCCGATGGCTCAGGATTTTTTCGGGATCGATGATCAGCTCCGATGCAGGGCGGGTCATGGATGGCGGGCGATGACAAGGCAAATGGCTTGTCGTTGGGATCTATGGGCGGAGTAGGCTGAAATGGAATGAAACGCTGATGTACCAGTAGGTGGGTGTTAGAATCAACAAGAGTGATTGAACTAGGAAAGGGTTGGGTACAAGTAGAAAACCCTAAACTTACTGTACCCCATAGTAACTACCCCCCAACGGCCTAAACAAACTGTAGCAGATATGACATTTGACACACCCCCATAGGAAAAGTGGGGGAGAGCAAGGGGTCACAAGACCAGTCAAGAAAGGCAAAGCAAGCTCAAGGTGGATCACAACGTCACCAGACTCACTGAGCACAGGCAAAGGGCCACAATGCCAGTTCACATGCAGAGGCATATATCAAACACAAACAACAAAGTGATCTCCACCTAGCAAAGCAAGCATGCTAGTATATAAATGTATAGATCACAGTACAAGTAAAGCCCACAACAAGTGAGGAAGAGTGGGCACAAGCCCTAGCACAGTGCAGAAACGCTGATGATCACCAGACTGAAGTGCCTTGGTGAACATATCTGCAGTGTTGGCCCAAGTGGCCACGTAACGTAGACAAAGTTGACCACGCTGCTGTAACTCTCGAGCTAGGAAGTAACGTAGAGCAATGTGCTTCGTTCTGTGCTCCAGTCTGTGCCCCTCACACAAGGCAATGGCAGCCCTATTGTCAACGTACAGCACTGGAGGGGAACCAGGCCGCTCTCCAAGGTTGGTCAGCAGGTAGGTGAGCCAGCATAACTCCTGTGCAGCCATGGCTGTGGCGTAGATCTCAGCCTCACAACTGGAGCTGAGAACTAAAGACGAGCCTGTAGAACGCCAAGAGACAGAGCCAAAGCCAAGACTGAAGGTGTAACCCTGTGACGACCGCTGAGTAGCTTGATCGTCAACCCAAGAAGCGTCTGAGTGCCCATTGAGGACAACTAAGCTCCTCCCTCCAAACACGAGCCCCATGCCTGATATACTACACAAGTAGCGGAGTACCCTCTTAGCAGCATCCCAGCGCACCTTTCGGTGCCGGCCAAGAGCCACGTAGCGAGCCAGAAGGCCAAGAGGGTACGCGAGGTCAGGACGAGTGCAAGTCATCAGGTACATGAGGCAGCCAAATAGCTCTGGGTAGGGACCACTCGGCTCTAGGGACTTGTCCAAAGGTGGAGCTGAGAGCGAGTGGTCTGTAGCCAGATGAATGGCCTGTGCCAAGGACCAGGTGAAGCCGAAGCGTTGAAGGACCTGCTGCACCATGTGTGACAAAGTCAGGGTGATGGTGCAGCGTGCTCTGTCTCGGGTGATCTGCAAGCTAAGGTAGCTGCGTAGCTCACCAAGGTCTGTGCATGTGTGTCTCTTTTGCAGCTCCGACTTCACGTGGGTGAGAGCCTCAGTGTTTAGCAGTGGCAAAGACTAAGTCGTCGACGTACACGAGGATGTAAAATGGCGGCAGGAAAGTGTCGGTGTGCAGAAACAGCGACGGGTCAGTAGTAGAGAGCGCAAACCCAAGAGCCGCAAGTGTAGTCCTCAGTGTGTCGTACCACTCCCATGGCGCCTGGCAGAGACCGTAGACCGGCCGCTAGAGGCTCCACTAGTTACCAGGAAACGACCGAGTGAAGCCAGGAGGGCGGCGCACCAGATCTCCTCGTGCAGGCTGCCCTGCAAGAAACCTGTGCTGAATTCAAGAGAGTGAAGCTCGTAGTCGCGCTGAGCAGCAACGTGCAGTAGCACCCAAAGAGTGGTCATCTTTGGGGTGGGGGAGAAGGTCTGGAAGAAGTCTACTCCCTCTCGCTGTCTGAAGCCTCGAGCAACGTAATGAGCCTTCGAGAAGGGTG
The DNA here is from genome assembly GCA_948144175.1 of Closterium sp. NIES-65. Lineage (NCBI taxonomy): Eukaryota > Viridiplantae > Streptophyta > Zygnematophyceae > Desmidiales > Closteriaceae > Closterium > Closterium sp. NIES-65. The sequence goes on along the minus strand of CANXME010002275.1, from coordinate 4,067,082 downwards.
GAGAGCCTGGCCGCCGCTCCACCTTGAAATCCACATGCCACTGACGATGTTCGCCCCAAGAGGGGGAACCTCGTCGACGTAAGTGCCAGTGGACAACCAGGATGCCATCTCCGCATCCATAGGTGACTGCCATTAAGAGGAGTACTCACCCGCGATCACCTCAGCGTAAGAGCGCGGGGTCGAGATGTCTGGTGCATCCGGGTCTCCCTCAGGTGCAATCAGCATGGACACGAGATGAGGTACAGCAGCGGCAAAGCACCCAAACTCCTGCTGCTTGTCCTCAAGGACGTCCGTGCCAAGAGCACACTCACCCCCGACAGACGGAGGACATACAGACTCAAACTCAGCAACAAGACTCGCAGCATAGTCTAGACGCCAGTGGGCAGCAAAGTCGACAAGCTCAAAAACTAAGGCAGACGCAGTAGCAGACTCAAAGGAAGGGTCAGTGACAGCAGTGGCCAGGAGACGCGTGACAGTAGGACTAGCAGCACGAAGAGAGTCAGACTCTGAGTCAGCAAGGGCATGAAGAGAGGACGCAGGAGGAGAAGGTAGAGGGACACGCTAAGGAGCAGTGGAAGGACAAAGCGTCATCTCGTGAGTGCCCAGGACATCAGGAGGACGCTGACGCGGGACACGACGACTAGTGCGAGCAGCACAAACAGGCGACGTAGAATGAGACTCAGGTGACACAGGACGAAACTGCAGCTCACGATGCTCCGTAAGACCTCCTGTCGGACCAGTGTAGGGAGAAGGTTTAGGGAGTGGCGAGGCAGGCTGTAACTGTGACTGCGATTGGACAGGCGGAGGACACTCTAAGGAGGGAGCAGGACAAGGAGGAGGTGGCTGACCAAGAACCTGCTGAAGGAGCGGAACGAAGTACGGCCGCGGCCGTGAAGCGCCCCCAGAACCAGCAGAGACAGCACCAGAACCCCAAGCAGCAGCTCCAACTCCGGTAGCACCAATAGTAGCTCCAGTAGTGCCAACTCCAGTACCCCCAGCAGCACCAGCTCCAACCGCATCGTCCACTCCAGCACCTATAGGAGGACGAGCGTCACCACCTCTAGCTCCAACCCCTGCAACACCAACACCAGGGTCAGCAGCTACACCAACTCCAGTAGGCCTAGCGGCCTTAGCTCTACTGGCAGCTCCAGCAGCTCTAGCACCTCCAGCTCCAACTCCAGCACCAGCAGTACCTCCAGCAGCTGCAGCACCAGCAGCACCTCCAGCAGCTCGAGCACCAGCAGCACCTCCAGTAGCACCAGCTCCAGCAGCTCTAGCTCTAGCTTCAGCAGAACCCCTAGTCCCAGAAGCTACACGACCACCTGTAAAAGCACCTTCAGAACTAGAGGCTCCAGTACCTCCTGCAGCACCAGGGCCTCCAGCGGGCGGCACCCCAGCGCTAGGAGCGCCGCTCCGGAGGCTGCAGCTTTGAGCGTACCAGTCACGCAGCCGCTATGGGGAGGGAGGCTCCGGCCGCGACACAGCACCCGTAGCACCACCAGCTCCAACTCCGACAAATTCCCCAGCTCCAGCAGCCCCACGCTGGAGGTTGCAATGCTGAGAGTACCGCTCACGCAGCTGCTGTAAAGAGGGAGCGCCACTAGGCACGGCACGGTCAGTCTTAGCTACCCCAGGCTCAACACCGCCAGTCTCAACTCCCCCAGTCTCAGCACCCCAAGTCTCAGCACCCCCAGGCACAGCACCCCCAGTCTCAGCACCCCTAGACGCAATACCTTGCGCAAGACCAAAGTTGACAGCTACCTTGACAAGCTCGACCGAGTCAACCTCGAAAACACTTGGCGGAGCATGACCCTGGGGAGGGAGAGGGTCTACCGAAGCAGCACCTGGCGTGAGGAAGAGCGGCAGAGGGGGGAGCGGGGCAGTGCAGTAGGGGAAGAGATGGTTAAAGGGAACCGACTCGTCAAACGTGACGTCCTGAGAGGGCAGGACACGGCGCGAGGTGGGGTGGTAAAACTGCCAGCTAGGCGCATCAAAGACAAAGCCAAGGAAGATACAGGGAACGTCACGGAAGCAGACCTTGTCCACGGACGTATCGCAGACAAAGGCTCAACATCCCCAGACCCGGAACACCGATGCATCACCAACCTTCCCCGTCCAGCGCAGTGTGGGCGAGGTCTCCAGAGCAGAGACACGGGGCCAGAGGTTGAGCTGATGTGCAGTGTACTGCACTGCAAACGGCCACAGGAAATGGGGGGCAGCCGCATGGATCATGGAGGTACAAGTGACCTCCATGACTATGACAATGCGGCACTCAGCAACACCATTCTACTGTGGAGAGGCCGGGGGTGTGAACGTCTGGCGGATGTCGTGCTCCGCAGAGTAGGATGCCAAGAGCTCGGAGGAAAACTCACCACCCCTGTCAGAATGCAGACGCAGGACGGGAAAGTCCGAATGGAACCGCTCGCGGAGCTGGAGATGAGCAGCGCGGATTGAGCGGATCAAAACATCTGGGACCTCACCCTTGGTGCACAAGGGGAAGACCGTGGTGTAGCGCGTGTAGTCGTCGACGACCAGCAGGAAGTACCGCTCGTGGCCCTGTCCACGGATGCGGGCTGGGCCCCACATGTCCAGGTGGAGAGTCTGCAGGGGAGCCTCTGTGGGAGGGAATGAGGAGGATTGAGGAGTGGCACGCTGCCGCCCCTCGACACAGAGAAGACAGGGAGGAGCAGGCGAGGGTGGGAGGGAAGGGAGAACCCTGGGAAGTCTAGAGACAAGGTACCGGGAGTGCATACCACGAAGGCGCTGCACTGAAGGGTGACCAAGGCGGTGGTGCCAGAGGACGGTCTGGTGCGACAGGGTGCAATACGAGTAGGGGGCAGACAACTTACGTGACGTAGACGTAGACGCCGCTACCTGAGGGGACTCAGTGGTCAGTGTGTACAAGTCCGACCACGGCAACCGAGTGAAGGTAGCCAAGTGACGACTCGTCTGGGCACACGTGCAGTGTGTCACAAGCACCTGAAGCAGCAGACTCACAAGCGCCTAGAGCAGCAGCCTCATTAGCACCTGGAGTAGGAGACGCACGAGCACCTAGAGCAGCCGCCTCACCGGCACCTGGAGCAGCAGACTGGATACCGAGGTCAGGCGGCACAAACAGGTGACAGGCTCCCTGGGCACTAGTAGACAATGCATACATTGCAGTGAGAATAGCATCATAGTCAAGAGCAAAGATATCTACCCTCTGCCTAAGCAGCTTCACCCAGTCGGGGAGCTTAGCGTCGTCGCCAAACTCTGTACGCCAAGCGTTGCTCAGACTGGCAAAAATGCAAGACTCTATGTGACCAGCCGTCCCGCAAGGCTGACCAGTCCGGACACCCGTGCTAACAACGTACGGGCAGGGAGTAGTACTCAGCGACACTCTACTCTGAGCGTACCACTCACGAAGCTGGTGGGGCGAACGAGTCTCGCGCAGACGACGCTGCTGCTGCACCAGGCCACTACAAGAAACTCCCAAACTACCCACTCCAAAAGGACTCCCACTACTGCCACCCCAACAACCCCAATTGACGTACCACTCACGAAGCTGCGGGGGCGTGAGGGACACACGCGGACGGCCATGGAGCTACATCTGGCCACGCTAGGAGCAGCAGTAGAAGTAGTGGCAGCACGAGCAGAAGTAGCAATAGCAGCAGTAGTAACAGCAGTAGTAGCACGGGCAGAGCAGTGCTCACCAGTGGTGGGAAAGGCAGGCGCACAAGGCAGCTGCGCGGCCGCTACAGCGGCAGGGCGGGGCCGCGACCGTGGCAGGGAGCTCCGCGGCAGTTGTTGCAGGGCGGGACCGGGCCGCAACGGCAGCTGCTGCAGGGGCGGCTGCTCCAGGGGCCAGGGGCGGCTGGTGCAGTGGCAGCTGCTATAGGGGCGGCTGCTCCAGGGGCGGCTGCTCCAGGGGCCAGGGGCGGCTCCTGCAGTGGCGGCTGCTCTAGTGGCCTGGGGCGCCTGCTGCTGGGGCGGCCGCTCCAGGGGCCGGGGGCGGCTGCAGGTGCGGCTGCTCCAGGGGCCAGGGGCGGGTGCTACAGTGGCGGCTGCTCCAGGGGCCAGGCGCGGGGTAGAGCAGGGCGACGCGGCGGGCAGGGGCGACGCCGCTGGCAGGGGCGACGCGGCAAGCAGGGCAGCGCCGCGGGCAGGGGCCGACGCGGCGGGCAGGGCGACGCAGCGGGTAGGGGGCGGGGCGCGCAAGGGCGCACTAGCAGGAAAAGGCGCATGAGGGCGCACGAGCAGAGAAAGGCGCACGAGGGCGCACGTAAGGTAGGGCACACGAGGGCGCTTCTAGCGGAACAGTGGGCCCGTAGTAGTAAGCGGTACTAGGTGGCAACCTAGGTTCATGATACCATGTTAGAATCAACAAGGGTGATTGAATTAGGAAAGAGTTGGGTACAAGTAGGAAACCCTAAACTTACTCTATGCCATAGTAACTACCCCACTACAGCCTAAACAAACTATAGCAGATATGACATTTGACAAGAACGTCTTCGATGCTAACTACATCTCAAAGGATACGGCGAAGATTTGCTACATCGTGTTGCTGCTACGAGGACCCGCCATGGACTGGTGGCGTGTCATTGTCACGAAGCCGGTAGACTACGCGACTCTACCGACACGGGAAGGACAAACTGGACCCTGGGCGCCGTTGTATTTTGTGGAGGTGCCCCAATATCGCACGTGGGACGCGTGGTGCGTAGGTTTTGCGTACTCGGTTTGAGCCAATCGCGGCTTCGATCGCAGCGCGAAAGAAGCTCCGCACTTGGCGCCAACTCGGTTCCGTTGAGGACTACACGAGTGGGTTTCTGGCGCTATACGAACAAGTGGGATACATGCGCGAGAGCAAACGCATCGATCGCTACATCAGCGGCCTGAAGCACAATACTGCTCAGGAAATCCAGCTTTGCGGCGTCACCGATTTCCTGGAGATTCTCGCCATGGCGGAGAAAATCGATTTCTTCCGCCGACCGAGACCAGGGTCCTATTGAGGCAACATCTGGGGACATCGGTCTTGTGGGACAAACGAGGGCGCTACGATACGTGCCGTCGCCGCGAATGCCGCTGCCGCACCATTCAAAGGGCGCTGCTTCGCGTACAAACGGCCGGGACACCGTAAAAGCGAATGCCTGGAAAACGGGGAAGGGAAAGGGGGAAGCCGAGCAGCAGAAAGAGACCAAGCAGCAGGGAAACGCTGGGAGTCAGTAGCAGACGGGCCCTCTACTGACAGGTCACGCCGCTCGCCCAACCCAACCGACCCTCACTGAGTGATTGTGCCGGTTCACGCAATCGACCACACTCGGCCGAATAAGGAGGGTACTACGGTAGACAGCCCCATACTGCTTAGTGGGAAAATCGGGACAGACTTAGTTAAAATCTTCGTAGACGGAGGGGCCTGCCACAGCCTTATCAACACTGCCACTGCACAAGAACTGCAACTGCCACTGAATAGATGTTTACCTGAGATCGACGCAAGACTGGTCGACGGCACGCCACTGACGATACGGGAACATGTAGACCGGGTTTGGAATAGATGTGGGGGTAACTTCACGTTTAGCCAGGAAATGCTTGCAACGACCCTCGACGGAACCGACATTTTACTCGGCCGTGATTGGCTGCGACAACACAACCCGCAAATCGACTGGACGACGGGTGACTACACCGTGTGAGTGAACGGTAACAACATCGCCTTACCTCGCTGGGGCTTGCCTGAGTCTTCGTCGGTGCATGTCAACGCGATTACGATGAAACGCCCCGTAGCGGCAGGAGCTGATGTGTATGCGGTTGACATTCAGGAAGCCAAGGCAGCGGACAAAGGGGGGGACTTAAAGAAACTGCTAGCCGGCGTACCGGGTGATCTGGCAGCACTGTTGAAGCAGGACAGTGACATTTTCCCGGACGACCTACCAACGGGACTGCCACCTCAACGACCGCACGACCACAGGATAGAACTAGAACCGAGGGCACAGCCGACAGTACAGCAAAAGTTCCAACTGACCCAACCCGAACTAGACGAACTAAGGAAGCAGCTGGATACCTGCTCAAGAAGGAGTTCATTCGCCCTAGTTCGTCGCCCTTCGCAGCATTGATACTGTTCACGCTGAAAAAGGACGGGGGCTTTCGCATGTGCATAGACAACAGAGCACTGAATAGGGTTACCATCAAATCCCGTTACCCCATTCTGCGAGCCGACAAACTGATAGACCAGCTTGGGTTTTCTCAAAAATTGACCTTAGAGGCGGTTACCACCAGATTCGCTGAATCCACCCGACTGCCCCAAGACCTGTGAGAGTTGAGGAATGAAATGACTAAGGGAAATGTGGGTACAAGTAGGAAACCTAGAAATGTTGTACCCTATAGTGTCTACCCCACTACAGCCTCGATAGACTATAGCATATACATTTGACACACCCCCATAGGCAAAGTGGGGGAGAAAAAGAGGGTACAAGACTAGTCAAGCAAAGCAAAGCAAGCTCAGGGTGGATCACAACGTCAACACACAATACCAGCACAAGAGCAAGGCCAAAAGGCCAACTCACTTGCAAGATCATACATAAAGGTAAACAAGCAAGTGCGGGAATAGCAAGATCACAGTACAAGGAAGGTCAAGAAATATGCAAGTGAGGCCAAGTAGGCACAAGACCTAGCATCGTACAAAAGCGCTGATGATCACAAGGCGGAAGTGCCTTGGTAAAGATATCACCAGTGTTGGCCTCAGAGGCCACGTAAGCAAGGCGCAGCTGACCACACTGCTGCAGCTCACGAGCAAGGAAGTAGCAAAGAGCAATGTGCTTCGCTCTGTGCTCTAGTCCATGCTCCCGACACAAGGCCAGCATGGCCTTGTTGTCTACGTACAGAACTGGAGGAGAACGAGGCAACTCTCCTAGGTCAGTCAGCAAGTAGGTGAGCCAGCGTAGCTCCTGTGCAGCCATGGCCCCCGCGTAGATCTCAGCCTCACAGCTGGAGCTGAGAATAGAAGAGGAGCGAGTAGACCGCCACAAAACAGAGCCGGAGCCAAGGCTGAAGGTGTAACCCTGTGACGACCGCTGGAGAGCGTGGTCGTCAGCCCAAGAAGCATCAGCGTGACCTGTGAGGACCACTCGACGTCGCCCTCCAAGCACTAGCCCCATACCCGACGTACTGCACAAGTAGCGCAACACCCTCTTCGCTGCAGCCATGTGCTTTGGTCTGCGTCTGCCAGGAGCAACATAGCGTGCCAAGATGCTAAGAGGGTATGCAAGGTCAGGTCGTGTGCAGGTCATCAGGTACACAAGGCAGCCAACAAGCTCTGGGTATGGGCCACTCAGCTCTACGGACTCATCCGAAGGAAGAGCTGAGAGCGAGTGGCGAGTAGACAGAGGAGTGGCCTGAGACGAGGAGTACGTGAAGTCGAAGCGCTGAAGGACTTGCTGCACCATGTGTGACTGAGTCAGGGTAATGGTGCGCTGTGCTCTATCTCGGGTGATCTGCAAGACAAGGTAGCTGCGCAGTTTACCCAGGTCTGTGCACGTGTGTCTCTTCCGCAACTCGGACTTCACGTGGGCGAGTCCAGCAGTGTCACCAGTGGCAAAGACCAAGTTGTCGACGTACACGGGGATGTAGAACGGCGGCAAAGAAGTGTCGGTGCGCAGAAACAGCGACGGGTCGGCTGTAGAAGAAGCAAACCCAAGAGCCGCAAGTGTAGTCCTCAGTGTGTTGTGCCACTCACGGGGCGCGTGGCGGAGACCGTAGACTGGCCGCCGACATGCCTTGCAGGTGCACCGGTCTTCGTGCTCACCTCCTCCACTCCCTTTTGCTTCAGCTGCCCATGCACTGAATATTGCAGCCCCACCCTTGAGGTTGCCATGCAGTACCTCACCAGCCTCTCTACTGCATCAAGGTGCTCTTGAAGGGGCCTAGACACCACACGAGCCAGCTGCGAAACCGCGAATGAAATATCGGGGCGAGTGTTGACCGAAGCATACATCAAGCTCCCCACCATTGACTGGAACCGACGCTGCAACTCGGGCTCCAACACCTCACCCTCCTCTTCATCAAGGTGTAGCTGAAACCCTGAGGGTAGAGGAGTCTTCACACTCCTCCCTTCCTCCAGCCCATACCTCTCCCCCATGGCTGCAAGGTACTTGTGTTGGTGAAGCCTCAACCATCCCTTCACCTCGTCCCTCTCCACGTGAAGACCAAGGTAATACCCCACCGGTCCAAGGGCCTTGCATTGAAAGGTCTCCTTCAGCTTTCCTTGCACCTCCTTGATCCTCTCTAGAGATGGAGAGAAGAGGAGAATGTCATCGACATAGACAAGGAGAAACACCTTCTCCTCCTCCCCCTCGGTCATGAAGAGACTCTCGTCGCACCCGTTGACTTTGAAGCCAAGAGCCTCCAACGCCTCCATCAGCCTTGCATACCAGCACCTTGGAGCTTGTTTGAGGCCATAGAGGGCCTTGTTGAGCCTGCAAACACGTCCGCTCCCATCGTCATACCCCTCTGGTTGCTTCATGTAGATCTCCTCATCTACCACGCCATAGAGGAAAGCTGTCTTCACATCCATTTGCTCCACCTTCCAGCCACAAACAGCAGCTGCTGCTAGCAACACCCGGAGCGTAGGAGCCTTAGCAACAGAAGCAAACACCTCCTTGAAGTCAACCCCCTCCCTCTGCTGGAAGCCCTTGATCACAAGTCTTGTTTTGCGCCTCTCCAACTTCCCCTCCGCATCGGTCTTCACACGTAATATCCACGTGCAATCCAATGCCTTTCTTCCAGGGGGCAGATCAGTGAGGGTCCATGTTCCATTCTCCATGAGGCTCTGAAACTCATCCTCCCTTGAAGCCAACCAAGCCTCTCGATCATCTCCAGCAAGTGCTTCCTCCATTGAAGCCGGTTCATGAGGTAAGTTGACACCGAAGCAACAAATCTGCTCCATCTCTCCCTCGGCTCCCTTCTCCTCATCATCTTCCTCCCCCTGGACCAGCAATGCCTTAGGACCCCCAAGCCTTTCATACTTGAGGAAATCCCTTGGGTGAGCAGCTCTCTTGGGCCTCTCCTTGGCTGCACCCTCCTTAACTCCACCGCGGACAGCACCACGCTTCCCTTGGGTTGTCCGCCTTGATGGAAGTGAAGGGGATGATGTTGGCTGCTGCACCTCCTCCCCGGCATCACATCTCTCAGCTACAGAGGCCTCCTCTTGCTGCAACACTCCTTCCACCTCTGTTGCCTCCCCTTCAGCACCTCCCAAGTCATGTGACACCTCCGTTACCTCTGAAGATGAAGACAACTCGATGGGAATGAGGAGTGGATCGTTCGTTCCCACCTCTATTCCGAGCGGAATGGTGACCTTGCTCCTCCCTCGCTCCAACCACTCCTTGAACATGAGCTCCTCCATGAACTTGGCATCTCTGGTGGTGAAGATGGTGTTGGCTTTTGGGTCCCACATGAGCCACCCTTTGCTCCCTTGTGCAAGTCCCAAATGAACAGCCCACACCGCCGCCGCTTGAAGCTTGTCACGCTTCTCCTTAGGGACGTGCACGAGTCCCATGCACCCGAAGACTCGAAGCATATCCACCAGGGGCTTCTTGCCTCTCCACTTCTCCATAGGGACCCAATGCTGCCCTCCCACATGAGTCAATACTCGGTTCTTGATGACGGTGGCATGGCGAATAGCGAGGGGCCAGAATCGTAAGGGTAGACCCGAGTCTACCAACATCGTTCTCCCACCCTCCATGATGGTCCGGTTCGCTCTCTTTGCCACGCCATTGGATTGAGGAGTGTAGGCCGTGGTGAGCTGCTGTTTGATGCCGTGCCGCTTCAGCGAGCTCCGGAACTCCGCTCCCAAGAACTCCCCACCACGGTCGCTACGAATCGCCTTCACCCGCTTGCCGCTCTCTCGCTCCACCAAGGGCAGCCACTCTTCAATGATGATCCTTGCAGCATCACTTTTCTTTGCAAGTGGAAAGGACCAGGTGAGCCTTGTGTTATCATCCACCATGGTCATGGAATACAGGGCCCCACCATCTCCCTTCACCTTCATGGGTCCCGCGAGATCCACATGCACGAGCTCCACTGGGTCACTCGACTTCCCCTCCACCGAATGGAAGGGAAACCGTGAAAACTTGCTGGTCAAGCAAGTCTCACAAGATCCCACCTCCTTGGGCTCCCCCTTTATCATCAGCCCCTTGACTCTTTCCTCCTTGAACAGCTCCTGCAGCTGAGGTAGCGCCACGTGGCCAAAGCGACGGTGTGCGGTGAGCCAATCCGTCTCACCCGTGCTAGGAGTTACACTTGGTAACTCAGCCCTTCCATGCCCAAGGAGCCCACCATCACTATCATCACCACCTCCTCCATTGTCCACGTGGTTAACACGCCCTCCTCTCACACCTCCAGCAGCCAAGCGCGCAGCCGCCTCCTTCTATGGCAGCACCGGTATCTCCCACATGGACCGGTGCATGTCCTTGCCGCCTCGGAGGTCCCACAACACGCGCCCATCCAGAGTTGCCTTGAAAACCTTTGTGCCCAACATCTCCATCTTCATCCCTGCCTCACTTAGGGCCTTGGTAGAGAGGAGGCTGGCACACAATCCAGGAACAAGGAGAACACGCTTCAGCCCCACAAGCCTCCCATCCGCACCCATGAACATGGCTCTCCCCTCGCCACGTACGGGTACAACTTGGCCGGTGGCTGAAACGACAGTGGCTGCCTTTGATGGCCTAGCTTCATCCAGTAGATCCTCTCGGTTGGTCATGGTCATGAAGGCTCCCGTGTTGATGACCCAATGGGAGGAGCGGTGAAGAGCAACCTTGCTGGCCGGCACAACCATGTCCTTGGAGCACGCCTCTCCTACATGGTAGAACATGCCGCCGTATCCGCCAGCACCTCCATCGCCCTCCTCACTGCCCACGCCTTCTCCCATAGCTCCATGAACACCCTTGGAGCCCTCAATTGATGGCTGACCAGGCCTCCAGCCGTCAGGTAGCTTGCGGCACTTGAACCATGGGTGCCCTTCCACATGGCAATACCAACACTTGCCGCCACACCGCTTGCCTCCCTTGTTGCCACGCTTCCCTCCCAAATGCTGCTCCCCTCCAGAGCCTTCCTTGGCCTTGCCTTTCTTGCTGCCACGCCCCTTGAAGCCCTTCATGCCATAGGCTGAACCTCCACCTTCACCGGCAGCGGCGGTCAGCTCCTTCCTCCGAAACTCCTCTTGAAGAACTTGCGCGCGAATCCACTCAAGGGACCACGAGTCCTTCATGCCATTAAGGTTGACCACCAAGGGCCCCCACGACTCCGGCAGCAGGGAGAGAGCCTTGTAGCACTTGATTTTTTCAGGGTAGTCTACACCAGCAGCAGAGAGCTTCACATAGAGGTCCCTGAGTTGATCGAACGCTCCTTGTACGGCATCACCCTCGTTGATCTTCACCGCATGGAGTTGTCGCTCGAGCACCACCACCATAGCTTCGCTGCTGGGGGCATGGACATCCTTCAATATCTTCCATGCCTTAGGACCACACTCAACTTCCTTGATGAGATGCTTGATGTGGTGCAGCTGGTTGGATGAGAGGCATTGGGAGAGAAGGAAGAATCCATCCTTGGACCGGCGATCCCATTCTTTGGTCGCTCCTGCGCTCGCAGGCCTCTTCAATTCTCCATCCATCACTTCAAGCAGCCCATAATGGTTGAAGAGGAGCTCCATCCTGAAGCTCCATGATGCCCAATCCTCCCCAGAGAACTTCTCCAGGTTGAATGCCTTCACATCATCCTTAGCTGATGTTGAAACGGAAGCCATTGGTGCAGATCCGCCAGCAACGCCTCTTCCCGCTTCCCCAGCGCCTCTCACGCCACCACAGCCACTGGGACCAGCTGGAGCAGAACCTTCAGCCTCCATATTCACCCAAAAACAGAGTAGAACAGCTCTGATACCACTTGTTATAGTCAAGAGTCCACTTAGAGGTCGCGGATGCCCATGAAACCCCCTAAGCAGAATCTGACGTCTTCAAACCGCCTCTGTTCAAAACACCGTCACGATCAGCTCCAAAACCATACGAGGCTGAAACTTGGACAGCGGTTAGCTTTAGATGTCTGCTTTCCAACGGTATATAACTTGCTATTATCAGAGGTGTCTGCACTACGCAGTGAACGAAAACGTAAGATCGGCTGAAAAAAAACGTGTAGTCTCATTGATGCAAGGAAGAGGTGAGTACAACATTGCCTAGGGGACTCATAAGGGGTTGGGTCATCCTAGGAACTCAGAGAATGTTGAGTCCTAGGGGAGAAAGGCTAGAGAAGGATGGGAAACGTCCTAGCTAGGTCAGCAAAGCCAACCACACATGGATGTTCAGAGCTGTACTCAAGGCAACCAATTGTGAGTTAAGCCAACCATGAGTCAGCTTGTCTTCCCACTTGCACCCTCTTGCAAGCTGGTTCCAGGAAGACCACACTTCTCAAAAGGAGAGCTGTAGAGTCCCACTTGACCACCTGTACTTCTTGTCTCATTCTCTGTCCCTGCACCATTGGCATGACAACAATGAAAGGGTGGCAAGGGAAATGCTGCCAACAGTGCACCATGACTACGGAACAATGCATTTCGGCAGCTGTCACGCAATGCTCACATGTTGGATCGTTCTGAAACTTGGTGAACACCTGCACAGCAAGAAATAGAACTGCCAGACCGAATTTCCGACCAATCAGAGCTTGGTAGACGAGTCAGCAGCCGAAATGGTGAACTCGGGTGTTACCAAAAAGGAGTAACACACACTTCCGGGATGCCATAAGTCTTGAAACATAAAATGTTGTCACGCCTTGGTAACTGCTTCAAAAACTCTGAAACTTTGAGGGTTTGAAAAACACATGTTGAACAACCTCCCAACAAAATTCCAGAAGCTGAGCAGGCTTGTAGGCCGAATGGGAGTGCGATGACCGTGCCACTGTAATGTGTTGGCACAACAGAGGGAGCAGATTTGAACTATAGTGAGCTCGAAAAGAAGACCAAGTTGCTGGCCCTACTCCCTGAATCATGGTCCTCGCTCATCATCAACCTGAATCGCGACTTGCCCCGCCTCTCGCTCAAAGATGTGAACTGAGCTATCCTTCAAGAGGATTTCCGCCACCGTGAGTTGGCGAGTGCGGATGGCGTTGGGGCAGCGAGCATCGGCCGTGGATATGGTCGAGGAAGAGGCAGAGGAGGAGGGGGAGGAAGGTTTGGTGGCAGCAACTTTGGCGGAGGCCGCGGGAGTGGCGGTTATGGCAGTGACGACAAGAGCTACGGGCGCGGTCGCAGCCGATTCGACGGCGAATGCCATTATTGCCACAAGAGCGGACATATGTGGCGTGATTGCTACAAGCTCCCTGATGGTTGGACCCCTGCTCAAGTCCAGGAGGGTAGAGGAGCAGGAGGAGCGAGAGGAAGAGGCCGTGGAGGCCATGAGTTCGCGGTGGCACAGCTGCAAACATGACGAGCGGAGACAATGACAAGGACCTGAGCAACGATCGGTACCCGGGTCTATTCTACTTCGTGTCGACGCAAGTACCAACCGGTCCAGAGAAGGATGAAGGCTTTGAGGAGCCAGCAGCTGTGGGGAAGGTGACCCTACACCCTCTGGACTATTGGGTGATCGATAGTGGCGCTACCTATAGCATGACACCTCGCCCGGACTTGCTCACCGAACTCGAACCGTCACCGGTGAAGCATGTCACATCGGCTTTGGGGCAGCGAGCAGAGGTGAAAGGCATGGGGAAGGCCATGTTTAAGGGTGCTGATGGGAAGATGGTGGTCCTCAAGAATGTGCTTTGGGTGCCCAGCCTTGCTGCCAACCTGATTTCCGTGCGGCGGTTGGCAAAGGCCGGCATGGACACTAACTCGAAGGGAGCCAAGACCTACACCGCAAGGCTTGGCGATCGGATTCTTTGGGACCTTCATGAGGACGGAGATGTCTACAACGAGATGTGGCAGATCCCTGTGGTCCCAATGCCTAAGGAGAGGCAAGTGGCAGCAAGCGTCAGCACCAAAGATGGAGCGATTGGTAGCGGCGATTGCGCGGACGGTCGCGCTAAGGAGAAGGAGCCCAAGAAGTGCAAACTTGGAGGGACCAGCAAGCTTGGTGAACCTATGGAGAGAGGTGCAGCAGCCAAGGAGCAGCAAAAGGGTGAGGAGAACCCCGAGGCAGCAGCGGAGGAGGACTACGGAGAGAGTATGTGGGGCGCTATTGCGAGCGCGGCATTCTCCAATCCAACTTCAGCTACGGGGGAGTGTGATTGGCTCACCTTGCATCGGCGCATGGGGCATGTGGCCCTGCCTATCTTGCAGCAGCTAGTAAAGAATGAGATGGTTGCTGGCATACGTGTGAAGGGTGGGCCCAATGAGGTACTTGGCTGCCCGGCGTGCATGCAAGCCAAGTTCACCCGATTCCCGTTCTCTAGTTCGGAGGCGACGGCTAAGGCACCGCTTGATGAGGTGGTGATGGACGTGGTGGGCCCCCTGAAGCTTGGGGCTTCTGGAGCTGAGTATTTTCTCACCATTGTCGAGGTCTACACCCGCATGACTTGGGTGTATGTGCTGGCCAAGAAGAGCGACGTGGCTGAAACGTTGAAGACAGATTGGTTCCCGATGGTGGAGCGGCAACAAGACCGTCTAGTCAAGTCAATCCGCACCGATCGAGGGGGAGAGTTCCTTAGCAAGGAGTTTGGGCTGTGGCTGAAGAAGAATGGTATTCGGCACTCCCTCACCATGCCATACTCCCCTGCAATGAACGGCATCACCGAGCGAGCGAACCGCACAATCACGGAGGCGGCACGCGGGCTGCTCATTGAAGCCGGGCTACCCGACTATTTCTGGCCTGATGCGGTGCGGAGCGCGTGTGTGGCCAAGAACAGAGCCTTGACTCATGTGGGAGCAGACAAATGGGTGCCCTATGTGGAGTGGCTAGGAAGGAAGCCAAAGGTGGATATGCTTCGGGTGTTCGGGTGCATGTGCATGGCGCTCGTGCCTAAACATCTTCGGCACAACAAGCTTGGTGTCAAGGCGGTGTGGGCCGTGCACTTGGGCATGGCTCAAAGCAGCAAGAGATGGCTTGTTTGGGACTCATTCACCAAGAAGTTCCTGGTGAGCAGGGACTGCAAGTTCATGGAGAACTTCATGTACAAGGATTGGAAGGCAGGGAATGAGGCGAAGATAGGCGTGCGGTTGGGAGAGGTGAAGAGTTCCGGCTTGGAGCACGAGGAGTTGTTTTTGGTGTTGAGCAGCGGCAGCACCACCACAAGGCAATCTTCCCTTGTGAATGGGGGAGAGGAGGCCAATGATGCAGAGGAAGAAGAGGAGGAGGTGCAGCTAGTGAGCGAGCGTGCACTATCACTCCCTTCCCGTACTACGAATGCTCCACGGATTCGAGCCACACCGCAGCAACGCCAAGGCCTTCAAGTCCCTGCAGCTGAGGAGGAAGGAAGGGGTAAGAGGAGAGTTCAACCCCCTAATAGGCTGACCTATGATGCGCTGGGAAAGCAGGGCAAGACAGCCCTAGCCGAAGGCAATGATGGTCGGAGACGACGAGGAGTGTGCCTTCGCGTTCTTCTCTCCGGTGGAGATGCCATGAGAACCAGCAACTCTTAAGGAGGCCTTGGAGAGTAGTGATGCTGAGGAGTGGAAGAAGGCCATGGGGAGTGAGCTGAAGAGCATCGAGGAGAATGACATGTTTGAATTGGTGGAGCTACCGGAGGGGCGTACGGCGATAACGTCCAAGTGGCTCTTCAAAATCAAGTCGGATGCCGACGGCAAGATCGAGCGCTACAAGTCTAGGCTTGTAGCCAAGGGGTACCAGCAGAAGGAGAAGGTGGACTTTAAGGAGCTGTTTGCCCCTGTGGTGAAGCCGACGACGCTGCGAACCCTATTCGCGGGAGCCGCCATCAAAGGATGGGTAGTAAAACAAATGGACATCGTAACGGCATTCCTTAACGACATCCTTGAGGAGGAGATTTTTATGGCGCAGCCAGAGGGGTTTGACGATGGTAGTGGCAGAGTTTGGAAGCTGAAGAAGGCCCTCTATGGGCTGAAGCAGGCCCCTAGGCAATGGTACATGAAGCTGCGGGAAGTATTGGAGGAAATCGGCTTCACTCCCTCAACGGCCGATCACTCCTTGTTCATGCTTGGCAAGGGGGAGCAGAGGAGCTTCATGGTGGTTTATGTGGATGACATTCTCATATTCTCACCCTCCTCTGACCTTGTGAAGGAGGTGATGCTGAAGCTGCATGACAAGTTCAAGTGCAAGTCCCTTGGTGACGTGAACTTCTACCTTGGGCTCCACATCGAACGAGACGTGGAGAAGCGGAGCATGCGAGTGCACCAACGGAAGTACCTGGAGGCGTTGGCCGCCAACTTCGGCCAGAGTGAAGGTCATGTGGCTACTCCCTTTCCCTCTGGGTTCAAGTGTGTGAAGGGGCCAGAGGAGGAAAGCTTTGAAGAAGAAGAGAGGCGCCGTTTTCACTCGTTGGTGGGCAGCCTCATGTATGCGGTGGTAAACACCCGACCGGACGTCGCGTTTGCTTCCGGGCAGCTGGCTAGGGTTGTGCAACGCCCTAATGAGAAGCAGGTAGCAGCTGGAATGAGGGTGGCCAAGTATCTTGGCCAAACACTGACCGTTGGGCTGCAATACTCGGCGGCGGCACAAAGGCGCCAAAAGGGCGCGGATGATGTTGAACCCCGGCGTTTGTTCCTCACCGCCTACTCGGTTGCTTCATATGCATCGGAACCAGAGGACATGACAAGTGTGGGAGGCTTTATATGCTGTGTTGGTGGAGGCCCAACTGCTTGGGAGAGCAAGAAGCAGCTTGACCAAGCTTTGAGCTCGGCTGAGTCCGAGTATATGGCACTCTTCCGTGCCGTACGGGAGATTGTGTGGCAGCGGCGTTTGTTGGCTGAATTGGGAGAGGAGCAGCAAGGACCTACCCCACTCTACTGTGACAGTCAGGGTGCCATTGCTCTTGTTAAGAACCCTGTGCTGCATGGACTCACAAAGCACATGAGGATGAAGTGGCATTGGACGAGGAGCATGGTGACCGCGGGTGAAGTTGAGTTGCGGTACGTGAAGACCACGGGACAGCCGGCTGACATGATGACTAAGAGGCTGGTGGAGCAGCAGCATTGGAAGTGTTGCAAGCTGGTTGGGATGGCTCTGAACTGAGAGAGCAACATATCCTAAGGCCAACAATCCGAGGGGGAGTTTGTTGGTGCAACCCTACGGTTTGCACTCGACTTGTTGTCCATGTGCGTGCATGTGTGTGTGTATGGAATGGTATGAGGGCATGGGATAATATTTATTTCATGCTTATAATTGTGTGTGAATGTTGAGTCATGATGTCGAGTGTGTGTGTCGAGTCAATAGCGAGATATCGCTAGACGCGTGTTACGCGGTCGTTTGTGTCTCGCGCGCGGTTTCTTTTTTGTTATGTGTCGAACGTTCGGTGTGTCGCAGGTGTGTGCAGAAGACCCATCAAGAACTCAAGGATGAGTTTGTGATGAAGAGCCTGAGCCTTTGTGTCAAGCCTTGAGTGATTTCGAAGCTCGCCAAAAGGGTGCACCTCAAGATATTGAAGATAGTTACATTACTTTGTGTAGTGTAACATTTCACTTGGTGTAGGCCCTAGTGAAGGGTAGTTTCGAGAACCTTCATGGTTGGGGACAGTGTGGAGCTGTTCCACATCACTGTACCTCGGCTCTTGGGGTTTTTAGGAGCTGGGAGTCATTCCCAACTCGTGATTCTTCCTAACTCTTCCTATCTTGTGTTTCAAGACTATGTTGCTGCCATAGTGCCGTTCGTTCAAACCAACGTTGTGTCGTCATTTCTTAATGAAAGCGTGCGATCTCAATTGCCTATTGTATACGACGTTAAAGCGCTCCAGATCCAAGTTAAATGAAGTCATTTTGAGTTGTGAGCAGATCGCTATGAACGTTTGAAGCCGCTGTGCAGAAATCTGACTATGCACTATATCTTTCGTTTTAGGCACATTGGAGCCTACTGTAACTAGCACATGGGAGACCATGCCTCGGAGACGAGGCAAGGAGGGGTGACCAAGGCGGTGGTCCCAGAGGAGAGTCTGCTGGGTCAGGAGAAGACACGAGCAGAGAGCAGACTCAGGACCAGACCTGGACGCTGCAGCAAACACCTAACTCGACGCAGCTACCTGGCCAGACTCAGCAGCCGTAGGAGACTCAGTAGTAAGTGTTTACAGGCTTGACCCTAGCCGACGGGTGAACGTGGCCAAGTGTTGGCCTGTCTGAGCACACGTGCAGTGGGTCACTCGCTGACTCGCAAGAGTGAACTGGTCAACCCCCCTATCCTGTAGGTCCGCTCAACTCACCAACTTCGTAGAGAACGAGGGGAGGTTCAGACCAGACAGGGTGCCAGAAGGGGCTGCCGGGCACGATTATACAGTGGAGAAGCTAGCAAGGACAGGACCCCCAAAGGGGTCTGCGAGGGAGACTCCAACCGGCCGATTGAGTGGTGTAAGAGTGGTGCGGTCTCGAAAGAAGGAGCGGGACACACCCGAGTCAAGGGTGAAGGTGTGTAAGGCCTGAGCCGACGTAGTACCTGAGAGAGCAGACTCACCAGATCCTGGGGCAGCAGACGCACTAGCACCTGGGGCAGCAGACACACTAGCACCTAGAGCAGCACCCTCACCAGCACCTAGAGCCGTGGCCTCAATGCCCGGGTCAGGCGTGAGAAGAAACGAGAATGAAATGACTAAGTGAAAGTTGGGTACTTATACAGCCCTAGAAAGCTGTACCCCATATGTGCTACCCCACTATAGCCTACAACAGCTATGTCATACAAATCTGACACACCCCCATAGGCAAAGTGGGGGAGAACAAGGGGTCACAAGACAAATCAAGAAAAGCAAAGCAAAGCTCAGGGTGGATCATAAAGTCACCTGACATTCCGAGCACAAGTTCAAGGCCAGACGGCCACTTCACATGCAGGAGTACAGATATATATATAGAAGGCTAAACAAGCAAGAGCAAGAGTATATATATGTGATAGTACAAGCAAGGTCAAGAGGTGACCAAGTGAGGCAAGACAAGCACAAGACCAAGCTGAATACAGAAGCGCTGATGATCACAACGCGCAAGAGCCTTAGTGAAGATATCAGCAGTGTTGGCCTCAGAGGCCACGTACGCAAGTCGCAACTGACCACGCTGCTACAGCTCACGAGCAAGTAGCGGAGAGCAATGTGCTTCGTTCTGTGCTCGAGGGGCTGCTCACGAGACAAGGCCAGCATGGCCTTGTTGTCTACGTACAGCACTGGAGGAGAACGAGGCGGCTCTCCGAGGTCAGCCAGCAGGTAGGTGAGCCAGCGTAGCTCGTAAGCAGCCATGGCTCCGGCGTAAATCTCAGCCTCACAACTAGAGCCGAGAACAAAAGACGAGCGGGTAGCCCGCCACGAAATGGAGCCAGAACCAAGGCTGAAGGTGTAACCTAGTGACAACCGCTGTGTAGCCTGGTCATCAGCCCAAGAAGCGTCTACGTGCCCTGTGAGGACCACTGGACTCTGCCCTCCAAGCACTAGCCCCATGCCCGACGTACTGCACAAGTAGCGCAACACCCTCTTCGCTGCAGCCATGTGCTCTAGTTTGTGGCTCCCGGGAGCAACATAGCGTGCAAGAATGCTAAGAGGGTATGCAAGGTCAGGTCGTGTGCAGGTCATCAGGTACATGAGGCAGCCAACAAGATCTGGGTATGGGCCACTCGACTCTACGGACTCATCTGAAGGCAGAGCTGAGAGCGAGTGACGAGTAGACAGAGGAGTGGCCTAAGGCAAGGAGTACGTGAAGCCGAAGCGCTGAAGGACCTGCTGCACCATGTGTGACTGAGTCAAGGTAATGGTGCGGCGTGCTCTGTCCCGGGTGATCTGCAAGCCAAGGTAGCTGCGCAGTTCACCCAGGTCTGTGCACGTGTGTCTCTTCTGCACCTCGGACTTCACGTGGGCGAGTCCAGCAGTGTCAGCAGTGGCAAAGACCAAGTCGTCAACGTACACGAGGATGTAGAACGGCGGAAAAGAGGTGTTGGAGCGTAGAAACAGCGACGGGTCGTCTGTAGAGGGAGCAAACCCAAGAGCCGCAAGCATAGTCCTCAGTGTGTCGTGCCACTCACGCGGTGCCTGGAGGAGACCGAAGACTGGCTGTCGGAGGCTCCATTGGGTCCCAAGAGGAAAAGTCCCAGTGAAGCCAGGTGGGCAGCACAGCCAGATCTCCTCGTGCAGGCTACCCTGCAAGAAAGTTGTGTAGAAGTCAAGGGAGTGAAACTCGTAGTCACGCTAAGCAGATATGTGCAGCAGCACCTGAAGAGTGGTCATCTTTTGGGTGGGAGAGAAGGTCTGAAATTAGTCAACTCCGTGCCGCTGACTGAAGCCACGAGCCACGTACCGCGCCTTGAAGACAAGTGGAGAACCTGGCGGCCGCTTCACCCTGAAAAACCACATGCCACTGACGATGTTCGCCCCACGTGGGGGAACCACGTCAACGTAGGTGCCTGTGGACTTCCAGGAAGCCATCTCTGCATCCATAGCTGCCTGCCACTGAGAGGAGTAGGGACCCTCTACGGCCTCCGCGTAAGAGCGCGGAGTCAGGATGTCAAGTGCATCCGGGTCTCCCTCAGGGGTAAGCAGTTTGGACACGAGATGAGGTGAAGTAGCAGCCAGACACTGGAACTCCTCTTGCGTGTCCTCAAGGACGTCTGTGCCAAGAGCACACTCACCCCCGACGGACGGAGGACAGACGCACACAAACTTAGCATTAAGACTAGCAGCGTAGTCTAGACGACAGGGAGCAGCAAAGTCGACGAGCTCAGCAACAAGAGCAGACGCAGCAGTGGACTCAAAGGAGGGGTCGGTGACGATAGTAGCAAGGAGACGCGTGACAGTAGGACTGGCAGCACGAAGAGAGTCCGACTCCGGGTCGGCAAGTGCAGGAACAGAGGACTTAGGAGGAGAACGCAAAGGGGCACCCAGAGGAGTAGTGGACGGACGCAGAGACATCCGGTGCGTGATAGGGACAGGAGGAGGACGCTGACGCAAACCGCGACCACTAGCGCGAGCAGCACGAACAGGCAACGCAGGACGAGACGCAGGCTTACAACGCTCAGCAAGACCTCCAGTAGGACCAATGTAGGGAGAAGGAGCAGGCAGTGGGGAGGCTGGCGGTAACTGTGGCTGTGAGTGGACAGGTGGTGGACACTCTAAGGGAGGAGGAAGTCCAAGAACCTCCTGAAGAAGCAGAACGAAGTACGGCCGAGGCCGCGCGGCGACTCCAGACACAGCAGGGACAGCACAAGCACCCTCAACGGCAGCACCAGCGCCAACAGCACCACGAGCTGCAATACCTCCAGCAGCACCAAGAGCACCCGCAGTAGGACCGCCGGCAAGATTGACAACATTAGCCTCAGTGCCAACACCCTCAGTAGCTCCAGCTCCAGTAGTACGCCTCTAGCACCGAGCAAACCACTTGCGCAGCTCCTGTGGAGAGAGCGGCTCCCGCCGAGACAAAGCACCCGGAGAACCTCCAGGCCCAGCACCGCCAGACACCACACGAGCAGGTCCAACGGCCAGTAGCTTCACACCTCCAGGCTCAACAGATCCAGACGTGGCACCCCCAGGCTCAGCAGCTCCTGACGTAGCACCCCCAGGCTCAGCACCCCCAGGCTCAGCACCCCTAGTCTCAGCACCCCCAGTCTCAGCACCCCCAGCCTCAGCACCCCGAGGCTCAGCACCCACTCGCGCAGCACCCCCAGAGTCAGCACCCCCACGCTCAGCACCCGCAGCAGTACTAGAGTCACCAGTAACCTCGACCAGCTCGATCGCGTCTACCTGGGACACATCTGAAAGGGCAGGACCCTGAGGGGGGAGGGGGTCTACCGGGGGGGGAATGGCACAAGGAAGAGCGGAGGCGGGGGGAGGGAAGGAGTGCGGTAGGGAAAGAGACGGTAGTAGGGTACCGAGTCGTCAAACGTGACGTCCTGGGAGGACAGAACACGACGAGAGGAGGGGTGGTAGAACTGCCACCGTGGCGCATCAGGGGGGAAGCCAAGGAAGACACAAGGAGCAGCACGAGGGGACAGCTTGTCCGCAGACAAGTCGCGGAAAAACGCCCGAGATCCTCAGACACGGAACGCAGACGCATCGCCTACCTTCCCCGTCCACAGCAAAGTTGGGGAGGTCTTCGGCCGGGAGACCCTGGGGTGAAGGTTGATCTGATGTGCTGCGTACCAAACCGCAAACGGCTACAGAAAATGGGGGGCAGCCGCATGCATCATAGAAGTACGAGCGACGTCCATGACCATGCCAATGCAGCGCTCAGCAATCCCATTTTGCTGTGGAGAGTCCGGAAGCGTAAAGGTCTGGGGATGCCTCGCGCACGGCTTTAGGCTCGCAGAAGGCCCGAGGAGAACTCTCCGCCTCGGTCAGATTGCAGACGCAGAACAGGAAAGTCCGAGCCGAAGCTCCTCCTGAGCTAGAGACGAGCTGCGCGGATCCAGCCGATCAACACCTCAGTGACATCGCCCTTGCTGCGCAAGGGGAAGACTGTGGTGTAACGCGAGTAGTCGTCAACCACCAGCAGAAAGTGGCGCTCGTGACCCTGTCCACGGACGCGGGCCGGGCCCCACACATCCTTGTGAAGCGTCTGCAGCGGGGCCTCTATCGGGGGAAACTGAGAGGAGTGAGGGGCAGCCCGCTGCCGCCCCTCGACACAGGGGACGCAGGAAGGACCAGGCCCCGGAGGAAGGGGAGGGAGGGACCGGGGAAGACCAGAGACAAGGACACGGGAAGCCATGCCTCGGAGACGAGGCAGGGAGGGGTGACCAAGACGGTGGTGCCACAGGAGAGTCTCGTGAGATAGGAGGTGACACGAGCAAGGGGCAGATTCAGGACTAGACCTGGACGCTGCAGCAAACACCTGACCCGACGCAGCTACCTGGCCAGACGCAGGGAAAGGAGGAGACTCAGAAGTCAGGGTGTAGAGGCTAGACCCCGGCCGACGCGTAAACGTGGCCCGGTGCCTGCCTGTGCGAACGTCTGAGCAGCGGGTCACCCGCTGACTCGCAGGAGTAAACTGATGAACCCCCGCATCCTGTAGGTCAGCACTTCTCACCAAGTTCGTAGAGAACAAGGGGAAATAAAGACCAGACAAGGTACCAAAGGGGGCAGCCGGACACGGGAGGACAGTGGAGAAGTGAGAAATGACAGGACCCCCAGAGGGGTCTGCCAGGGAGACTGCAACCGGCCGACCAAGCAGCGTGAGTGTGGTGCGGTCTCGAAAGAAGCAGGGAAAAGCCCCTGAGTCAAGTGTGAAGGTGAGGAAGGCCGAAGCCGACGTGGTACCTGAGAGCGCAGACTCACCAGCACCTGAGGACGCAGACGCACTAGCACCTAGATCAGTAGCCTCACCAACACCTAGTGTAGCATTCTTAATGCCCGGGCCGGGCGGGAAACACCGGTAACAGTCACCCTCATCACTAATAGTCAAATCATACATGGCATCAAGGATAGCATCGAAGTAAAGATCATAGATAGCTACACCTGCCCTAGACAGCTCTCCCTAGCGGGGGATTTCAGTAGCCTCCGGGAACTGGTGACGCCAAGCGTCCGTCAGGCGGCCAAAGCAGCGCTTGGTGGGATGGGCATCCCCACAGTGCTCACCCGCGCGGTCGCCGGTGCGAAGGACGTAGGTGCACGGACCAAAACCCCCACCACGCTAACGCTGCGCGTACCACTCGCGGAGCTGCTGAGGGGGGGGGGATGTCCCGAGAACGCTGCTGCTGCTGCTGTAGCTGGCGCTGACCACCACCGGAGCCGATCCGCTACGAAGCGCCACCCCGACCAGTTCCACCTCCTCCACCACCGCCTCCTCCACCTCCGCCACCACCGCCGCCTCCGCTCCCACCGCTACCGCCTCGGCCGCCTCTACCTCCACTGCTGCCACGGACACCTCCACCCCCGCCACCACTCCTACCGCCACCCCCACTCCCTCCGCCGCCTCCACCGCCACCTCCACCACCCCTGCTAGCTCCACCCGCGCCTTTGCCCCCCTTGCCCTTGCCAGAGCGGCGTCTCCGGCTAGGGGCAGACGCCGCACCGACCGACTCAAGACCAACGAGGTCGGCCGCAGCAGCAGAGGCGACAGAGGGCAAAAGGGGGGAAAGGGAACACCCCTCAAAGATGGGGGTGTGAGGGTCACCACGAGAGGCTCCTACCGGGACTATGCTCTTCTCCGCTGCTAGGAGGGCCTTCTCTAGGAGGTCAACAGTGAGGGTGGTGGGACAGACTGAGAGGAAGTGGTCCCTCACTACACGAAGGGAGTCAGGGAGGCGGGTGACTATATAATAGAGAGTGATGTACATGGGGGGGGGGGGTTCTTGGCGCAGAACTCAGTAGGAAGCGCGGCACGGTAGCGAGTGTCACTAGTGCGGAGGTGCGTAATGAGGTCAGCGACTGTGGGAAAGGCAGCAAGGTCAGGGAAGAGGTACGGTAGCATGAGGCGGCTCAGTGCAGCAGTGGCAAGGGAAGAGTAGCGCGCAACTACAGCGTCATACAAGGTCTGAGCACTCTTGTACTGACTAAAGTGCGCGCGCTCAGTGGTAGGCAGGTGGCAACGCACAGCAAGACGTGCAGCAGCGTCGCTCGTGGCCCACTGGGAGCGAACAGTGGCGTCAGCATCAGTAGCAAGGGCAGGAGAGGCGCCAGAGGTGAGGTCAAAGAGAGAGAGACCGTCTGCCCTATCGCACTGTAAGAACAGCTGCAGGTCGTCGACC
This sequence comes from Closterium sp. NIES-65, assembly GCA_948144175.1. Taxonomy (NCBI): domain Eukaryota; kingdom Viridiplantae; phylum Streptophyta; class Zygnematophyceae; order Desmidiales; family Closteriaceae; genus Closterium; species Closterium sp. NIES-65. Next base: position 4,042,309 of record CANXME010002275.1, on the reverse strand, counting down.
CACACGTCAAAGTCAATGGCTCGACCCTCAGCGTCAAAAGCGAGGACACTAGGGGTAGCCATGAAAGCAGTAGACTAGCAGTGCAAGCAGTAGGGAAAGGGCAGTGCAGTGACAGAGGCGCTGTGCTCACCGGATAGGGCTGCTCGGGCGGCTCGGCGATAGGGCGGCTCCGCGGCTCGGCTGCTGGGCGGCTTGGCGGCTCGGTTGCTGGGGGGCTTGTCGGCTCGGCGGTTCGGCGGCTCGGCTGCACGGCGGCTCGACGATCAGGCGGCTGTGCGGCTCGGCTGCAGTGCGGTTCGGCTGCAGGGCGGCTCGGCGGCTCAGGTGGGAGGCGGCGTTGCAGCAGTTGACGGGGCCGCAAGTGAGGGCGGCAGGGCCGCAGGAGAGGGCGGCGACGGGCCGCAATTGAGGGCGGCAATGGGGCCGCAACTGAGGGCGGCGGGGCTGCAGGTGACTGCGGGGGGGGTCCGCAGGTGAGGGCGGCGACGGGCCGCAACTGAGGGCGGCGACGGGGCCGGAACCGAGGGCGGCGGGGCCGCAACTGAGGACGGCGGGACCGCAAGTGAGGGCCGCGGGGCCGCAACTGAGGGCAGCCGGGCCGCAAGTGAGGGCGGCGGGGCCGCAGGTGAGGGCGGCGACGGGCCGCAACTGAGGGCAGCGACGGGGCCGCAACTGAGGGCAGCGACGGGGCCGCAACTGAGGGCGGCGGGGCCGCAACTGAGGGCGACGGGGCTGCAACTGAGGGCGGCGGGGCCGCAACTGAGGGCGGCGGGGCTGCAAGTGAGGGCGGTGACGGGCCGCTTAGGGTGGCGACGGGCCGTGAAGGGCGGCGACGGGCCGAGTAAGGGCCGCGTAAGGGAGGCCGCTAGGGGCAATGCGACGGGGCCGAAGGAGGCCTAGGAAGGGAGCGATAGTAGAGAGAGCACACAAGGCGCGACTCGGGCCTAAGCGAAGCGCGCTCCGGGCAGGAAAAAAAAAAAATCGACTTGGTGGGCCCTAAGAACAGTTCCCACGAGGGAACCTGCTCGATACCATGAGAAGAAACGAGAATGAAATGACTAAGTGAAAGTTGGGTACAAATACAACCCTAGAAAGCTGTACCCCATATGTGCTACCCCACTATAGCCTACAACAGCTATGTCATACAAATCTGACAAGGCTGTACACACAGGTAACAGGCACCCAATCGCGTACGAGTCCCGCAAGCTTCAACCGCCCGAACGCAACTACCTGATACACGACCGCGAGATGCTGGCCATCGTGCACGCATTCAAGGTGTGGTGATTTTACCTCATGGGAGCAGACGTGACAGTACGGACAAACCATCGATCACTACAGTACCTTCGCGCCCAACCGAATCTCAATTCGCGACAGATCTGCTGGTTGGACTATCTGGAGTCCAACTTCCACTAGACGCTCCAACATCGCCAACGCATTCACACGCCCCACCGCCCAACTCCACGCCATCCTTCTCGCCTAAACCAACCTACTGCTAACAGGCCTATTCACCCACGAATTGAGTACCGACCCATTTTTCACGGCCGAAAATTCACAGCAACGGGCAGAAGCTAAAGGAACCTATTACGTAAAAACAGGCACCAACCGCATCTGGGCACCCGCGTACTCACTACTAAGGGAAATATAACTGCATGAGGCACATGACTGATTACCTTGGGACATTTTGGGGTAGAAGAGACGCGACTACAGCTACAACGGTATTACTACAGGCCGGAGCTGTTGACCGGCGTACACCACCACGTGGACTCGTGTCCTACGTGTCAGGTGATGAAGAGCTCGCGAAAAAGAAAGGCGGGTCAGTTGCAGCCGATTCTACTGCCTGATTGCGCCTCGGAGCAGGTTACCATGGATTTCGTCAAAGGGTTACCTTTGAACCCTGTGGGGAACGACGCAGTTATGGTCGTCGTTGAGAGGTTGACGAAGATGGCACACTTCGCTGCGTGCAAGAAATCAATCGCAGTCGAAAAAACCGCTCGTCTGTTCATCACAGCCGTCGTTCGACTACACGGGATACCAGCCGCGATAATCAGCGACCGCAACACGAAGTTCTCCAGCAACTTCTGGAAAAACCTCTGGGAACAGTTCAGGACCAAGCTATGGTTCAGTTGGTTGTACCACCCCGAGACCGACGGCCGAACGGAGCGGACCAATCAGACGATGGAGCAGTTGATTCGTGCCACGTGCGACGACCCGACCACTTGGGAGCAGCAGCTGCCGCTGATCGAGTTTCCGTACAACAATGCCACGTCAGCGACAACGTAGCAGTTCCCGTTCAAATTGAACTACGAGTAAAATCCTACAGTACCCATGACGCCGAGTACGGACAACCCAACACCACGTGCACAACAATTCGCCGAGATTCTGCAAGCTGCCCACACCAGAGCCGCCGAAGCAATTAAGAAAGCAAATGTTATCACTAAGCGCAACGCTAACCACCACCGCCGCCCAGTCACGTACTAGTCAAGAGAATACGTACTGCTCGACACACAGAACTTAAGACTGCCCGTCGTACTGAAATTGCGACTGCGCTACTGTGGACCATTCCAAATCAACCACATGATTACCCAAAGAAAAGCACATTTACTGTTCCCGACAGACTGGTACATCAACCCCTCACTCCACGTCAGTCTGCTTCACCTATACATCCCAGCCACAAGCCAACTCCCTTCTCACTACCCGCCATCCATAACTCGCCCTGCATCGGAGCCGATCATTGAGCCCGAAAAAATCCTCAGCCATCGGATTCGATACACCATGGGAATCAAGAGGATTCAATTCCTCGTTCTCTGGAAGGACCGCACGCCAACTGAAAATAGCTGGGTGCCCCTAGCCAACATCGAGAACCACCCTGCCCTGCAAGTGTACCTAAGGAGCAGGGGATTCCGCGATATACACGCTCTCGCGTAGCGGAGGGGGCTTCTTGAGGGGGGGGGTAGTGTAAGGAATTTTCTCGGCATTCTTTACGGAGCCCGACTACATCGCGTACAGCAACAGCCGTTGTTCGCCCGTTACTGCTAACGGGGCTTCGCCAACTTCGCCCGCACTGTTTTGCCAAACCTCGCACTGCTGGCCCAGCCGTGTCGGCCTACGCTTCGGGACTAGCCCGAGCCTCGCTGCCAGCATAGCACTAGCTAGCTCGCACGCACCACGTTACCGTTTGCATGTTTCGCGTATTAATGTTCGTTCATGCCTTCGCTCACATTTTGTATTCGTTTGACACTTAGTGCAATCCTCGCTACCTCCATTCATTGCACGCGTAACACAATATTATATTACACTTCTTTCTATTGCGGTATATCTTCAAACATGCTTGGCATTCAAAGCTGTAGTAATGTCTAGCACATTCTACGCTCTTTGGAGGGGAACCAGTTTTCGATTGCTGCATGGGTCAGGCAGCCACGTCAGCACCACCGATTGCAAGATTCTCCCTCTTTGATTTGGACGGGGTTTTAACAAGATGCTCATTGCTCAACGGTGGATCTTCTCCAACCAATCCAGCCGACGATAATCTCCAGCGCTGCTCCCCCGCCCATTATTTCCTGCCCTAATCGCTCCTCCCACACTTATTCCTACCCTAATCGCTCGTCACCTCACTCATTGCTGCCCGAATTTTCTCCAACTAGATCACACGCAATATGTATCAGCTTCCTTTTGCTCTCCTCTTTCAGCAAGCATGCAGCATTGCGTCGCAGACAGACGAGTTGCGTCCGTCGTTAGGGCGTGTAAAATCTCCGCAAATATGCGAAATTCGCTTCTGACCGGTTTTCAGTCGACCATATCTGGTCAACATTTCTTTTGCGAAAGTCAATAGATTTGGTCAACTTCGTGTCGTTGTCAAAATATTATGTTTGTCTAGCCTGCAGTGGGGTACTCAATAGTGAGTACAGCCCAACTAAGGGTTTCCTATATGTACTCAACTACTTGCTAGTGAACCCCTCTCTTCTTCATATTCCTCATTTCTTCAGAGTCGTCAGGTTTGCTAACTTTACAGGTTTGAGGGCCGAATTCCTGGGCGGTTTAAAAAGGATGCAAAATTTGCAGTTACTACAGTAGGAACGTATGTGCGACAGGGTCGCACATTTGACAGCGAAAACTCTTATTGGACAGGATAAGAATTTCAGTCGTTCTGCGATACCGTGCGACGTCATATATGATACTCGCTCACGGTGTCGACTACTTGGCTGAATTGGAGTCGACACGGTGTCGAATACGAGTCGACTTTCAAAATGGCCATCAATTTTGTTTTTTATTGGCGAAATCAACGACAGTCGCGAGCACCTTCCTGATTATCGCAAACCGGTTATTTTCGCCAACTCGGCCATTTGGCTAGTGGCCGAAATTTTTGGTGCGGCGATTTTACACACCCTTAGATTTGTTATGAAGAAGAAGTGATTGCACTATGAAAATTGGAGTACAAGTAGGAAACCCTAACTTTGTGTACCCCCTAAAGGCTAACCCACTATAGCCTACACAATAATAACACATATAGTGTTTGACACACCCCCATAGGCAAAGTGGAGGATAACAAGGGGTCACAAGACCAATCAAGAAAGGCAAGCAAGCTCAGGGTGGATCACAACGTCACCACACACTCCGAGCACAAGCAAAGGGCCACAAGGCCAGTTCACATGCAGAAGTATATATAAGTAGTACAGACAGCAAGGGTGATCTCAGCCTAGCAGAGCAAACAGGCAGGAGTATATATAGAGATCACAATACAAGCAAAGCCTACAACAAGTGAGACAAAGTGGGTACCAGCCCCAACAAAGTACAGAAGCGCTGATGATCACCAGGCTGAAGTGCCTTGGTGAAAATATCAGCGGTGTTGGCCTGAGAGGCCACGTAGCGCAGACGAAGCTGACCACGCTGCTGAAGCTCACGAACAAGGAAGTAACGGAGAGCGATGTCAAGCAAGGCCCCGTCGGCCCACGCGCTCGCCTCTTACGGCCCCGCGCTCGCCCCTTAGCGACCCCGTCGGCCCCGCGATCGCCCCTAACGGCCCCGTCGGCCCCGCGCTCACCTCCCTAGAGGCCTCCGTCGGCCCCGCACTCGCCCCTAGAAGCCCCTTACGGCCCCGCTCTCGCCCCTAGAGGCCCCAAACGGCCCCACGCTCGCCCCTAGCGGCCCCTTACGGCCCCGTGCTCGCCCCTACAGGCCCTGAACGGCCCCACGCTCGCCCTTAGCGCCCCCTTACGGCCCCGCGCTCGGCCCTAGAGGCCCCAAACGGCCCTGCGCTCACCCCTAGAGGCCCCAAACGGCCCCGCGCTTGCCCTTAGCGGCCCCTTACGGCCCCGCGCTCGCCCCTAGAGGCCTCGAACGGCCCCGCGCTCGCCCCTAGAGGCCCCAAACGGCCCGTGACCGCCACAGCCCCTCCAAGACCGAGCCGAGCCGCGCAACCCGAACCGAGCCGCCCAGTCCGAGCCGAGCCGCGCGACCCGAACCGAGTCGCGCCGCCCTACACGAGCTGCGCCGCCCTACCTGAACCAAACTGCGCCGCACGTACTGACCGAGCTGCCCTACCTGTCTCATCTTGCTACTCCTACTGCTACTCCTACTGCTCCTATGGCTAGCCCACCTGTGCTAGTTTTTTATACTGAGGGCCGCCCGGTGAAGTTTGACACCTGGCTAGATGACCTGCACCTCTATCTACAGCTCACTGCCAAGGACGACATCTCACTATACGACCACGCCCTAGGCCATGTCACTGCCCCTGCTGCTACTGCTGACAGCATTGCCCGCTCACAGTGGCAGACTCGTAACGCCCACGCTCGCTTTGCTATTCGCAACTCCCTGCCGATAGATGAGCGCGAGCACTTTGGTCAGCACAAGAATGCACAGGCACAGTACACTGCTGTCGTTGCCCGCTACTCCTCACCGGCCTCTGCCGCACTAGGCCGTCTCTCTCTTCCCTACCTGTTCCCCGACTTGGCCTCTTTCCACACAGTCTTTGACCTCATTACGCACCTCCGCACTAGTGAGGCTCGCTTCCGCGCCGCTATGCTTGATGAGTTCCTTGCCCAGAACCCATCCCCGCTCTGGCTCACTCTCTACCGCCTAGTCACCCGCCTCCCTAACACTCTGCGCTCAGTCAAGGACCACTTCCTAGCTCGCTGCCCCACAGAGCTCACCATTGCCCTCCTCGAGAAGGAACTGCTTGCAGCTGAGGCTAGCATAGTCGCTGTAGGTGCCTCTCGTGGCGACCCCCGTACCCCGTTCTTTGAGAGGTGTTCTCCTTCCCCCCTTCTTCCCTCTGTCGCCTCTGGTGCTGCTGTTGACCTCCTTGGTGCTGCGAAGGTCGGGACTACGTCTGCTTCGAGCGGGCGCCGCAGCGGCAGGGGCAAAGGGGGCAAGGGCGGTGCCGGTAACGACGGGGGAGGCGGTGGTGGGGGCGGTGGCAATGGTAGGGGTGGTGGCGCGACTGGAGGGGCTAGTGGCAGCGGTGGGGGTGGTGGCGGCAGCGGCGGGGGAGGTGGCAGGGGCAGAGGCGGTGGTGGGGGTGGCGGTGGACGTGGCGGCGGCAGGGGTTGGGGTGGTCGAGGAGGTGGCAGCGGCGGTGGTGGTCGTGGAGGCGCTGGCGGTGGCCAGGGCCAGCAGCACACTCCGTCACCCTAGAAGGTCCGTGAGTGGGACTCTCAGCACAGGGGGGGGGGGGGGGGGGAGGGTGGGGTGGCTTTAGCTGCACGTACGTCATTCGCACTGGTGAACGCAGTGGTCAGCCGTGTGGGGGACCGCACGCCACACAGCGTTGCTTCGCTCATCTCAACGACGCTTGGCGTGTTCAGTTCCCTGAGGCCATCGAGCTTCCCCGCTGGGTTGATCTCCTAAAGAAGGGGATTGATATCTATGCTCTAGACTTTGATGTTTTTCTCACTGCTATATATGTGATGTCTACTAGTGGAGAGGATGCTGAGTACCTGTGTGTGCCGCCCGACCCGGGCATTAGGACGAGTGCGTCTGCCGCTCCAGGTGCTTGTGTGTCTGCTACCCCAGGTGCTAGTGAGGCAGCTGCTCTAGGTGCTTGTGCGTCTGCACCCCCTGGTACTGAGTCAACTGCAGCACTGCACACCTTCACACTGGACTCAGGTGCTTCTCGCTGCCTCTTTCCTGACGGCACTGCCCTTGAGCCGCTTGCTCGGCCAGTTGCTGTCTACCTCGCTGACCCCTCTGGGGGTACGGTCATTCCAACCTCCTCCACCGTCTTCCCCTGTCCTGCGGTCCCGTCGGGCATGCTGTCAGGTCTCCACCTCCCCTCGTTCTCTACAAAGCTGGTGGCAGGATGTGCGCTCCAGGACGGGGGTGTTCACCAGTTTACCCCTGTCTACGAGCGCGTGACACACTGCACGTGTGCTCGTACGGGCCGTCACTTGGCTACCTTCACTCGGCAACCGGGGTCGGACCTGTACACACTGACCACTGAGTCCCCTCAGGTTGCTATGTCAGCGTGTGCGTCCGCGTCAGGTCAGCTGTCGGCCCCGTGCTCGTGTCGCTATGTGGCGCACGAGACTGTCCTCTGGCACCACCGCCTTGGCCACCCGTCTCTGCAGCGACTTCGTGCCATGCACTCCCGGTACCTTGTCTCTGGCCTTCCCAGGGTCCTTCCTCCCCTCCCTCCCTCACCTGCTCCTCCCTGTCTTCCCTGTGTCGAGGGGCAGCAGCGCGCCGCCCCTCACTCCTCTTTTTCCCCGACGACTGCTCCCTTGCAGACGCTCCATATGGACGAGTGGGGCCCAGCCCGCGTCCGTGGTCAGGGTCAGGAGAGGTACTTCCTGATAGTTGTTGACGACTACTCGCGCTACACCACAGTCTTCCCCTTGCGCACCAAGGGTGAGGTCCCTGATGTCTTGATCCCTTGGATCCGCAGAGCCCGTCTCCAGCTCAGCTAGCGTTTCCACTCAGACTTTCCTGTCCTGCGCTTGCACTCTTACAAAGGTGGTGAGTTCTCCTCCGAACTCTTGGCAGCCTACTGTGCTGAGCACGTCATTGAGCAGTCGTTCACGCTTCCGGCCTCTCCAAAGCATAATGGGATTGCGGAGCGCCGCATTGGCCTTGTCATGGAGGTCGCCCGTACCTCCTTGATCCATGCGACTGCCCCCCACTTTCTGTGGCCGTTTGCGGTCCGGTACGCTGCGCATTAGCTCAACCTCTAGCCCCGTGTCACCTTGCCGAAGACCTCGTTCACACTGCTGTGGACGGGGGAGGTTGGTGATGCGTCGCGTTTCCGGGTCTAGGGATCTCGAGCTTTTGTCCGCCATACGTCTTCGGACAAGCTCTCCTCCCATGCTGTTCCTTGTGTCTTCCTCGGCTTTGTCCCGGACGCGCATGGTTGGCACTTTTACCACGCCAACTCGCGCTGAGTCTTGCCCTCTCAGGACGTCACTTTTGACGAGTCTGTCCCCTACTACCGCCTTTTCCCCTACCGCATTGCCCCGCTCCCCCCCCCCGCCTCTCTTCCTCGCGCCAGGTGCTGCTGTCGTAGACCCCCTCCCCCCTCAGGGTGCAGCTCCCTCAGGTGTGTCTCAGGTAGACCCAGTTGAGCCTGTTAAGGTAGCTATCGACTCTCGTCCTATTGCGGGTGTGCAGTCTGGGGGTGCAGAGCCTGGGGGTGCGGATCCTGGGGGTGCTGAGCCTGGGGGTGCTGAGCCTGGGGGTACTGAGCCTGGGGGTGCTGAGCCGCAGAGTCCGGAGTTTGGGGGTTCTGAGTCTGGAGGTGCTGAGCCTCGGAGTCCTACACCTGGAGGAGCCCTCTCCTCGGAGCAGCTGTGTGAGTGGTACTTACAGTACTGCAGCCTCAGGAGGGGTACCTCTGGAGCCAAGCGTACTACTGGGACTGGTGCTAGTGCTTCTTCTCCTTGTCGGGAGCTCCCCTCCCGTGAGCGGATCCATGAGTGGTACGAGCGGCGTTGCACTCTTCGGAGTGGCGCGCCAGGTGTCGCGGACCCCGCTGCTGCTGCTGGTGCTGCGGACCCAGGTGTTGGAGCTACAGCCAGTTATGAGGACCCGGGCGCTTGTGCTGCTGCTGGTGCTGAGGACCAGGGCGTTGGAGCTGCTGCAGGTGCTGAAAACCCGGGCGTTGGAGCTCCTGCTAGTGCTGCGGACCTGGTCGTTGGAGCTGCTGCTGGTGCTGAGGACCCGAGCGTTGGAGCTGCTGCTGGTGCTGAGAACCCTAGCGGTGGTGCTGCTGCTGGTGCTGTGGACCCGGGCGTTGGAGCTACTGCTGGTGTTGAGGACTCGAGAGTTGGAGCTGCTTCTGGTGCTGAGGACCCTGGCGCTGGTGTCTCTACTGGTTCTAGAGTCGCTGCACGACCGCGGCCGTACTTTGTTTCGCTCCTTCAGCAGGTTCTTGGTCAGCTCCCTCCTCCTTGTCCTACTCCCTCCTTAGGGTATCCTCTGTTTGGCCAGTTGCAGTCGTAGCTACTGTCTGCCTCCTCTCTCCCTGCTCCTGCCCCTTACACTGGTCTGACTAGAGGTCTTACTAAGCGTCGTGAGCCTGAGTCTCATCCTGCGTCGCCTAAGTCTCGCCGTGCGTCGCCTGTCCGTGCTGCTCTCACTGGTACTCGTGTCCCGTGTTAGCGTTTTCCTGCTGTCCCAGGCACTCACCGGATGGCGCTTCGTCCTTCCACTGCTCCACAGCATGTCCCACTGCCGTCTCCTCCTGCGTCCTCTCTTCCTGCTCTTGCTGACCCAAAGTCTGACTCTCTTTGTGCTGCCAGTCCTACTGTCACGCGTCTCCTGGCTACTGATGTCGCTGACCCTTCCTTTAAGTCCGCTGCTGCGTCTCCCTGACCCTAAACCCTAAACCCTAAACTCTACAACAGTAGTGAGCTAGACTACAGGGGTTGGCACGAACTACTAGAGGTGATCTTAGCTTTGCTTGGTTCCTTAGTGTTTGCACATTCACGGAAGAATTTGGCAAGAGTTTCCACTAGCAAATTTGGAGTTCCAGAATGATGGAACAAGCAAAATTACAACAATAACTACATCAGGCACCTAGCAACCCTGCTGCTAGCTTGGTCGACCGCCAGCACAGCTCGGTCGACCGCCTGCCATCATTGCATAGAGGAGCTGCACCAGCACTGTGGAAAGACGACCTGCCAACAGAGCAGGTCGACGGCGTGCCAACATTGCAGCAGAGCGGCTGTCCAGCGTTGGCCCGTAGAACACAGCTGTGTGCGCAATCGCAGATGCGCGCAGACGATTGGCCCGACTTGCCTTGTTGGGCATCCGTCAGGTGTTGTCTACGCCTGACGAGCCACATTGACTTTGGGATACCAGCCCAAAGCGCCTGCGCCATCGCGATCTCAACGACGTCCGCGTGCCTCCGCAGAACTCGTCGAGCAGGTTACCTGGTCGACCTGGTCGACCCCTGGTGCTCTAGTCGACTCCCAAGTGCCTCCCGTCGACCACTGGGTCCATCTGGTCGACCACCGGGTGCTCCTGGTTGACCACACCTCCCGTCGAGCTACCCCTTGGTCGACGGACCCCTTCCGTCGACCAGAACTGCTCCATCGACCTCGTGGTCGAACTGCAGTTAGACGGGATGCTCCATAGACCTCCCCGTGGAACTGTAGGTCGACGGACTGCTTCGTCGACCTCCCGGACGGCTCACCCGTCGCCCACGCCAGTCAATTGCAGCTCACGAGCATTTGGTCGACAGCAATACCACAGAGGTCCGCTGCAGCTCGTTGTAATTTGTCGAGCAGCTATCCCACTGTGAGCGATCGACTACTACTCCCGTACATCCGACCAAGTTGTCGTTGTTGCCCAAGCGAGGGCGGGGCCAACACACCATTCCCGTTAACACTTGGTTGCTGAGCTTGTCGACTTTGCTGCCACCTGTCGTCTAGACTACGCCGCTAGCCTAGTTGCTAAGTTTGAGTCTGTCTGTCCTCCGTCCGTCGGGGGTGAGTGTGCTCTTGGCACTGACGTCCTTGAGGACAGGCAGGAGGAGTTTGAGTGCTTTGCTGCCGCTTTGCCCCATCTCGTGTCCATCCTTGTTGCCCCTAAGGGAGACCCGGATGCACCACACATCCCGACCCCATGCTCTTACGCATGCTCTTACGCTCTTACGCATAGAGGCGATGGCTGGTCCTTACTCCTCTCAGTGGCAGACACCCATGGACACAGAGATGGCTTCCTGGAAGTCCACAGGCACCTACGTTGACGAGGCTCCCTCGCCTACAGCAGAAGCTTCAACGCCCTGGTCCTCAGCACCAGCAGCAGCTCCAACGCCCGGGTCTGCAGCACCAGCAGCAGCTCCAACGCCCGGGTCCGCAGCACCAGCAACAGCTCCAACTCCAGGGTCCGCAGAACCAGTAGCAGTGTCCGAAACAATAGGAGCGCCACTCTTGAGACTGCAGCGCCGTGCGTACCACTCACGAAGACGCTGGGGATTGGGCAGCTCCCGCCTGGGCAAGGAAGCACGAGCACCTTCTCCGGCAGTACCCCTAGCTCCAGAGGCATCTCTCCTAAGGCTGCAGTACTATAAGTACCACTCACGCAGCTGCTGTGAGGAGAGAGCTCCTCCAGGCGTAGCACTCCCAGGCTTAGCACCCCCAGACTCAGCACCAGCAGGCTCCATACTCCTAGGCTCAGCACCCCCAGACTCCGCACCCCCAGGCTCAGTACCCCTAGACTCTGCACCCCCAGACTCTGCACCCCCAATCTCCGCAACCCCAGGCTCCGCACACTCAGGCTCAGCACCCGAGGAGGCTGAGAGTCGACAGCTACCTCGACAGGCTCAACCGGGTCTACCTGGGACACACCTGAGGTAGCGGCACCCTGAGGGGGGAGGGGGTCTACAGCAGCACCACTTGGCGCGAGGAAGAGAGGCGGGGGAGGGAGTGGGGCAGTGCGGTAGGGGAAGAGGCGGTAGAAGGGTACCGACTTGTCAGAGGTGACATCCTGAGAGGCAAGAACACGGCGCGAGGCGGCGTGGTAAAACTGCCAACCAGACGCGTCCGGGACAAAGCCGAGGAAGACACACGGAACAGCATGGGAGGAGAGCTTGTCCGCTGACATATCGCGAACAAAAGCCCGAGATCCCCAGACCCGGAAACGAGACGCATTGCCAACCTCTCCCATCCAACGTAGTGTCGGGGAAGTCTCCGGCAAGGAGACACGGGGCCAGAGGTTGAGCTGATGCGCAGCGTATCGGACTGCAAACGGCCACAGAAAGTGGGGGGCAGCCGCATGGATCAAGGAGGTACGAGCGACCTCCATGACCAAGCCAATGCGGCGCTCAGCAACCCCATTCTGCTGTGGAGAGGCCGGAAGCGTGAACGACTGGCGGATGCCATGCTCCGCACAGTAGGTTGCCAAGAGGTCTGAGGAGAACTCACCACCTTTGTCAGAGTGCAAGCGCAGGACAGGAAAGTCCGAGTGGAAACGCTTGCTGAGCTGGAGACGAGAAGCGCGTATCCAAGGGATCAAAACATCAGGTACCTCACCCTTGGTGCGCAAGGGGAAGACCGTGGTGTAACGCGAGTAGTCGTCAGCAACTATCAGGAAGTACCTCTCCTGACCCTGACCACGGACGCGGGCTGGGCCCCACACGTCCATGTGGAGCGTCTGCAAGGGAGCAGTCGTCGGGGGAAACGAGGAGGAGTGAGGAGCGGCGCGCTGCCGCCCCTCGACACAGGGAAGACAGGGAGGAGCAGGTGAGGGTGGGAGGGGAGGGAGAACCCTGGGAAGACCAGAGACAAGGTACCGTTTGTGTATTACCCGAAGGCGCTGCACAGACGGGTGACCACGGCGGTGGTGCCAGAGGAGTTTCTCGTGCGCTAGAGAGCGGCACGAGCAGGAGGCCAACAGCTAACGTGACGCAGACGCAGACGCAGCTACCTCAGGGGACTCAGTAGTCAGTGTGTACAGGTCCGACCCCGGATGCCGTGTGAAGGTCACCAGATGACGGCCCGTCCAAGCACACGTGCATTGTGTCACGCGCTCGTAGGCAGGGGTGAACTGGTGGACACCCCTGTCCAGAAGCGCACTACCCGCCACCAAGTTCGTAGAGAACGAGGGGAGGTAGAGACCAGACAGGGTGCCAGAGGGGGCTGCCGGGCACGGTAGGACAATGGAGAAGCTAGCAAGGAGAGGACCCCCAGAGGGGTCTGCCAAGGAGACTGCAACCAGCCAATTGAGCGGCGTAAGAGTGGTGCGGTCTCAAAAGAAGGAGCGGAACGCACCCGAGTCCAAGGTGAAGGTGTGGAAGGCCTGAGGACACGTAGTACCTGAGAGAGCAGACTCACCAGCACCTGGGGCAGCAGACGCACTGGCACCTGGAGCAGTAGACGCACTGTGGAGAATAGAACGAGAATGAATGAACTATGAGTGAAGTGAGTACAAATAGCAAAACCCTAATTGGGTTGTACCCCCTATGGTATACCCCACTGTAGCCTACACAACATCATAAGCTACATATATGTTCTGACACACCCCCATAGGCAAAGTGGGGGAGAACAAGGGGTGACAAGACCAGTCAAGCAAAGCAAAGCAAAGCTCAGGGTGGATCACAAAGTCACCACACAGTCCGAGCACAAGAGCAAGGCCACAAGGCCACTTCACAAGCAGGAGTACACACATATATATATAAAGCTAGACAAGCAAGAGCAGGTATATATATGTGACAGTACAAGTAAAGTTAAGAGGAGAGCAAGTGAGGCAAGACAGGCACAAGACCCAGCTGGGTGCAGAAGCGCTGATGGTCACAAGGCGCGAGTGCCTTGGTGAACACATCAGCAGTGTTGGCCTCAGAGGCCACGTACGCAAGCCGCAACTGTCCACGCTGCTGTAGCTCACGAGCAAGGAAGTAGCGAAGAGCAATGTGCTTCGTTCTGTGCTCCAAACGCTGCTCTTGACACAAGGCCAGCATGGCCTTGTTGTCTACGTACAGCACTGGAGGAGAACGAGGCGGCTCTCCAAGGTCAGTCAGCAGGTAGGTGAGCCAGCGAAGCTCCTGTGCAGCCATGGCCCCTGCGTAGATCTCAGCCTCACAACTCAAGCTGAGAACCGAAGACGAGCGAGTAGCCCGCCACGAGACAGAGCCGGAGCCAAGGCTGAAGGTGTAACCCTGTGACGACCGCTGCGTAGCCTGGTCGTCAGCCCAAGAAGCGTCCGCGTGACCTGTAAGTACCACTGGACTCCGCCCTCCAAGCACTAGCCCCATGCCCGACGTACTGCACTGGTAGCGCAATACCCTCTTCGCTGCAGCCATGTGCTCTGGTCGGTGTCTCCCAAGAGCAACATAGCGTGCAAGAATGCTAAGAGGGTATGCAAGGTCAGGTTGTGTGCAGGTCATCAGGTACATGAGGCAGCCAACAAGCTCTGGGTACGGGCCACTCGACTCTACGGACTCATCCGAAGGCAGAGCTGAGAGCGAGTGGCGAGTAGACAGAGGAGTGGCCTGAGGCGAGGAGTACGTGAAGCCGAAGCGCTGAAGGACCTGCTGCACCATGTGTGACTGAGTCAAGGTAATGGTGCGGCGTGCTCTGTCCCGAGTGATCTGCAAGCCAAGGTAGCTGCGCAGTTCACCCAGGTCTGTGCACGTGTGTCTCTTCAGCAGCTCGGACTTCACGTGGGCGAGTCCAGCAGTGTCCGCTGTGGCAAAGACCAAGTCGTCGACGTACACGAGGATGTAGAACGGCGGCAGTGAAGTGTCGGTGCGCAGAAACAGCGACGGGTCAGCAGTAGAAGGAGCAAACCCAAGGGCCGCAAGTGTAGTCCTCAGTGTGTCGTGCCACTCACGTGGTGCCTGGCGGAGACCGTAGACTGGCCGTCGGAGGCTCCACTGGGTGCCAGGAGGGAAAGTCCCAGTGAAGCCAGGTGGACGGCGCAGCCAGATCTCCTCGTGCAGGCTCCCCTGCAAGAACGCAGTACTGAAGTCGAGAGAGTGAAGCTCGTAGTCGCGCTGAGCGGCTATGTGCAGCAGCACCCGAAGAGTGGTCATCTTCGGGGTGGGAGAGAAGGTCTGAAAGTAGTCAACTCCCTGCCGCTGACTGAAGCCACGAGCGACGTACCGCGCCTTGAAGACAAGTAGAGAGCCCGGCGGCCGCTTCACCCTCAAGATCCACATGCCACTGACGATGTTCGCCCCAGGAGGGGGAACCGCGTCAACGTAGGTGCCTGTGGACTTCCAGGAAGCCATCTCTGCATCCATAGCTGCCTGCCACTGAGAGGAGTAGGGACCCTCTACGGCCTCCACGTAAGAGCGCGGAGTCGGGATGTCTAGTGCATCCGGGTCTCCCTCAGGAGCAAGCAGTACAGACGCGAGATGAGGTGAAGCAGCAGCCAGACACTGGAACTCCTCCTGCCTGTCCTCTAGGACGTCCGTGCCAAGAGCACACTCACCCCCGACGGACGGAGGACAAACAGACGCAGACTCAGCAACAAGACTAGCAGCGTAGTCTAGATGACAGCGAGCAGCAAAGTCGACGAGCTCAGCGACAAGAGCAGACGCAGCAGCGGACTCAAAAGAGGGGTCAGTGACGACAGTAGCAAGCAGACGCGTGACAGTAGGAGTGGCAGCACGAAGGGAGTCCAACTCTGGGTCGGTAAGCACAGGAAGGGAGGACTAGGGAGGAGAAGGCAAAAGGGCACGCAGAGGAGCAGTGGACGGACGCAGAGACATCCGGTGCGTGCCAGGGACAGGAGGAGGACGCGGACGCGAACCACGACCACTAGCGCGGGCAGCACGAACAGGCGACGCGGGACGAGACTCAGGCTCACGACGCTCAGCAAGACCTCCAGTAGGACCAGTGTAAGGAGAGGGAGCAGGCAGTGGGGAGGTAGGCTCCAACAGTGACTGCGACTGGACACGCTGTGGACACTCTACCGGAGGAGAAAGACCAAGAACCTGCTGCAGAAGCGGAACGAAGTACGGCCGAGGCCGCGCGGCAGCTCCAGACTCAGCAGGGACAGCACCAGCACCCTCAGCGGCAGCACCAGCGCCACCAACACCTCCAGCGGCAGGACCTCCAGCAGCACCAGCAGCAGAACCACCGTCAGGACAGACAGCAGCAGACTCAGCACCAACGCCCTCAGCAGCCCCAGCTCCAGTAGGACCCGCAGGCGTAGCACCTCCGGGACCGGCGGCACTAGTACCCTCGACGGTCGAAGAAGCTCCAGCTCCAGCAGTACGCCTCCAGCGGCGAGCAAACCACTCGCGCAGCTCCTGTGGAGAGAGGGCCTCCCGCCGAGACGCAGCACCAGGAGAAACCCCAGGCTCAGCGGCCCCAGACGTAGCACCCCCATGCTCAGCAGCTCCAGACTCAGCACCCCCAGGCTCAGCAGCTCCAGACTCAGCACCCCCAGGCTCATCAGCTCCAGCTCCAGTAGGACCCGCAGGCCCAGCAGCTCCGGGACCGGCAGCACCAGCACCCTCAGCAGTCGAAGGAGCTCCAGCTCCAGCAGCACGCCTCCAGCGGCGAGCAAACCACTCGCGCAGCTCCTGTGGAGAGAGCGGCTCCCGCCGAGACGGAGCAACCGGAGAGCCCCCAGGTCCAGCAGTCGCAGGCTCCGCACCTCCAGGCTCAGCACCCCCAGGCTCAGCAGCTCCTGACGTAGCACCTCCCGGCTCAGCACCCCCAGCAGCAGCACCCCCAAGCTCAGCACCCCCCGGCCTCGCACCCCCAGGCTCAGCACCCCCAGCAGCAGCACCCCCAAGCTCAGCACCCGCAGGCGTAGCACCCCTAGACTCTGCACCCACAGCAGGACCAGACTCAGCAGCAACCTCGACTGGCTCAACTGTGTCTACCTGGGACACACCTGAAGGGGCAGGAACCTGAGGGGGGAGGGGGTCTACCGGGGGGGGAACTGGCACCAGGAAGTCCGGTGGGGGGGGGAGGGAAGGAGTACGGTAGGGGAAGAGGCGGTAGAAGGGGACTGACTCGTCGAACGTGACGTCCTGGGAGGACAGAACACGACGAGAGGAGGGGTGGTAGAACTGCCACCCTGGAGCGTCAAGGGGGAAGCCAAGGAAGACACAGGGAGCAGCACGAGGGGACAGCTTGTCCGAAGACAAGTCGCGGACAAACGCCCGAGATCCCCAGACACGGAACGCAGACGCATCGCCGACCTTCCCCGTCCACAGTAACACTGGGGACATATCGGGCCGAGAGACCCTCGGGTGAAGGTTGAGCTGATGCGCCGCGTACCGAGCCGCAAACGGCCACAGAAAATGGGGGGCAGCCGCATGCATCATGGACGTACGAGCGACATCCATGACCATGCCAATGCGGCGCTCAGCAATCCCATTTTGCTGTGGAGAGTCCGGAAGCGTAAAGGTCTGGCGGATCCCCTGTGCACGACAGTAGTCTCGCAGAAGGCGAGAGGAGAACTCCCCACCTCGGTCAGAGTGCAGACGCAGAACAGGAAAGTCCGAGCCGAAGCTCCTCCTGAGCTGGAGACGAGCCTCGCGGATCCAGTTGATCAGCACCTTAGTGAAAGCACCCTTGCTGCGCAAGGGGAAGACTGTGGTGTAACGCGAGTAGTCGTCAACCACCAACAGGAAGTAGCGCTCGTGACCTTGCCCACGGACGGGGGCCGGGCCCCACACGTCCATGTGAAGTGTCTGCAGAGGAGCCTCTGTCGGGGGAAAGTGGGAGGAGTGAGGAGCAGCCCTGAGGCGCCCCTCGACACAGGGGACACAGGAAGGTCCTGGTCCCGAAGGAAGGGGAGGGAGAGACTGGGGAAGACCAGAGACAAGAACACAGGAAGCCATGCCCCAAAGACGGGGCAAGGAGGGGTGGCCAAGACGGTGGTGCCACAGGAGAGTCTCGTGAGACAAGAGGCGACACGAGCAGGGGGCAGACTCAGGACCAGACCTGGACGCAGCAGCAAACACCTGACCTGATGCTGCTACCTGACCGGACGCAGGGACAGGAGGAGACTCAGTGGTCAGGGTGTAGAGGCTCGACCCCGGCCGACGCGAAAACGTGGCCAGGTGCCGGCCTGTGCGCGCGTCCGTGCAGTGGGTCACCCGCTGACTCGCAGGAGTGAACTGGTGAACCCCCGCATCCTGCAGGTCTGCACCACTCACCAAGTTCGTCGAGAACGAGGGGAGGTACAGGCCAGACAGGGTGCCTGGGGGGGCAGCCGGACACGGGAGGACAGTGGAAAAGTGAGAGAGGACAGGACCCCCAGAGGGGTCAGCCAGGGAGACTGCAACAGGCCGACCAAGCGGCGTGAGTGTGGTGCGGTCCCGAAAGAAGGAGCGAGAAGCCCCAGAGTCAAGTGTAAAGGTGAGGGAGGCCGAAGCCAACGTGGTACCTGAGAGCGCAGCCTCACCCGCACCTGAGGAAGCAGACTCACTAGCACCTAGAGCAGCAGCCGCACCTGTACCTGGAGCAGGAGACTCACTAGCACCCAGAGCAGTAGCAGCCTCACCAGTAGCTAGAGCAGCAGGTCCTATACCCGGGTCAGGCGGTACGCACAGGTGGCCGGTACGGTCAGCACTAGTAGGCAATGCATACATGGCAGTGAGAATAGCATCATAGTCAAGAGCAAATATATCTACCCTCTGCCTAAGCAACTCCACCCAGTCGGGGAGCTCAGCCTCGTTGCCAAACACGGTACGCCAGGCGTCGCTCAGACGGGCGAAGCAGCGGGACTGTGTATGACTAGGTGTCCCACAAGGCTGACCAGTCCGAGCACCAGTGAGAATCACGTAAGAGCAGCGAACAGAACTGAGAGACCCTCCACCCTGAGCGTACCACTCACGAAGCTGCTGAGGCGTGAGAGACGCGCGGGGGGGTCGCGGGAGCTGCATCTGGCCGCCACCAGTAGTAGAAGCAGCAGGAGTGGTAGCAGTAGTAGCGCCACCACCCCTACAGCCCCAACCAGCGTACCACTCACGCAGCTGCTGGGGCGTGAGGGACTCACGCAGACGTCGATGGGGCCGCATCTGGCTCCACCAGTAGAGGTAGGAGCAGGAGTAGCAGCAGTAAGGCAGGCAGCCAGGCAAGCCAAAAAGGGAGGCAGGCAGGCAAGCAGGAGACGCGCAGCGTGTCAGCAGGGCAGGGGCTCACTAGTGGTGGGTAGAGTAGGCTCGGCGACGCAGCGGCTCGGCAGCACGGCGGCTCTGCGGCTCGGGTGACTCGGGCGGCTCGGCGGCAGGGCGGCTCGGCAGCAACTGCAGCTCGGCAGCTCGGCGACCCGGCGACGCGGCTGTAGGGCGGCTCGGCTGCTGGGAGGCTCAGGTGTAAAGCGGCTCGGCGGCGAGGCGGCTCGGCTGCAGGACGGCTCGAGACGAAGGAGGACGAGAAGCAGGGGAGACCACACACCTGCCACCCCTCAGCTGGCCTCTCAGGTCGCCTCGACAGGCGACGGGAAAAGGGGGGGGGGAGGCGGCTCGGGCGGCTCGGGCGGCTCAGGCGGCTCGGGCAGCTCGGGCAGTCAGCGGCACAGGCGGCTCGGGCGGCTCGGCTCCTCAGCTGCGCAGACGGCTCGGGCGGCTCAGGCTGCACGGCGGCTAACGGGCGGCGTGGGGGGGCCGGGACGGCGGTGTGCAGCAGGGACGGGCGGCGCACGGGCGGTGTGAGGCCGGGACGGGCGGCGCGCGGGCGGCTAGGGGCCTGAACGGGCGGCGCGCGAGCGGCTAGGGGCCGGGACGGGCGACGCGCGGGCGGCTAGGGGCCTGAACGGGCGGCGCGCGAGCGGCTAGGGGCCGGGACGGGCGGCGCTCGGGCGGCTAGGGGCCTGAACGGGCGGCGCGCGAGCGGCTAGGGGCCGGGACGGGCGGCGCGCGGGCGGCTAGGGGCCTGAACGGGCGGCGCGCGAGCGGCTAGGGGCCTGAACGGGCGGCGCGCGAGCGGCTAGGGGCCGGGACGGGCGGCGCGCGGGCGGCTAGGGGCCTGAACGGGCGGCGCGCGAGCGGCTAGGGGCCGGGACGGGCGGCGCGCGGGCAGCTAGGGGCCTGAACAGGCGGCGCGCGAGCGGCTAGGGGCCTGAACGGGCGGCGCGCGAGCGGCTAGGGGCCGGGACAGGCGGCGCGCGGGCGGCTAGGGGCCTGTAGGGCAGGCCGAAAGAGTGAGAGCGAGGGCCCGTAGCGCGCTCCGGGCAGCAAAAAAAAAAATTAAAAGTGGTGGGCCCTAAGCACAGTTCCCACGGGGGAACCTGCTCGATACCATGTGGAGAATAGAACGAGAATGAATGAACTATGAGTGAAGTGAGTACAAATAGCAAAACCCTAATTGGGTTGTACCCCCTATGGTATACCCCACTGTAGCCTACACAACAGCATAAGCTACATATATGTTCTGACATGCACTAGCACCTAGAGCAGCAGCCTCACCAGCACCTAGAGCAGCGGCCTCAATGCCCGGGTCAGGCGGTACATACAGGTAACAGTCACCCGCAACACTAGTATCAACACCATACATGGCAGCAAGAATAGCATCAAAATCAAGATCAAAGATAGGAATCCCGGCCTTAGCTAGATCTCCCCAGCGAGGGATCTCTGACGCCTCAGGGAACTAGCGACGCCATGCGTCCGTCAGGCGACCAAAGCAGCGCTGGGTGGAGTGCGGGCCTCCACACTGCTCACCAGCTCGGTCGCCGGTACGGAGGACGTAAGCGCAGGGACCAAAACCCCCACCGCGCTGGCGTGCAGCGTACCACTCACGAAGCTGCTGAAGGGACAGGGTCACACCACTCTGCTGGTGCTGGCGCGGACCACCACCTGAGCCACTCCTCTGCGCAGAGTCGCAACCCGCTCCACCACCGCCGCCGCCACCGCCGCCTCCGCCACCTCCTCCACCTCCGCCACCTCCACCACCTCCGCCGCCTCCGCTCCCTCCGCCACCTCCACCGCCTCCGCCTTCTCCACTGCTGCCGCCACTGCCACCACCCCCGGCACCACTCCCACCACCACCCTCACTCCCTCCACTGCCTCCACCACCACCTCCACCGCCCCCGCCAGCCCCTCCAGTGCCCTTGCCCCCCTTGCCCCTGCCAGTGCGGCGTTTCACGCTCGGGGCAGACCCAGCGCTGACTAACTCGAAACCAACGAGGTCGGCCGCACTAGCAGAGGCAACAGAGGGCAAGAGGGGGGAGGGAGAACACCCCTCAAAGACGGTGGTGCAAGGGTCACCACGAGAGGCTCCTACAGCAAATATGCTCTTCTCTGTCGCTAGGAGGGCCTTCTCGAGGAGGTCAACGGTGAGAGTGGTGGGACAAACTAAGAGGAAGTGGTCCCTGACTACGCCGAGAGAGTCAGGGAGCCGGCTGACTATGTAGTAGAGGGTGATGTACATGGGGGGGGGGGGGGGTTCTTGGCGCAAAACTCAACAAGAAGCGCAGCGCGGTAGTGAGTGTCACTAGTGCAGAGGTGCGTAATGAGGTCAGCGACTGTGGGAAAGGCAGCATGGTCAGGAAAGAGGTACGGTAGCATGAGGCGGCTCAGTGCAGTAGTGGCAAGGGAAGAGTAGCATGCAACTACAGTGTCGTACAAGGTCTTAGCACTCTTGTACTGGCTAAAGTGTGCACGCTCAATGGTCAGTAAGTGGCGGCGCACAGCAAGGCAAGCAGCAACATCGCGCGTGGCCCACTGTGAGCGAATAGTGGCGTCAGCATCAGCAGCAGGGGCAGGAGAGGCACCCGAAGTGAGGTCAAACAGGGAGAGGCGGTCTGCCCTATCGCACTATAGGAAAAGCTGCAGATCATCTACCCAGACCTCTAAGTGATTTGCCCGGCCCTCAGCGTCAAAGGTGAGAACGCTAGGGGAGGCCATAACAGCAGTAGTGAGTACAGTGGGGCAGGGCAGTGCAGTGGCTGAGACTCTGCTCTTATCAGGCAAGTGGTGCGGTTAGACGGCTCGGCGGCTTGGCGGTCGAGCGGCTCGGCTGCTCAGCGGCTCGGCTGCTCGGCGGTCAGGCGGCTCGGCTGCTGGGCAGCTCGGCCTTCGGGCGGCTTGGCTGGGGTGCAGCTCGGCTGGTTGGGGGCTCGGCTGCTGGGCGGCTCGGCGGTCATGCGGCTCGGTGGTCAGGCGGCTCGTCTGCTGGGCCGCTCGACGGTCAGGCGGCTCGGCGGCTGGGCTGCTCAGCAGCTCGGGCGCTAGGCGGCTGAGCGGCGACGGGGCCGTGGAAGGGAGCCAGCAGGCCACTGAAAGGGCGGTGACGGGCCGCTAAAAGGGCGGCGACGGGCCGAGGGAAGGGCGGCGAAGGGCCGCTGAAAGACGGCAACGGGGCCCGCTGAAAGGGCGGGCGGCGACGGGGCCGCTAAAAAGGCGGCGGTGGGGCCGCTGAAAGGGCGGCGACAGGCCGCTGAAAGGGCGGCGACAGGCCGCTGAAAGGGCGGCGACGGGGTCCGCTGAAAGGGCGGGCAGCGATGGGGCCGCTGGAAGGGCGGCGGTGGGGCCGCTGAAAGGGCGGGCGACGGGCCGCTGAAGGGCGGCGACAGGCCGCTGAAAGGGCGGCGACGAGGTCCGCTGAAAGGGCGGGCAGCGACGGGGCCGCTGAAAGGGCGGCGGTGGGGCCGCTGAAAGGGCGGGCGACAGGGCCATTGAAGGGTGGTGACAGGGGTGCTGGAGGGCAGCGACGGGGCCGCTTTAGGGCGTTGTAGGGCCCGCGGAAGGGCAGGCGACGGGGTCGTTAAAAGGGCGGCGACGGAGCCGTGAAAGGGCGGCAACGGGGCCGCCAAAAGGGCGGCGACGGGGCCGCTGAAAGGGTGGCGACGGGGCCGTAGGAAAGGGCGGCAACGAGGCCGCGTAAGGGGCGGCGCGACGGGGCCACAAGGGCAGCGTGACGGGGCCGCAAGGACGGCGCGACGGGGCCGAAAGGGCGGCGCAACGGGGCCGTTAGGGGCTGGTAGAGGCCGCTAAAGGGGGGGACGACTCAAGGCGCAACTCGGGCAGGGGCCAAGCGTGCTCTGGGCACGAAAAAAAGTTGGTGGGCCCTAGGAACAGTTCCCACGAGGGAACCACCTCTATACCATGAGAAGTATGAAACGAGAGAATGATTGAACTATGAAAGAGTTGGGTACAACTACTAACCCTAATTGGGTTGTACCCCTTATGGGCTACCCCACTACAACCTACACAATTGTATAAGCTATAATGTTCTGACAAATGGTGCTGGGGTTGGCGCTGCTGGAACTAAGGGTGCTATTGGTGCTGGTGCTGCCGTTTGGGGTGCTGGTACTGTTCCTGCTGGTTATGGTGGCGCCGCGCGGCCGCGGTCGTACTTCGTTCCACTCCTTCAGCAAGTTCTTGGTCTTCCGTCCTCTCCTAGTCCTGCTCCTCCCTTAGAGTGTCCGCCCCGTGCCCAGTCTGAGTCACAGTTACAGCCATCCTCCCCACTGCCTGCTCCCTCTCCCTACACTGGTCCTACAAGAGGTCTTGCTGAGCGTCCTCAGCCTGCGTCTCGTCCTGCGTCGCCTGTCCGTGCTGCTCGCACGAGTGGTCGTGGTTCCCGCCAGCTTCCTCCGCCTGTCCCCGGCACGCACCGGATGTCTCTGCGTCCTTCCACTGCTCCATTACGTGCCCCTCTGCCTTCTCCTCCCGAGTCCTCTCTTCCTGCTCTTGCTGACCCGGAGTCAGACTCCCTTCGTGCTGCAAGTCCTACAGTCACGCGTCTTCTTGCTACTGTCCTCACTGATTCTTCCTTGCAGATTGCTCGTGAGGGAGACCCGGATGCACCAGACATCCCGACTCCTCGATCATACGCTGCGGAGATCAACGGTCCCTACTCCTCACAGCGGCTCTCAGCCATGGATGCACAGATGGCTTCCTGGAAGTCCACAGGCACCTACGTCAACGAGGTTCCCCCACCTGGGGCGAACATCGTCAGTGGCATGTGGATTTTCAGGGTGAAGCGGCCGTCGGGTTCTCCGCCTGTCTTCAAGGCTTGTTACGTGGCTCGAGGCTTCAGTCAGCGGTAGGGAGTTGACTACTTTCAGACCTTCTCCCCCACCCCGAAGATGACCACTCTTCGGGTGCTACTGCACATAGCCTCTCAGCGCGACTACGAGCTTCACTCTCTTGACTTCAGCACAGCTTTCCTGCAGGGCAGCTTGCACGAGGAGATCTGGCTACGCCGCCCACTTGGCTTCACTGGGTCGTTTCCTCCTGGTACCTAGTGGAGCCTCTGGCGGCCGGTCTACAGTCTCCGCCAAGCGCCCCGTGAGTGTCACGACACACTGAGGACTACACTTGCGGCTCTTGGGTTTGCTCCTTCTACTGACGACCCGTCGCTGTTTCTGCGCACGGACACCTCTTTGTCGCCATTCTACATCCTCGTATACGTCGACGACTTGGTCTTTGCCACAGCTGACATTGCTGGACGCGCCCACGTGAAGTCGGAGCTGCAGAAAAGACACACGTGCACAGACTTGGGTGAACGGCGCAGCTCCCTTGGCTTGCACAGCGCACCATTACCCTGACTAAGTCACACATGGTGCAGCAGGTCCTTCAGCGCTTCGACTTCACGTACTCCTCGCCTCAGGCCACTCCTCTGTCTACTCGCCACTCGCTCTCAGCTCTGCCTTCGGATGAGTCCGTAGAGCCGACTGGCCCGTACCCAGAGCTTGTTGGCTGCCTCATGTACCTGATGACCTGCACACGACCTGACCTTGCATACCGTCTTAGCACCGTGGCACGCTATGTTGCTCTTGGGAGACACCGACCAAAGCACATGGCTGCAGCAAAGAGGGTGTTGCGCTACTTGTGCAGTACGTCGGGCATGGGGCTAGTGCTTGGAGGGCGACGTTTAGTGGTCCTCTTAGGTCATGCCGATGCTTCTTGGGCTGACGACCAGGCTACGCAGCGGTCGTCACAGGGTTACACCTTCAGCCTTGGTTCCTGCTCTGTTTCGTGGCGGTCTACCCGCTCGTCTTCTGTTCTCGGCTCCAGCTGTGAGGCTGAGATCTACGCAGGGGCCATGGCTACACATGAGCTACGCTGGCTCACCTACCTGCTGACTGACCTAGGAGAGCCGCCTTGTTCTCCTCCAGTCGTGTACATAGACAACAAGGCCATGCTGGCCTTGTGTCGGGAGCACAGACTGGAGCACAGTACGAAGCACATAGCTCTTCGCTAATTCCTTGCTCGTGAGCTACAGCAGCGTGTTCAGCTGCACCTTGCTTACGTGGCCTCTGAGGCCAACAGTGCTGATATCTTCACCAAGGCACTTCCGCCTTGTGATCATCAGTGCTTCTGTATGCTGCTAGGTCTTGTGCCTACTTGGCCTCCCTTGCTCACTTCTTGACCTTGCTTGTACTGTGATCTTTCTATACCTGCCCTTACTTGTTTACATTTATATATGATCTTACATGTGAACTGGCCTTGTGGCCTTGAACTTGTGCTTGGAATGTATGGTGACGTTGTGATCCGCCCTGAGCTTGCTTTACTTAGCTTGACTGGTCTTGTGACCTCTTGTTCTCCCCCACTTTACCTATGGGGGTGTGTCAAACTTTTATGCTTTAGTCTGTGTAGGCTTTAGTGGGGTAGACAATATGGGGTAAAACACATTTACATTTTTTCTACTTGTGCCCACCTGTTTTCTAGTTTATTCATTCCTCATTTCTTCACAATTCGGACGATGTTTTCTTCGACGTCTCCTCGCACAGTTCCGCGTTGATCAATTTTGCATGACTAATAGAGAAAATAAACAAAATCAATAATGGTTTGGGGCATGAATAGAAGATAACTTTTGTTTTACCTTGTAAGCGAGATCAATGAGTTGTCATCGTCGAGCGCGTTGGGGACCACGCAACAGGATTGAGAAGTAAGCACGGTCAAGAGAAGCAATAAATTACAATTGCAGAGCTAAATGTCGAATCAAGGACCCCTTCTTTATAATTTTCCGCAACTGTTGGGCTCATTTGCCCTGGGCCCTCTAATTGGCTGCAGGGCTGATTGGTGCAATAATTTGTCAAACTCATATGCTATAGTCTGTGTAGGCTGTAGTGGGGTAAACAATATGGGGTACAACACTTCTAGGTTTTCCTACTTGTACCCTTCTACTTGCTAGTTCATTCATTCCTCATTTCTTCACATGGTATAGAGCAGGTTCCCTAGTGGGAACGCTTCCTTGGGCCCACCACTAAAAAAAAAAAATCTGACCGGAGCGCCAGTCGCTCCTGCCCGAGGCGCGCCCCGTGGGCCGCCCTTCTGTCGAGCCCTCCTAGAGGCCCCTCTCACGGCCCCTCGCGCCACCCTTGGTGGCCCCGTCGCCGCCCCTAGCGGCCCCGTAGCCGCCCTTCCCGGCCCCTCGCGGCCCCTACGCAGCCTTATCCCCGCCCCTAGCGGCCCCGTCGCCGCCCCTACCGGCCCCGTCGCCGCCCCTACGCGGCCCCGTCGCCGCCCCTTGCGGCACCGTTGCCGCCCCTACGCGGTCCCGTCGCTGCCCCTAGCGGCCTAGTCGCCGCCCCTAGGCAGCCACGTCGCCGCCCCTACACGATCCCGTCGCCACCCCTAGCGGCCCCGTCGCCGCCCCTACCGGCCCCGTCGCCGCCCCTAGTGACCCCGTCGCCGCCCCTACGTGGCCCCGTCGCCGCCTCTGCCGACCCCGTCGCCGCCCCTACCAAGCAACTGAGCCGCCCAGCAGCCGAGCCGCCGAGCCACCCAGTAGCCGAGCCGCCCAACAACCGAGCCCCCGAGCCGCCCACTAGCCGAGCCGCCGAGCCGCTCAGCAGCCGAGCTGCCGAGCCACCTAACAGCGGAGCCGCCGAGGCCGCGGTCGAGCTGCCGCTACCGAGCCACTACCTAGCCGCTGCTTCCGCGGTTGCCGCCCTGTTGCCTTCCCGCGCGCCCCGGCCCTGCCCACCCGGGCTGGTGAGAGCACCCCCCTACTAGACCACTTCTGTCATGGCTACCCCCAGTGTCCTTACATTTGATGTTGAGGGTCGTGCTGTTGACTTCGAGGTCTAGGTAGATGACCTACAACTTTCCTACATTGCGATAGGGCAGCCGGACTCTCCTTGTTTGATCTCACCTCTGGTGCCTCTCGTGCCCGCCTACTGATGCTGATAGCACTGTTCGCTCATAGTGGGCCACCCGCGATGCTGCTGCCCGTCTTGCTCTGCGTCGCCACTTACCGAACACAGAGCAACGCGCTTTAGTCAGTACAAGAGTGCTCAGACCTTGTACGACGCTATAGCTGCACGCTACTCTTCCCCTGCCACTACTGCTCTTAGCCGCCTCATATTGCCGTACCTGTTTCCTGACCTCGCCGCCTTTCCCACTGTCACTGACCTCGTGACGCACCTTCGCACTAATGACACCCGCTACCGCGGTGCCCTTCCTCCTGAATTCTGCGCCAATAACCCCCCTCCCATGTACATCACCATCTAGTACATAGTCACCCGGCTCCTTGACTCCCTTGGCTTAGTCAGGGCCACTTCCTCTCAGTTCGCCCCACCACACTCACCGTTGACCTCCTAGAGGAGCGCCTCCTTGCAGCTGAGAAGAGTATAGTCGCTGTAGGAGCCTCTAGAGGTGACACGCGTGCCCCAATCTTTGAGGGGTGCTCCCCCTCCCCCCTTTTGACCTCTGTTGCCTCTGCTGTTGCCGTCGACTTCGTTGGCACCGAGTCACTCGGCGTTGGGTCTGCCCCTAGTGGGCGACGTCGCACCGGCAAGGGCAAGGGGGGCAAGGGTGCTGGAGGGGCTAGCGGGGGCGGTGGAGGTGGAGGTGGAGGAGGCGAAGGGAGTGGGGGTGGTGGTGGGAGTGGTGGCGGGAGTGGGGGCTTCAGTGGCGGCAATGGCGGCGGAGGCGGCGGCGGCGGTGGCAGTGGGAGCGGAGGAAAAGGCGGTGGCGGCGGTGGCAGAGGTGGCGGCGGAGGAGGTGGAGCTAGTCGGGGTGGCTCTGCGCAGCAAGGCGGCTTAGGTGGTGGTCAGCGCCAGCAGCAGCAGCGCACTCATGAGACCCCGTCCCCCCAGCAGCTTCGTGAGTGGTACACTGGGCGTCAGCGAGGTGGGGGTACTAGTCCCTGCACCTACGTCCTCCATACCGGCGACCGCGCTGGTGAGCAATGCGGGGGCCCGCACTCCACCCAGCTCTGCTTCGGCCGCCTGACGACTGCTTGGCTTCACCAGTTCTCTGAGGCCACTAAGATCCCTCGCTGGGGAGAGCTGTCTAGGGCGGGGGTTGCTATCTTTGATCTAAACTATGATGCTATTCTTGCTGCCATATATGCTGTGTCTACTAGTGATGAGGGTGACTGTTACTTGTGTGTTCCGCCTGACCCGGGCATTGAGGCCGCTGCTCTAGGTGCTGGTGAGGCTGCTGCTCTAGGTGCTAGTGCGTCTGCTGCCCCAGGTGCTTGTGATTCTGCTCTCTCAGGTACCACGTCGGCTCAGGCCTTACACACCTTCACCCTTGACTCGGGTGCTTCCCGCTCCTTCTTTCAAGACAGCACCACACTTACGTCGCTTAGTCGGCCGGTTGCAGTCTCCCTTGCGGACCCCTCTGGGGGTCCTGTCCTTGCTAGCTTCTCCACTCTCTTACCATGTCCGGCAGCCCCCTCTAGCACCCTGTCGGGTCTCTACCTCCCCTCGTTCTCTACGAACGTGGTGAATGGTTCTGATCTACAGGAGAGGGGGGTTGACCAGTTCACTCTTGTCAGTCAGCGGGTGAGCCACTGTACTTGTGCTCGGATGGGCCGACACTTAGCCACGTTTACCCGTCGGCCCTGGTCGAGCCTGTACACACTGACTACTGAGTCTCCTCAAGTTGCTGAGTTTGGTCAAGTAGCTGCGTGAGATCAGGTGTTTGTTGCAGCATCCAGGTCTGGTCCTAAGTCTGCTCCCTACTCGTGTCGTCTCCTGTCCCACCAGACTCTCCTCTTGCACCATCGCCTTGGTCGCCCCTCCCTGCCTCGTCTCCGAGGCATGGCCTCCCGTGTCCTTGTCTCTGGTCTCCCTCGGTCTCTCCCTCCCCTACCTGCGGGGCTAGGCCCTACATGCGTCCCCTGCGTCGAGGGGCGACAGCGCGCCGCCCCTCACTCCTCCGAGTTTCCTCCGACAGAGGCTCCGCTTCAGACCCTCCACATGGACGTGTGGGGCCCCGCCTGCGTCCGTGATAGGGGCACGAGCGTTACTTCCTTTTGGTGGTTGACGACTACTCGCGTTACACCACAGTCTTCCCCTTGCGCAGCAAGGGCGACGTCAGTGAGGTGTTGATCGACTGGATCCGCGCAGCTCATCTCCAGCGCAGAGAGAGATTCGGCTCGGACTTTCCTGTTCAGCGTCTGCACTCTAACAGAGGCGGGGAATTTTCCTCTGCCCGTCTGGGAGCCTTCTATCGAGCACAGGGCATCCGCCACACCTTCACGCTTCCGGCAACTCCACAGCATAATGGGATTGCTGAGCGCCGCATTGGCATGGTCATGGACGTCGCTCGTACGTCCATGATGCATGCGGCTGCCCCCCATTCTCTATGGTCGTTTGCGGTTCAGTACGCAGCCCATCAGCTCAACCTCCAGCCCCGGGTCTCCTTGCCAGAGACCTCCCCCACCCTGCGGTGGATGGGGAAGGTTGGCGATGCGTCTGCATTTCGGGTCTGAGGATCTCGAGCGCTTGTTTGCGAACTGTCTGCGGACAAGCTGTCCCCCCGTGCTGTTCCCTGCATCTTCCTTGGCTTCCCCCCTGACGTGCCTGGGTGGCAGTTTTACCACCCCACCTCGCGCCGTGTTATGTCCTCCCAGGACGTCACCTTTGACGAGTCGGTGCCTTACTACCGTAACTTCCCCTACCGCACTGCGCCCCTCCCCCCACCGCTGCTCTTCCTTGCGCCAGGTCCTCCCCCGGTAGACCCCCTCCCCCCTCAGGGTCGTGCCCCGTCACGTGTGTCCTAGATAGACACGGTCGAGCCTGTCGAGGTAGTTGTTGACTCTGGTGCTGCTAGAGGTACTGAGCCTGCGGGTGCTGGGTCTGGAGATGCTGAGCCTGAGGATGCGGAGCTTGGGGGTACTTCGTCTAGGGGTGCTGAGCCTGGGGTGCTGAGTCTCGGGGTGCTGAGCCTGGGGGTGCGGAGCCTGGGGGTACTGAGCCTTGGGCTGCTAAGCCTAGGGGTGCGGAGCCTGGGGGTGCCGGGTCTGCTCGTGTGGCCTCTCGCGGTGCTTCGTCAAGGCGGGAGCCACTCTCTCCACAGGATCTGCGCGAGTGGTTTTCACGGCGCTGGAGCCGTGCTACTGGAGCTGGAGGTACTACTGTTGCTGCTGGTCTCGGAGGTCCTCGTATTGGCGGTACTAGAGCTGCTGGGGCTGGGGGTGCTGCTGAGGCTGTTGGAGTGTGTCCTGCTGGAGGTACTGGATCTGCCCGTCCTGCTGGAGTTGATGCTGCTAGAGCTAGAGCTGCTGGAGCTGGAGCTGCTGGGGGGTGTTCGCGCTGGTGGTTGTGCTGGCGCTGGTGCGTCTGAGGGTGTTGAAGTTAGCGCTTTTGGAGCGGGAGGTACTGCTTGCGCTGGTGCTACCGCTGGGGGTGACGAGAAGTGAGAATGGATGAATGAACTATGAAAGAGTTGGGTACAATTACTAACCCTTATTGGGTTGTACCCCATATGGGCTACCCCACTACAGCCTACAAAAATGTATAAGCTATAATGTTCTGACACACCCCCATAGGCAAAGTGGGGGAGAACAAGTGGTCACAAGACCAGTCAAGTAAAGCAAAGCAAAGCAAACCAAACCAAAGCAAGCTCAGGGTGGATCACCAAGTCACCACACAGTCCGAGCACAAGAGTAGGGCCACAAGGCCAGTTCACATGTAAGAACACATATACATAAAGGTAAAACAAGCAAGGGCAGGTATAGAAAGAAGACAGTACAAACAAGGTCAAGAAATGAGGAAGTGAGGCCAATTAGGCACAAGACCTAGCACAGTACAGAAACGCTGATGATCACAAGGCGGAAGGGCCTTGGTGAAGAGATCAGCAGTGTTGGCCTTAGAGGCCACGTAGGTGAGGCGAAGCTGACCACGCTGCTGTAGCTCACGAGACAGGAAGTAGCGGAAAGCAAAGTGCTTCGTTCTGGGCTCCAGTCTGTGCTCCTAACACAAGCAAAGTGTTGTCTGCGTACAGAACTGGAGGAGAACGAGGCGGCTCTCTTAGGTCAGTCAGAAGGTAGATGAGCCAGCGTAGCTTCTGTGCAGCCATGGCCCCTGCGTAGATCTCAGCCTCACAGCAGGAGCTGAGAACAGAGGACGAGCGGGTAGACCGCCGCGAAACAGAGCCGGAGCCAAGGCTGAAGGTGTAACCCTGTGACGACCGCTGCGTAGCCTGGTCGTCAGCCCAAGAAGCGTCAGCCTGACTTGTGAGGTCCACTCGACGTCGCCCTCCAAGCACTAGCCCCATGCCCAGTGTACTGCACACGTAGCGCAACACCCTCTTCGCTGCAGCCATGTGCTCTGGTCTGTGTCTCCCAGGAGCAACATAGCGTGCCAAGATGCTAAGAGGGTATGCAAGGTCAGGTCGAGTGCAGGTCATCAGGTACATGAGGCAGCCAACAAGCTCTGGGTACGGGCCACTCGACTCTACGGACTCATCGGAAGGCAAAGCTGAGAGCAAGTGGCGAGTAGATAGAGGAATGGCCTAAGGCGAGGAGTACATGAAGTCCCCATACGAGACTGGCAACGTAGTCTAGACGACAGCAAGTCTCGAGGCCTCTGACGTTCTCTAGTGGCCTGAATCGGGATGTCTGGTGCATCCAGGTCTCCCTCAGGGGCAATCAGCGTGGACACGAGATGGGGCAAAGCAGTCGCAAAGCATTGGAACTCCTCCTGCCTGTCCTCGCCTCAGGCCACTCCTCTATCTACTCGCCACTCGCTCTCAGCTCTGCCAGTCTCGTTGTTGGTTGCCTCATGCACCAAACATCCCGACTCGCTATCGTCTAGACTACGCAGCCAGTCTTGTTGGCAACGTAGTCCAGACGGCAGTGAGCAGCGAAGTTGACAAGCTCAGCAACTAGAGCAGATGCAGCAGTGGAATCAAAGATAGAGTCAATGACAACAGTAGCAAGAAGGCGCATGACCGAAGGACTAGCAGCACGTAGGGAGTCAGACTCCGGGTCAGCAAGAGAAGGAAGAGAGGACTCTGGAGGAGACGGCAAGGGACGGAGCAGTGGACGGACACAGTGCCATCTGGTGTGTGCCGGGGACCGCAGGAGGACGCGGACGCGCAACACGACGACTAGTGCGAGAAGCATGAACAGGCGACGCAGGACGAAACGCAGGCTCACGACGCTCAGCAAGACCTCTAGTAGGACCAGTGTAGGGAGAAGGAGCAGGTAGCGGGGAGGCACGCTGTAACTGTGACTGCGACTGAACACGCTGTGGACACTCTAAGGGAGGAGCAGGACCAGGAGAGGGCGGAAGACCAAGAACCTGCTCCAGGAGCGGAACGATGTATGGCCTCGGCCGCTCAGCGCCTCCAGAACAAACACGGACGGACTAGTACCCCCAGCGGTAGCACCAGCGCCAGCAGAACCTCCACCTCCAAGAGCACCAACTCCAGTACCCTCAGAAGCACCAGCGCCTGCAGCACCGCCAGCGCCAACACCCCCAGCAGCTCCAGCTCCAGCAACACCAACTCCAGTAGGACCGTCAGCACTAGCTACCTCAGCAGAACCCCCAGACGCACCAGCACCAGTAGAATCACCAGCGCCAACACCCCCAGCAGCTCCACCTCCAGCAGCACCAGCACCACCATCAGCTCCAGCTGCACCCCCAGACTCAGCAGCACGTCTCCAGCGGCGGGAGAACCACTCGCGCAACTCCTGTGGAGAGAGCGGCTCCCGCCTCAACGAAGCACCGCCGGCGGCCATACGAGCAGACCCAGCACCCCCAGGCTCTGCACCCCCAGGCTCAGCACCCCCACACTCAGCACCCCCAAGCTCAGCACCCCCAGACTCAGCACCCCCAGACCCGGTACCCGCAGACCTGGCACCCGCAGGCTCACCATCTCTAGCAGCACCAGAGTCAACAGCTCCCTTGACAGACTCGACTACGTCTACCTAGGACACACTTGAAGGGGCAGGACCCTGAGGAGGGAGGGGGTCTACCTGCGTAGCACCTGGCGCAAGGAAGAGCGGCGGCGGGGGGGGGGGCGCAGTGCGGTAGGGGAAGAGACGGTAGTAAGGCACCAACTCGTCAAAGGTGACGTCCTGGGACGACAGAACACGGCGCGTGGTGGGGTGGTAAAACCGCCAGCCAGGCGCGTCGCGGGGGAAGCCAAGGAAGGCGCAAGGAACAGCACGGGGGGACAGCTTGTCCGCAGACAAGTGGCGGACAAACGCCCGAGATCCCCAAACCCGAAACGCAGACGCATCGCCAACCTTCCCGGTCCACCGCAAGGTGGGGGAGGTCTCTGGCAAGGAGACCCGGGGCTGAAGGTTGAGCTGATGCACGACGTACTAAACCGCAAATGGCTACAGAAAATGGGGGGAAACCGCATGCATCATGGACGTACGAGCAACGTCCATGACCATGCCAATGCGGTGCTCAGCAATCCCATTTTGTTGTGGAGAGGCCGGAAGCGTGAAGGTCTAAGTGATGCCCTGTGCACGACAGAAGGCTCCCAGACGGGCAGAGGAAAACTTCCCGCCTCTGTCCGAGTGCAGACGCAGAACAGGAAAGTCCGAGCCGAAACTCTCTCTGAGCGGGAGACGAGCTGCGCGGATCCAGTCGATCAACACCTCAGTGACGTCACCCTTGCTGCACAAGGGGAAGATTGTGGTGTAACGCGAGAAGTCGTCAACCACCAGCAGGAAGTACCGCTCGCGCCCCCGCCCACTGACGCGGGTTAGGCCCCACACGTCCATGTGGAGAGTCTGCAGCGGAGCCTCTGTCGGAGGAAACTCAGAGGAGTGAGGGGCAGCGCGCTGTCGCCCCTCGACGCAGGGGACGCAGGTAGGGCCAGGCCCCGGAGGTAGGGAAGGGAGAGACCGAGGGAGACGAGAGACAAGGACACAGGAGGCCATGCCTCGGAGACGAGGCAGGGAGGGGTGACCAAGGCGGTGGTGCCAAAGGAGAGTCTGGTGGGACAGCACACGACACGAGCAGGGAGCAGACTCAGGACCGGACCTGGACGCTGCAGCAAACACCTGACTCGACGCAGCTACCTGGGCAGACTCACCAGCCGGAGCAAACTCAGTAGTAAGAGTGTACAGGCTCGACCAAGGCCGACGGGTGAACATGGCCAAGTGTCGGCCTGTCGGAGCACACATGTAGTGGGTCACTCGCTGACTCGCAGGAGTGAACTGGTCAACCCCTCGATCCTGTACGTCCGCTCCACTCACCAAGTTTGTAGAGAACGAGGGGAGGTACAGACCAGACAAGGTGCTAGAGGGGGCTGCAGGGCACGGAAGGACAGTGGAGAAGGTAGCAAGGACAGGACCCCCAGAGGGGTCTGCTAGGGAGACTACAACCGGCCGACTAAGCGGCGTAAGAGTGGTGCGGTCTCGAAAGAAGGAGCGGGACGCACTCGAGTCAAGGGTGAAGGTGTGGAAGGCCAGAGCCGAAGCAGCTGCTGAGAGAGCAGACTCACCAGCACCTGGGGCGGTGGTCGGTAAGTGGCGGCCAACAGCAAGGCGAGCAGCAGCATCACGTGTGGCCCACTGTGAGCGAACAGTGGCGTCAGCATTAGCAGAAGGGGCAAGGGAGGCACCAGAAGTGAGGTCAAACAGGGAGAGACCATCTGCCCTATCGCACTGGAGAAAAAGCTGCAGATCATCTACCGAGACCTCAAAGTCCACTGCCCAACCCTCAACGTCAAAAGTGAGAACGCTAGGGGAAGCCATAACAGCAGGAAGCAGGCAGTGAGGGCAGTGAGATAGGGAAGTGCAGTGGTAGAGATTGGGCTCTTACCAGGCAGGTGGGACGATCGGGCTGCTCGGCGGCTTGGCTGTCGGGCGCCTCGGCTGCAGGGCGGCTCTGCTGCACGGTGCTGGGTGGCTCAGCTGTCGGGTGGCTCAGCTGCTGGGCGGCTCGGCTGCAGGGCGGCTCGGGTGTCGGGCGGCTCGGTTGCTGGGCGACCTGGCTGTCGGGCGGCTCGGCTGCTGGGCGGCTCGGCTGCCTGGCTGCTCGGTTGCTGGACGGCTTGGGCGGTCGGGCGGCTCAGCTGCTTGGCGCTGTGTGCGCTGGGCGGCGGGGTCCCAAATGGCGGCAGGCCGCAAGGGTGGGCGGGGCCGCGGTGGCGATGGGACGGGGCCATAGCAGGGGCCTAAGAGGGGCCGTAGCAGGGCCGACAGGGCCGTAGTGGGGCCGACGCGGGGCCTAGGTGGGGCCGACGGGGCCGAAGCGAGGCCTGAGCGGGGCCGTAGCGGGGCCGACGGAGCCTAAGTGGGGCCGTCGAGGCCGTAGCGGGGCCGTAGCGAGGCCGTAGCGGGGCCTAAGCGGGGCCGACGGGGCCGTAGCGGGGCCGAAGCGGGGCCGTCAGGGCCTAAGCGGGGCCGACGGGGCCTAAGTGGGGCCGACAGTGCCATACTGGGGCCGTAGCGGGGCCGACGGGGCCTAAGAGGGGCCGTAGCGGGGCCGACGGGGCCGTAGCAGGGCCGTAGCGAGGCCGTAGCGGGGCCGACGGGGCCTAAGCAGGGCTGAGGCAGGGCCGTAGCGGGGCCTAAGCGAAGCCGATGGGGCCTAAGCGGGGCCGACGGGGCCGTAGCGGTGGCCGTAGCGAGGCCTAAGCAGGGCCAACGGGGCCGTAGCGGGGCCGACGAGGCCTAAGCGGGGCCGACGGGGCCGTAGCGAGGCCGTAGCGGGGCCTAAGCGGGGCCAACGGGGCCGTAGCGGGGCCGAAGCGGGGCCGTAACGGGGCTTATGGGGCCGTAGCGGGGCGGTAGCGAGGCCGTAGCGGGCGGCTCAAGAGGTAGTAAGGGCGGCCAAAAGGGGGCCACTAAGGCGTCTCGGGGCGCTACTCGGGCTAGAAGGTAAGCGCGCTCTGGGCAGAGAAGGAAAAAGTACATAGTGGGCCCTAGGCAGTATTCCTACTCAAGAACCTGCTCGATACCATGACGAGAAGTGAGAATGGATGAATGAACTATGAAAGAGTTGGGTACAAGTACTAGCCCTAATTGAGTTGTACCCCATACGGGCTACCCCACTACAGCCTACACAAATGTATGAGCTATAATGTTCTGACAAGGGGTACTGGTGCTGTCCCTGCTGGTACTGGAGGTGCTCCGCGGCCGAGGCCGTACTTTGTTCCACTCCTAGAGCAGGTTCTTCATCTCCCGCCCTCTACTGGTCCTGCTCCTTCCTTAGAGTGTCCACAGCCTGTGCAGTCGCGGTCACAGTTTTCGCCCGCCTCCCCCCTACCTGCTTCTCCCTACACTGGTCCTATAGGAGTTCTTGCTGAGCGTCGTGAGCCTGCGTCTCGTCCTGCGTCGTCTGTTCGTGCTGCTCGCACTAGTGGACTTGCTCCGCGTCCGCGTCCTCCTGCGGTCCAAGGCATACACCAGATGGCACTGTGTCCTTCCACTACTCCTCTGCGTGTCCCGTTGCCGTCTCCTCCAGAGTCCTCTCTTCCTGTTCTTGCTGACCCGGAGTCTGACTCTCTTCGTGCTGCCAGTCCTATTGTCACGCATCTCCTGGCCACTGTTGTTACTGACCCTTCCTTTGAGTCCACTGCTGCGTCGGCCCTAGTTGCTGAGCTTGTCAACTTTGATGCTCGCTGTCGTCTAGACTACGCTGCTATTCTTGTTGTTGAGTCTGAGTTTGTGTGTCCTCCGTCCGTCGGGGGTGAGTGCGCTCTTAGCACAGACGTCGTTGAGGACTGGCACGAGGAGTTCCAGTGCTTTGCTGCTGCTTTGCCTCATCTCGTGTCCACGCTGGTTGCCCGTGAGGGAGACCCGGATGCACCAGATATCCCAACTCCTCCATCGTGCGCTGAGGCGATCGAGGGTCCCTACTCCTCACAGTGGCAGTCAGCCATGGACGCAGAGATACATTCCTTGAAGTTTATAGGCACCTACGTCGATGAGGTTCCCCCAACTGAGGCGAACATCGTTAGTGGCATGTGGATTTTCAAGGTGAAGCGGCCGTCGGGTTCTTCGCCTGTCTTCAAGGCACGTTACGTGGCTCGAGGCTTCAGTCAGCGGCAGGAAGTTGACTACTTTGAGGCCTTCTCTCTCACCCTGAAGATGACCACTCTTTGGGTGCTGTTGCACATAGCCGCTCAGCGCGACTACGAGCTTCACTCTCTTGACTTCAGCACTGCTTTCTTACAGGGCTGCTTGCACGAGAAGATCTGGCGGCGCCACCCTCCTGGCTTCACGGGTCGTTTCCTCCTCGTACCCAGTGGAGCCTCCGGCAGCCACTCTACAGTCTCCGCCAGGCGCCCCGTGAGTGGCACAACACACTGAGGACTACACTTGCGGCTCTTGGGTTTGCTCCTTGTACAGCCGACCCGTCGCTGTTTCTGCGCACCAACGCCTCTTTGCCGCCATTCTACATCCTTGTGTACGTCGATGACTTTGTCCTTGTCACTGCTGACACGGCAGCACTCGCCCACGTGAAGTCCGAGTTGCAGAAGAGACACACGTGCACAGACCTGGGTGAACTGCGCAGCTACCTTGGCTTGCAGATCACCCGGGACAAAGCATAGCGCACCATTACCCTGACTTAGTCACACATGGTGAAGCAGGTCCTTCAGCGCTTCGACTTCACGTACTCCTTGCCTCAGGCCACTCCTCTATCTACTCACCACTCGCTCTCAGCTCTGCCTTCGGATGAGTCCGTAGAGCCGACTGGCCCGTACCCAGAGCTTGTTGACTGCCTCATGTGCTTGATGACGTGCACTCGATCTGACCTAGCATACCCTCTTAGCATCTTGGCACGCTATGTTGCTCCCGGGAGACACTGACTAGAGCACATGGCTGTAGCAAAGAGGGTGTTGCGCTACTTGTGCAGTACGTCGGGCATGGGGCTAGTGCTTGGAGGGCGACGTCAAGTGGTCCTCACAGGTCACGCAGGCGCTTCTTGGGCTGACGACCAGGCTACGCAGCGGTCGTCACAGGGTTACACCTTCAGCCTTGGCTTCGGCTCTGTTTCGTGGCAGTCTACCCGATTGTCTTCTGTTCTTGGCTCCAATTGTGAGGGTGAGATCTACGCAGGGGCCATGGCTGCACAATAGCTACGCTGGCTCACCTACCTGCTGACTGACCTAGGAGAGTCGCCTTGTTCTCCTCGAGTTCTGTACGTAGACAACAAGGCCATGTTGGCCTTGTGTCGGGAGCACAGACTGGAGCACAGAACGAAGCACATTGCTCTTCGCTACTTCGTTGCTCGTGAGCTACAGCAGCGTGGTCAGCTGGGCCTTGCTTACATGGCCTCTCAGGCCAACAGTGTTAATATCTTTACCAAGGCACTTCCGCCTTGTGATCATCAGCGCTTCTTTACGATGCTAGGTCTTGTGCGTACTTGGCCTCACTTGCTCACTTCTTGACCTTGCTTGTACTGTGATCTTACGATACATGCATCTGCTTGTTTAATTTTGTATATGATCTTGCATGTGAACTGGCCTTGTGGCCTTGAACTTGTGCTCGGACTGTGTGGTGACGTTGTGATCCACCCTGAGCTTGCTTTGCTTTGCTTGACTGGTCTTGTGACCTCTTTTTTTCCCCCCACTTTGCCTATGGGGGTGTGTCAAACTCATATGCTATAGTGTGTGTAGGCCGTAGTGGGGTAGATAATATGGGTTAGAACATTTCTAGGTTTTCCTACTTGTACCCGCATGCTTGCTAGGTCATTCATTCCTCATTTCTTCAAATACATTTCGGTCAAGTTGCAAAATTTCTCGCCAAAAAATGAACTGTAGAGGTCGGGTTACACTAGGGCGATATTGGAAAGGGGACTATTTTAGTGAGGGCCTTTAACCCGGAACATCTTTACTTTTATTATTATTATTAATTCCTTTTATCATATTGAACCAGCACAATAATTCAATATTCCGTTGAATCATTTTACTAAGGACTAAACTCGAAAATATTATAAGGATTTTTCTCATTCCAGCACATCACACCACTCCTGCACTGTCAGGTTTACATTTCATTGTCTTGTGATTACCTTGGTTTCCTGCTATGTTTCTTTGTACACACATACTGTAAATACTAAAAACCGGGAAAATTGTAGATAATGTCTCATTCACGAGACTGTACTTGAGCATAATATGCACTGTAGCGGAGAAACAGCTTTCCATGACTTGGCTTCATGATTCCTTCATTCCCCCCGCCCCCCGGCCCCCCCTTCCCCAACTCCCCCCCCATCAAGCCGATTTGTCGCGCTATAATCTCCATCGCCCTGTCCTCACTCCTTTCTCCCCTAATCACATGCAAGCAGAAACGAGTTAGGGCAGAAATGAGTGAGGTTGGAGAAAAATAGGGCAGCAGGCGATGTGGTTGGAGAGAATTAGGGCTCGATCTTACTGGAACCCGCTCAACCATAATTTTCTCCGGCGCAATGTGACCCCCCTGTCCAGCAGGCGCTAAAGCCCAGCTCCCATTTGCTCTCTCCTCCCCTCTCCTTCCAACAAGCAGTAGCATTACATTGCAGACAGACGAGTTGCGTCCGTCGTTAGATTCTCGAATAGCACTTGCAACACGAATGCCCAAGAGAAAATACACAAGATGCTCGTTGACTAACCCGAGGTTGCCTTGTAAAGAGGGCTCTTAAGCGTTTCTTTTACTTCGCTAAGTTTTCATCAGTTCACACTTAGCAAAAAGGCCTTTGAAAAGATTTTGTAACTTATTGTTGACCGTTTGACGTTGGTCTCTTCTCTCAAACTTCGGTTTTTGTGGTTCGTTGCTCGAGATGGTTGTAAATGGGGTGCAACTGGCTGGCACCCTAATACACGGGTGCAGAGTTTCCATCGCGGGCAGGGCAAATTCGCGCACAGGGGTTGGGCATTTGCAGTTACTAGTCAAAATACATTTTTGAACCATCCAAATAATTAGTCACGACTGGACCGATGAACGCTACAGAACCGCACTGACACAATAGTGAACATATGGCACTTGTTCCCCCCTTGTTACCGTTTCTAGGAGATGCAGAAGAGAGTTCTCCTCTCCTTCATCCGCGCTGACCTCACGAAGCCTACAGACAGTAGTTTTAGCGGCCCTTCTCGGCACCACGCTTTGCGGTACGTACACTTCTAGCGGCCCTTCTCAGCAATGGCCCTAAGTTCCGCGCTTAGTACACCCTGTTTCGCGCTAGCAGAGCATCTGGTTGCAGAACATGCACAGGTTGTAGAACGTCACCACGTTTGAAATGGTCTTATCACCGACGGTACAAGCACATTCACAAGAAAGCGGTTAGCTAGGATGCTGCATGGTAAAGAACATTAACCAAGCGTTTCAAAGCGGTTGAAAAGGGTAAACAGCGATAAAGAAAAATTTTGCCCCCAGTACCACTCCGTCAGCTGGTGCGGCTTTGCCCGCAGGTTTCAGCCATACGGTTTATGGCACCTGACCGCACTGTAGCAGCGAATCGCGCAAGGTGAGAGGGTCGAGAAACAGGGTGTACTAAGGAGAAATAATCGTGTCAGAACTTAGCATCCACGCGCGTTCTTATTGCCACCGGAAAAGGCTTGCTCGGCGTAATTGTATCGCGTCGAACATTCCTTCGCAGCGCTGGCTCTTGGAGCACTGTTTGTCCACCTGGCATGTCCACTACAGACAGCCAACGCAACATGCTACAGTAGCCCTAGACTGTCCAAGTTAGTCTGATTCCTCGTTCAAATCTGATCGGATGCGATTACGCGATATGCTGTCACGATGACTCGTCAAAGTAGGGTTGGCGTGTCTTTGGGCTCAGGCTTCGGGAGAGTGCGCGGTGAGGGTGCCAAACGGATGGGTTACTTTCGCCGCTCATCTTTCTCCGCCGATCGGTTCTCCGCCGATCGGTGCTCCGCCGATGGCTGGGATTGCAGTGGAGGGGAAAGGGGGGGGGGGGTGGGGGAGTCCGACTCCCGCGAGCCGCGTGTCAGCCTCCCCTTCCCTCTCCGACATTTTTCACCTCCCATTTCTCCGACCGCCTTTGGCGCGATAATTCCCTCACGCCCATCCATGGCGTCAGTCTCACTCATCTCATCCTTCCCCCCCAGTAACTGTAGTACCGCCGCTGAGTCACCATCGGCGCTGAGTTACTATGGTAATCAGAGCGCATGGCGTGGACTTAGTCGAGCCCGCATTGGTAACACATACCTTACCGCTGATGTTATTCACTGCACGGGCCCGTCCAAAGTTCATGAACCCTTGTATGCGTCGAGGGGAATGTGATCTCTCCTTCCTTGCAGCTCCATCGATTCGAGTAGCGCCGTGTCGAAACTCGTCCCCGCCATTCATCAGCGACACTATTCTCCATCCGCCCATCTATTCCCCATTCCACCCGTCGCCACATCCACCTCGAGTAGTATGTAAACGCTCGCCGCGAGTGCGACTACAAGCAGAGACTCAAATTGACCAGCCATAGCAGTTGCAGCTCAAGCCATTTCCCGAATCCCGCTTCAAGGCGTTCTGACTGGAAACCATCCAAGACCCCTGAAGCTCATCTTAGGGTCTAGCAATTCGCGATCAGCACGCCTTTTCCTGCCGATTCTCGCCATTTCTCGCCGATTTGACTACAGCGATCGCGCGCAATTTCGACCAACGATCTTTTCCATCATCATTGAAATAATGTCGTCGTCGCATCGCACGTCATCGACCAGCGCCGTGACGCGGCTAAATCGCGCGAGCCCCAGCCGCGGCGACGGCGCGCCACTGCCGCTGAATTCCAACAGAACCCTCGAAATTCAGGTCAGCCCCGCTGCCGCCGGCCATGACGGCGCTTATTGCGGCGTCACCACGTGTACTTCGGATGTCACTGCCGCAGCCGCCGCTACGGACGTCGCCGTTACGAGCTGCCGCAGCCCCACAACCACTCTAGACTTTCCCGCCTCCCCTTCCGCGGAAGAGACCTCCGCCTCCCCTTTCGCCAACCCTTCCGCCTCCGCGTGGCCGCACGACTTCCCGATGTCTCCTCCTTTCGCCGACTGCATTCCGTGGCCGTCCGAATCCGTGCAATTCAACGCAATCGACGTGGCGCTTGAGGATTGGTTGAACGAAGCAGCGGCGTCAGTGGTTGAAACGGCGGCACCAACAGTGCTGGGACGGAAACAGCGGCGGCGGCTGATGCGGCAGTGGTTCCACGATGCTCCTGATGGGCTCATTCCCTGAACTCATCCGAACCAACTGTTAAGTCAACCAAGTCAACGTTATTGAAAGCAGTTTATGATGGAGTGAATGCAGCCAATGCAGTGAGTGCTCGCGGTGTATGCAGCCAATGCAGTGAGTGCTCGCGGTGTATGCAGCCAATGCAGTGAGTGCTCGCGGTGTATGCAGCCAATGTAGTGAATGCTCGCGGCGAATGCAGTCAATGCGGCAACAGCTGTCTCGAAGCCAGCTCCCCACTACCGAGCCTGCAGCCTTGGATGAGCCTCCCGAATCAAACACCTGTGAACTTGCAATCCCAGCAGCAGAGAGGAATATGCAAGTGGGGGAGGAGGAGATGGGGGAGGTGTTGAGGTGGCGAGTGGAGGACATTCGGCAGCAGTGGCTTCTATTCAAGAGGGAGATAAGCAGGGGGCAGTACGGCATGATTCGGAGATGCGTGCACTGCAGCACCGGGGAGATCGCTGCCTGCAAGAGCATCTGGAAGGCTGTCACGTGGGTACAGCGGAATACATCGCAGGTGTTTTCAGGGGCGCATGGTGCTGAGTGTGATGTGTGAAGCGCTGGTATTACTCGCTTTATAATGCGCTGTGGTCAGATCCCCTTCCCACATAATCGACTCAACAGCAGCAGCAGCAGCAGACTCTCCTGGAAAAGGAAGAAAGGACAGCAGGAAATGTGGCAGAAGCAGCAGCAGTGGGGAGGGGGGCAAAGCAGCCAATAACATGATGTTGCAGACGGTACTGGAGGCGGAGGGAGGGGTTCAGCTGCAGCCGGACGTGGCAGGAGCTGTTGTCACTAGCCAAGCATCTCATCATTTGTGTGCTCTCTCTTCATCCCATGATCCGAATCAGTTTTAGTAGTTGGACTCATGTACTATCTCCTGATGCTTAGGTTCTGCTGTGAGAGAACACATGTATGTGCGGAATATTATTCCATGATAATTCAATCCTAATGTCACTAATCTAGCCATTCACCTCTTTTTCAACCACCTCCCCCCCTCTTTTAAGGCTCTCTTGGTAGTGCTTAGCTTGAAAAAAACATTGGGCTGGGAGTCTGTTTCTTACCCAAGGATTGATCTTGGTATGTCAATTGTTCTCCAGTCGATTTTTCCAAGGAGCATTATATTGCATGTCCACTACCATTCACTAGAAAACATATGAATTATGCCTTGATCACAATTTTTTGTTGCACTTCCTTCCCTTGCGTATATGTTCTCACATAAGTCTGCCATATCGAAGCTCTCCATGCTTACAAGACGACAAGGCGCACTCTTCAGACATGTCACATCACACATCAATCTGGACTGTTCTCTGTACAGTTGAACTGTGCTGTACAATTGGTGCCCATTTCAAGAACACCAGGTAGGCGGGCGGCATGTGCGTGTAAGAAGTATTAGACCTTTCGCCACGCTCGCCCTTGTCGCCACGGGCAAAAATGTGACTCTAATATGAAATTGCAACGTGAATCGAGTCAATGTCTTTGATTTACAAATGGTTCCGCTATAAAGGCCCGCACTAACAAAGTCCCATTTTCAAAAAGAGGAGCTTTTTCCTATAATTCCTATGTGTAGCCCCTCCTCTACAGTCCCCTTGCGGGTGGCTGAAAATGTACAGTAACGAATCTGATCCTTGTGATTCAGAGCGAATCAGTGGCTGAACCAATCAAATGGCAGAGTCAGATTACTAGTGCGACGTGTACAAGGTTTGCGAAATGTGAAGTTTCGAGACGAATCGAGCTTGCGAAGCCCGTGCGATTTTGGGTGCCACATCATCCTGGTTTCATGTGCCACGTAACACAGGTCGTACCCCTTGGAGGTGAGGTGGCGGGGCACAGGTGAAATAGACTTCGGCGTTGACCAGAGGAACTCATCCAGCGCGTTCAATTCGTGGTTTTCGTTACCCATAACACCCAATCGCTACCACCGGCTAAACAACATGGCCCGAGTCCCTAAGCGCTCTCGCATCCCACTCGCCACGAAACGGGCCATCTGTGAGCACTTTGCGCTGAATCCCCACCTTCGACACGAGGATTTGTCACGCTGGTGCAACACGAGGTTCAGAATCCTGCCTGACCGCAGCACCATTGGGAAAATCCTCCGTGGCGAGAGGAAGTGGCGCGCCGCGACAACAATCCAGGGCCGCACCTACCGTCTTCGCCATCCCAAGTTTCCCCAGCTCGAGTGCGAACTCCACGGCTGGGTTCGAAATGCATGTGAGGCTGGCGTTCCGCTGACGCTGAAATTGATTCAGGAGAAAGCACGTGCGCTTCGTCGGGAGTTGAACATTTACTCCCGCTTC
Source organism: Closterium sp. NIES-65 (assembly GCA_948144175.1). Lineage (NCBI taxonomy): Eukaryota > Viridiplantae > Streptophyta > Zygnematophyceae > Desmidiales > Closteriaceae > Closterium > Closterium sp. NIES-65. Next base: position 3,997,863 of record CANXME010002275.1, on the reverse strand, counting down.
CGCTGCTCAATCAGCTGGGTTCACCGTGCGATGCACCGTATGGGCTTCCGGAACCTCACTCGCGCGGGAGAAGCTGCAGACGCAGACATGGAGGCAGTAACAAGGGCCCGCCTCTGGCTTCCCGAGCTAATCTCGCTGCTTGGTGTGACACCGAAAGATCTTTTCAACTTCGACGAAACAGCACTTTTCCCGGCGTGTCAGCCACGGAAGACATGGGCGCTGGAGGTTCCTGTCGGCGGAAAAATTGCAAAAGACCGTGTGACCATCGCATTCCTGTGCAACGCAGACGGTTCGTCCTCATTCCGTCCAATGATTATTTCCAAAGTGCGTCGTCCGCGAGACTTCAGCGAGACCGGTTTTGACCCCGAGCCGTATGTTTATTGGCGCTACAACCGGCGCGGCTGGATGACTAGCGAGGCAAGTTCCACGGTCCAAGTTTGAAAACGTGTACAATTCTATTCCGTCCCTGCGTTCCTAGATGTGCAATAGCGCAGTACTACGTAGTAGTACTAGTGGCGTCTGATTTTCTTTACTCTCTTCAATGCGCAGATTTTCACATCCTTTGTGGAATCGCTCAACGCAACCTTCTTTGCTGAGGACCGCCAGGTGGTTCTTCTCGTGGACAATGCAGCGAGCCACCGTGTTGATTCGGCGACCGCTTTGCGCGAAGACATACTGGGATTCCGCACCGTGAAACTGAGCAACTTGCGCATCGTATACCTCCCTCCGAACACCACCGCTTTCACGCAGCCCCTTGACCAGGGCGTGATCCGTGCAGTGAAAGCCCGCTTTCGGCAGCGGGTGATTGCTGATTGGCTGCATCGGTGGGACGACAGCGGGAGCAGCGGCACCCGCCAGACCGTGAAGCCAAAATCTTGGCAGATGGTCATGTGGGTGTTTGAGTCTTGGGATGATGTTGAACCTGAGACAATTCAGCGCTGCTGGTGGCACGCAGGCATTCTTCCTCGTGCCTGGATTCCCCTCTTCCCGCGCAACGTCACCGCTACTACATCGGACCCGGCAGCCACTAGTGAGCAGCTCGACTTGCTCTCCACGCAACTCCAGCGCCTCAATATCGGGCCAGCAGCAATGACGGCGCTGGAGTTCAACTCTGTTGACGACCAAGTTCCCACATGCGACTTCTTTGGGCCTGATCCGCTGGCGGACGAACCCCCTCGCACACACGGCAGTCCTCGTGCGGATCCCGTCCAGCCAAGTGGACCGGCCGACGCGGACATGCTCCGCGAGCGACGCCGCGTGGCTAGGAACGCCACTGAGATCCTTATCGGCTATGCGCGGGCGTCAAGGATCCTGCCAATGGATCTGGCGCAGATATTTGGCATCAGCAACTCTGATGTACTTGCGCGACTGGATCGAGCCAGTCGCGCGTACCTGAACCTGAACAACCCCCCACCTAGCAGCGGCAGTTACGCTGTGGGTGATGCACAAGATGCAACGGCGGTTATGGACGGCTTCGCGGAGGAAGCTGAATGGCTCCGCGACTTCTAAGAGAGACAACAATGCCCATTCATGTGCAATATTTTGGTCAGTCCCTTCTGCAGTATGCGTGCCGCAAGTGCCATCTACCGGGCTTCAGTGTGGGTGAGGCTAATGTTTGGCGACGTGCCGTTGGTTTTTTGTGTCTGTGTTACTACTCTTCTTAACATGCGTGCATGTGTAAGGTGTTGGTGTTTGTGTGCGAGCAGGGAGCGTAGAATGTGCTTGTGCATGCTGGGATGTGATGACGGAATGTGTTTTGGGAGTGTCGCATGCTTGTGTGTGTGAGTGGTTGTGTTCTTGCCAATGTTTGATGGTTGCACGTGTGAGAACAAGTGCTGCTTGTTTGTGTGTTTGTTTTTGTACGTTTATAAGACATTTTAATTAATGCACCATTTCAGTGACAGAGCGAGGAAATTGTTGTGCTGATGTTCAGACTATTGAGCAACAGTTCGGTTTCATTCCGGGCGACGGAATGGTAACATTCCGTCGCCCAGAGCAGCCGTACGATGCCGTACCAGCCATCATACGTAAGGACGACCTAAACCGCCCAGTTGGGACTATAGGGTTCAATTTGCCTGGGATTTTGAGGTTTTGACACATAGTCCCGCGCGGTTCGTGTTTTGGAGCGGGACTTAATGCGAGAACAACTGTAGTAGCCAGGCTAACTTCTCCGATGACGGGCAACCGTTGTTGTTTATAAACTGTAGATGTTTTTCTTCCTCAACTTGGTGACTGTACCCAGAAATCGGCACAATAGTCAATTTAGTCACTCACGGGCAAAACGTTCGCGAGTGACAATTTCTAATTGTACAAAGCAATATTTTGTGATAGGCTGATCATCTACTGTACTGTAATGCTGTTTTCTGGAGTGGAGTGGTCATTGGTCAACCAAATACACCTACGACACGCTGGCTGGTTTTGACAGGACTGGCTGTGGAGAACAGCATTCTCCCGCTCATTCCGGAAAGGCTTGGTTCCTCTTATCTGGCCAATTGGTGGCAGGCACATCAGCATCTATTGCGGGATGCTGCCTTCTTTTTTCATAATCGGCCACGCTCGCTTGTTCGCGTCGCGATATCATGTCCCTACTACCCCCCCAACCCAATCCAACCAGGCCATCTTCACGCGCCCTCGTGGAGCACACGGCGGATCTTCGTACAAACCAGACCAAACCTGATTAAAATACACCAAAACAAACCAAACATAGTCAAACAGACCTTCTTCGCCATGCCCTTCCCCACAAGAAAACAGCTCGACTTTCAATCCAACCACACAACCTGCTCAACACAAGAAGCCCTGTTGTGTGCTGTGCAGAGCAGCGCGGACACCCCCATCCAGCAAATAACATGTCAGCTCAGCGCTCATTTGCTCTCCTTTCGAGCAAGCAAGCAAGCAGCATTGCAGACTGCACCAGCGCACTGCCCCAAAGGGTGCTCGAGAGAAGATAGTTCCTCAGGGGGTTGCACATTCAGAACCGTCCCAAAATTCACGGACTGACACAACGGTACAAAAGTGGTTACCATAAACAGAGCACATCTCAAAAATCCCTATTGATTGTACATACCTTTTCTATACTCGGTATTTATTTAGGAGGGCTGATTTGGCCTACTATAAAGTTGAAGTTGTCCTACCTTTTTAGTATGGTCCATTTCCATACGAAAAGGAATAGCTATTTAGTTAGTAAATGTACCTCACTTACATATCACTTATATTACATTTGCGTTCCCAACATCATGAAACCGCCTCCCATTAGTCATGCATTTTTTGTTAAAAAAGCATACATTTGCCTGAACCAATGGTATGGAAACTGTACAAATTTGAGGCTCAAAATTCTTGCTGAAAGTGACCCATATATTTGTATCCCAAAAGTAACCATTTGTCCATTTCCCAAATATATATAATACATAAGCTATATAACACAACAGATCTCAGCATGGCACCAATTTGCCCGCCCACAACATCCACCTCTACACACTATCCTCCGCATCCTCCCACTCACCCACATCATCCAGGAGATCTCGCTCCATGGCGGCATTACAGTTGTTGGAACCCGTCTTCTTCTTGCCTTTCTTGGGCTCCACTTGGGCATACTCGAACAAAAGAGCAACCGCCTTCTTCTCGGCGACATCGGGGTCAGCCCCATCGGGAATGAGGTCGGGGAAGCCGCTGCCCGAGATCACCACGGTCTCGGTGGGTCCAAACACCCACCCCTGATATTGCTCCGACCATGCAGGAAGCTCGCCATCCGGTGACTCTTCGAGGGTCTTGCGAATGACCGCCTTCACCTTGCGGTGGTAGCTGGCAATGTCAGCTGCATTCACATCCGCATCCGTAGGAATGCGTTTGCCACGAGCCTTGTGGTGCACCACTGAATATTCAACCTGTTACAACGGGGGAGTGCGGATTAATGGGGAAGGGTAGTGTTAGTTAGGCAAACTGGACATGGCAGGCAGGTGGAAGGTATTAGAGCACAAAAGGCATGCGATGACACCTCCACTCCACGTTCCTGAGGGGTGGTGAGCAGGGAAAGGGATGGACAGCATTAGGTAGAGTGTGCGAGGCACACCGAGCGACAAGACGGGCTCAAAACCAAGCATTGATATGCTCTCGCAAGCGTAAGGGGTGGTTGGAGTGGAGAGGGGCAACATGGGAGAACGGCCGATGCATGAAACATGGACTGCAACCCACTGGGCATGGAATCAACGCCCTACAAGCTTCCACCAGTGTGGCACGAAATAGGCAGGGTGGCAGGGGAAACAGGGAAGGGTGTGATTGGTTGACGGGAGGGTCGGAGGGAAGATGGTTGGAGGGAAGATGGGGCGACCAACTGGCTATGCAAGGCAATCTTCAAAGCACCCAATCTTACAGCTACAATACACCACAAGAAACAAAGTGCTAACACATGTGCTGTTGGGCTGATGATTTCAGCCTTAGGATCTTTGCAGAGAATAGGCTAGTAGGTGCTAGAGTAGCACAGCGGAAGTCTTGAGTGAATGTACTTGTACAGGTATGTGAGAACAAGTAATTGATTAAAGCAAAGAGCATACAAGAATATATAGAAAAGATAGATTACAGGAAACGGTTATGTTTATCGAGACGCGTAACGCTTCGACTATCGAGGCCGTTACTGTTCACTGAAGCGTTGCTTGCTGTTACGCAACCTCCAGGCGGTTACAGATCGCAACCTCCAGTTGCGGTTTGATGTGGTACGCGCCTTTTCGACTTCATACTCCTTTTGTTGTGCTTCAGTATCGGGTGAGGTTCGATACTACAGAAACGCACTAAGTCATGCGTGTGAATTCCCAACACTCCCCTTCGTTTCTGGAGTGTCGACGTGGTCAGCTTCGGTGACGTGGCCCAATCCGGTGAGTAGCATGCAGTACTCGAATTTTCCCTTTGGTAGCTTCTTGGTGAGTTAATCTGCTGCCATCTCGTTGGTCGGGCACTAGTACAGCTGGAGTTTTTGTGATATTAGGAACGTGAATGGATGAACTATGAAATGTGTGAGTACAAGTACCAACCCTAATTGTGTTGTACCCCATATGGGATACCCCACTATAGCCTACACAAAAGCATAAGCTATATGTTCTGACACACCCCCATAGGCAAAGTGGGGGAGAACAAGGGGTCACAAGACCAGTCAAGCAGAGCAAAGCAAAGCTCAGGGTGGATCACAAAGTCACCACACAGTCCGAGCACAAGGTCAAGGCCACAAGGCCAGTTCACATGCAAGAGGAGACATATATATATAAGGCTAAACAAGCAAGAGCAGGTATATATATATACGCAAGAGTACAAGCAAGGTCAAGAGGTGAGCAAGTGAGGTAGGACAGGTACAAGTCCCAGCTGAGTGCAGAAGCGCTGATGATCACAAGGCGGAAGTGCCTTGGTGAAAACATCAGCGGTGTTGGCCTCAGAGGCCACGTACGCAAGTCGCAACTGACCACGCTGCTGCAGCTCACAAGCAAGGAAGTAACGGAGAGCAATGTGCTTCGTTCTGTGCTCCAAGCGCTGCTCTCGACACAAGGCCAGCATGGCCTTGTTGTCTACGTACAGCACTGGAGGAGAACAAGGCGGCTCTCCAAGGTCGGTCAGCAGGTAGGTGAGCCAACGAAGCTCCTGTGCATCCATGGCCCCGGCGTAGATCTCAGCCTCACAGCTGGAGCCGAGAACAGAAGACGAGCGAGTAGCCCGCCAAGAAACAGAGCTAGAACCAAGACTGAAGGTGTACCCCTACGACGACCGCTGCGTAGCCTGGTCGTCAGCCCAAGAAGCGTCCGCTTGACCAGTGAGGACCACTGGACTCCGCCCTCCAAGCACTAGCCCCATGCCCGACGTACTGCACAAGTAGCGCAACACCCTCTTCGCTGCAGCCATGTGCTCTGGTCGGTGTCTCCCAGGAGCAACATAGCGTGCAAGAATGCTAAGAGGGTATGCAAGGTCAGGTCGTGTGCAGGTCATCAGGTACATGAGGCAGCCAACAAGCTCTGCATACGGGCCACTCGACTCTACGGACTCATCCGAAGGCAGAGCCGAGAGCGAGTGGCGAGTAGACAGAGGAGTGGCCTGAGGCGAGGAGTACGTGAAGCCGAAGCGCTGAAGGACCTGCTACACCATGTGTTACTGAGTCAAGGTAATGGTGCGGCGTGCTCTGTCACGAGTGATCTGCAAGCCAAGGTAGCTGCGCAGTTCACCCGGGTCTGTGCACGTGTGTCTCTTTAGCAGCTCAGACTTCACGTAGGCAAGTCCAGCAGTGTCACCAGTGGCAAAGACCAAGTCGTCGACGTACACGAGGATGTAGAATGGCGGCAGAGAAGTGTCGGTGCGGAGAAACAACGACGGGTCAGTAGTAGAGGGAGCAAACCCAAGAGCCGCAAGCGTAGTCCTCAGTGTGTCGTGCCACTCACGCGGTGCCTGGCACAGACCGTAGACTGGCCGTCGGAGGCTCCACTGGGTGCCAGGAGGGAATGTCCCAGTGAAGCGAGGCGGACGGCGCAGCCAGATCTCCTCGTGCAGGCTGCCCTGCAAGAAAGCAGTGCTGAAGTCAAGAGAGTGAGGCTCGTAGTCGCGCTGAGCGGCTATGTGCAGCAGCACCCAAAGAGTAGTCATCTTCGGGGTGGGAGAGAAGGTCTGAAAGTAGTCTACTCCTTGCCACTGACTGAAGCCACGAGCAACGTACCGCGCCTTGAAGACAGGTGGAGAACCAGGCGGCCGCTTCACCCTGAAGATCCACATGCCACTGACGATGTTCGCCCCAGGAGGGGGAACCTCGTCAACGTAGGTGCCTGTGGACTTCAAGGAAGCCTTCTCTGCATCCATAGCTGCCTGCCACTGAGAGGAGTAGGGACCCTCTACGCCCTCCACGTAAGAACGCGGAGTCGGGATGTCTAGTGCATCCGGGTCTCCCTTAGGGGCAAGTAGTACAGACGCGAGATGAGGTGAAGCAGCAGCCAGACACTGGAACTCCTCCTGCCTGTCCTCAAGGACGTCCGTGCCAAGAGCACACTCACCCCCGACGGACGGAGGACAGACAGACGCACACTCAGCAACAAGACTAGCAGCGTAGTCTAGACGACAGCGAGTAGCAAAGTCGACGAGCTCAGCGACAAGAGCAGATGCAGCAGTGGACTCGAAAGAGGGGTCAGCGACTACAGTAGCAAGAAGACGCGTGACAGTAGGACTGGCAGCACGAAGAGAGTTCGACTCCGGGTCGGAAAGCGCAGGAAGAGAGGACTCAGGAGGAGAAGGCAAAGGGGCACGCAGAGGAGCAGTGGACGGACGCAGAGACATCCGGTGCGTGCCAGGGACACAAGGAGGACGCTGACGCGAACTGGGACCACTAGTGCGAGCAGCACGAACAGGCGACGTGGGACGAGACGCAGGCTCACGACGCTCAGCAAGACCTCCAATAGGACCAGTGTAAGGAGAGGGAGCTGGCAGTGGGGAGGCCGGCTCTAACAGGGACGGCGACTGGACGGATGGCGGACACTCTACAGAAGGAGGAAGACCAAGAACCTGCTGAAGGAGTGGAACGAAGTACGGCCGAGGCCGCGTGGGGACTCCAGACCCAGCAGGGACAGCACTAGAACCCTCAGCAGCAGCACCAGCGCCAAGAGCACCTCCAGAGGCAGGACCTCCAGTCGCACCAGCAGCAGGACCACCGCCAGGACAGACAGCAGCAGTCTCAGTACCAACACCCTCAGCAGCTCCAGCTCCAAGAGGACCCGCAGGCCCAGCAGCTCCGAGACCGGCGACACCAGCAGCTTCAGCGGCCGAAGAAGCTCCAGCACCAGTAGTACGCCTCGAGCGGCGAGCAAACCACTCGCGCAACTCCTGTGGAGAGAGCGGCTCCCGCCGAGACGGAGCACCCGAAGAACCTCCAGGCCCAGCACCGCCAGACATCACAAGGGGAGGTCCAGCAACCTCAGGCTCCGCACAGCCAGGCTCAGCAGCCCCAGACGCAGCACCCCCAGACTGAGCACCCCCAGGCTTAGCAGCTCCAGACGCAGCACCCTCAGACTCAGCACCCCCAGACGCAGCACCCCAAGGCTCGTCACCCCCAGGCTCAGCACCTACGCGCACAGCACCCCCAGAGTCAGCACCCCCAGGCTCAGCACCCGCAGTAGGACCAGAGTCATCATCAACCTCGACCGGCTCGACGGCGTCTACCTGGGACACACCTGAAGGGGCAGGAACCTGATGGGGGAGGGGGTCTACCGGGGGGGGACCTGGCACAAGGAAGTCCGGTGGCGGGAGGAGGGAAGGAGTGCGGTAGGAGAACAGGCGGTGGAAGGGGACTGACTCGTCAAACGTGACGTCCTGGGAGGACAGAACACGACGAGAGGAGGGGTGGTAGAACTGCCACCCTGGAGCGTCACGGGGGAAGCCAAGGAAGACACAGGGAGCAGCACGGGGGGACAGTTTGTCCGCAGACAAGTCGCGGACAAACGCCTGAGATCCTCAGACACGGAACGTAGACGCATCGCCGACCTTCCCCGTCCACAGGAGGGCCGGGGAGGTACGGACCTTCCCCGGCCGAGAAACCCCGGGGTGAAGGTTGATCTGATGCGCCGCGTACTGTACCGCAAACGGCCACAGAAAATGGGGGGCAGCCGCATGCATCATGGACGTACGAGCGACGTCCATGACCATGCCAATGCGGAGCTCAGCAATCCCATTTTGCTGTGGAGAGTCCGGAAGCGTAAAGGTCTGGCGGATGCCCTGTGCACGTCAGTAGGCTCGTAGAAGGCCAGAGGAAAACTCGCCGCCTCGGTCAGAGTGCAGACGCAGAACAGGAAAGTCCGAGCCGAAGCTTCTCCTGAGCTGGAGACGAGCTACGCGGATCCAGTCGATCAACACCGCAGTGACATCACCCTTGCTGCGCAAGGGGAAGACTGTGGTGAAACGCGAGTAGTCGTCAACCACCAGCAGAAAGTAGCGCTCGTGACCCTGTCCACGGACGCGGGCCGGGCCCCACACGTCCATGTGAAGCGTCTGCAGAGGAGCCTCTATCGGAGGAAACTGTGAGGAGTGGGGGGCAGCCCGGAGCCGCCCCTCAACACAAGGGACACAGGAAGGTCCTGGCCCCGAAGGAAGGGGAGGGAGAGACCTGGGAAGACCAGAGACAAGGACACGGGAAGCCATGTCCCTGAGACGAGGCAAGGAGGGGTGGCCAAGACGGTGGTGCCACAGGAGAGTCTCGTGAGACAGGAGGCGATACGAGCAGGGGGCTTTGGATCAGACCTGGACGCAGCAGCAAACACCTGACCCGACGCAGCTACCTGGCCAGACACAGGGACAGGAGGAGACTCAGTGGTCAGGGTGTAGAGGCTCGACCCCGGCCGACGGGAGAACGTGGCCAGGTGCCGACCTGTGCGCGCGTCCGTGCAGTGGGTCACCCGCTGACTCGCAGGAGTAAACTGGTGAACCCCCGCATCCTGTAGGGCAGCACCACTCACCAAGTTCGTCGAGAACGAGGGGAGGTACAGACCAGACAGGACGCCCGAGGGGGCAGCTGGACACGGTAGGACAGTGGAGAAGTGAGAGAGGACAGGACCCCCAGAGGGGTCAGCCAGGGAGACCGCAACCGGCCGGCCAAGCAGCGTGAGTGTGGTGCGGTCCCGAAAGAAGGAGCGAGAAGCCCCACAGTCAAGTGTAAAGGTGAGGGAGGCCGAAGCCGACGTGGTACCTGAGAGCGCAGCCTCACTAGTACCTGAGAGCGCAGCCTCACCAGCACCTGAGGGCGCAGCCTCACCAGTACCTGAGAGCGCAGCCTCATCAGTACCTGAGAGCGCAGCCTCACCAGCACCTGAGAGCGCAGTAGTGTCACACGCACCTAGCGCAGTCGTACCAATGCCCGGGTCGGGCGGGAAACACCGGTAACAGTCACCCTCATCACTAATAGACACAGCATACATGGCAGCAAGGATAGCATCAAAGTCTAGCTCAAAGATCGCTACACCAGCTCTAGAAAGGTCTCCCCAGCGGGGGATCTCAGAAGCGTCATGGAACTGCTGACGCCAAGCATCCGTCAGGCGGCCAAAGCAGCGCCGGGTGGAGTGGGCACCCCCACACTGCTCACCCGCGCGGTCGCCGCTGCGAAGAACGTAGGTGCACGGGCTAAAGCCTCCACCACGCTGATTCTGCGTGTACCACTCACGGAGCTGCTGAGGCGTGGGGACGTCCCGAGCACGCTGCTGCTGCTGCTGCTGCTGCTACTGCCGCGGACCACCACCAGAGCCGCTCCTCTGCGGGGCACTACCCCGACCAGCTCCACCTCCTCCGCCACTACCGCCTCCACCTCTGCCACCGCTACCGCCTCCGCTCCCACCGCCTCCGCCGCCACCACCTCCGCCGCCACTGCCGCCGCCACCGCCACCACTCCCGTCACCACTCCCACTGCCACCCCCACTCCCTCCGCCGCCTCCACCGCCACCTCCACCGCCCCCGCCAGCTCCACCCGCGCCCTTGCCCCTCTTGCCCTTGCCAGGGCGGCGTCTCCCGCTAGGGGCACACGCCGCGCCGACCGACTCAAGACCAAGCAGGTCGGCAGCAGCAGAAGAGGCAACAGAGGGCAGCAGGGGGGAAGGAGGACACCCCTCAATGATGAGGGTGCGCGGGTCACCACGAGAGGCTCCTACAGCGACTATACTCTTCTCCGCCGCTAGGAGGGCCTTCTCGAGGAGGTCGACAGTAAGGGTGGTGGGACAGACTGAGAGGAAGTGGTCCCTGACTACGCGAAGGGAGTCAGGGAGGCGAGTGACTCAGTAATAGAGAGCGATGTACATGGGGGGGGGGGTTCTTTGCGCAGAACACAGCAAGAAGGGCAGCGCGGTAGCGAGTGTCACTAGTGAAGAGGTGCATAATGAGGTCAGCGACAGTGGGAAAGGCAGTGAGATCAGGAAAGAGGTACGGTAGCACGAGACGGCTCAGTGCAGCAGTGGCAGGGGAGGAGTAGCGCGCAATGACAGCGTCGTACAAGGTCTGAGCACTCTTGTACTGACTAAAGTGCGCGCGCTCAGTGGTGGGAAAGTGGCGACGCATAGCAAGACGTGTAGCAGCATCGCGAGTGGCCCGCTGAGAGCGAACAGTGGGGTCAGCATCAGCAGCAGGAGCAGGAGAGGCGCCAGAGGTGAGGTCAAAGAGAGAAAGACCGTCCGCCCTATCGCACTGTAAAAACAACTGCAGGTCGTCGACCTAGACCTCAAAGTCAATGGCTCGACCCTCAACGTCAAAAGCGAGGACACTGGGGGTAGCCATGACGACAGACTAGTAGTGCAAGCAGTGGGGAAGGGCACGCAGTAGTAGTGGGGCAGTGCCGTACTCACCAGACAAAACAAATCGGGCGGCCCGGTAGCAGGGCTGCTCGGCGGCTCCTGGGCGGCTCGGCTGCTGCTGGGCGGCTCGGCTGCTGCTGGGCGGCTCGGCGGCTCGTGGGCGGCTCGGCTGCTGCTGGGCGGCTCGGCGGCTCCTGGGCGGCTCGGCTGCTCCCGGGCGGCTCGGCTGCTGCTAGGCGGCTCGGCTGGTGCTGGGCGGCTCGCCTGCGGCTGGGCGGCTCGGCTGCGGCAGGGCGGCTCGGCTGCTGCTGGGCGGCTCGGCCGGGACTGGGCCGCGTAGGTAGGGCGGCTGGGCCGCGAAGGTAGGGCGGCGGGTGGGCCGCAGGTAGGGCGGCGGGTGGGCCGCAGGTAGGGCGGCGGCTGGGCCGCGAAGGTAGGGCGGCGGGTGGGCCGCAGGTAGGGCGGCGGCTGGGCCGCAAAGGTAGGGCGGCGGGTGGGCCACAGGTAGGGCGGCGGGTGGGCCGCAGGTAGGGCGGCGGTTGGGCCGCGAAGGTAGGGCGGCGGGTGGGCCGTAAGTAGGGCGGCGGCTGGGCCGCGAAGGTAGGGCGGCGGGTGGGCCGCAGGTAGGGCGGCGGCTGGGCCGAAGGTAGAGCGGCGGGTTGGGCTGCGAAGGTAGGGCGGCGGGTGGGCCGCAGGTAGGGCGGTGGCTGGGCCGCGAAGGTAGAGCGGCGGACGGCCGCAGGTGGGGCGGCTGGTGGGCCGCAGGTAGGGCGGCGGGACGGCCGCAGGTAGGGCTGCGGGACGGCCGCAGGTAGGGCGGCGGACGGCCGCAGGTAGGGCGGCGGGTGGGCCGCAGGTAGGGCGGCAAGGCCGCGACGAGGAAGCGGCGGGGCCGCGAGGAGGAGGCGGTGGGGCTGCGACGAGGAAGCGGCGGGGCCGCGAGGAGGAGGGGCGACACGGAGGGTCGCTAAAAAAAAGAACGCGCGCCTCGGGGCGCGCTTCGGTGGGCCCTAGAGAACAGTTCCTAGGATGGGACCTGCTCTGATTCCATGTGATAATAGGAACGTGAATGGATGAACTATAAAATGTGTGAGTACAAGTACCAACCCTAATTGTGTTGTACCCCCTATGGGATACCCCACTATAGCCTACACAAAAGCATAAGCTATATGTTCTGACAGTTTTCCCTTCTCAATTTTGTCTTTCACGAAGAAGTATCGCAGTGCGATATGCTTGGTTCTGTTGGCGAAGCCACTCTTGTTCGCGATCCGTATCGCGGACTGGTTGTCGCAGAGAAGCGAGAAGCTGGGTACTTTCGCAATTTTCGCTTCTTCCAGCAGTTCGCGCAGGTACAGACCTTCCTTGGTGGCGGTGCAGAGAGCAATATACTCTGCTTCAGCATATGATAGTGCGACGAGTTCCTGCTTACTTGATTGCAAGGAGATAGTTCCGACGGGCTTGAGACGGTAGATGTAGCCAGTGCGAGAGCGACGATTGACACGATGAGCAGCTTGATCAGCGTCGACGTAGCCAAGTAGTTTTAGGTCGGTCGTCGTGCTCTTGTGATACGTTAGGCCGACTGTTGGCGTCGAGATGAAGTAGAGAAGGGCACGGTTGAGTTCCTTGAGGTGACGTTCTTCTGGGCACTTGAGGTAGGTCGCTAGCTGGCTGGCGCTGTAGGATAAGTCCGGTCGGCACGTAACGGCGGCAAAGAGTAGGCAGCCCATTTTCTATTGATATTCCTGGATTCCAGCGGACGGCAGTAGGTTGGTTTCTTCAGTTGGGTCGAGCGATAGGTGACTGTAGGGTGTTGCGACGTGCGTCGGTGTGATGCAGAAGCGTTCGACGATAGTGCTTGCGTATTTTGAGGCGCTGAGATGAATGGCGTTGTCTTCGTCGAGAATGTTGAGCCCTAGGTACTGCGTGACGTTGGGTGAGACTGTGAGGGAGAGATCCGTCTGGAGCTCCTTCTCAAACCAGGGGACGATGGTGGTAGTTGACCCGATGTAAAGTAAGTCGTCGACGTAGACGATGAGCAGGACGTAGTCGTTATCGTGAGTGAGGCGATACATGCCCTGGTCATGGGGCAGTTGGTTGAATCCGATGCGTTTAAGTCGTGCGTGCAGGTACTGCTGCCAGAGTCGCGGTGCCTGCTTAATTCCGTATAGTGATTTAAGTAGTTGGCAGACGAAGGAAGGGTCGTTGACGAATCCGTGGGGCTGTTTGACGAAGATTTCAGCGTCGACTGGGGCGTACAGAAAAGCGTTGGCGACGTCGATTTGTCGGAGTGGGCGGCGGCGTGAGGCGGCAATGGCAAGGAGAATGCGCAGGGAAGTATGTCGACTGACTGGTGCAAAAGTTTCAGTGAAGTCGCGACCATACTCTTGGTCGAATCCGCCGACGACCCATCGAGCTTAGAATCGTTCGATGGTTCCGTCGGAGTTGGTTTTGATCCGGAATACCCATTTCCCGGAGAGAATGGGTTTGTCTTGTGCGAGTGATGCAGGGACGATCTTCCAGGTGTTGCGGTCTGAAAGCGTTTTTAACTCCTTTTCCATGGCTTCGTGCCATTTTTCTTTGTGTTCCCCCCCCAGAGCCTGCTTGACAGAGCAAGGCTCTTCAGGTGGCGTCGAAGTCCCGTGCACTGTAGCGACGAGTCCCAGGACTTGGAGCCCGCTGGGTGTGTGACGGTTCAGCATGGGATCCTCGGGATAGATTGCTTCGTCTCCCGCTTCAGGATCAAGTGCGAATCTGGGGCCGTATCGTTCAGAGATGTCGGTGTTGACGGGTTGGGGTGTTACGTAACCAGTGTCGGCAAAATGGTAGTAGGCGTCGTCATTGTTGCTGTCGCGAGGATTTTCCTCATCCATGGGGATTGGGACGGAGCAGTAGGGAAGGGGTCCAGCAGCTTCAGAGGCGCCGTCGACGTTTTCTTCTTCCCAGTCAGCAGCGTCGGAGGGTGAAGCGAAGGCTCGGGAGCCAGAAAATCCGCCGGTGGGGTCGACGTGGCGTGCGATGTTGTCCAGGTAATGGTTGAGGGTGAGTCGCTCGTAGAAGATAACGTCACGTGCTGCTACTGTTTCCTTTGTGTGGACGTCGAAGATTCGCGAGGCTTTGTAATGTTTTGCCAGCCCGAGGTGTAGACCCCACTGTGCACGTTGCGAAAATCTCCCTGCGCGTGCAGTGTGTGGGTAGTACTGTACCATACACCCAAAATCTCTGAACATTTGTGTGTTGCCCAGCTTCCTAGTCCGCAACAGGTGCGGAGATGCGTTGTTGGGCAGTGAAGACGAGGACATCAAGTTGTGCAGGAGGACAGCGTGGTCCATCGCTGCTGGCCATTCTGAGTTGGGCAGTCGAGTTCCACGTAGCAGCTTTCGCATGGTTGTCTGCAGGGTCCTGTTCATCCTTTCTGCCACACCCTGTTGTTGGTGAGCGTAAGGAAGAGAGATGAGGCATTTGATGCCTCTTTCTGCCAAGAACCATGTGAAGTTGTGTGACTGGTACTCCTTTGCGCCATCTGACTGAAAACTCTTCAGTTTCGCTCCCGACTCTCTTTCAGCGACAGGTAGCCAGGCTGTGAAGGCTTCTAGAGCCATATATCGTGATGGTAAGTTGACGTGCCAGATGTAACGTGTTTCGGCGTCGATGAAGGTGATGACGTAGTTCAGATCTGCACGTCCTTCAATTCGATGTATGTAGAGGATGTCGCTGTAGACTTTCTCGAGTGGTTGATAAACGGGGGCGCTCGGGTTGTGATGTGACGGGAACGGTTGGTGAGGCAGATCTGCTTCCGGGCAGATGAAGCAAGTACCGTGTGGTCGTTCGAGTTCACGTCCGTTGGGAAGCAGTAGGGCGTGCTTGTCAAACACTCCTGCTCGTATTGTGTTGTAAAGTGTTTTGTTTCCAGGATGTCCGAGACGTTGATGCCAGATGTCTTCGGAGGCGTTGTGACCGACGGAGCGTTGATAGAAGTCTGCGTTGGCGAAGAAGGCGGCGTGTGTTGCTTCACTTCGATGAACGGCGCGTGGTGCTGGCGTTAAGTGTTGGGCGGTTGTCGGTGGCGTGTCGATGATGAGAGGTGGTGGCGCGACGGAGGGACCGGGCTGTGGAGTTTTGGAAGGTTGTTCCGCGACGATGGTTGGTTCTTCAACTGCAGGTTCGGTGGTTGTTGGTGCTGTGACGGGTGCTGTTGTTGTTTCGATGACGGGTGCTGACTCAGGTGTTGTTGCTTGTGTTTGCAAGACGGCAAGCGCATTGGTGCGTTCAGCTTCGGGAATGGTACGAGAGTACCAGAAGCCTTCAGGACTGAAGTTCGGGTCGAGGTCTGGCGGATGCGTCCAGGGTGTTAAGGCGACTATGCCAACGCTGTCGGCGGTGCCTTTGTCGGGGACGAAGTCAAGAACGAAGACGTCATCTTGTTGGATTGCACGGCCGATGAAGACTCCCCCTTTTTCGTGGTAAAGACGGATTTCCCGGGCGTCGGAGTCACACTCCAGGTGAATGCCTTTTGGCATGAGTTGGCTGACGCTGAGTAAGTTGAAGCCGAGGTTGTCGACGACGAGTACTTTGTTTAGTTGAAGGATCACGTTTGTTTTGTTTGACTGAAGCTCCACGACTCCTTGTTTGTTGGTGCGCAGGTTTTCGTTGTTGGCGACGGTGATGATGACGTCTCGCGGAAGATGTTGTTCGCGCTGAAGAAATCGTGATGAGGAGCACATGTGATGACCACAACAGCTGACGAGGAACCATGTGTTCGGTCCGGTGGGTCCACGGTTCGCGATGGCGGCGTACGTTGGATTCACGTTAAGGGATGACGGTGGTGGTGATGGTTGCTCGTCGGGACTATAAGTCGGTGGTGAGCCGGTAATACACGAGTCGATGTTTGACTCTGTTGTTCGTACCATGGCGACGATTCTTGATGTCTGTGCAGGTCCCGAAGTGGAAGTTGACGGTCGCGTTGAAGTAGTCGTTGAGGCGGTAGCGGGTCGTTGTTGAGTTGACGCGATGTGGGGAGGCGCGGGTCGCAGAGGACGAGAGAATGGTGCTGGTTGTCGTTGTTGCTGAGGGCAGTTGAAGCGTGTGTGTCCTGAAGTCCGACACAGATGACAATAAGGAGGTACGTGTCCTCGGTTTTGGTAACGTGGCTGTCGTCGATTGGTGTAAAGAACAACTGGTTGATGATGCCTTTTGTTGTTGCGTTCTTCGAACATGTCCATTTCCTGCTGCTCGGCGTGAAGTTCGGCGCAGAGTTGCATTTCGGAGAGTCGACCGTGAGCGCGAAGAAGTGAACGGGTGGTACGCCATTGAGGTCAAAGGCCAGCAAGAACGACGGTTACGAAAGCTTCTTCAGATAAGTTTCCTCCGCAGCGAATAAGTCTGTCGCGTAGTCCTTGACAACGACTGATGTAAGGCATGGCCTTTTCTCCAGGTTGCATTTGAACTGTTGTCAGTTGTGCCATGAGTCGACTTTGTGTAACGCTGTCGGATGCTTGATGGATGCTTCGCAGATGTTGATAGGCGAGTTCCGCGGAGTTTGCGTAGTTCCGGTAGGCGCGGATGCTTTGTTGTTCGTTCGGCGACAGGTTTCGGAGAAGAACGGTGTAAGCCATCAGGGAGTGATACGTATAATTATCTTTGTCTTTGTCTTCGCCATTGTGTGGCTATGGCCAGGTACCGTTGAAGAATCCAAGGAGATTCGCGCCTTCCATCAGGAGTTCAAACTCGAAGCTCCAAGAGTAGAAGTCCTTCCCGTTGAATGGTGTGGATGTATGTAGTCGCAGGATATTGTTGAACTGTGCTTGTACTTGCAGGACTTCTTCAGTGTCTCGTTTGATGGCGGGAAGAGGAGTTGCTGGATGGCGGGGCGGCATGAACGTGAAGGAACCAGGTGAGACCGAATTTGGTGTTTGTTGATTATGTCGTCCGAACGATGAGTTGTCAATACTCATTGGTGCTGCTCCGTTGTTTACGCTGTTGCTGTTTGCAGGTTGTGAGGAGTGCTGCTGCGACATGAAGTTGAAAAACTCCTCCATTAAGCTTGGGATGAAGATTGTTGGCGGCGCTACTGGCGCTTGAGTAGAACGTTCCGTCGCTTCCGGCATTAATCCGGGCGTTGTTCCTCCTTCGGTCTGCAGCTCGGAGACCGGGGGTAGAGTAGATCCCGTTGATGATCTTCTTTCTTTGCCACTTGCCATGTCTTGCCTTTCTTGAATGGAGATTGATCTTCTTGGTTGCTTGCAGATTGGTAGCCTGGAAGAGGCTTAGTGACGAGAGCCTTTGTTCTCTGACTGCTCTCATACCATGTTGGGCTGAGGATTTCAGCCTTAGGATCTTTGCAGAGAATAGGCTAGTAGGTGCTAGAGTAGCACAGCGGAAGTCTTGAGTGAATGTACTTGTACTGGTATGTGAGAACAAGTAATTGATTAAAGCAAAGAGCATACAGGAATATATAGAAAAGATAGATTACAGGAAACGGTTATGTTTAGCGAG
Source organism: Closterium sp. NIES-65 (assembly GCA_948144175.1). Lineage (NCBI taxonomy): Eukaryota > Viridiplantae > Streptophyta > Zygnematophyceae > Desmidiales > Closteriaceae > Closterium > Closterium sp. NIES-65. Next base: position 3,980,095 of record CANXME010002275.1, on the reverse strand, counting down.
ACGCGTAACGCTTCGACTATCGAGGCGGTTACTGTTCACTGAAGCGTCGCTTGCTGTTACGTAACCTCCAGGCGGTTACAGCTCGCAACCTCTAGTTGCGGTTTGATGTGGTACGCGCCTTTTCGACTTCATACTCATTTTGTTGTGCTTCAGTATCGGGTAAGGTTCGATACTACAGAAACGCACTAAGTCATGCGTGAGAATTCCCAACATTTGCAAACGTAAAAAAAGCACGCTCATACGTACCAGATACAGCAGATAGGCAATGTGGTACACCTTCACCACCGTAGCCGACCCGCCAGCACCCTTCTGAAATGCGTTGCGGACGATGATGTCGAAGAGCGCAGTGCCAAACGGGCGCATTGTGTCTTTAGCAAAGTGCAAGCGAAGAAGCCCTCCCTTTTCTGCTCAGCACATAGACATTTAAACAATGGAAATAGACATGCAGTCATAAGTTATATGGAAAGGTGGGTACTTTCATAACCAAGGTTATGCCAGGAATATATGACGTATACAGCACCATGCGTAACAGCTGTGGTTACCGATGCTCACGAACTACACTTACTAAGAGGCTTGACCAGTGGTATACCACCCTCGCTCTCCAAGTTGTACACTTGGGTCGGTCTGCGCTCCTCGTCTCAAACTAGCTCGCTGCAATCGAATTTCAGGCGGGGATTCGCCTCGCAAGGGAGCCCAAAAGCGTTAGCAAAATTCTAGCGCCCATTCATCGAGATCCGCGCATGCCAATCACTCTGCTTGCGCGTTGAAGCGCCTGCCCGCGCCACGGAGTACGTCATGACTACTACCAGCGCGGCAGCCTTGCTCTCGCCCCAAACACCGATGAGGCACCGCATCACCACGCTTTCTGACGGGTACACGCTCGTAACATCGTCCGGTTGACGAAAAAATGCCACAACCACAGCAAGCTCCATCTTTTTCTGGCACATGGGAATGCGGAAAAGAATAGGCAGATCTGGAAACTTGGAAACGTGGCAAATCAACATGCGAGAAGAACAGGTCGACTAAAACAGAACAAGGCCAGAAAAGGAGGGGAGTGAGGAAAGGGTGAAGAGGGGATGAAAAAATAGCAGTGCCCCTTAGCCATAACCCATACAAACACAACCCGCCAATCCCCATTCCACACTTACGTTCCATGCCTTGCCATAGGCAGGCAACTGGCGCATGTAGCAAACACTGTATGTGTTATTATTGTGTAGGCTATAGTGGGTTAGCCTTTAGGGAGTACACAAAGTTAGGGTTTCCTACTTGTACTCTAACTTTCATAGTTTAATCACTTCTTCGTAACTTGGAATTAGAGCAGGTCCTCCGCTAGGACCGATTCCTAGGGCCCACCACAACTGCTACTTACTAGCGGCCTCGAACGCCCTACTGTTGGAGCGCCCTCGAGTGCCTCCCCCCCTAGCGCCCTCGTGTGACTCGCTTTCACGGCCCCTTAAGGCCCTTCGTGACCCGCGCGCCGCCCCTTAGAGGCCCCGTCGACCCCACGAGCCGCCCCCTAGAGGCTCCTTAGAGGCCCCGTCGGCCTCGGTTGCCCTGCGCGCCCACCTCCCTAGTGGCCCTGTCGGCCCCATCGACCCCACGTACCGCCTCCCTAGTGGCCCCGCTGGCCCCGTCGACCCTGCGCGCCCACTCTCTAGTGGCCCCGTCGGCCCCATCGACCCCACGTGCCACCCCTTAGCGGCCACATTGGCCCCGTCGACCCCGCGCGCCCACCCCTTAGCGGCCCTGTCGGCCCCGTCGACCCCACGCGCCGCCCCTTAACGGCCCCGCTGGCCCCGTCGACCCCGTGCGCGACCCCCTTAGCAGCCCCGTCGGCCCCATATGCCCCGCGCGCGCCCACCTCTTAGCGGCCCCGTCAGGCCCCCTCAACCCACGCGCCGCCCCTTAGCACACCACCGCGACACCCTCGGCCCCGCCAGAACGAGCCGCCCGAACTGAGCAGCCCGAGCCGAGCCACCCAGCCCGAACCGAGCCGCCCGACCCGAGCCGCCGAGCCCGAACCGAGCCGTGCCGACCGAACCCAGCCGCGCAGCCCGTACTTGACCGAGCCGCCCTACCTGAGTCGCACTGCCTACTGTTTTGAGGGTGCACCTACTGCTACTACTAATACTCTTCTATTACTCCTACTACTGCTATGGCTAGCCCTCTTGTGCTAGCTTTCGATGCTGAGGGCCGCCCAGTGAAGTTCGAAACCTGGCTAGATGACCGACACCTCTTCCTACAGCTCACTGCCAAGGAGGACATCTCACTGTACGATCACGCCCTAGGCCATGCCACTACTCCTGCTGCTACTACTGACAGCACTGCTCGCTCACAGTGGCAGACTCGTGACGCCCACGCTCGCTTTGCTATTCGCAACTCCCTGCCGATAGACGAGCGCGAGCACTTTGGCCAGCACAAGACTGCACAGGCACTGCACACCGCTGTCGTTGCCCGCTACTCCTCACCTACCTCTACCGCGCTAGGCCGTCCCTCACTCCCCTACCTGTTTCCCAACCTAGCCTCGTTCCACACAGTCGCTGACCTCATCGCGCACCTCCGTACTAGTGAGGCTCGCTTCAGTGCCGCCATGCCCGATGATTTTCTTGCCAAGAACCCTCCCCCGCTCTGGCTCACTCTCTACCACCTAGTCACCCGCCTCACTGACACTCTGCGTGCTCTCAGGGATCAGTTCTTAACTCGCTGCCCCACTAAGCTCACCATTGCCCTCCTCGAAAAGGAACTGCTTGCAGCAGAGGCTAGCAGACTCGCTGTAGGTGCCTCTCGTGGTGACCCCCGCACCCCTTTCTTTGAGGGGTGTTTCCCTTCCCCCCTTCTTCCCTCCGTAGCCTCTGCTTCTGCTATCGAACTTCTTGGTTTTGAGAAGGTCGGGGCCGCGTCTGCCTCAAGCGGGCGTCGCAGCGGCAAGGGCAAAGGGGGCAAGGGAGGCGGGGGTGACGGCGGGGGAGGCGGTGGTGGGGGTATTGGCGGCGGTGCGGGTGGTGGTGGGACTGGTGGGGCTAGTGGCAGCGGTGGGGGTGGTGGCGGCAATGGCAGGGGCGGTGGCAGGGGCGGGAGCGGTGGTGGAGGCGGCGATGGACGTGGCGGCGGCAGGGGAGGAGGTGGTCGAGGCGGTGGTGGCGGCAGTGGTGGTCGTGGCGGCACTGGTGGTGGCCAGAGCCTACAGCACTCTCCGTCGCCCCAGGAGCTCTGTGAGTGGTACACTCGGCACGAGGGGGGGGTGGTGGCCTTAGCTGCACATACGTCATCCACACTGGTCAGACGTGTGGGAGGGCGCACCCCACGCAACGCTGCTTCTCACGCCTTGACGACGCTTGGCGTACTCAGCTCCCTGACGCCACTGAGCTGCCCCGCTGGGCTGATCTGATGAAGCAAAACACTGATATCTATGCTCTAGACTCTGATACTATTCTCTCTGCCATGTATGTGATGTCTATCAGCGGAGAGGGTGCCCAGTACCTGCGTGTTCTGCCCGACCCGGGCATTCGAACCGGTGAGGCTACCGCTCTAGGTGCTAGAGTGTCTGCTACCCCAGGTGCTGATGAGGCTGGTGCTCTAGGTGCTGGTGTGTCTACGTCCCCTGTTACTGAGTCGACTGAGGCACTGCACACCTTTACACTAGACTCAGGTGCCTCCCGCTGTTTCTTTCGTGACCGCACAGCTCTTGAGCAGCTTACTCGGCCCGTTGCAGTCTCTCTCGCTGACCCCTCTGGGGGTCCAGTCCTTGCGACCTCCTCCACTGTCCTCCCCTGTCCGGCCGTCTCGTCGGACACACTGTCCGGTCTCTACCTCCCCTCGTTCTCTACGAACTTGGTGGCGGGTAGTGCGCTCCAGGACAGGGGTGTTCACCAGTTCACCCCTGCCTACGAGTGCGTGACACAATACACGTGTGCTCGGACGGGCCGTCACCTGGCGACCTTCACACGGCAGCCGAGGTCAGACCTGTACACACTAACTACTGAGTCCCCTCAGGTAGCTGCGTCTGCGTCTGCGTCTGCATCAGGTCAGCTGTCGGCCCCCTGCTCGTGTCGCTCTGTGGCGCACGAGACAGTCCTCTGGCACCACTGCCTTGGTCACCCGTCCGTGCAGCACCTTCGGGCAATGCACAAACGGTACCTTGTCTCTGGTCTTCCCAGGGTTCTCCCTCCCCTCCTAGCCTCACCTGCTCCTCCCTGCCTTCCCTGTGTCGAGGGGCGGCAGCACGCTGCTCCTCACTCCTTGTTTCCCCCGATGACTGCTCCCTTGCAGACGCTCCACATGGACGTGTTGGGCCGAGCCCGCGTCCGTGGTCAGGGTCAGGAGAGGTACTTCCTGATAGTTGTTGACGACTACTCGCGCTACACCACGGTCTTCCCCTTGCGCACCAAGGGTGAGGTCCCTAATGCTTTGATCCCTTGGATCCGCGCTTCTTGTCTCCAGCTCAGCGAGCGTTTCCACTCAGACTTTCCTGTCCTGCGCTTGCACTCTGACAGAGGTGGTGAGTTCTACTCCGACCTCTTGGCAGCCTACTGTGCGGAGCACGGCATCCGCCAGACGTTCACGCTTCCCGCCTCTCCACAACAAAATGGGGTTGCTGAGCGCCGCATTGGCTTGATCATGGAGGTCGCTCGTACCTCCTTGATCCATGCAGCTGCCCCCCACTTTCTGTGGCCGTTTGCGGTCCGATACGCTGCGCATTAGCTCAACCTCTGGCCCCGTGTCTCCATCTTGGAGACTTCCGCGACACTGCGTTGGACGGGAGAGGTTGGCGATGCGTCGCGTTTCAGGGTCTGGGGATCTCGGGCTTTTGTTTGCGATACGTCTGCGGACAAGCTCTCCTCCCGTGCTGTTCCGTGTGTCTTCCTCGGCTTTGTCCTGGACGCGTCTGGTTGGCAGTTTTACCACGCCGCCTCGCGCCGTGTCCTCGCCTCTCAGGACGTCACCTTTGACGAGTCGGTACCCTTCTACCACCTCTTCCCCTACCGGACTGCCCCGCTCCCTCCCCCGCCTCTCTTCCTCGCGCTAGGTGCTACTGCAATAGACCCCCTCCCCCCTCAAGGTGCCGCTCCCTCAGGTGTGTCCCAAGTAGACCCGGTTGAGCCTGTCGAGGTAGCTGTTGAATCTCGTCCTCCTCGGGGTGCTGAGCCTGAGTGTGCTGAGCCTGGGGGTGCTGAGTCTAGGGGTGCTGAGCCAGGGGGTGCTGAGCCTGGGGGTGCGGTGTCTGTGGGTGCTAAGCCTGGGCGTACGGAGCCTGGGGGTGTTGATCCTGGGAGTGCTACGCCCGGAGGAGCTCTCTCCTCCCAGCAGCTGCGTGAGTGGTACTTACAGTACTGCAGCCTCAGGCGGGGTGCTGCTGGAGCTGGTGCTCGTGCTTCCTCGCCCAGGCGGGAGCTGCCCTCTCCCCAGCGTCTTCGTGAGTGGTACGCACGGCGTTGCAGTCTCAAGAGTGGCGCTCCTAATGTCGCGGACCCTGCTACTGGTGCTGCGGACCCGGGCGTTGGAGCTGCTGCTTGTTGGTGCAACCCTACGGTTTGCACTCGGCTTGTTGTCTGTGTGCGTGCATGTGTGTGTGTATGGAATGGTATGAGGGCATGGGATAATATATATTTCATGCTTTTAATTGTGTGTGAATGTTGAGTCATGATGTCGAGTGTGTGTGTCGAGTCAATAGCGAGATATCGCTAGACGCGTGTTACGCGGTCGTTTGTGTCTCGCGCGCCGTTTCTATTTTGTCCTGTGTCGAACGTTCGGCGTGTCGCAGGTGTGTGCAGAAGACTCATCAAGAACTCAAGGATGAGTTTGTGATGAAGAGCCCGAGCCTTTGTATCAAGCCTTGAGTGATTTCGAAGCTCGCCAAAAGGGTGCACCTCAAGATATTGAAGATAGTTACATTACTTTGTGTAGTGTAACATGTCACTTGGTGTAGGCCCTAGTGAATGGTAGTTTCGAGACCCTTCGTAGTTGGGGACAGTGTGGCACTGTTCCACATCACTGTACCTCGGCTCTTGGGGTTTGTAGGAGCTGGGAGTCATTCCCAACTCGTAACTCTTCCTAACTCTTCCTATCTTGTTTTCTAGGACTATGTGGCTGCCATATTGCCGTTCGTTCAAACCAACGTTGTGTCGTCAATACTTGGTCAAATCGTGCGATCTAAATTGCCAATTGTAGGCAACAATAAGATGCTCGAGATCCAAGTTGAATCAAGTCGTTTGAAGCTTTGACCGGAAGGATTTGAACGTTTGAAGCCGCTGTGCAGAAATCCGACTGTGCACTCTATCTTTCGTTTTAGGCACATTGGAGCCTACTGTGACTATAACAGTGCTGGTGTTGCGGACCCGGTCCTTGGAGCTGCTGCTGGTGCTGCGGACCAGGGCGTTAGAGCTGCTGCTGGTGCTGCGGACCCGGGCGTTGGAGGTGCTGCTAGTGCTGCGGACCCGGGCGTTGGAGGTGCTGCTTGTGCTGCGGACCCGGGCGTTGGAGGTGCTGCTGGTACTGCAGATCCGGGCATTGGAGCTAATGCTGGTGCTGCGGACCCGGGTGTTGGAGCTGCTACTGGTGCTGTAGACCCGGGCGTTGGAGCTGCTGCTGGTGCTGCAGACCCAGGCGTTGGAGGTACTCGGGGTGCTGTTGGAGCTGCTGGAGGTTCTGGTGCTGTCTCTTCTGCTGCAGGGGGCACCTCACGGCCGCGGCCGTACTTTGTTCCACTCCTTCAGCAGGTTCTTGGTCAGTCACCTCCGCCTTGTCCCCCTCCCTCTATAGAGTGTCCGCCGCCAGTCAAGTCGGAGTCACACAGCCACCGCCAGCTTCGCCACTTCCTTGTCCTTCTCCTTACACTGGTCCTACAGGCGGTCTCACAGAGCATCGTCAGCCTGAGTCTCGCCCCGTGTTGCCTGTATCCTGTCCCCAGTCCCCTGTTTGTACTACCTCCACCAGTCGCCGTACTCCGCGTGAGTGTCCGCCACCAGTCCCTTGCACATACCGGATGTCACTGCGTCCCTCCAGTGCTCCACAGCGTGTCCCTCTGCCGTCTCCTCCTGAGTCCTCTCTTCCTACTCTTACTGACCCTGAGTCCGACTCTCTTCGTGTTGCCAGTCCTACTGTCACGCGTCTCCTGGCCACTTCTGTCACTGACCCTTCATTTGAGTCTACTGCTGCGTCTACCCTAGTTGCTGAGCTTGTCGACTTTGCTGCTCGCTGTCGTCTAGACTACGCTGCCATTCTTGTCCCTGAGTCTGAGTTTGTCTATCCTCCGTTTGTCGGGGGTGAGTGTGCTCTTAGCAAGAACGTCTTCGAGGACAGACAGGAGGATCTTGAGTGTCTTGCAGCGGCTGCGCCACATCTCGTGTCCATGCTAGTTGCCCCTGAGGGAGACCCGGATGCACCAGACATCCTGACTCCTCGATCGTACGCTGAGGTGATCGAAGGTCCCTACTCCTCACAGTGGCAGTCAACCATGGACGCAAAGATGGCTTCCTGGAAGTCCACTGGCACCTACGCCGACGAGGTTCCCCCACCTGGGGCGAACATCGTCAGTGGCATGTGGATTTTCAGGGTGAAGCGGCCGCCGGGTTCTCCGCCTGTCTTCAAGGCTCGCTACGTTGCTCGAGGCTACAGTCAGCAAGAGGGAGTAGACTTCTTTTAGATCTTCTCCCCCACCCCGAAGATGACCACTCTTTGGGTACTACTGCACGTTGCTGCTTAGCGTGACTACGAGCTTCACTCACTTTACTTCAGCACAACTTTCTTGCAGAGCAGTCTGCACGAGGAGATCTGGCTGCCCCGCCCTCCTGGCTTCACTGGGTTGTTCCCTCCTGGTACCCAGTGGAGCCTCCGGCGGCCGGTCTACGGTCTCCGCCAGGCGCCACGTGAGTGGCACGACACACTGAGGACTACTCTTGCGGCACTTGGGTTCTCTCCTTCTACTGCTGACTCGTCGCTGTTTCTACGCACCGACACTTCGCTGCCGTCGTTCTACATCCTCGTGTACGTTGACGACTTGGTCTTTGCCACAGCTGACACTGAGTCTCTCGCCCACGTGAAGTTGGAGCTACAGAAGAGACACACATGCACAGACCTGGGTGAACTGCGCAGCTACCTTGGCTTGCAGATCACCCGGGACTGAGCACGCCGCACCATTACCCTGACTCAGTCACACATGGTGCAGCAGGTCCTTCAGCGCTTCGGCTTCACCTGGTCCTCAGCACAGGCCACTCCTCTGGCTATAGGTCACTCGCTCTCAGCTCTGCCTTTGGATGAGTCCGTATAGTCGAGTGGTTCTTACCCAGAGCTGGTTGGTTGGCTCATGTACCTGATGACTTGCACTCGTCCTGACCTAGCATACCCTCTTGGCCTTCTGGCTCGCTACGTGGCTCCTGGTCGTCACCGAAAGGTGCACTAGGATTGTGCAAAGAGGGTATTGCGCTACTTGTGTAGTACATCACGCATGGGGCTAGTGCTTGGAGGGCGACGTCGAGTGGTCCTCACAGGTCACGCAGACGCTTCTTGGGCTGACGACCAGGCTACTCAACGGTCGTCACAGGGTTACACCTTCAGCCTTGGCTCTGGTTCAGTTTCGTGGCGCTCTACTCGTTCGTCTTCGGTTCTCAGCTCCAGTTGTGAGGCTGAGATTTACGCCACAACCATGGCTGCACAGGAGTTACGCTGGCTCACCTACCTGCTGACCGACCTTGGAGAGCGGCCTTGTTCTCCTCCAGTGCTGTACGTCGACAGCAAGGCTGCCTTTGCCTTGTGTTAGGAGCATAGATTGGAGCACAAAACGAAGCACATCGCTCTCCGTTACTTCCTTACTTGTGAGTTGCAGCAGCGTGGTCAGCTTCGTCTGCGCTACGTGGCCTCTCAGGCCAACACCGCTGATGTTTTCACTAAGGCACTTGAGCCTGGTGATCATCAGCGCTTCTGTACTTTGTTGGGGCTAGTGCCCACATTGTCTCACTTGTTGTAGGCTTTGCCTGTACTGTGAGCTCTATATATATACTTGTGCCTGCTTGTTTTGCTAGGTTGAGATTACCCTTGATGTATGTACTACTTTTATATACCTCTTCACGTGAACTGGCCTTGTGGCCCTTTGCTTGTGCTCGGATTGTGTGGTGACGTTGTGATCCACCCTGAGCTTGCTTGCCTTTCTTGATTGGTCTTGTGACCCCTTGTTCTCCCCCACTTTGCCTATGGGGGTGTGTCAAACACTATATGTGTTATTATTGTGTAGGCTATAGTGGGTTAGCCTTTAAGGGGTACACAAAGTTAGGATTTCCTACTTGTACTCCAACTTTCATAGTTCAATCACTTCTTCGTAACAGCATGAGGATCTGGTCCCTCAACAGGATATCGCCGAGTGACGTGTGCAGGACTACGTTGGATACGTTACCGTTGTTCTTCATCGTTTGATACTTCCGCTTCTGAGGCACAGTAGGGGAAGCATGGTTGGACGTCGGGCGTTCCAGCATTTCGCGTTCGGGTGTGGCGAGATCAGCTCACTGCGACGTTGGTGCTGATCGTGGCGTTCCATTGGTGCTTGGAGACCCCGAGGCAGGATCCACCGCACCCCTCTCCAGGGAGCAAGACCTGTTGTTAAGTTTCAACAAAAGGGACGAAATCAGCAGTGATTGCTCCTGTGTGGTTCGCTCCAACTCAGCAAGCCGCCCGTTAGCAACCTGGTTAGATGCCTCGACAACACCCTCCAGTGGGCTCCCAGCAGGACTTTGAGAGGGAAGCGACGCCCCATCACGCTCGGTGATGTTGTTCAGCATGTCCTGCCGCCCGTCCCCTACGGCACAGGAAATGAGCGTTGCGGTTAAAACTGGGATACAACACAACAGAAGATCTAGAATACAAGCACAACAGAAGATCTGGAATACAAGCACAACAGAAGATCTGGAATACAAGCACAACAGAAGATCTGGAATACAAGCACAACACAAGTTCCAAAAATCAGGTCAAGAAAATTTCAAGAGCTCTTACCTTGCTTTTCCGTCTGCACCTTCGTGCGTTCCTCTTCCTCATCATGCTCATCACTGAAGTCGTCAGCATGGACTTGGACCCCCAAGGGAGCGGCATCACCAGCACCGCTAGACGGGTCAGCTGCGGCAGCAGAGGCGCTGTCAATGCTGGTGTTGCCTGCAACGTCGACGACACCATCGTTGTCATCTACGTGCTCAAAAGCGCCATCCTTGCGCACTTTCGCGATCAGTCGGCCGCCAACGGTGTTGCGCCTCCTGACACCGCCACTCACTTGGGTACCAAGACCCCCAGCTCCCTGCATCTTTGGGGTCAGCTTGATGGGGCGCTTGCCTGTCACCTCGCTACGGACAGCAAGGACGGAGGCCATAGTTCTTGAGGTGGTGAAGACCGTATTAAGAGAGATAGGAACTAGGAGACGGATGGATATGATAATACTGCCCAGCGAGGTGTGACTTGAGTAGTAGTTAAACTAGGCCAATAGACTGAAGCTCCTACAAGCGCAGGTGATTGGCGCCAAAGGGCAGGTGAGCACCACATTTGGGCAGGTGAAAGGCACGGTTGGGCAGGTGAACGGCGACGCTCGGCAGGTGTATTGATGTTCTGCTGGCAGGTGATTGAGAGCCTAGGCAGCTGAAATCGCCACCTGCTACGCGCATTGCTATCCGTTGAGAAAGTCTGGGCATGGAACAAGTTTGACATCTTGTCACTATACGAGCTAATCACAGATCAGAGGAACGTCTGGTGTGTAATCCTCTAGTGTTGGCGCCAAATGTAAACTAAAGTTTGGCGCTAGAGCTTCAGGAGGAGCTGGGAAGTGAGGAAACAAAGCCAAGTCCTCCACTATGCTCTAACTATCAGTAGAGGCGATTGTTTGAGAGTTTGAATTGCCTTAGTTTGAACATTCGAATGAAGAAGATGATGTATGGTCCGCACGATCAGTTGGCAACAACAAATCGTAACCGTCTAAGCTAGTCAAGGGAAAGCTTGTGGGAGTGGAGCAGTTACGAGTCGATTTGTGAGGAGTATAAGGGCGGGATGCATAAATGTTTTTTGCAGTTTTGCAGTCCCGATCCCAAATGATCAATTGGTTTGCTCGGGGGTCACATCTGCAGTTTAGTTTTGCACTCGATCTGGTAATCTAATCGTTTCATCTTCGTTGTATTTTCGCCGCGTTGCTAGTGTCAGGCATATATGCTATAGTCTGTATAGACTTTAGTGGGGCAGTTCATATGGGGTACAACACTTTAGGGTTTACTACTTGTACTCCTCATCCTGCTCAATGAATTCATTCTCGTTCTAAACTTCACATGGTATAGTGCTGGTTCCCTCGTGGGAACTGTTCCTAGGGCCCACCGAACTTTTTTCCTGCCCGTAGCGCGCTTGGCCCCTGCCCGAGTCGCGCCTCGTGTCGTTCCCCATAGTGGCCTCTAGCGGCCCCTCTCACAACCCCTAGTGGCCCTGTCGCGCCGTCCTCACGGCCCCGTCGCGCCGCCCTTGTGGCCCTGTCGCACCGCCCTAGCGGCCCCTCGTGGCCCCTCGCGGCCCCTTAGCGACCACTCGCGGCCCCGTCCCCACCTGCAGACCTTTTCAACGGCCCCGTTGCCGCCCTCTTAGCGGCCCTGTCGCCGCCCTTTCAGCGGCCCCGTCGCCACCCCTTACTACGGCCCCTCCGCCGCCCTTGAGCGGCCCCGTCGCCACCCCTTTCCGCGGCCCCGTTGCCGCCCCTTACTGCGGCCCCGTTGCTGCCCTTCAGCGGCCCCGTAGCCGCCCTTCCGTGGCCCCGTCGCCGCCCTTTCAGCGGCCCCGTCGCCGCCCCCCCCCCCCCCCCCTTCCACGGCCCCATCGCCGCTCTTTCAACCGCCCCGTCGCCACCCTTCCGTGGCCCCATCGCCGCCCTTTCAACGACCCCGTTGCCGCCCTTCCGCGGCCCCGTCGCCGCCCTTTCAGCGGCCCCGTCCCCGCCCTTCAGCGGCCCCATCGCCACCCTTCAGCAGCCCCGTTGCCGCTCCTTAGTAGCAGCGAAGCCGCCTTTCACGGCCCCGCCGAGCCGCCTTCGCTGCCGAGCCGCCAAGCCGCCGACCTGCCGAGCCGCTGCGCCGCCGAGCGACCGAGCCGCTGAGCCGCCGAGCTGCCTATGCTGCCGAGCTGCGGAGCCGCCTTTGCCACCGAGCCGCCGAGCCGCACTGCAGCCGAGGCGGCGCCGCCTGCCGGCCTGCCCAGGATCGCCTCACTTGCCTGGTAAGAGCGGCGCCTCTACCACTGCACTGCCCTGCCCCACTGTACTCACTGCCTGTCTACTGCTAGTGTTCTCATGGCCACCCCTAGTGTTCTCACCTTTGACGCTGAGGGTTGGGCAGTTGACTCTGAGGTCTGGGTAGATGATCTGCAGCTTTTCCTACAGTGCGATACGGCAGACAGTCTCTACCTGTTTGACCTCACTTCTGGTGCCTCTCCTGCCCCTGCTGCTGATGCTGACGCCACTGTTTGCTCACAGTGGGCCACGCGAGATGCTGCTGCTCGCCTTGCTGTGCGCCGCCACTTACCGACCATTGAGCGTGCACACTTTAGCCAGTACAAGAGTGCTAAGACCTTGTACGACGCTGTAGTTGCACGCTACTCTTCCCCTGCCACTGCCGCACTGAGTCGCCTCATGCTACCGTACCTCTTCTCTGACCTTGCGGCCTTTCCCATAGTCCCTGACCTCATTACGCACCTTCCCACTAGTGACACTCGCTACCGCGCTGCGCTTCCTGCGGAGTTCTGCGCCAAGAACCCCCCCCACATGTACATCACCCTCTACTACATAGTCACCCGGCTCCGTGACTCTCTCCACGTAGTCAGTCACCCGTTGAGAAGGGCAGCGCCGGGGCCGAGAAGGGGGCTCGGGGCTTCAAGGGTAGGCGACGGGGCCAGCAGAGGCGAGGCCAGGCCGGGAAGGGCGGCGTCGGGCCAGAAAAGGGCGGCGCCAGGGCCGCGGGGTAGGCGACGGGGCCAGCAGAGGCTGGGCCGGGTTGGGAAGGGTGGCGTCGAGGCCGGGAAAGGGCGGCGCGGGGGCCGCGGGGTAGGCGACGGGGCCGGAGGGCGGCTGATCGGGGCCGAGAATGGCGGCGCCGGGGCCGTAAGGGTAGGCGACGGGGCCAGCAGAGGTGGGGCTGGGTCAGGAAGGGCAGCGTCGGGGCCGGGAAGGGCAGCGCCGGGGCCGCAGGAGTAGGCGACGGGGCCGCTAGGGCGGCGGATCGGGGTAGCGAGGGCGGTGCGACACAACCGCTAGGGCGGCGCAACGGGATGGGGCCGCGAGTGCGACGTGACGGGGCTGCTAGCGCGCCGTGACGGGGCCGCTAAGGCGGCGGGACAGGGTCGAGAGAGGGGAGCGTGACTCGGGCAGGAGCTGAGCGCGCTCCGGGCAGGAAAAAAAAATTCGAATTGGTGGGCCCTAGGAACAGTTCCCACGAGGGAACCTGCTCAATACTATGAGAAAACTAGAACAAGGAATGAATGACTAAGTGAAAGTTGGGTACAAATACAAACCCCTAGAAAGCTGTACCCCATATGTGCTACCCCACTATAGCCTACAATAGCTATGTCATATAAATCTGACAATCTGACCAGGTTGCTAACGGGCAGCTTGCTGAGTTGGAGCGAACCACACAGGAGCAATCACTGCTGATTTCGTCGCTTTTGTTGAAACTTAACAACGGGTCTTGCTCCCTGGAGAGGGGTGCGGTGGGTCCTGCCTCGGGGTCTCCAAGCACCAATGGAACGCCGCGATCAGCACCAACGTCGCAGCGAGCTGATGTCGCCACACTCGAATGCGAAATGCTGCATCGGCCGACGTCCAACCGTGCTTCCCGTGCTGTGCCGCGGAAGCGGAAATATCCAACGATGAAGAACAACGGTAACGTGTGCGACGTAGTCCTGCACACGTCACTCAGCGGTATCCTGTTGAGGGACCAGATCCTCATGCGCCAGTTGCCTGCCTATGGCAAGGCATGGAACGTAAGTGCCATATTGAAAGTGTGGAATGGGAATTGGTGGGTTGTGTTTGTGTGGGTTATGGCTAAGGGGCACTGCTGTTTGTTCATCCCCTCTTCACCCTTTCCTCACGCCCCTCCTTTTCTGGCCTTGTTCTGTTTTAGTCGACTTGTTCTTCTCGCATGGGGCATGGGGCTAGTGCTTGGAGGGCGACGTCGAGTGGTCCTCAGAGGTCTCGGTGACGCTTCTTGGGCTGACGACCAGACTGTGCAGCGGTCGTCACATGGTTACACCTTCAGCCTTGGCTGTCTACCCGCTCGTCTTCTATTCTCAGCTCCAGCTGTGAGGCTGAGATCTACACAGGGGCCATGGCTGTACAGGAGCTATGCTGGCTCACCTACTTTTTGACTAACCTAGGAGAGCCGCCTCGTTCTCCTCCAGTTCTGTACGTAGACAACAAGGCCATGCTGGCCTTGTGTCGAGGGCACAGACTGGAGCACAGAACGAAGCACATTGCTCTTCGCTACTTCTTGGCTCGTGAGCTGCAGCAGCGTGGTCAGCTCCGCCTTGCTTACGTGGCCTCTGAGGCCAACATTGCTGATATCTTCACCAAGGCCCTTCCGCCTTGTGATCATCAGCGCTTCTGTACGATGCTAGGTCTTGTGCCTACCTGGCCTCGCTTGCTCACTTCTTGATCTTGTTTGTACTATACTCTTTCTATACCTGCACTTGCTTGTTTACCTTTATATATATGATCTTGCATGTGAACTGGCCTTGTGGCCTTGCTCTTGTGCTCGGACTGTGTGGTGACTTTGTGATCCACCCTGAGCTTGCTTTGCTTTGCTTGACTGGTCTTGTGACCACTGGTTCTCCCCCACTTTGCCTATGGGGTTGTGTTAGAACATTATCGCTTATACATTTCTGTAGGCAGTAGTGGGGTAGCCCATAAGGGGTACAACCCATTTAGGGTTAGTACTTGTACCCAACTGTTGCATAGTTCAATCATTCTCTCGTTCTAATCTTCACACTTCAAGAAGATTGGGCATATGATTCAAGACTGCTGGAAGCTGAAAGGCAACAACAAAAACCAGAAGGGTGCCCCTGCTCACCAGCAAGGAGAAGCTCTGGCGTGCAACCAAATAGTGTCACCACTAGCGGTCGCCAGCACGACTCAAGCTCCGGCGCGTGTTTCTGCAAACACAAACGACAAGGGCAAAAGCAAGGTTTTGACTTGCATGGTGCATCCAAGCCGACACTACCGCTTCTTCTGCAAGTGGGAGGAAATGTCCTCACGAACGGCCTGAAGGATCAGTTGAAGATGAGGAAGAAAATGATCCAATGTACGACGAGCTAAGAATCGGACGGATGCAGTTAGACTAGGAAATGCCGCAGTGGGTCCAAGAATCGCCACATGAAGAAGGGTGTTATTATGACTACGAGAACGAGCACCACATGGAGCACCACACCACTCCTAAACTCGCCAACCTGGCCAAGGCGGGGACAGAAGTCAGCACGTGGTACCTGGACAGCTGCTGTGGCCAACACATGGTGCCATCAAACGTCTTCATTCTCAACTGGGAACAACTATTCAACGAAGTGGAGATCACCGTTGCCAACAGTCAGACGATCTACACCAGAAGCCACATACAGGTCTAGCTGGAGTCACACGACACCAGCTACTGCATCCACATAAGGTATGTTCTCATCGTGCCGGAACTCCGCTACAATCTCTTGTCCCTCCACCAGCTGATGAAGTGCGGAGTCGGCCTGCAAACAACCGAAGATGAGATGCAATCTTCATCGGGAAGACGCGTAACAGTAGGACTGGCAGCACGAAGAGAGTCCGACTCCGGGTCGGCAAGCGCAGGAAGAGAGGACTCAGGAGGAGAAGGCAAAGGGGCACGCAGAGGGGCAATGGACAGACGCAGAGACATCCGGTGCGTGCCAGGGACAGGAGGAGGACGCTGACGCGAACCGCGACCACTAGCACGAGCAGCACGAACAAGCGACGCGGGACGAGACGCAGGCTCACGACGCTCAGCTAGACCTCCAGTAGGACCAGTGTAAGGAGAGGGAGCACGCAGCAGGGAGGCAGGCTCTAACAGTGACTGGGACTGGACAGGCGGTGGACACTCTACAGGAGGAGAGAGACCAAGAACCTGCTGCATGAGCGGAACGAAGTACGACCGAGGCCACGCGGGGACGCTAGACACAGCAGGGACAGCACCAGCACCCTCACCGGCAGCACCAGCGCCAACAGCACCTCCGGCGGCAGGACCTCCAGCAGCGCTAGCAGCAAGACCACCGCCAGGACAGACAGTAGCAGTCTCAGCACCAACACCCTCAGGCTCACCAGCTCCAGTAGGACCCGCAGGCCCAGCAGCTCCGAGACCGGCGGCACCACCACCCTCAGCGGCCGAAGAAGCTCCAGCTCCAGCAGTACGCCTCCAGCGGCTAGCAAACCACTCACGCAGCTCCTGTGGAGAGAGTGGCTCCCTCCGAGACGGAGCACCCGGAGAACCTCCACGCCCAGCACCGCCAGACGCCACAAGGGGAGGTCCAGCGGCGGCAGGCTCCACACCTCGAGGCTGAGTAGCTCCAGACGCAGCACCCCCAGGCTCAGCAGCTCTTGACGTAGCACCCCCAGACTCAGCACCCCCAGGCTCAGCACCCCAAGTGGCAGTACCCCCAGGCTCAGTACCCCCAGGCTCAGCACCCTCAGTCGAAGCACCCCCAGACTCAGCACCCCCAGGCTCAGCACCCACGCGCACAGCACCCCCAGAGGCAGCACCCCCAGGCTCAGCACCCGCAGCAGTACCAGAGTCACTAGCAACCTCGACCGGCTCGACTCCGTCAACCTGGGACACACTTGAAGGGGCAAGACCCTGAGGGGGAAGGGTGTCTACCAGGGGGGGACCTGGCACAAGGAAGTGTGGCGGCGGGGAAAGGGAAGGAGTGCGGTAGAGGAAGAGACGGTAGAAGGGGACTGACTCGTCAAACATGACGTCCTGGGAGGACAGAACACGACGAGAGGAGGGGTGGTAGAACTGCCACCCTGGAGCGTCAGGGGGGAAGCCAAGGAAGACACAAGGAGCAGCACGAGGGGAGAGCTTGTCTGCAGACAAGTCGCGGACAAACGCCCGAGATCCTCAGACACGGAACGCAAACGCATCGCCGACCTTCCCAGTCCACAGCAGAGCTGGGGAGGTACAAACCTTCCCCGGCCGGGAAACCCCGGGGTGAAGATTGATCTGATGCGCCGCGTACCGAACCGCAAACGGCCACAGAAAATGGGGGGCAGCCGCATGCATCATGGACGTACGAGCGACGTCCATGACCATGCCAATGCGGCGCTCAGCAATCCCATTTTGCTGCGGAGAGTCCGGAAGCGTAAAGGTCTGGCGGATGCCTCGTGCACGACAGTAGGCTCGCAGAAGGCCAGAGGAAAACTCTCCGCCTTGGTCAGAGTGCAGACGCAGAACAGGAAAGTCCGAGCCGAAGCTCCTCCTGAGCTGGAGACGAGCTGCGCGGATCCAGTCGATCAACACCTCAGTGACATCACCCTTGCTGGGCAACGGAAAGACTGTGGTGTAACGCGAGTAGTCGTCAACCACCAGCAGAAAGTAGCGCTCGTGACCCTGTCCACGGACGCGGGCCGGGCCCCACACGTCCATGTGAAGCGTCTGCAGAGGAGCCTCTGTCGGAGGAAACTGTGAGGAGTGGGGGGCAGCCCGGAGCCGTCCCTCGACACAAGGGACACAGGAAGGTCCAGGCCCCGAAGGAAGGGGAGGGAGAGACCGGGGGAGACCAGAGACAAGGACACGAGAAGCCATGTCCCTAAGACGAGGCAAGGAGGGGGGGCCAAGACGGTGGTGCCACAGGAGAGTCTCGTGAGACAGTAGGCGACACGTGAAGGGGGCAGACTCAGGAGCAGACCTGGACGCAGCAGCAAACACCTGACCCGACGCAGCTACCTGGCCAGACGCAGGGACAGGAGGAGACTCAGTGGTCAGGGTGTAGAGGCTCGACCCCGATCGACGTGAAAACGTGGCTAGGTGTCGGCCTGTGCGGGCGTCCGAGCAGTGGGTCACCTGCTGACTCGCTGGAGTAAACTGGTGAACCCCCGCATCCTGCAGGTCAGCACCACTCACCAAGTTTGTCGAGAACGAGGGGAGGTACAGACCAGACAGGGTGCCCGAGGGGGCAGCCGGACACGGGAGGACAGTGGAGAAGTGAGAGTGGACTGGACCCCCAGAGGGGTCAGCCAGGGAGACTGCAACCGGCCGACCAAGCAGCGTGAGTGTGGTGCGGTCACGAAAGAAGGAGCGAGAAGCCCCTGAGTCAAGTGTGAAGGTGAGGGAGGCCGAAGGTGACGCAGTACCTGAGAGCGCAGCCTCATCAGTACCTGAGAGCACAGACGCGCTGGCACCTAGAGCAGCAGCCTCACCAGCACCTAGCGCAGCAGTACCAATGCCCGGGTTGGGCAGGAAACACCGGTAATAGTCACCCTCATCACTAATAGTCACAGCATACATGGCAGCAAGGATAGCATCAAAGTCAAGATCAAAGATCTCTACGCCAGCCCTAGACAGCTCTCCCCAGCGGGGAATCTCACTAGCCTCAGGGAATTGCTGACGCCAAGCGTCGGTCAGGCGGCCAAAGCAGCGCTGGGTGGAGTGGGCACCCCCACACTGCTCACCCGCGTGGTCGCCGGAACGAAGAACGTAGGTGCACGCGCCAAAACCCCCACCACGCTGACGCTGCGTGTACCACTCACGGAGCTGCTGGGGCGGGAGGATGTCCCGCGAACGCGACTGCTGCTGCTGCTGCTGCTGGCGCTGACCACCACCAGAGCCGCTCCGCTGCGGGGCACCACCCCGACCAGCTCCACCCCCTCCGCCACCGCCGCCTCCACCTCCGCCACCACCGCCGCCTCCGCTCCCACCGCTGCCGCCGCCACCGCCTCCTCCGCCGCTGCTGCCACCACCACCACCGCCCCCGCCACCACTCCCACCGCCACCCCCACTCCCTCCGCCGCCTCCACCGCCACCTCCACCGCCCCCGCCAACTCCACCCGCGCCCTTGCCCCCCTTGCCCTTGCCAGGGCGGCGTCTCCCGCTAGGGGCAGACGCCGCGCCGACCGACTCTAGACCAAGCAGGTCAGCAGTAGCAGCAGAGGCAACAAAGGGCAGCAGGGGGGAAGGAGAACACCCCTCAAAGATGGGGGTGCGAGGGTCACCACGAGAGGCTCCTACAACGGCGATGCTCTTCTCCGCCGCCAGCAGGGTTGTGGGACAGACTGAGATGAAGTGGTCCCTGACTACGCGAAGGGAGTCAGGGAGGCGTGTGACTATGTAATAGAGAGTGATGTACATGGGGGGTGGGTTCTTGGCGCAGAACTCAGTAGGAAGGGCGGCGCGGTAGCGAGTGTCACTAGTGCGGAGGTGCGTAATGAGGTCAGCAACAGTGGGAAAGGCAGCAAGGTCAGGAAAGAGGTACGGTAGCATGAGGCGGCTCACTGCAGCAGTGGCAGGGGAAGAGTAGCGCGCAACTACAGCGTCGTGGTCCGAGCACTCTTGTACTGACTAAAGTGCGTGCGCTCAATGGTAGGCAGGTGGCGGCGCACAGCAAGACGTGCAGCAGCATCGCGGGTGGCCCACTGAGAGCGAACAGTGGGGTCAGCATCAGCAGCAGGGGCAGGAGAGGCGCCAGAGGTGAGGTCAAAGAGAGAAAGACCGTCCGCCCTATCGCACTGTAAGAACAGCTGCAGGTCGACGACCCAGACCTCAAAGTCAATGGCTCGACCCTCAGCGTCAAAAGCGGGGACACTAGGGGTAGCCATGCCGGCGACAGTGTAGCAGTGCAAGCAGTAGGGGAAGGGCACGCAGTAACAGTGGTGCTGTGCTCACCGGGCAGGGCAGGTCGGGCGGCTCGGGAGTAGGGCGGCCCGGCAGCTGGGCAGCTCGGCGGCTCGGCTGCTGGGCGGCTCGGCGGCAGGGCGGCTCGGCTCCCGGGCAGCTCGGCTGCTGAGCGGCTCGGCGGCAGGGCGGCTCGGCTCCCGAGCGGTTCGGCTGCTGGGCGGGTATGCTGCTAGGCGGCTCCGGTGCAGGGCGGCGTGGTGGCGCTGGTTCAGGGTGGCGCGGCGGGGCCGGTAAGGTAGGGCAGCGGGGCCGCGAAGTTAGGCGGCGGGGCCGCGACCGTAGGCGGCGGGGCCGCGAAGTGGGGCGGCGGGGTTGCAAAGGTTGGTGGCAGCGGGGCCGCGAGGGTAGGCGGCGGGGCCGCGAAGGTAGGCGGCGGGGCCGCGAAGGTAGGTGGCGGGGCCGCGACTGTAGGCGGCGAGGCCGCGAAGTGGGGTGGCGGGGCCGCAAAGGTAGGTGGTGGGGCCGCGAAGGTAGGTGGCGGCGGTGCCGCGAGGGTAGGTGGCGGGGCCGCGAAGGTAGGCGGCGGGGCCGCGAAGGTAGGTGGCGGGGCCGCGACTGTAGGCAGCGGGGCCGTGAAGTGGGGCGGCGGTGCCGCAAAGGTAGGCGGCGGGGCCGCAAAGGTAGGCGGCGGCGGGGCCGCGAAGGTAGGCAGCGGGGCCGCGAAGGAAGGCGGCGGGGCCGCGAAGTGAGGCGGCGGGGCCGCGAAGGTAGGCGGCGGGGTCGCGAAGGTAGGTGGCGGGGCCGCACAATAGGGCGGCTTGACGCGACCGTGAGGGCGGCGCGACGGGCTGCTAGGGGCGACACGGCGGGTCGCTAAAAAAAAGGGAGCGCGACTCGAGGCGCGCTTCGGTGGGCCCTAGGAACAGTCCCTAGGAGGGGACGTGCTCTGATTCCATGTTACAAGTATGAACGAGGATGGATCAACTATGAATGAAGTGAGTACATATAGGAAACCCTAATTGGTTTGTACCCCCTATGGGATACCCCACTATAGCCTACACAACAGCACAAGCTATAATGTTCTGACAAACTGCTCCATCCTCAAGACCTCAAAGACCTTCTGCAAGTGCTGCACGTGCTCCTCTTTTGTCTTAGAAAATACTAAGATGTCGTCTAGGTAGACTACAAAGAACGAACCTAAGAACTACGAGAGGACTGTGTTCATTGTTGGTGCAACCCTACGTTTTGCACTCGGCTTGTTGTCCGTGTGTGTGCATGTGTGTCTGTATGGAATGGTATGAGGGCACGAGCGATTGTGTGGCAGCGGCATTTGTTGGCTGAATTGGGGGAGGAGCAGCAAGGACCTATCCCACTCTACTGTGACAGTCAGGGTGCCATTGCTCTTGCTAAGAACCCTGTGTTCCATGGACTCACAAAGCACATGAGGGTGAAGTGGCATTGGACGAGGAGCATGGTGACCGCGGGTGAAGTTGAGTTGCGGTACGTGAAGACCACGGGGCAGCCGGCAGACATGATGACTAAGAGGCTGGTGGAGCAGCAGCATTGGAAGTGTTGCAAGCTGGCTGGGATGGCCCTGAACTGAGAGAGCAACATATCTTAAGGCCAACAATCCGAGGGGGAGTTTGTTGGTGCAACCCTACGTTTTGCACTCGGCTTGTTGTCCGTGTGCGTGCAGGGGTGTGTGTATGGAATGGTATGAGGGCATGGGATGATATATATTTCATGCTTATAATCGTGTGTGAATGTTGAGTCATGATGTCGAGTGTGTGTGTCGAGTCAATAGCGAGTTATCGCTAGACGCGTGTTACGCGGTCGTTTGTGTCTCGCGCGCGGTTTTTATTTTGTCGTGCGCGGTTTCTATTTTGTCCTGTGTTGAACGTTCGGCGTGTCGCAGGTGTGTGCAGAAGACCCATCAAGAACTCAAGGATGAGTTTGTGATGAAGAGCCCGAGCCTTGGTGTCAAGCCTCAAGTGATTTCGAAGCTCGCCAAAAGGGTGCACCTCAAGATATTGAACATAGTTACATTACTTTGTGTAGTGTAACATTTCACTTGGTGTAGGCCCTAATGAAGGGTAGTTTCGAGACCCTTCGTGGTTGGGGACAGTGTGGCACTATTCGACATCACTGTAGCTCGGCTCTTGGGGTTTGTAGGAGCTGGGAGTCATTCCCAACTCGTAACTCTTCCTAACTCTTCCTATCTTGTGTTCTAAGACTATGTTGCTGCCATAGTGCCGTTCTTTCAAACCGGCGCTGTGTCGTCAGTTCTTAATGAAAGCGTGAGATCTAAATTTCCCGTTTTAGGTGAGGTTAAGGCGCTCCAGATCCAAGTTGAATAAAGTCATTTGGAGTTGTGAGCAGATCGCTATGAACGTTTGAAGCCGCTGTGCAGAAATCCGACTGTGCACACTATCTTTCGTTTTAGGCACATTGGAGCCTACTGTGACTA
The DNA here is from genome assembly GCA_948144175.1 of Closterium sp. NIES-65. NCBI lineage: Eukaryota > Viridiplantae > Streptophyta > Zygnematophyceae > Desmidiales > Closteriaceae > Closterium > Closterium sp. NIES-65. The sequence continues at coordinate 3,957,817 of CANXME010002275.1, read as the reverse complement.
TAACATTCATGAGCGTCTGAGACGTCGCTGGGGCGTTCGTCAAACCGAATGGTAGAACTCTAAACTCGTACAACCCCTGCTTCGTACGAAACGCCGTCTTGTGCTGGTCCTCTTGAACTACGCGAATCTGGTGGTAACCCGAACGAAGGTCGATCTTGGAGAAAACTCTAACGCCCTGCACTGCATGTGGGAGATCCTCTACTCTCGGCACCGGAAACCTATTCTTAACGGTGGTGGCATTCAGTACGCGGTAATCTATGCACATCTGTAACCCTTTGTCTTTCTTGGGTGCGAAAAGGATTGGTGTTGCCGAAGGCGATCTAGATGGCTAAATGAAACCCTGCGCGAGAAAGTGCCTAACCTGCTACGTCATCTCCTCGGTCTTTGCTGGACTCAACCTCTACTGCGGTTTTGCTACTGGCCTGCTCCCCGGCTCTAACTCTATCTGATGGTCGACTGCTCGGCTGGGAGGTAACCCCGGGGGCAACTCGTCGGGGAAGACGTCTCTAAACTCCACTAAGAGTGCACTCACATCAGCAGGAAGAGTCGTCTTATCGCCAAATGCTGCGATCCCTCCTTTCCCCTCCTCAGCTTCCACCTCCTCAAGGAAAACCACAAAGATCCATGCTGCACGCTTCACTAACTATCGCATACGAACACCATTAGTGATAGCTATGGATGATGTGGTCCCATCGCTCCACTGTGGCAGCTCTCGGAAGTCCCCGTCTACCTTGATGTTGCAGCTTCCCTGAGCCCAATCAAAGTGAGTACTAATCGTGCGTAGCCGATATCTCCCGAAGAAAAAATCGTATCCGTCCAGCGTCGCAGAGTTGAAATCACGCCTAACTGTGATTGGTCCTAGCACTACGCGCAACTTGCGGATGATCGGTCCGATGTGAAGCGGCATCCCATCTACCATGCGAGCATCCTTGAAGTTGACTACTAAATCTGCTTCAAGATGGAGACGACTAACTAGCGATGAAGACACGAACGAATGGCTGGCTCCGCTATCTACGGAAATCTTGATTAATACTCCGCAAAGCTTCCCTAGAAGCACGACAGGACGATCAACCGTGTCTACCGAGTTCTCCATAGATGACTGCTGTGAGGCAGTCTCCTCTACGTTGGTAGACGTGGAGGGTACGGGGACCTCCACACCAGCTAGCGACCCGCTATCTACTGGCGGTTTCCGTTTCCTTGCTGCCGCTCCTTAAGCTGATGGCAGTCCCGCTTCATGTGTCCCGGCTTTTTGCAGTAGTGACAGTTCCCCCTAAATCCTGTTTTCTGTGAGCCGTCACTGCTTACTGTACATATCTCCATGGCCGACAGTCCGTCCCTTGATTGAGCGTCGTTGATCGGTTTGTATCCCCTATCGCAATTGTCACGACCCCATCGGCTTCGTACTACGTCGACGCGTTATGCCGCTGCGACTACCGACTCGAAGGTGGACAGTCCGCGAATCGCTATAACCTCCGCTATGTCTGGCTTCAACCCTTCGAGGTAGCGATCACGCATCTCTACTTCCGTGATGTCGTCTATTTCATTGCAGATGCTCAAGAAACATTGTGTGTACTCCTGGACGTTTCCTATCCGTCGGAAATGACGCAGACGCTTCTAAGCAGCTTCGGAGGCATTCACCAAACGAACCTAGTTTTCAGCGCCACTTGTGACGAGAAGTGAGAATGGAAATGAACTATGAAATAGTTGGGTACAAGTACTAACCCTGATTGGGTTGTACCAATTATAGGCTACCCCACTACAGCCTACACAAATGTATAAGCTATAATGTTCTGACACATCCCCATAGGCAAAGTGGGGGAGAACAAGCGGTCACAAGACCAGTCAAGAAAAGCAAAGCAAGCTCAGGGTGGATCACAAAGTCACCACACAGTCCAAGCACAAGAGTAAGGCCACAAGGCCATTTCACATGCAAGATCATATATATAAAGTTAAACAGGCAATTGACGGTATAGAAAGAGTACAGTACAAACAAGATCAAGAAGTGAGCAAGTGAGGCCAAATAGGCACAAGACCTAGCAAAGTACAGAAGCGCTGACGATCACAAGGCGGAAGGGCCTTGGTGAAGATATCAGCAGTGTTGGTCCCAGAGGCCACGTAGGTGAGGCGGAGCTGACCACGCTGCTGCAGCTCACCAGCCAGGAAGTAGCGAAGAGCAATGTGCTTCGTTCTGTGCTCCAGTCTATGCTCCCGACACAAGGCCCGCATGGCCTTGTTGTCTACGTACAGAACTGGAGGAGAACGAGGCGGCTCTCCTAGGTCACTTAGCAAGTAGGTGAGGCAGCGCAACTCCTGTGCAGCCATGGCCCCTGCGTAGATCTCAGCCTCACAGCTGGAGCTAAGAACAGAAGACGAGCGGGTAGACCGCCACGAAACAGATCCACAGCCAAGGCTGAAGGTGTAACCCTGTGACAACCACTCCAGAGCTTGGTCATCCGCCCAAGAAGCGTCAGCATGACCTACGAGGACTACTCGACGTCGCCCTCCAAGCACTAGCCCCATGCCCGACGTACTGCACACGTAGCGCAACACCCTCTTCGCTGCAGCCATGTGCTCTGGTCTGTGTCTCCCAGGAGCAACATAGCGTGCCAAGATGCTAAGAGGGTATGCAAGGTCAGGTCGTGTGCAGGTCATCAGGTACACAAGGCAGCCAACAAGCTCTGGGTACAGGCCACTCGACTCTACAGACTCATCTGAAGGCAGAGCTGAGAGCGAGTGGCGAGTAGACAGAGGAGTGGCCTGAGGCGAGGAGTACGTGAAGCGGAAGCGTTGAAGGACCTGCTGCACCATGTGTGACTGAGTCGGGGTAATGGTGCGCTGTGCTCTGTCCCGGGTGATCTGCAAGCCAAGGTAGCTGCGCAGCTCACCCAGTTCTGTGCACGTGTGTCTCTTCTGCAGCTCGGACTTCACGTGGGCGAGTCCAGCAGTGTCAGCTGTGGCAAAGACCAAGTCGTCGACGTACACGAGGATGTAGAACGGCGGCGAAGAGGTGTCGGTGCGCAAAAACAGTGACGTGCCGGCTGTAGAAGGAGCAAGCCCAAGTCAACAAGCTCAGCAACTAGAGCAGACGCAGCAGTGGACTCAAAGGAAGGGTCAGTGACAGCAGTAGCAAGAAGGCGCGTGACCAAAGGACTAGCACCACGAAGGGAGTCAGATTCCGGGTCAGCAAGAGAAGGAAGAGAGGACTCTGGAGGAGACGGCAACGGGACACGCATAGGAGGAGTGGAAGGACGCAGTGCCATCTTGTGTGTGATGGGGACCGCAGGGGGACGCGGACGCGCAGTACGACCACTAGTGCGAGCAGCACGAATAGGCGACGCAGGATGAGACGCAGGCTCACGACGCTCAGCAAGACCTCCAGTAGGACCAGTGTAGGGAAAAGGAGCAGGTAGAGGGGAGGCGGGCTGTAACTTTGACTGCGACTAGACAGGCGGTGGACACTCTAAGGGAGGAGCAGGACTAGGAGAGGGCGGGAGACCAAGAACCTGCTTCAGGAGCGGAACGAAGTACGGCCTCGGCCGCTCAACGCCTCCAGAACCAGCAAGGACGGCACCAGTACCACCAACTGCAGCACCAGCGCCAGCAGCACCTCCAGCTCCAGCAGTGCCAACTCCAGCACCCTCAGAAGCACCAGCGCCAACACCCCCAGCAGCTCGAGCTCCAGCAGCACCAACTCCAGTAGGACCGTCAGCAACAGCAGCCTAAGCAGCACCCCCAGACGCACCAACACGAGTAGAAACACCAGCGCCAACACCCCCAGCAGCTCCTTCTCCAGCAGCACCAGCACCGACAGCAACGACAGTAGGACCACCTCCAGTAGCTCCAGCAGCACCCCCAGACTCAGCAGCACGTCTCCAACGGCGGACAAACCACTCGCGCAGCTCCTGTGGAGAGAGCGGCTCCCGCCTCGATGAAGCACCGCCGGCGGCCACACGAGCAGACCCAGCACCCCCAGGCTCCGCACCCCTAGGCTCTGCACCCCCAAGCTCAACGCCCCCAGGCTCAGCATCCCCACACTCAGCACCCCCAGTTTTAGCACCCCCAGACTCAACAGCTCTAGACTCAGCACCCCCAGACCCGAGACCCGCAGGCTTAGCATCTCTAGCAGCACCAGAGTAAACAGCCACCTCGACAAGCTCGACTGCGTCTACCTGGGACACACCTGACGGGGCAGGACCCTGAGGGGGGAGGGGGTCCACCTGGGGAGGACCTGGCGCAAGGAAGAACGGCGGCGGAGGGGGGGGGGGAGGGGGGGGGGGGGGGGCGCAGTGCGGTAGGGGAAGAGACGGTAGTAAGGCACCGACTCGTCAAAGGTGAAGTCCTGGGAGGACAGAACACGACGTGAGGTGGGGTGGTAAAACTGCCAACCAGGCACGTCAGGGGGGAATCCTAGGAAAACGTAGGGAACAGCACGGGGGGACAGCTTGTCCGAACACAAGTCGCGGACAAACGCCCGAGATCCTTAGACCTGAAACGCAGACGCATTGCCAACCTTCCCTATCCACCGCAAGGCGGGGGAGGTCTCTGGCAAGGAGACCCGGGGCTGAAGGTTGAGCTGATGCGCGGCGTACTGAAACGCAAACGGCCATAGAAAATGGGGGGCAGCCGCATGCATCATGGACGTATGAGCGACGTCCATGACCATGCCGATGCGGCGCTCAGCAATCCCATTTTGCTGTGGAGAGGCCGAAAGCGTGAAGGTCTGGCAGATGCCCTGTGCACGACAGAAGGCTCCCAGACGGGCAGAGGAAAACTCCCCGCCTCTGTCAAGGCAAGGAGGGGTGACCAAGGCGGTGGTGCCAAAGGAGAGTCAGGTGGGACAGCAGATGACACGAGCAGGGGGCAGACTCAGGACCAGACCTGGACGCTGCAGCAAACACCTGACTCAACGCAGCTACCTGGGCAGACTCAGCAGCAGGAGGAGACTCAGTAGTAAGGGTGTACAGGCTCGACCCTGGCCGACGGGTGAACGTGGCCAAGTGTCGGCATGTGCATGCATACGTGCAGTGGGTCACTCGCTGACTTGCAGGAGTGAACTGGTCAACCCCTCGATCCTGTAGGTCCGCTCCACTCACCAAGTTTGTAGAGAGCGAGGGGAGGTAGAGACAAGACAAGGTGCCAGAGGGGGCTGCCGGGCACAGAAGGACAGTGGAGAAGCTAGCAAGGTCATGACTCCAGAGAGGTCTGCCAGGGAGACTGCAACCGGCCGACTAAGCGGCGTGAGAGTGGTGCGGTCTCGAAAGAAGGAGCGGGACGCACCCGAGTCCAGGGTGAAGGTGTGGAAGGCCTGAGCCGACGTAGTACCTGAGAGAGCAGACTCACCAGCACCTGGGGCGGCAGACGCATTGGCACCTGGGGCAGCAGACTCACTAGCACCTAGAGCAGCAGCCTCACCCGCACCTAGAGCAGTGGCCTCAATGCCCGGGTCTGGCGGTACACATAGGTAGCAGTCACCAGCAACACTAGTATCAACAGCACACATGGCAGCAAGGATAGCATCAAAGTCAAGATCAAAGATAGCAACCCCGGCCTTAGCCAGATCTCCCCAGCAAGGGTGTATTGACGCCTCAGGGAACTGGCGACGCCACACGTCTGCCAGGCGACCAAAGCAGCGCAGGGTGGAGTGCGGGCCTCTGCACTGCTCACCAACGCGGTCGCCGGTACGGAGGACGTAAGAGCAGGGACCAAAACCCCAACCGCGCTAACGTGCAGTGTACCACTCACGAAGCTGCTGAGGGGATAGGGTCACACCACTCCAGCGCTAACCACCACCAGCGCCACTTCTCTGCGCAGAGTCGCGACTCGCTCCACCACCGCAGCCGCCGCCTCCGCCGCCTCCTCCACCTCCTCCTCCTCCACTACCTTCGCCGCCTCCGCTCCCTCCGCCACCTCCACCGCCTCCGCCGCCTCCACTGCTGCTTCCGCCACCCTCGGCACCACTCCCACCACCACCCCCACTCCCTCCACTGCCTCCACTACCACCTCCACCGCCCCCTCCTGCCCCTCCAGCGCCCTTGCCCTCCTTGCCCTTGCCTGTGCGGCTTCTCCCGCTCGGGGCAGACGCAGCGCCGACCGACTCAAAATCAACGAGGTCAGCCTCAGCAGCAGAGGCAACAAAGGGCAAGAGGGAGGAGGGAGAACACCCCTCAAAGACGGGGGTGCGAGGGTCACCATGAGAGGCTCCTTTAGCGATTATGCTCTTCTCTATCGCTAGGAGGGCCTTCTCGAGGAGGTCAACGGTGAGAGTGGTGGGGCAAACCGAGAGGAAGTGGTCCCTGACTACAGGGAGAGAGTGAGGGAGAAGGGTGACTATGTAGTAGAGGGTGATGTACATGGGGGGGGGGGGGGGGGGGGGGGGGGGGTCTTGGCGCAGAACTCAGCAAGAAGCGCAGCGCGGTAGCGAGTGTCACTAGTGCGGAGGTGCTTAATGAGGTCAGCGACTTTGAAAAAGGCAGCAAGGTTAGGGAAGAGGTACGGTAGCATGACGCAGCTCAGTGCAGCAGTGGCAGGGGAAGAGTAGCGTGCAACCACAGCATCGTACAAGGTCTGAGCACTCTTATACTGGCTAAAGTGTGCACGCTTAGTGGTCGGTAAGTGGCGACGCACAGCAAGGCGAGCAGCAGCATCGCGCGTGGCCCACTGTGAGCGAATAGTGGCATCAGCATCAACAGCAGGGGCAGGGGAGGCACTAGAAGTGAGGTCAAATAGGGAAAGGCCGTCTGCCCTATCGCACTGCAGGGAAAGCTGCAGATCATCTACCCAGACCTCAAAGTCCACTGCCCGACCCTCAGCGTCAAAGGTGAGAACGCAAGGGGAGGCCATAACAGCAGTAGGCAGGCAGTGATACAGTGGGGAAGGGTAGTGCAGTGGCAGAGACTATGCTCTTACCACGCAAGTGGGGGGGTCGGGTGGCTCGGCTTCTCAGCGGCTCGGTGGTCGGGCGGCTCGGCTGCTCTGTGCTGGGCGGCTCAGCGGTCGGGCGGCTCTACTGCTGGGCGGCTCGGCGGTCGGGCGGCTCAACTGGCCGGCGGTTCGGCTGCTCGGCGGTGCGTGCGCTGGGCGGCGGGGCCGCAGGTGGCGGCGAGGCCGCAGGTGGCGACGGGGCCGCAGGTGGCAACGGGGTCGCAGGTGGCGGCGGGGCCGCTGGTGGCGATAAGGCTGTAGGTGGTGGCGGGGCCGCAGGTGTCGGCGGGGCGGCAGGTGGCGACGGGGCCGCAGGTGGCGACGGGGCCGCAGGTGGCAACGGGGCCGTAGGTGGCGGCGGGGCCGCAGGTCTCGACGGGGCCGTAGGTGGCGACGGGGCCGCAGGTGGCGACGTGGCCGCAGGTGGCGACGGGGCCGCAAAGGGGCCGTAGCGGGGCCGTAAAGGGGCCAGGGGGGCCGTAAATGGGGAGGGGTAGACGGGGCCGCGGAGGGGCCTAGGCGGGGTGGCGGAGAGGCCGTACGGGTCAGACGGGGCCGCGGAGGGGCGTAGGCGGGGCCACAAAGGGGCCGTAAGGGGCCAGACGAGGCCATAAAGAGGGCCAGACGGGGCCGCGGAGGGGCCTAGGCGGGGCCGCAAAGGGGGCCATAATGGGCCAGACGGGGCCGCGGAGGGGCCTAGGCGGGGCCGCGGAGGGGCCGTAAGGGGCTTAGGCGAGGCCGTAGGGGGCCGTAAGGGGTCATACGGGGCCTAGGCGGGGCCGCGGAGGGGCCGTAAGGGGCCTAGGCGAGGCCGCGAAGGGGCTGTAAGGGGCCTAGGCGAGGCCGTAAGGGGCACGACGGGGCCGCGGAGGGACCTAGGCGGGGACGCGACGGGGCCGTAAGGGGCCTAGGCGAGGTCGCGACGGGGTCGTAAGGGGCCTAATTGGGGCCGCAAGGGGCAAGACGGGGCCATAAGGGGCCGTAAGAGCGGGGCGAGGGGCCGTAGAAGGCGGCGCGAAGGGGCCGTAAGGGCGGCTCGAGGCGCTACTCGGGTTAGGAGCGAAGCGCGCTCCGGGCAGGGAAGGAAAAAAAAAAGTTCGTGGTGGGCCCTAGGCAGTATTCCCACTCGGGAACCTGCTCGATACCATGACGAGAAGTGAGAATGGATGAATGAACTATGAAACAGTTGGGTACAAGTACTAACCCTAATTGGGTTGTACCCCTTATAGGCTACCCCACTACAGCCTATACAAATGTATAAGCTATAATGTTCTGAGAACTTCAAATCCTTTCCATGTGGCCGGAACCGTGGTAACACCCAAAGCTAGACTACCTAAGCTCAAAGTTGCAGCTGCATGCCCCACGCCCTGTTGATGCTCGTCCGTCTGAGCCCTTCTAACAACAGTCTGCGTAAGTTGGTGCCACCACTCCAAGGCCGGGCCCCTCAGCAGTGTAACAGCGTACTCGATCCGCTGCTGCGCATCCGCCTCTTGCACCCCGCTCGCAGCAAAGTAGTTGTTCAGCATAAAGAGCCACGTCCGCGGGTTCGCGTTGCGTTGACTTGGGTTGAACGACTCGGGTTTCTGCGGCTCGAGCGCGCTTCGACGTTCCGGCAGTGCTTCCGCGCCAGTCGACGTGTTGGGCGCAAGAGTTGGTGCGGCATGACCATGGGGGTTAGAAGCAATTCACGAAGGTGTTGCACTTCAGCTCGTACCTCACGATTTTCCAACGTTAACTCTTGAAGTTGGCGCATGAGTTAGGCAAGCATGTTGCCCATGTCGTGGGGGAGAGCATGCATGGTTTCGTCCATGTTCGCTCGACGACTCCAAGTCTGCAAGTCGGCACCGCGGGACGATGACGTCGTAGTCTCGTCGTCGACGGTTGCTCGCTCGAAGTCGCTCCCCGCGAAGGCTCTGATACCAAGTGTTAGGCCCGACAGCCTAAGTCCGCTAAAGAATTAGCGGGGTCGACAAGTCGAGGATGAAACGCGGCGGAAGACTTTGGCGAAAGAACTATTGGCGAAATAGGCGAAGAAGTTACTAAGTAATTAAAGAATAGTTGAATGAGAACTGATTGATATTGGTGGATACAAGCAAGGATGATATAGCATGCAAGGTCGAATGTCGGAAAGTACTTCGTGGGACTAGAAAGTAGAAGCAAGAAAGGTAGAGTGCCCCGTGGCACTAGGAAATCTAGGAAGATAAGGATAAGGGTGAGTTCGAAAGTACTGTTCGGAATAAACAGTAAATCCCCCCTTTACACTTCAGAGTTTTGGGTCTAGGGTACACTTCTTGAACATGGCCCCTGGGAGTCTGGAACACCCTCAAGCACGCTCGCGACCGAAAGTCCACTGGCCGCATCATCAGCTCCCCCGTTCGTACCTCCCCCATTTTCGTCTCCCCCACTTTCGCCTCCCCCACTTTTGCCTCCCCCACTTTCGCCTCCCCCACTTTCACCTCCCCCAATTTTGCCTGCCCTGGTTGTAATCCCCCCTTGCACCTTCCCCCACTTGTGCCTCCCTTGTTTTTTTCACCTCTCCCGCTTTCGCCTGTCCCACTTTCACCCCCCCCCCCACTTGCAAGTTGCGCACCTCCCTCACTTGCACCTCCCCCACTTGCACCTCCCCCACTTGCGCCTCCCTTGCTTGCACCTCCCCTGCTTGCACCTCCCCCACTTGCACCTCCCCCACTTGCGCCTCCCTTGCTTGCACCTCCCCTACTTGCACCTCCCCCACTTGCACCTCCCCTACTTGCACCTCCCCCACTTGCACCTCCCCTGCTTGCACCTCCCCAACTTGCACCTCCCCTGCTTGCACCTCCCCCACTTGCACCTCCCCTGCTTGCACCTCCCCCACTTGCACCTCCCTTGCTTGCACCTCCCCCACTTGCACCTCCCCTGCTTGCACCTTCCCCACTTACACCTCCCTTGCTTCTGCTGCTGGGAATGCAAGCCCACGGTTGTTTTCTGAGGCTTGACCGAGGGTGCAGGCTTGGAATCTGAATCCGGAGCTGATTCCGAGGCTTAGAATCCGGGGCTGGCGTCAGCAGGTGCTGATTCAAAATAGTCGCCGACAGCTGTTGCGATAGTCACTGCTTCACTGGCTACATTCACTGAATTGACTGAGTTGACTCGATCAACTGTGTAGACTGTGTTGACTATGCTAGATGCGTCAAAGTCATTGACAGCATGATGGACTGCTTCGAGTGCGTTGACCTAGTTGACTTGGCTTGTTCGGTTGACTTGGTTGACCTGGGTGACTTGGTTGACTTGGCTTGTTCGGTTGAATGCGGGCAGGCGGAATGAGCTGCTCAGGAGCAACTTGGAACCACTGCTGCATCAGCCAGTGTCACGATTTCCGTGCCGTGCCACCAAGTCAGCTTGACCTCACAGCCATTAACATTATCCTTGTTAATAGCGCGATTCGATAGAAGGATGATTTTGGGTTTGACGTCGCGGTGCACGATGGTGTGCGAGTGGCAGTGCTGCAAGGCCAACATGAGCGATCGGAAGATGCGCGCTGCAGAAGGTTCCGAGAGCCTTCTTTGCAAGGCAACGCGGTCAAACAGGTCTCCCCCCTCACAGAGCTCCATTGCCACGTGCACGTGCTGGAGGAGGGGGGGGAAGAGGGGAGGAGGGGAGAGGGGTGGGGTGGAAGAAGCAAGAGGGAAGAAAGCTGAGCCCCATCACCACATGCACGTGCTGGGGGGGGGGGGGGGGGAGGGGGAAGGGAGCAGTCGTAAAGGGGGAGGGGGAGATGGAGAGACGCAATGGATGAGAAAGCGAAGGAAGGGTGGGTGTGCTGGGAGTATGCCAGCAACGTCGACAGAAATCAACAGAAGAGCAGTGGTAATGGGGGAGTGTAGTGGAAGCTATTCAGTAATGGCAACGAAGGCTTGAATTAGTGGGCCAAGTATGAAGGATCAGATTTAGTTGCATAATGCAAGACTCATGCACGCTGGCACACAGGCTTGATCATCATTTCAGAAGTCATTATTCATACATTCACAATGGGGTAGAAGGGAACGGACAAGGGTGTCTTACCCTGTGTTTCCTTCTTTATCCGAAAGATGTCAATGTGGCCATTGAGTTCCTCTGTAACTGCCACGTCAGCAGCACTCTGCCCTGTTGGAAAGGCAAGAGGCACGAGGCAGGGCGGAAAGGGAAGGAAAGCACAGATGCTGAAGGTGAGGATGAGGCAGAGAGAATCAGGGTGGGAGATCAGGGTGGGGAGAGCAGGGTGGGAGAGCAGGGTGGGAGAGCAGGGTGGGAGATCAGGGTGGGGAGAGCAGGGTGGGGATAGCAGGGTGGGAGAGCAGGGTGGGAGAGCAGGGTGGGAGATTAGGGTGGGAGATGAGGGTGAGAGATGAGGGTGGGGAGAGTAGGGTGGGGAGAGCAGGGTGGGAGAGCAGGGTGGGAGAGTAGGGTGGGAGAGCAGGGTGGGAGATCAGGGTGGGAGAGCAGGGTGGGAGATCAGGGTGGGAGATCAGGGTGGGAGAGCAGGGTGGGAGAGCAGGGCGGGAGAGCAGGGGGGCCCCATGGCAGGGACGGCCCTACCTGCATGGCGGCCTTCCAGATGCTCCTGCAGGCACCATGCATTCCGGTGGTGCTGACCCCAAGGCAGCGTGCCTCCAAGGCTCAGAATCCGAGGCAGGCGTCAGCAGGTGCTGATTCAAAATAGTCACTGACAGCTGTTGCGACAGTCGTGGCGTTGACTGCATTGACTGTGTTGACTGTGCTCAGTACGTCAAGGTCATTGACAACATGTAATTCGTCGAATGCGTTGACTTGGTTGATTTGGCTTGTCCGGTTGACTTCAGGGAATGCAGGCAAAACGGGCTCATCAGGAGCATCGTCGAACCACTGCCTCATCAGCCGCTGCTATTGCTTCCGGCCCAACACCCTTGGAGCCGCCGTTTGAACTATTGACACCGCTACCTCGTTGCACCTATCCTCAAGCGCCACGTTGGCTGCCGTGGTACCACTGGCAGCTCCGCCGTCACATCACCAAAATGGAATGTCCCGAAAATGTCCCAAAATATTCTTTTCGAATACTTTCGGGACAGGTTGAAAAGTGTCTCGAAAGACACTTTCGAAACTAAGTGAAATGTCCTGAAAGTGGATCGCCCAATTTACCCGAAAGTGTCTTTCGAGACACTTTTGGGACACATTCGAGACCTCTCTTCATGCAGCATTGAGGACTCTCCCACTGACAGATTCGGGACGTCTCTGGGTTTGCTTGCATTGCAACTGCCTCTCTTGCGTTTGGCCTTAAAGCCCCATTGTATTTCAAATAGGACATTAATACAATGTTTATACAAGAAAACACTAGAAACGCTAATGCATAATTCTTGCACCATGATGTATACAAATTATCACAACTTCCAAAACCATAAGGCTCAAATATATTATTTGGCATAACACAAAAACACCGCAGCATCTAAGTAGTGGCTTCAGTTGAGTCATAATAAACGTTGTGCAGACATGAAGTAATCAATATTACCCTTGAACCGACAAAGTTGTTAGAAGACAATTACAAAAATGAATTGATCCAATTATAATATATTGAACCGCAACACAGGCATATAGTATATTGTAAAACATCATTCGTCAGTCATTGAGGTTAGAAAACAAAGCTCCAGAACAGAATGAAAAAATCTTACCGTCGACGAAAACATTGACATCTCCTTTTAGCAAATTCTGTTTAGACAGATCTTACAATCAAGCAACAACGTTGACACACCAAACAATTTTGTTTACAATAAAATAACAATGTTCAAGAAAATGAAATTGCAAGAAAACTTACAAGTGAAGTAGATGATATTAAAATGAGAACAAGGATGAGTTAAGTTTAACTAGGGCCTAGGCTTAGGAGCCTAGGCCCAACTAGGATGTCGAGTGAAATCGGGCCAAGGGAGGAAAGTCGAGTGAGTTGTCAGACATGCAGTCATAAGTTATATGGAAAGGTGGGTACTTTCATAACCAAGGGTATGCCAAGATCATAAGACGTATACAGCACCATGCGTAACAGCTGTGGTTACCAATGCTCACGAACAACACTTACCAAGAGGCTTGACCAGTGATATACCACCCTCGCTCTCCAAGTTGTACACTTGGGTCGGTGTGCGCTCCTCGTCTCAAACTAGCTCGCTGTAGTCGAATTTCAGGCGGGGATTCGCCTCGCAAGGGAGCCCAAAAGTGTCAGCAAAATTCCGGCGCCCATTCATCGAGATCCGCGCACGCCAATCACTCTGCTTGCGCGTTGAAGCGCCTGCCCGCGCCACGGAGTACGTCATGACTGCTACCAGCGCGGCAGCCTTGCTCTCGCCCCAAACACCGATGACGCACCGCATCACCACGCTTTCTGACGGGTACACGCTCGTAACGTTGTCCGGTTGACGAAAAACACCACAATCATAGCAAGCTCCATCTTTTTCTGGTACATGGGAATGCGGAAAAGAATAGGCAGATCTGGAAACTTGGAAACGTGGCGAAGAACAACACCCTCTTTGCTGCAGCCATGTGCTCTGGTCGGTGTCTCCCAGGAGCAACATAGCGTGCCAAGATGCTAAGAGGGTATGCAAGGTCAGGTCGTGTGCAGATCATCAGGTACATGAGGCAGCCAACAAGCTCTGGGTACGGGCCACTCGACTCTACGGACTCATTCGAAGGTAGAGCTGAGAGCGAGTGGCGAGTGGACAGAGGAGTGGCTTGAGGCGAGGAGTACGTGAAGCGGAAGCGTTGAAGGACCTGCTGCACCATGTGTGACTTAGTCAGGGTAATGGTGCGCTGTGCTCTGTCCCGGGTGATCTACAAGCCAAGGTAGCTGCGCAGTTCACCCAGGTCTGTGCACGTGTGTCGCTTCTGCAACTATGCCTTCCCGTGGGCGAGTCTAGCAGTGTCAGCTGTGGCAAAGACAAAGTCGTCATCATACACAAGGATGTAGAACAGCGGCAAAGAGGTGTCGGTGCGTAGAAACAGTGACGGGTCGGCTATAGAAGTAGCAAACCCGAGAGCCGCAAGTGTAGTCCTCACTGTGTCGTGCCACTCTCGGGGTGCCTAGCGGAGACCGTAGACTGGCTACCGCAGGCTCCACTGGGTACCAGGGGAAAGACCCAGTGAAGCCAGGTGGGCGGCACAGCTAGATCTCCTCGTGCAGGCTGCCCTGCAGGAAAGCTGTGCTGAAGTCAAGAGAGTGAAGCTCGTAGTCGCGCTGAGCGGCTATGTGCAGTAGCACCCGAAGAGTGATTATCTTTGGGGTGGGAGAGAAGGTCTGAAAGTAGTCAACTCTGTGCCGCTGACTGAAGCCTTGAGCCATGTAACGCGCCTTGAAGACAGACGGAGAACCCGACGGCCGCTTCACCTTGAAAATCCACATGTCACTGACGATGTTCGCCCCAGGTGGGGGAACCTCATCGACGTAGGTGCCTGTGCAATTGCAAGAAGCCATCCATGTCTGACTTCCACTGAGAGGAGTAGGGACCCTTGATCGCCTCAGTGTACGATCGAGGAGTTGGGATGTCTGGTGCATCCGGGTCTCCCTCAGGGGCAATCAGCGTGGACACGAGATGGGGCAAAGCAGCAGCAAAGCACTAGAACTCCTCCCGCCTATCCTCAAGGACGTCCGTGGTAAGAGCACACTCACCCCCCACGGATGGAGGACAGACATACTCAGACTCTGCAACAAGACTGGCAGTGTAGTCTAGACGACAGCGAGCAGCAAAGTGAACAAGCTGAGCAACTAGGGCACATGCAGCACAAGACTCAAAGGAAGGGTCGGTGACAACAGTAGCAAGAAGACGCGTGACCGAAGGACAAGCAGCACGAAGGGAGTCAGACTCCGAGTCACCAAGAGTAGGAAGAGAGGACTCTGGAGGAGATGGCAACGGGACAAGTAGAGGAGCAGAGGAAGGACGCAGCGCTATTTGGTGTGTGTCGGGGACCGTAGGAGGACGCGGACGAGCAGTATGACCACTAGTGCGAGCAGCACGGACAGGCGACGCAGGACGAGACGCAGGCGCACGATGCTCAGCAAGACCTGACAGGCTATGGACACTCTAAGGAAGGAGCAGGTCTAGGAAAGGGCGGGAGACCAAGAACCTGCTCCAGGAGCGGAACGAAGTACGGCCTCGGCCGCTCAGCGCCTCCAGAACCAGCAAGGACAGCACCAGTACCCCCAGCGGCAGCACCAGCGCCAGTAGCACCTCCAACTCCAACAACGCCAGCTCCAGCACCCTCAGAAGCACCAGCGCCAACGGTACCGCCAGCGCCAACACCCTCAATAGCTCCAGCTCCAGTAACACCAACTCCAGTAGGACCGTCAGCACCAGCAGCCTCAGCAGCACCCCCAAACGCACCATTGCTAGTAGAAACACTAGCGCCAACACCCCCAGCAGCTCTAGATTCAGCAGCACTAGTACCGCCACGAGCTCGAGCAGGACTAACTCCAGTAGCCCCAGCAGCACCCCCAGTCTCATCACCACGTCTCAAGCGACGGGAAAACCACTCGCGCAGCTCTTGTGGAGAGAGTGGCTCCTGCCTCGACGAAGCATCGCCGGCGGCCACACGAGAAGACCCAGCTCCCCCAGGCTGAGCATCCCCACGCTCCGCACCTCCACGCTCCGCACCCACAGACCCAGTATCCCCAGGCTCAGCACCCCCAGACTCAGCACCCCCAGTCCCAGCACCCCCAGACCCGGCACCCGCAGGCTCAGCACCTCTAGCAGCACTAGAGTCAATTGCTACCTCGACAGGCTTGAGTGCGTCTACCTGGGACACACCTGACGGGGCAGGACCCTGAGGGGAGAGGGGGTCTACCGGGGGAGGACCTGGTGCAAGGAAGAGCGGCGGCGGGGGGAGGGGCGGTAGTAGGGCACCGACTCGTCAAAGGTGACGTCCTCGGAGGACATCACACGTCGTGAGGTGGGGTGGTAAAATTGCCACCCAGGCGCGTCAGGGGGGAAGCCAAGGAAGACGTAGCGAACAGCACGGGGGGACAGCTTGTCCGCAGACAAGTCGCGGACAAACGCCCGAGATCCCCAGACCCGAAATGCAGACGCATCGCCAACCTTCCCAGTCCACCGCAAGGCGGGGGAAGTCTCAGGCAAGGAGACCCTTGGCTGAAGGTTGAGCTGATGCGCAGCGTACTGAACCGCAAACGGCCACAGAAAATGGGGGGCAGCCGCATGCATCATGGACGTACGAGCGACGTCCATGACCATGCCAATGCGGCGCTCAGCAATCCCATTTTGGTGTGGAGAGGTCGGAAGCGTGAAGGTCTGGCGGATGCCCTGTGCACGAGAGAAGGTTCCCAGATGGGCAGAGGAAAACTGCCCGCCTCTGTTCGAGTGCAGACGAAGAACAGGAAAGTCCGAGCCGAAACTCTCTCTAAGCTGGAGACGAGCTGCGCGGATCTAGTCGATCAACACCTCAGTGACGCCACCCTTGCTGCGCAAGGGGAAGTCTGTGGTGTAATGCAAGTAGTCGTCAACCACCAGCAGGATGTACCGCTCGTGCCCCTGCCCACGGACGCGGGCCGGGCCCCACACGTCCATGTGGAGGGTCTGTAGCGGAGCCTCTGTCGGAGGAAACTCGGAGGAGTGAGGGGCGGCGCACTGTCGCCCCTCGATGCAGGGGACGCAGGTAGGGCCAGGCCCCGGAGGTAGGGGAGGGAGAGAACGAGGGAGACCAGAGATAAGCACACGGGAGGCCATGCCTCGGAGACACACCTAGCAGCAGATGCAGATGCTCTAGCACCTAGAGCAGCAGCCTCACCAGCACCTAGAGCAATGGCCTCAATGCTCGGGTCAGGCGGTACACACACGTAACAGTCACCCTCAACACTAGTAGTCACAGAATACATGGCAGCAAGGATAGCATCATAGTTTAGATCAAAGACGGCAACCCCTGCCCTAGACAGATCTCCCTAGCGAGGGATCTCTGACGCCTCAGGGAACTGGCGATGCTACGCGTCTGTCAAGCGACCAAAGCAGCGATGGGTTGAGTGCGGGCCCCCGCACTGCTCACCAACCTGGTCGCCGGTACGGAGGAGGTAAGTGCAAGGACTAAAACCCCCATTGCGCTGACGCGCAGTCTACCACTCACGAAGCTGCTGAGGGGACATGGTCACACCACTCCGCTGCTGCTGGCGTGGCCCACCACCTGAGCCACTCCTCTACGTAGAGTCGCGACCCGCTCCACCACTGCTGCCGCCGCCTTGGCCGCCTCCTCTACCTCCGCCTTCTCTGCCACCTCCGCCGCCTCCGCTCCCTTCGCCACCACCGCCGCCTCCGCCGCCTCAAGTGCTGCCGCCGCCGCCACCCCCGGCACCACTCCCACCACCACCCCCACTTCCTCCACTGCCTCCACCACCACCTCCACCGCCCCCGCCAGCCCCTCCAGCGCCCTTGCCCCCCTTGCCCTTGCCGGTGCGGCATCTCCCGCTCAGGGCAGACGCAGCGCCGACCGACTCGAAACCAACGAGGTCGGCCGCAGCAGTAGAGGCGTCAGAGGGCAAGAGGGGGGAGGGAGAACACCCCTCAAAGACGGGGGTGCACGGGTCACCACGAGAGGCTCCTACAGCACCTATGCTCTTCTCTGCTACTAGGAGGGCCTTCTCGAGGAGGTCAACGGTGAGAGTGGTGGGGCAAACTGAGAGGAAGTGGTCCTTGACTACGCGGAGAGAGTCAGGGAGCCGGGTGACTATGTAGTAGAGGGTGATGTACATGGGGGGGGGGGGGTTCTTGGCGCAGAACTCAGCTGAAAGCGCAGCACGGTAGCGAGTGTCACTAGTGCGGAGGTGCGTAATGAGGTCAGTGACTGTGGGAAAAGTAGCAAGGTCAGGGAAGAGGTACGGTAGCATGAGGCGGCTAAGTGCAGCAGTGGGAGGGGAAGAGTAGCGTGCAACTACGGCGTCGTACAAGGTCTGAGCACTCTTGTACTGGCTAAAGTGTGCACGCTCAGTGGTCGGTAAGTGGCAGCGCACTGCAAGGCGAGCAGCAGCATTGCGCGTGGCCCACTGTGAGTGAACAGTGGCGTTAGCATCAGCAGCAGGGGCAGGAGAGGCACCAAAAGTTAGGTCAAACAGGGAGAGACCGTCTGCCCTATTGCACTGTAGGAAAAGCTGCAGATCATCTACCCAAACCTCAAAGTCAACTGCCCGACACTCAGCGTCAAAGGTGAGAACACTAGGGGTGGCAATGAGAGCAGTAGACAAGCAGTGAGTATAGTGGGGCAGGGCAGTGCAGTTGCAGAGGCGCTGCTCTTACCAGGTAAGTGAGGCGGACCCGGGCAGGCCGGCAGGCGGCGGTGCCTTGGCTGCAGTGCGGCTTGGCGGCTCGGTGGCTCGGCGGCAAAACGCGGTTTGGCGGCACAGCAACACAGGCGGCTCGGCGGCTGAGTGGCTTGGTGGCTTGGAGGCGCAGCGGCTCGGCAGCTCGGCAGCAAAGGCGGCTCGGCGGGGCCGCTGAAGGGCGGTGACAGGGCCGCTGAAGGGCGGCGACGGGGCCGCTGAAGGGCGGCGATTGGGCCGCTGAAGGGCGGCGACTGGGCCGCTCTAAGGGCGGCTAGGGGGCCGCTGAAGGGCGGCGACTGGGCCGCTGAAGGGCGGCGACTCGGCCACTGAAGGGCGGCGACGGGGCCGCTGAAGGGCGGCAATTGGGCCGCTCAAAGGGCGGCTACGGGGCCGTTGAAAGGGCGGCGACGGGGCCGCGGAAGGGCGGCGACGGGGCCGCTGAAGGGCGGCAACGGGGCCGCAAGTAGGGGCGGCGACAAGGCCGCTGAAAGGGCGGCGACAGGGCTGCGGAAGGGCGGCGACGGGGCCGGTTAAAGGCGGCGACGGGGCCGCTGAAGGGCGGCGACGGGGCCGCTGAAAGGGCGGCGACAGGGCTGCGGAAGGGCGACGGCAGGGTCGCTGGAAGGGCGGCGACGGGGCCGCTGAAGGGGTGGGCGGCGACAAGGCCGCTTAAAGGGCGGCGACGGGGCTGCAGAAGGGGGGGCGACGGGGCCGCTGAAAGGCGGCGCCGGGGCCGCTGAAGGGCGGCGATGGGGTCGCAGTTAGGGCGGCGTTAGGGCCGCTTAAAGGGCGGCGACAGGGCCGCCTAAGGGCGGCGACGGGGCCGTAGTAAGGGGCGGCGACGGGGCCGCTTAAAGGGCGGCGCGACGGGGCCCTTAGGGGCCGTAAGAGGGGTTGCTAGAGGCCGCGAGGGGGAACGACACGGGGCGCGACTCGGGCAGGGGTCTAGCACGCTCCGGGAAGGAAAATAAATCGGTGGGCCCAAGGAAAACAGTTCCCACGAGGGAACCAACTCTACACCATGTGAAAATTAGAACGAGAGAATGACTGAACTATGAAACAGCTGGGTACAATTACTAACCCTAATTGGGTTGTTCCCTTTATGGGCTACCCCCACTACAGCCTACACAAATGTATAAGATATAATGTTCTAACATGAAGTACTTGCAGAAGAGTCATTTGTTATGCGGTGGCGCTTGTGCGTGAAAGGCAATCTTCTCCTTCTTGTTAGGAGAGGAGCGTGGAACAAAGGGCAGTTTCACTGAGGGTCCCTTGAGTATGAAGGAGCGATTTGCACTGGCGCCATTCCGGGCTCATTCCAGCGAGAATGATTGTAACAAACATGTCGTCAGGGAGATTGCCGCCGCTTTTCCTGAACTAGTCTCTCAGGTTCTTGTAGCGGTTGATGTAGAGTCCGGCCTTTTCGCCGGTGAACATCTCGATATTGTTCAGCTGGTTGAGCAAGCAATTAAGTGTCACCAAATCTGTTGCCATGTGGTAGGTGCGCGGGTGGTCCCAGGACTGTTGTGCACGTGTCCACTCGTTCTTGAAGGGGCGAATGCTCAACTGTTCTTCGGGCGACATATTTCGAATCAAGACAATGAAGGCCGAGAGAGATTCGTTGTAATACTGCGTCTTCTCCTGATGTGAGCCGTTGGTTGGGAATGCGCATGATCCGCCGTAATCCATCCAGATATGAGCGCCCTAAGCTAGTAGTTCGAATTCGAAACTCCAGCTGTAGAAGTCTTGCCCATCAAAGGGCTGGATTGTCTTGAGTCTCGATGTCGAGAGAATTTTTCTCTGCATTGACGCCATTGCTTCATAATGCGTCTGTTGTGCTTGTGCTGATCCTTGAGCTCCGCGGTTATCAAAGGTGAAGGATCGTTCTGATCCAGCTCCTTGAGGATCCGGAGGTCTTCGGGCATAGCTGGAGCCGTCGATGCTCATCGGGTGATGGCTCTCCAGTGCGCTGATGCGGGAGATCAACTGCTCGAGGAGCGCTCTGTCCAAAGTCGTTGTAGTAGAGGCCGCATTGGTAGAGGGTTGCACTGGATTTTCTTCAGCCTCTCCGCGGTCTGCGCCTGGCATATTGATGCCCCTTGATGCCGTTGTTCATGATGTAGGATTACCTTATTGAAGAAGCTTGTTTCGAAGCCCCTTTAGCAATTCCTATAATCTAATCTAGCTCTCATACCATGTTAGAATCAGGACCTTGGATAGGATAGGAATGCCTCAGAAGAGTTTTGGTATCAGAAGTCTTGTTGTAGAAACTCAGATCATAGTGAATGTAGATAACCAATTTGATTAAACCAAAGATTACACACATAGTAAATAGTTCTAGCTAGCTGTACTCTGAGGGGTGCATTCCCTTATTCTAACTACTTTACAAGCATTTCTACAGTGACTATGACTATAGTATTTCTTTCTTGTTACCGGTACGTACGGTAACGCCTATTGCCATTCCTTGAGGGTAAGTCATGTGAAAGATCGAACGAGGAATGGATCAACTAGAAGCAGGATGGGTACAAGTAGCTAACCCTAATTTGGGTTGTACCCCATATGGGCCTACACAACAAGCCTACACAACAAGCAACACATAGTTTGACACACCCCCATAGGCAAAGTGGGGGAGAACACGAGGTCACAAGACCAATCAAGAAAGGCAAAGCAAGCTCAGGGTGGATCACGAAGTCACCACCCATTCTGAGCACAAGAAAATGGCCACAAGGCCAGTTCACATGCAGAGATATAAATAAAGGAGAAAAACCAGTATAGCGATCAAAACCTAGCAAGTGTAAGCATGTAGGTACAAGTATATAGATTACACTACAAACAAAGTTAAGAAGTGAGCAAGTGAGGCCAAGTAGGCACAAGCCCTAGAATATTACAGAAACACTGATGATCACAAGGCGAAATGCCTTGGTGAAGATATCAGAAGTGTTGGCCTGTGAGGCCACGTAAGCAAGACGAAGCTGACCACGCTGCTGCAAATTTCAAGCAAGGAAGTAGCGCAGAGCTATGTGCTTCGTTATGTGCTCCAGTCTGTGCTCCTAAGACAAGGCAACCATGGCCTTGTTGTCGACGTACAGAACTGGAGGAGAACGAGGCGGCTCTCCCAAGTCAATTAGCAGGTAGGTGAGCCAGCGTAACTCCGATGTAGCTATGGCCTCTGCGTAGATCTTAGCCTCATAGCTGGAGCTAAGAACAGAAGACGTGCAAGTAGACCGCCACGAAACAGAACCAGAGCCAAGGCTGAAGGTGTAACCCTGTGACGACCGCTCCGTGGCCAAGTCGTCAACCCAAGAAGCATCTGCGTGACTAGTGAGAACAACTTGACTCTGTCCTCCAAGCACGAGCCCCATGCCCCATGTACTTCACAAGTAGCGCATCACCCTCTTAGCGGCCTTCCAGTGCTGTGGTCGGTGTTTCCCAGGCGCAACGTAGCGTGCCAAGATGCTAAGAGGGTATGCAAGGTCAGGTCGAGTGCAGGTCATCAAGTACATGAGACAGCCCACAAGCTCTGGATATGGGCCACTCGGCTCTACGGACTCATCCGAAGGCAGAGCTAAGAGCGAGTGGCGAGTAGACAGAGGAGTGGCCTGACGCGAGGAGTATGTGTAGTTGAAGCGCTGAAGGACCTGCTGCACCATGTGTGACTGGGCCAACGTAATGGTGCTCTGTGCTCTGTCCCGGATGATCTGCAAGCCAAGATAGCTGCGCAGTTCACCCAGGTCTGTGCACGTGTGTCTCTTCTGCAGCTCCAACTTCACCAGAGTCAGTGCCTCAGTGTCAGCTGTGGCAAAAAACGAGTCGTCGACGTACACGAGGATGTAGAACGGCGGCAGAGAAGTGTCCACGCGTAAAAACAGCGACGGGTCATTAGTAGAGGGAGCAAAGCCAAGTGCCGCAAGAGTCATCCTCAGTGTTTCGTGCCACTCGCGAGGCGCTTGGCGGAGACCATAGACTGGCCGTCGGAGGCTCTATTGGGTAAGAGGAGGAAACGACTTAATGAAGCCAGGTGGGCGGCGCAGCCAGATCTCCTCGTGCAAGCTACTCTGAAGGAAAGTAGTGCTGAAATCAAGAGTGTTATAGTTACAGTAGGCTCCAATGTGCATAAAACGAAAGATAGAGTGCATAGTCGGATTTCTGCACAGCGGCTTCAAACGTTCATATCGTTCTGGTCACTGCTTCAAATGACTTGAATCAACTTGAATCTTGAGCGTCTTATTGTCGTTTACAATAGGCAATTTAGATCGCACGATTTGACCAAGTATTGACGACACAGCGCTGGTTTGAACGAACGGCACTATGGCAGCCACTATAGTCTTAGAACACAAGATAGGAAGAAGTTAGGAAGAGTTACGAGTTGGGAATGACTCCCAGCTCCTACAAACCCCAAGAGCCGAGGTACAGTGATGTGGAACAGTGCCACACTGTCCCCAGCCACGAAGAGTCTCGAAACTACCCTTCACTAGGGCCTACACCAAGTGAAATGTTACACTACACAAAGTAATGTAACTATATTCAATATCTTGAGGTGCACCCTTTTGGCGAGCTTCGAAATCACTCGAGGCCTGACACAAAGGCTCGGGATCTTCATCACAAACTCATCCTTGGGTTCTTGATGGGTCTTCTGCACACACCTGCGACACGCCGAACGTTCGACACAGGACAAAATAGAAACCGCGCGCGAGACACAAACGACCGCGTAACACGCGTCTAGCGATATCTCGCTATTGACTCGACACACACACTCGACATCATGACTCAACATTCACACACAATTATAAGCATGAAATATATATTATCTCATGCCCTCATACCATTCCATACACACACACATGCACGCACACGGACAACAAGCCGAGTGCAAACCGTAGGGTTGCACCAACAAACTCCCCCTCGGATTGTTGGCCTTAGGATATGTTGCTCTCTCAGTTCAGAGCCATCCCAGCCAGCTTGCAACACTTCCAATGCTGCTGCTCCACCAGCCTCTTAGACATCATGTCAGCTGGCTGCCCCGTGGTCTTCACGTACCACAACTCAACTTCACCCGCGGTCACCATGCTCCTCGTCCAATGCCACTTCACCCTCATGTGCTTTGTGAGTCCATGGAACACAGGGTTCTTAGCAAGAGCAATGGCACCCTGGCTGTCACAGTAGAGTGGGGTAGGTCCTTGCTGCTCCTCCCCCAATTCAGCCAACAAACGCCGCTGCCACACAATCTCCCGTACGGCACGGAAGAGTGCCATGTACTCGGACTCAACCGAGCTCAAAGCTTGGTCAACCTGCTTCTTGCTCTCCCAAGCAAATGGGCCTCAGCCAACACATTATATGAAGCCTCCCACACTTGTCATGTCCTCTGGTTTTGATGCATATGAAGCATCCGAGTAGGCGGTGAGGAACAAACGCCCGGGCTCAACACCATTCGCGCCCTTTTGGCGCCTTTGTGCCGCCGCCGAGTATTGCAGCCCAACGGTCGGTGTTTGGCCAAGATACTTGGCCACCCTCATTCCAGCTGCTACCTGCTCCTCATTAGGGCATTGCACAACCCTAGCCAGCTGCCCGGTAGCAAACGCGACGTCCGGTCGGGTGTTTACCACCGCATACATGAGGCTGCCCACCAACGAGTGAAAACGGCGCCTCTCTTCTTCTCCAACGCTCTCCTCCTCTGGCCCCTTCACACACTTGAACCCAGAGGGAAAGGGAGTAGCCACATGACCTTCACTCTGGCCGAAGTTGGCGGCCAATGCCTCCAGGTACTTCCGTTGGTGCACTCGCATGCTCCGCTTCTCCACGTCTCGTTCGATGTGGAGCCCAAGGTAGAAGTTCACGTCACCAAGGGAATTGCACTTGAAATTTTCATGCAGATTCAGCAACACCTCCTTCACAAGGTCAGAGGAGGGTGAGAATATGAGAATGTTATCCACATAAACCACCATGAAGCTCCTCTGCTCCCCCTCGCCAAGCATGAACAAGGAGTGATCGGCCGTTGAGGGAGTGAAGCCGATCTCCTCCAATACTTCGCGCAGCTTCATTTACCATTGCCTAGGGGCCTGCTTCAGCCCATAAAGGGCCTTCTTCAGCTTCCACACTCTGCCACTACCATCATCAAACCCCTCTGGCTGTGCCATAAAAATCTCCTTCTCAAGGATGTCGTTAAGGAATGCCGTTACGATGTCCATTTGTTTTACTACCCATCCTTTGATGGCGGCTCCCGCGAATAGGGTTCGCAGCGTCGTCGGCTTCACCACAGGGGCAAACAGCTCCTTAAAGTCCACCTTCTCCTTCTGCTGGTACCCCTTGGCTACAAGCCTAGACTTGTAGCGCTCGATCTTGCCGTTGGCATCCGACTTGATTTTGAAGAGCCACTTGGACGTTATCGCCGTACGCCCCTCCGGTAGCTCCACCAATTCGAATGTGTCATTCTCCTCGATGCTCTTCAGCTCACTCTCCATGGCCTTCTTCCACTCCTCAGCATCACTACTCTCCAAAGCCTCCTTGAGAGTTGCTGGTTCTCCCGGCATCTCCACCGGAGAGAAGAACGCGAAGGCACACTCCTCGCAGTCACTCTCCTCGTCGTCTCCGACCATCATTGCCGCTCCGGCCAGGGCTGTCTTGCCCTGCTTTCCCAGTGTATCATAAGTCAGCCTATTAAGGGGTTGAACTCTCCTCTTCCCCCTTCCTTCCTCCTCAGCTGCAGGGACTTGAAGGCCTTGGTGTTGCTGCGGTGTGGCTCGAATCCGTGGAGCACTCATAGTACGGGAAGGGAGTGACGGTGCACGCTCGCTCACTTGCTGCACCTCCTCCTCTTCTTCCTCTACATCATTGGCCTCCTCTTCCCCATTCACAAGGGAGGATTGCCTCGTGGTTGTGCTGCCGCTGCTCAGCTCCAAAGGCAGCTCCACATGCTCCAAGCCGGAACTCTTCACTTCCCCAAACCGCACTCCTATCTTCGCCTCATTCTCCGCCTTCCAATCCTTGTACATGAAGTTCTCCATGAACTTGCAGTCCCTGCTCACCAAGAACTTCTTGGTGAATGGGTCCCAAAGAAGCCATCCCTTGCTGTTTTGAGCCATGCCCAAGTGCACGGCCCACACCGCCTTGGCACCAAACTTGTTGTGCCGAAGATGCTTAGGCACGAGCGCCATGCACATGCAACCGAACACCCGAAGCATATCCACCTTCGGCTTCCTTCCTAGCCAATCCACATAGGGCACCCATTTGTCTGCTCCCACATGAGTCAAGGATCTGTTCTTGGCCACACACGCGCTCCGCACCGAATCAGGCCAGAAATAGTCGCGTAGCCCGGCTTCAATGAGCAACCCGCGTGCCGCCTCCGTGATTGTGCGGTTCGCTCGCTCGGCGATGCCGTTCATTGCAGGGGGTATGGCATGGTGAGGGAGTGCCGAATACCATTCTTCTACAGCCACACCCCAAACTCCTTGCTCAGGAACTCTCCCCCTTGATCGGTGCGGATTGACTTGACTAGACGGTCTTGTTGCCGCTCCACCATCGGGAACCAATCCGTCTTCAACGTTTCAGCCACGTCGCTCTTCTTGGCCAGCACATACACCCAAGTCATGCGGGTGTAGACGTCGACAATGGTGAGAAAATACTCAGCTCCAGGAGCTCCAAGCTTCACGGGGCCCACCACATCCATCACCACCTCATCAAGCGGTGCCTTAGCCGTCGCCTCCGAACTAGAGAACGGGAATCGGGTGAACTTGGCTTGCATGCACGTCGGGCAGCCAAGTACCTCATTGGGCTCCCCCTTTACACGTATGCCAGCAACCATCTCATTCTTCACTAGCTGCTGCAAGATGGGCAGGGCCACATGCCCCATGCGCCGATGCAAGGTGAGCCAGTCACACTCCCGTGTAGCCGAAGTTGGATTGGAGAATGTCGCGCTCGCAATAGCGCCCCACATACTCTCTCCGTAGTCCTCCTCCGCTGCTGCCTCGGGGTTCTCCTCACCCTTTTGCTGCTCCTTGGCTGCTGCACCTCTCTCCATAGGCTCAGCAAGCTTGCTGGTCCCTCCAAGATTGCACCTCTTGGACTCCTTCTCCTTAGCGCGACCGTCCGCGCAATCGCCGCTACCAACCGCTCCACCTTTAGTGCTGACGCTTGCTGCCACTTGCCTCTCCTTAGGCATTGGGACCACAGGGATCTGCCACATCTCGTTGTAGACATCTCCGTCCTCATGAAGGTCCCAAAGAATCCGATCGCCAAGCCTTGCGGTGTAGGTCTTGGCTCCCTTCGAGTTAGTGTCCATGCCGGCCTTTGCCAACCGCCGCACGGAAATCAGGTTTGCAGCAAGGCTGGGCACCCAAAGCACGTTCTTGAGGCCCACCATCTTCCCATCAGCACCCTTGAACATGGCCTTCCCCATGCCTTTCACCTCTGCCCGCTGCCCCAAAGCCGATGTGACATGCTTCACCGGTGACGGCTCGAGTTCGGTGAGCAAGTCTGGGCGAGGTGTCATGCTATAGGTAGCGCCACTATCAATCACCCAATAGTCCAGGGGGTGTAGGGTCACCTTCCCCACAGCTGCTGGCTCCTCAAAGCCTTCATCCTTCTCTGGACCAGCCGGAACTTGCGTCGACACAAAGTAGAATAGACCCGGGTATCGATCGTCGCTCGGGTCCTTGTCGTTGTCTTCGTTCTTCATGTTTGCAGTTCCGCCACCGCGACCGCCACGGCCTCCACGGCCTCGTCCTCTCCCTCCTCTTGCTCCTCTACCCTCTTGGCCTTGAGCAGGGGTCCAACCATCAGGGAGCTTGTAGCAATCACGCCACATGTGTCCGCTCTTGTGGCAATAGTGACACTCGCCGTCGAATTGGCCGCGACCGCGTCCGTAGCTCTTGTCGTCGCTGCCGTAACCGCCACTCCCGCGGCCTCCGCCGAAGTTGCTGCCACCAAACCTTCCTCCCCCTCGTCCTCTTTCTCTTCCTCCACCATATCCACGGCCGATGCTTGCTGCCCCAGCGCCATCCGCACTCGCCAACTCACGGCGGCGGAAGTCCTCTTGAAGGATAGCTCGCTTCACGTCTTCGAGCGAGAGGCGGGGCAAGTCGCGATTGAGGTTGATGATGAGCAAGGACCATGATTTAGGGAGTAGGGCCAGCAACTTGGTCTTCTTTTGGAGCTCACTATAGTTCAAATCAGTTCCCTCAAGCCGCGTCAACAAGTCGAAGAATTTCTGCACCCCTTCTTCAACCGCTTCATCCTCTTCAATTCGTAACGTCGCCATTTGCCGTTCCAACACCACAGCTACCGCCACTTTTGCAGGAGCGTGTACACCCTTGAGAGCAGCCCATGCTTTTGGTCCCTTCTCTGGTTCACGCTGGAAAGGCTTGATGTGACGGATTTGGCTACTCCCCAACGCTTGCCCAAGTAGGAGGTAGCCTTGTGCGCTCTTCCGCACCCACGGACTCTTCTCCGGGTCGTTCTCGGGACGCTTCTCCGTTCCTTCCATCACCTCCAGCAAGTCATAGTGGTCAAATATGTTCTCCATTCTGAAGGACCACTCAGCAAAGTTGTCACCATTGAACTTGTCAAGGCCAAACACTCTAGGCTCATCCCTAGATGGGCCAACACTTGGTTGCACGGGCGCCATGGCTGAGTCACGGGGTTGGCCTTGAGCTTGGGCTTCTCCTCTACCACCAGCACCTCTGCCACCCCTTTCCTCATGTCCAGCCATTGTCGAAACTGCTCCAAGGGGCTCTGATACCACTTGTTATAGTCACAGTAGGCTCCAATGTGCCTAAAACGAAAGAAGAGTGCACAGTCGGATTTCTGCACAGCGGCTTCAAACGTTCATATCGTTCTGGTCACTGCTTCAAATGACTTGATTCAACTTGAATCTTGAGCGTCATATTGTCGCCTACAATAGGCAATTTAGATAGCACAATTTGACCAAGTATTAATGACACAGCACTGGTTTGAACGAACGGCGCTATGGTAGCCACTATAGTCTTAGAACACAAGATAGGAAGAGTTAGGAAGAGTTACGAGTTGGGAATGACTCCCAGCTCCTACAAACCCCAAGAGCCGAGGTACAGTGATGTGGAACAGTGCCACACTGTCCCCAACCACAAAGGGTCTCGAAACTACCCTTCACTAGGGCCTACACCAAGTGAGATGTTACACTACACAAAGTAATGTAACTATCTTCAATATCTTGAGGTGCACCCTTTTGGCGAGCTTCGAAATCACTCGAGGCCTGACACAAAGGCTCGAGCTCTTCATCACAAACTCATCCTTGGGTTCTTGATGGGTCTTCTGCACACACCTGCGACATGCCGAACGTTCGACACAGGACAAAATAGAAACCGCGCGCGAGACACAAACGACCGCGTAACACGCGTCTAGCGATATCTCGCTATTGACTCGACACACACACTCGACATCATGACTCAACATTCACACACAATTATAAGCATGAAATATATATTATCCCATGCCCTCATACCATTCCATACACACACACATGCACGCACACGGACAACAAGCCGAGTGCAAACCGGAGGGTTGCACCAACAAAGAGAGTGAAGCTCGTAGTGACACCGGGCGGCGACGTGCTGCAGAACCAAAAGAGTTGTCATCTTTGGGGTTAGGGAGAAGGTCTGGAAGAAGTCAACTCCCTGTCGCTGAGTGAAGCCTCGAGCAACGTAATGCGCCTTGAAGACAGGCGGAGAACCCGACGGCCGCTTCACCCGGAAAATCCACATGCCACTAACGATGTTCGCCCCAGGAGGGGGAACCTAGTCGACGTAAGTGCGTGTGGACTTCCAGGATGCCATCTCTGCGTCCATGGCTGAC
This sequence comes from Closterium sp. NIES-65, assembly GCA_948144175.1. Classification (NCBI taxonomy): domain Eukaryota; kingdom Viridiplantae; phylum Streptophyta; class Zygnematophyceae; order Desmidiales; family Closteriaceae; genus Closterium; species Closterium sp. NIES-65. The sequence goes on along the minus strand of CANXME010002275.1, from coordinate 3,928,782 downwards.
TGCCACTGAGAGGAGTACAGACCTTCTATCGCCTCTACGTAAGAGCGCGGTTTCGGGATGTCTAGTGCATCTGGGTCACCCTTAGGTGCAATCAGCATGGACACGAGATGAAGTACAGCAGCTGCAAAGCACTCAAACTCCTCCTGCCTATCCTTAAGGACGTCTGTGCCAAGAGCACGCTCACCCCCGAAGGACGGAGAAAAGAGAGACTCAGACTCAGCAACAAGGCTAGCAGCGTAGTCTAGACGACAGCGAGCAGCAAAGTCGTCCAGCTCAGCAACTAAGGTAGACGCAGCGGTGGACTCAAAAGAAGGGTCAGTGACAACAACGGCCAGGAGACGCGTGACAGTAGGACTAGCTGCACGAAGGGAGTCAGACTCCGGGTCTGGACCGTCAGCAAGGGAGGACATAGGAGAAGACGGCAGAGGGACGCGCAGTGGAATAGAGGAAGGACGAAATACCATCTAGTGCGTGCCGGGGATAGGAGGAGGACACAGACGTGGAACACGACGAGTAGTGCGAGCAGCGCAAACAGGCAACGCAAGACGAGACGCAGGCTCACGACGCTTAGCAAGGCCTCTGATCGGCCCAGTGTAAGGAGAAGGACTAGGCAGTGGGGAGGCTGGCTGTAACTGCGACTACGACTTGTTTGGCGGTGGACACTGTAAGGGAGGAGTAGGACCAGTAGAAGGCGGGAGACCAAGAACCTGCTGAAGGAGTGGAACGAAGTACGCCCGCGGCCGTGAAGCACCACTAGAACCAGCAGAGACAGCTTCAGCACCCCCAGCTCCAAGGTGTCTAGCTCCATCTCTTGAAGCACCACTAGCTCCAGCACCAGTAACACCACCAGCAAAAATAGCTCCAGCGCCTCCAGCTCCAACTCTTGCAACACCACCAGCTGCAGCACCAGCAGCACCACCAGTAGGACCAGCTCCAGCGCCTCCAGCTCCAGCTCCAGCGGTACCTCCATCAGCTCCCGCTCTAGCAGAACCAGCACCCCAGTAGCTCCAGTACCCCCAGTACGAGCACCTCAGGAACTAGTGGCTCTAGCACCTCCAGTAGCTCCAGCTCTAGTAGTACCACGCTAGAGGCTCCAGCACCAAGCAAACCACTCGCACAGCTGCAGTGGAGAGAGAGACTCCGGCCGCGACAAGACACCCGAAGGGCCTCCACGCTCAGCTCACTCGGGCTCAGCACCCCCAGGCTCAGCACCTCCAGGCTCCGCACCCGCAGGCTCAGCACCCCTAGGCTTTGCACTCTCTGACTCAGCACCCCCAAGCTCCGCACCCGCAGGCTCAGCATCCCCAGGCTCCGCACCCTCAGACTCAGCACCCCCAAGCTCAGCACCTCCAGGCTCCGCAAGTTCAGGCTCAGCACCCCCAGGCCCCGCACGCGTAGGCTCAGCACCCCCAGACGCACCACCTCTAGCAGCACCAAAGTCGACAGCTACCTTGACAGGCTCGACTGGGTCTACCTGGGACACACCTGAGGGAGCAGGACCCTAAGGGGGGAGGGGGTCTACCGGAGGAGAACCTGGTGCAAGGAAGAGCGGCGGCGGGGGGGAGAGAGGCAGTGCGGTAGGGGAAGAGACGGTAAAAGGGAACCGACTTGTCAAACGTGACATTCTGAGAGGGCATGACATGGCACTAGGTGGGGTGGTAAAACTGCCAGCTAGGCGCGTCTGGGACAAAGCCAAGGAAGAAGCAGGGAATAGTACGGGCGGAGAGCTTGTCCGCAGTGGTATCGCGGACAAAGGCACGAGAACCCTTGACCCGGAACATTGATGCATCGCCAACCTTCCTCGTCCACCGCAGTGTGGGCGAGGTCTCCGGCAAGGAGACATGCGACTAGAGGTTGAGCTGATGCGCAGCATAGCGGACTTTAAAGTGCCACAGAATGTGGGGGGCAGCCGCATGGACCATGGAGTGTCACGATAGCGTCTTAACTAGCGAACGGGTTTAACTAGTAGGCCTAGGCTTAGTAGCCTAGGCCAGGCGGGAGTCAAGAGGGTTGTGCCAAGGAGAATATTGAGAATGATTAGCTTGAGTATAGGTTTGCAAGAACATATAGCAAAGAAACAAAGTGCACCACCAAACAAGGAATGAAAGAACTACACTACAATAACTACAGCAAGCGCGATAGATATTAAATATAACTTTAACACACCCCCTTAGCCTGCTTGCTGTAATAACTGGTGCAGTCAACACCCCCTGAAGGGGTACACCTGGCGCAGTAGAAGACGTTAGAGGAAGTGAGGAGGAGGAGGCGAGAGAGAGAGAGAGGAGAGGAAAGGAGAGAAGTACGAACTAGGAGGTGAGAGAGGGATGAGGCGAGGAGTTGAGGGGGAGCCACCCATGGCGAAACCCTCGTAGTAACCCCCTTTTACAAAGGAGGGAGGTGAGAGAGTGACGAGGAGTGGAGGTCGTGGGGAGCCAAGCGCGGCGAAACCCCTCTTAATAACCCCCAAATCCCCACACCCACTCAACCACCCCCCCTTAACTTCACCCCCCATAACAGCCGCCCCCTGGGACCGCAACCCCTTCCCCCCTTTCTTCCTCCACACCCCTGTCAAAATCCCAACCACTAGACCATTGGGATAAAAGGGCTTGTTTCAGTAGCGGGTCAGTGCGCCCATAACCCCCCAGGCGAACGCGCTTGTAACCCTCTCCAGGATTAATCGGGCATCCACAGTGCAGATCTACTGACACCCCCCCACACTGGGAGGTCCAGGACTAAGCACAGTGGCAGCGGCCTACATCTGCTACACCGAGAATCGAACTCAAGACCGCTCTGATACCATGTCAGAATCCCAACCACTAGACCATTGGGATAAAAGGGCTTGTTTCAGTAGCGGGTCAGTGCGCCCATAACCCCCCAGGCAAACGCACCTGTAACCCTCTCCAGGATCAATCGGGCATCCACAGTGCAGATCTACTGACAACCCCTGCCCCACCCACGGCAGTCCTTGCAGAATCCTTACTACCACCCCCTCAGTCCCCCCCCCTCCCCCCTTACGGTAGAAGTGGGAGGGAGCGAGAGGAAGAAGAGGCGGCAGTTCTGCTTCATCTCACGGCGACACTTGCGGGGGTCTCTGCTGGCGGTGGCGCTGCTGGCGGGGTCTCTGCCGGCGGTGTCGCTGCTGGCGGGGTCTCTGCCGGCGGGGTCTTTCTGCTGGCGGTGTAGCTGCTGGCGGGGTCTCTCTACTGGCAGTGGTGTTGCTGGCGGGGTCTCTCTGCTGGCGGTGGTGCTGCTGGCGGGGTGTCTGCCGGCAGTGTTGCTGCCAGCAGGGTCTCTCTGCTGGCGGTGTAGCTGTTGGCGGGGTCTCTCTGCCAGCGGTGGTGCTGCTGGCGGGGTCTCTCTGCTGGTGGTGGTGCTGCTGGCGGTGGTGTTGCTGGCGGGGTCTCTCTGCTGGCGGTGGTGCTGCTGACGGTCCCGCCAAGCCCTTCCCCCGTCCCTCTCATCCCCCCCTGCCACTGTAGCTGCACACGAGAATAGCCGCGATAGGGGGTGACGTGAAGGGGCCACGACGGGGAAAGGGGAGGCGACGGGGACAGCGGCAAGGACTGCAGGTGCGCTGGTGGTCAATGGAGGTGTTCCGCCGCCACTCCCGTCCCCATTTCCCTCTCCCCCCCGCAGAGTTCCGCGGCCACTCCCGTCCCCTCCTCCCTCTCCCCCCCACAGCGACCGCCGCTGCACACGCGAACAGTCGCGACTAGGGGGGGGGGGGGGGTGACGGGCAGGGGGCGGGGGGATTGCGACAGGCAGAGCGACGGCGGGCGAAGGAGCGGCTAGGGCTGCTGGTGATTTTGTCGCGATTCGCGCTGATTGGCGCAAATGTCACGGCTGGCGCTGCCGGTGGCGACGATGCAAGGCCACAACGGCCAGCATGCAGTTCGTGGCAACCTTCGCAACCCGAATGTTGCATTTTCGCCAGCGAGGGTACGACGAGGCAAGCGTGGCGCGACGGGCCAGCAAGGCGCTCGCCATGTGCAGGATGCAACGGGCGGGTCTACGGACAGCAACGGGCGGGAATGGTGGGCCCATTAGCGTAGGTCTAGGACCTTGATAGCTCAATACCATGTCACGATAGCGTCTTAACTAGCGAACGGGTTTAACTAGAAGGCCTAGGCTTAGTAGCCTAGGCCAAGCGGGAGTAGAGAGAGTTGTGCCAAGGAGAATATCGAGAATGATTAGCTTCAGTATAGGTTTGCAAGAACATATAGCAAAGAAACAAAGAAGGTGCACCACCAAACAAGGAATGAAAGAACTACACTACAATAACTACAGCAAGCAGGATAGATATTAAATATAACTTTAACATTGAGGTATGAGCGACCTCCATGACCAAGCCAATGCGGCGCTCAGCAACCCCATTCTGCTGCAGAGAGGCCGGAAGCGTGATTGTCTGGCGAATGCCCTCCCCACGACAAAAGCTCTGCAGAAGGTCGCAGGAAAACTCCCCACATATGTCACAGTGCAGACGCACGACGGGACAATCCGTCCCGAACCGCTCGCGGAGCTGGAGACGGGCAGCGTGCATTCAAAGGATCAAAACATCAAGGACCTCACCTTTGGTGCGCAAGGGGAAGACCGTGGTGTAACGCGAGTAGTCGTCAACAACCAGCAGGAAGTCCACAAACGTGGGCTCGGCCCCACACGTTCATGTGCAGGGTCTGCAGGGGAGCAGTTGTCGGGGGGAACGAGGAGTGAGGAGCAGCGCACTACCGCCCCCTGACACAAGGAAGGCAGGGAGGGGCAGGGGAGGGTGGGAGAGGAGGGAGAACCCTTGGAAGACCAGAGACCAGGACACGTCGGTGCATGCCACGCAGGCGCTGCATTGAGGGGTGACCAAGACGGTGGTGCAAAAGGACACTCTGGTGCGACAGAGCGCGATACGAGTAGGGAGCCGCTAGCGGACCTGACGCAGACACAGATGCAGCTACCTGAGGGGACACAGTAGTAAGTGTGTACAGACACGAGCCAGGCACACGGGTAAACGTGGCAAGGTGCCGGCCGGTCCGGGAGCACGTACAGTGGGTCACACGCTGACCTCCAGGTGTGAACTGGTCAATCCACTGGTCCTGGAGGTCAGCTCCACTCACCAAGTTTGTAGAGAACAAGGGGAGGTGAAGACCTGATAGTGAGCTAGACGGGACGGCCGGACACGGCAGGACCGTGGAAGAGTGCGCAAGGACTGGGGCCCAGAGAGGTCTGCCAGGGAGACTGCAACCGGCCAACTGAGCAGCGTGAGTGTGGTGCAATCGCGAAAGAAGGAGCGGGAAGCACCTGAGTAAAGAGTGAAGGTGTGGAAGGCCTCAGCAGGCGCAGTACAAGAGAGCCGACTCACCAGCACCCGGAGCAGTAGACTCACCAGCACCTAGAGCAACTGCCTCACCATCACCTAGAGCAGGAGACGCACTAGCACCTTGAGCAGCAGACTCTATACCTGGGCTAGGCGGTACACACAGATAACAAGCACCCTCAGCACTAGTAGGCAATGCATATTTGGCAGTGAGGATAGCATCATAGTCAAGAGCAAAGATATATACCCGCTGCCTAAGCAGCTCCAGCCAGGTGGGGAGCTCAGCCTCGTCGCCAAACTCGGTATGCCAGGCGTCGCTCAGACTGGCGAAGCAGCAGGACTGTGTGTGACCAACTGTCCCGCAAGTCTTACCAGCCCGATCACCTGTGCGAATGAGGTAGGGGCAGCGAACGGTACTCAGAGACCCTCTACTCTGGGCGTACAACTCACGAAGCTGCTGAGGCGTAAGGGTCTTGCGCGAACGCCGCTGGAGCTGCATCTGGCCGCTGCTAGAAGCTCCCGAATGACCATCTCCAGGGCGAGTGCCACGACGGACGCAGCCACAACCCCAACTAGCGTACCACTCACAAAGCTGCTGGGGCGTGACGGTCTCATGCGGACATCGGTGGAGCTGCATCTGGCCACCGTCAGTAGTAGTAGTAGCAGCAATAGCAGCAGTAGCAGTAGTAGTAGCAGTAGTAGCTGTAGTAGATCCTAGGGCAGCAGCACCTAGGGCTGCACGTGCGGCTCGCGGGCTGCAGGGGCAGGGCGCTGGCTGCAAGAGGAAGGCGCGCTGGCTGCAAGGGCGGTTTGCGGGCTGCAGGGGAGGCTCGTAGGCTGCAGACGGGTGGCGCATGGGCTGCAAAGGTCTGCGCGCAGGCGGCTTGCACAGGGCGGCGCCCGTGCACTAGGGCGACGCGATGGGCAGGGCAAGGCGGCGCGGTGGCCCTAGGGTGACGCGCGGGCAGGGCAGGGGTGACGCGCGGGCCTTAGGGCGACGCGACGGGCAGGGCAGAGGCGGCGCGCGGGCCCTAGGGCGATGCGACGGGCAGGGCAGGGGCGGTGCGTGTGCCCTAGGGTGACGCAATGGGCAGGGCAGGGGCGATGCGCTTACCAGGAGCGGGTGCAAGGCAGGGCCTTGACGAGGGGTTAGGTAGAGCAGGGCCGCGACGGGGCGGTAGCAGGGCACGGCCGCGACGGGTGGCGGCAGGGCAGGGCCGCGAAGAGCGGCTAGGTCAGGGCCGCGACGGGTGGCGGCAGGGCAGGGCCGCGAAGAGCGGCTAGGTCAGGGCCGCGACGGGCCGTTAGGGCAGGGCCGCGACGGGCCGGTAGGGCAGGGCCGCTACGGGCGGCAGTAGAGCAGGGCGCGCAACGGCGTAGGGGAGGTAGGCTCGAGGCGCGCTTCGAGCAGGGGAGGAAAAAAAACACGATCATACTAGGGAAAAAAACGTTCATACTAGGGAACCTACTCTAATACGATGTGAAATATAGAACGAGGAATGGATCCACTAGAAGCAGGATGGGTACAATAAGCTAACCCTAATTTGGGTTGTACCCCACATGGGCTACCCCACTACAGCCTACACAACAAGCAACACGTAGTTTGACAAGTCAATCGTCGGTCCATATGGTCAACAATTGCGACAGTTGACTAATCGACCGTTGACCTTCCTGCCCTTGGTATGGGCTGATCCGATACTGCTGCTAGCGTTGGTTCGATAGTAGCGGGTGCGATATTGCTGCACCTACAAAAACGCTCAAGTGTAATTCCCTTCATACTCCAACATTTACTACATTACTTGTTGTAAAAAACAAACATGCATGGAACGCCGATGAAGCGCTAGTATGTTGGGCTGAAAAAGGCCCTTAGGATCATTTTCAAGACTAAAGCCTCAGATAGTGATGTATTCGCGGAAGCTGTTAAGAAATGAGGAATGAATGAACTAGCACAAAGTTGGGTACAAGTAGGAAACCCTAGGAAATTGTACCCCATAGTGTCTACCCCACTATAGCCTACACAAGCTATATAATATGAGTTTGACACACCCCCATAGGCAAAGTGGGGGAGAACAAGAGGTCACAAGACCAATCAAGCAAAGCAAAGCAAGCTCAGGGTGGATCACAACGTCACCACACAGTCCGAACACAAGAGCAAGGCCAGAAGGCAAGTTCACACGCAAGATCATATAAAAAGGTAAACAAGCAAGTGCAGGTATAGAAAGATCACAGTACAAGCAAGGTCAAGAAGTGAGCAAGTGAGGCCAAGTAGGCACAAGACCTAGCATCGTACGGAAGCGCTGATGATCACAAGGCGGAAGTGCCTTGGTAAAGATATCAGCAGTGTTGGCCTCAGAGGCCACGTAAGCAAGGCGCAGCTGACCACGCTGCTGCAGCTCACGAGCAAGAAAGTAGCAAAGAGCAATGTGCTTCGTTCTGTGCTACAGTCTGTGCTCCCGACACAGGGCCAGCATGGCCTTGTTGTCTACGTACAGAACTGGAGGAGAACGAGGCAGCTCTCCTAGGTCAGTCAGCAAGTAGGTGAGCCAGCGTGACTCCTGTGCAGCCATGGCCCCGGCGTAGATCTCGGCCTCACAGCTCGAGCCGAGAACAGAAGACGAGCGGGTAGACCGCCACGAAACAGAGCCGGAACCAAGGCTGAAGGTGTAGCCCTGTGATGACCGCTGTGTAGCCTAGTCGTCAGCCCAAGAAGCGTCTGTGTGACCTGTGAGGACCACTCGGCGTCGCCCTCCAAGCACTAGCCCCATGCCCAACGTACTGCACAAGTAGTGCAACACCCTCTTCGCTGTAGCCATGTGCTCTGGTCGGTGTCTCCCAGGAGCAACATAGCGTGCCAATATACTAAGAGGGTGTGCAAGGTCTGGTCATGTGCAAGTCATCAGGTACACGAGGCAGCCAACAAGCTCTGGGTACGGGCCACTCGGCTCTACAGACTCATCCGAAGGCAGAGCTGAGAGCGAGTGGCGAGTGGACAGAGGAGTGGCCTGAGGCGAGGAGTACGTGAAGCCAAAGCGCTGAAGGACCTGCTGCACCATGTGTGACTGAGTCAGGGTAATGGTGCGCTGTGCTCTGTCCCGGGTGATTTGCAAGCCAAGGTAGCTGCGCAGTTCACCCAGGTCTGTGCACGTGTGTCTCTTCTGCAGCTCGGACTTCACGTGGGCGAATCCAGAAGTGTCAGCTGTAGCAAAGACCAAGTCGTCGACGTACACGAGGATGTAGAATAACGGAAAAGAGGTGTCGGTGCGTAGAAACAGCGATGGGTCAGCAGTAGAAGGAGCAAACCCAAGAGCTGCAAGTGTAGTCCTCAGTGTGTCGTGCCACTCACGGGGCGCCTGGCGGAGACCATAGACTGGCCGCCGGAGGCTCCACTGGGTACCGGGAGGAAACGACCCAGTGAAGCCAGGTGGGTGGCGCAGCCACATCTCCTCATGCAGACTGCCCTGCAAGAAAGCCGTGTTGAAGTCAAGAGAGTGAAGCTCGTAGTCGCGCTGAGCGGCTATGTGCAGCAGCACCCAAAGAGTGGTTATCTTTAGGGTGGGAGAGAAGGTCTGAAAGTAGTCAACTCCCTACCACTGACTGAAGCCTCGAGCCACGTAACGCGCCTTGAAGACAGGCGGAGAACCCGGCGGCCGTTTCACCCTGAAAATCCACATGCCACTGACGATGTTCGCCCCAGGTGGGGGAACCTCCTCCACGTAGGTGCTTGTGGACTTCCAAGAAGCCATCATTGCGTCCATGGTCGACAGCCACTGAGAGGATTAGGGACCCTCAATCACCTTAGCGTACGGTCGAGGAGTCGGGATGTTTGGTGCATTCGGGTCTCCCTTAGGGGCAATCAGCGTGGACACGAGATGGGGCAAAGTAGCAGCAAAGCAAAGGAGCTCCTTCTGGTTGTCCTCAATGACGTTTGTGCCAAGAGCACACTCACCCCCGACGGACGGAGGACAGACAGACTCAAACTCAGCAACGAGACTAGCAGCGTAGTCTAGACGACAGCGAGCGACGAAGTCGACAGGCTCAGCAACTAGGGCAGACGCAGCAGTGGACTCAAAGGAAGGGCCAGTGACAATAGTAGCCACGAGACGCATGACAGTACGACTGGCAGCACGAAGAGAGTCCGACCCCGGGTCTGCAAGAGTAGGAAGGGAGGACTGTGGAGGAGATGGCAAAGGGAGACACAGAGGAGCAGTAGAAGGACGCAGCGCGATCTGGTGTGTGCCGGGGACCGCAGGAGGACGCGGACGCGCAGTACGACCACTAGTGCGAGCAGCACGAACACGCAACGCAGGACGAGACGCAGGCTCAAGACGCTCAGCAAGACCTCCACTAGGACCAGTGTAGGGAGAAGGAGCAGGTAGAGGGGAGGCGGAGTGTAACTGTGACAGCAACTGGACAGGCTGTGGACACTCTAAGGAAGGAGCAGGACCAATAGAGGGCGGGAGACCAAGAACCTACTCGAGGAGCTGAACAAATTACGGCCGCGGCCACGCAGCGTCTCCAAAACCAGCAGGGACAGCACCAGTACCCCCAACGGCAGCACCAGCGCCAGCAGCACCTCCAGCTCCAACAGCGCCAACTCTAGCACCCTCACAAGCACTAGCGCCAGCAGCATCGCCAGCGCCAACACCCCCAGCAGCTCCATCTCCAGCAGCACCAACTCCAGTAGGACCGTTAGCTCCAGAAGTCTCAACAGCACCCCTAGACGCACCAGCGCCAGTAGAAACACTAGCACCGCCAGCAGCCTTAGCGAGACCAACTCCTATAGCCCCAGTAGCACCCCCAGTCTCAGCACCCCAATACCCAGCACCCCCAGACCCGGCACCCGCAAGCTCAGCACCTCTAGCAGCACCAGAGTAAACAACTACCTCGACAGGCTCGACTGCGTCTACATGGGACACACTTGACGGGGCAGGACCCTAAGGGGGGAGGGGGTCTATTGGGGGAGGACCTGGCGCAAGGAAGAGCGGCGGCGGGGAGAGGGGCGCAGTATGGTAGGGGAAGAGATGGTAGTAAGGCACCGACTCGTCAAAGGTGACATCCTCGGAGGGCAGAACGCGGCGCGAGGTGGGGTGGTAAAACTGCCACCCAGGCGCGTCAGGGGGGAAGCCAAGGAAAACGCAGGGAATAGCATTGGGGGACAGCTTGTCCGCAGACAAGTCGCGGACAAACGCCTAAGATCCCCAGACCCGAAACGCAGACGCATCGCAAACCTTCCCGGTCCACCTGAAGGTGGGGGAGGTCTCAGGCAAGGAGATCTGGGCCTGAAAGTTGAGCTGATGCGCCGCGTACTAAACCGCAAACGGCCACAGAAAATGGGGGGCAGCCGCATGGATCATGGACGTACTAGCGACGTCCATGACCATGCCAATGCGGTGCTTAGCAATCCCATTTTGCTGTGGAGAGTCCGGAAGCGTGAAGGTCTAAGTGATGCCCTGTGCACGACAGAAGGCTCCGAGACGGGCAGAGGAAAACTCCCCGCCTCTGTCCGAGTGCAGACGCAGAACAGGAAAGTCCGAGCCAAAACTCACTCTGAGTAGGAGACGAGCTGCGCGGATCCAGTCGATCAACACCTTAGTGACGTCACCCTTGCTGCGCAAGGGGAAGACTGTGTTGTAACGCAAGTAGTCGTCAACCACCAACAGGACGTAACGCTCTTGCCCCTGTCCACCGACGTGGGCTGGGCCCCACACGTCCATGTGAAGAGTCCGCAACGGAGCTTCTATCGGAGGAAACTTGGAGGAGTGAGGGGCAGCGCGCTGTCGCCCTTTGACGTAGGGGACGCAGGTAGGGCCAGGCCACATAGGTAGGGGAGGGAGAGGCCGGGGAAGACGAGAGACAAGGACACAGGAGGCCATGCCTCGGAGACGAGGCAAGGAGGGGTGACCAAGGCGGTGGTGCCAAAGGAGAGTCTGGTGGGACAGCAGACGACACGAGCAGGGAGCAGACTTCGGACCAGACCTGGACGCTGCAGCAAACACCTGACTCGATGCAGCTACCTGACCAGACTCAGCAGTCGGAGGAGACTGAGTAGTAAGTGTGTACAGGCTTGACCCCGGGAGACCGGTGAACGTGGCTAAGTGTCGGCCTGTCCGAGCACACGTGCAGTGGGTCACCCGCTGACTCGCAGGTTTGAGCTGGTCAACCCCCCTATCCTGTAGATCAGCTCCACTCACCAAGTTTGTAGAGAACGAGGGGAGGTAGAGACCTGTCAGGGTGCTAGAGGGGGCTGCTGGGCATGGTAAGACAGTGGAGAAGCTAGCAAGGACAGGACCCCCAGAGGGGTCCGCCAGGGAGACCACAACCGGCCGACTAAGCGGCGTAAGCGTGGTGTGGTCTCGAAAGAAGGAGCGGGAAGCACCCGAGTCAAGGGTGAAGGTGTTTAAGGCCTGAGCCGACGTAGTGCCTAAGAGGGCAAACTCACCAGCACCTGGGGCAGCAGACGCACTAGCACCTAGAGCAGCAGCCTCACCCGCACCTAGAGCAGCGGGCTGGATACTAGGGTCATGCGGCACACACAGATGACAGACTCCCTTGGCACTAGTAGACAATGCATACATTGCAGTGAGAATAGCATTATAGTCAAGAGCAAAGATATCTACCCTCTACCTAAGGAGCTCCACCCAGTCAGGGAGCTCAGCGTCGTCGCCAAACTCTGTACACCAAGCGTCGCTCAGACGCGTGAAGCAGCGGGACTCTGTCTGACTACGCGTCCCGCAAGTTTGACCAGTCCGGACACCCGTGCTAATAACGTACGGGCAGCGAGCACTACTCAGAGACCCTCCACTCTGAGCGTACCACTTACGAAGTTGCTGGGGTGAAAGAGTCTCGCCCGGAGAACGCTGCTGCTGCACCTGGCCACTGCGAGAAACTCCCGAACTACCCACTCTAGGACGACTCCCACTACTGCCACCCCGACAACCCCAACTAGTGTACCACTCACGAAGCTGTTGGGGGGTGAGGGACTCACGCGGGGGAGGCTGGAGCAGCATCTTGCCTCTACAAGCAGCTGCGGAACTACTCACTCTAGGACGACTCCCACTACGGCCACCCCGACAACCCCAACTAGCGTACCATTCACGAAGCTGTTGGGGGGTGAGGGACTCATACGGGCGACGCTGGAGCTGCATCTGGCCACGCCAGGAGCAGAATTAGCAGTAGAAAGAGCAGCAGTAGAAAGAGCAGCAGTAACAGCAGTATGGGCAGGGCAATGCTCACCAGTGGCTAGAAGGGCAGGCGGACAACGGCAGCAACGGCGATGCCACTACCACTGTAGAGCAAGAGCTCCGTGGCTCCTGCTGCTGTGGGGGCTGCTCCAGGGGCGGCTGCTCCATGGGCGGCTGCTCCAGGGGCGGCTGTGCAGTGGCGGCTGCTCCAGGGGCGGCTGCTTTAGTGGCGGCTGCTATAGGGGCGGCTGTTGCAGTGGCGGCTGCTCCAGGGATGGCTGCAGCAGTGGCGGTTGCTCCAGGGGCGGCAGCTGCAGTGGCAGCTGCTCCAGGGGCGGCTGTGCAGTGGCGGCTGCTCCAGGGGCGGCTGCTATAGTGGCGGCTGCTATAGGGGCGGCTGTTGCGGTGGCGGCTGCTCCAGGGACGGCTGCAGCAGTGGCGGTTGCTCCAGGGGCGGCAGCTGCAGTGGCAGCTGCTCCAGGGGCGGCTACTGCAGTGGCGGTTGCTCCAGTGGCGGCTGCTTCTGCTTGTCAGCTCGGCGGCTCGGCTGCCCGCTAGGGGGGCCGACGGGGTTGGGTAGGGGCGGCAACGGGGCCGCTAGGGGCAGCGACGGGGCGGCGTAGGGAGGGGAGCGGCGACGTGGCCGCTAGGGGCGGCAACGTGGCCGCGTTGGGGCGGCTACGAGGCCACGTAGGGGCGGCGACGAGGCCGTGTAGGGAGGGGAGCGGCTACGGGGCCGCTAGGGGCGGCGACGGGGCCGTGTAGGGGCGGGTATGGGGCTGCTAGGGGCGGCTACTGGGCCGCATAGGGGCGGCAACGGGGCCGCGTAGGTAGGGAGGCTGCAACGGGGCCGCTAGGGACGGCGATAGGGCCGCTAGGGGCCGCGAGGGGCCTGGAAGGGCGGCTCTAGAGCCGCCGCCCCTGAAGCAGCCGCCCTTGGAGCAGCCGCCACTGCAGCAGCCGCCCTTGGAGCCGCTACCCCTGCAGCAGCCGCCACTGCAGCAGCAGCCCCTGGAGCAGCCGCCCTAGCAGCAGCCGCTCCAGTAGCAGCCGCCGCTGCAGCAGCCGCCCCTGGAGCCGCTACCCCTGCAGCAGTCGCCACAGCAGCACCAGCCCCTGGAGCAGCCGCCCCAGCAGCAGCAGCCCCTGGAGCAGCCGCCCCAGCAGCAGCCGCCCCTGGAGCAGCCGCCGCTGCAGCAACCGCCCCTGGAGCCGCCGCCCCTGAAGCAGCAGCCCCTGGAGCAGCCGCCCCAGCAGCAGCCGCCCCTGGAGCAGCCGCCGCTGCATCAGCCGCCCCTGGAGCCGCTACCCATGCAGCAGCCGCCACTGCAGCAGCAGCCCCTGGAGCAGCCGCCCCAGCAGCAGCCGCCCCTGGAGCAGCCGCCGCTGCAGCAGCCGCCCTTGGAGCCGCCGCCCTTGAAGCAGCCGCCCCTGGAGCAGCCGCCACTGCAGCAGCCGCCCCTGTAGCCGCTACCCCTGCAGCAGCCGCCCCTGAAGTGGCCGCCCCTGCAGCAGCCGCCCCTGGCCACTGGAGCAGCCACTCCTGGACCCGGTGCAGCCGTGGGGGGGTGGGTATGGGGGTGGCGGGTGTGGGGGTGATGAGTGTGGGAGGTATGGGGGTGGCGGGTGTGGGGGTGATGAGTGTGGGAGGTATGGGGGTGGCGGGTGTGAGGGTGATGAGTGTGGGAAGGGGTGCGGCAAGGGGTGTGAAAGGGGTGTGGGACAGGTGAGGGAGGTTGAGTGGAGGTGGCCGCCGTGAAGTCAGCAGCTCCAGTCGCCCGTGAGACCGTTGCCCCAGTCGCCCGTGAGCTCGTCGCTCCAGTCGCTCGTGAGCCTGTTGTTCCAGTCGCCCGTGAGTCAGTTACTCCTGCCGCTCGTCTAGCCGCGGAGTTAGTTACTCCAATTGCCGGTGTTCCAAGTGCTCCAGTTGCCAGTGTGCCAGTTGCTCCAGTTGCCCGTGTGCCAGTTGCTCCAGTTGAGCAGTGTGCCAGCAGCTTCAGCTGCCGCCCACCACCTCCTCTTCTCTCATAGTCCCTCCTCCTCCTCACTTGCCCTCTCCATCTGCTGCGCTCTGCTTGGTGTACCCCTTCCGGGGGTGTTTCTGCACATGGTTCTTCACTGCAGGCAGCTAGGGGGTGTGTCAGAATGTTATTGTATACATCATTTTATAACTGCCTGCAATGTAGACTTAGTGTAGTTATCTTGCTTGTTAGGTGGTGCACCTTGCTTCACTTCTTTCATATTTGTACCCTTGAGCCTATAGTGAAACCATCCTTTCTCCTTTGCAACTTTCTCGACACTCTCTTGAACCCTTGAACTAAAACTACTAAGTTCCTAAGCTATGGCTCCCAAGCCCGCCTACTATTAGTCTCTCAACAGAAAAACTCTACCAAGTCGAGTAAAAGTCGACTCGAATTCCAACAACCCCAAATCGCCACTCCCCCACATGACGTTTAAGAAACAAAGTCACGCCGGCGTGACCCCCTTGGCTGTGACCTGCTCTATTCACATTCAATTTAAGGCGTGCCATGTCTAAGTTCAGAAACTAACTGTGAAACTGCCTTGTCAATACTTTCTATACTGGTTTAACAAGAGGTGTTATTCTTTTTAAAAAACTAATGCATGTTCAAAAAACAACCCCTAAGCATCAAATTAGAAGGTGAGAATGCTCTAGGGCCAAGTTCTATGTTTGGGGGGTGTTGGAACTCGAGAGTCTCTGACGACTTTTTTTTACTCGGCAAGTTTTACTCGACTCGACTCGATCGAACATTTCATGGAAAATCACCCTCAAAACTCGCCCTAAATGAGCCCAAAAAAACAAATCGAGCAAAACTCGACTCAAATGCTCATGTCTACGCTGCGTAATGAACATGACGGGCACACCTGGCACCTGTAAAGAGAGATCGGGGCGAATGGGGGAGATGGCCACCCACCACAACACGAGTGAGAGGTCTGGGAAGATGGAGAGTGGCCTAATTTCAACCGCCTCAACAGTAACATTTCCGAGATGATTGAGATCCGTGAACGACAAGAGTTCACATGCATACATGAGGGAAAGGCATCACATCGTGTGGTGCTAGGATGGCAAGGAGCATATGGCTCTATCACATATATCAAGTCCCCCTCTTCGATGCTGGACGCGTGCGTATGAGAGTGGGTGAGTGAGAGAGAGCATGAGCACGTGAGAGCATGCATGCATGCGTGCGTGCGTGTCAGCTTGCGTGCATGCGCGTGTGTTGGCGCGTGTGCGCGTATGTCCGCGCGTGTGCGCACGTGTCAGCGCGTGTGGATATGTGTCAGCGCGTGTGCTAGCACGTGTGCGCGCATGTCAGCGCGTGTACACATGTATCAAAGTGTGCGTGAAGGTGTGTGCCTGTCTGACTGCACGAGCTCTCACCTTGCGGATGCGGCGCTTGAGGTCACGATTGCACATGGCCACTATGTAGCAATTGTGCTGCCACAGACGGACACGGGGGCAGAGGCGATGGGGTATGAGAAAGGGGGCAGAGGCGATGGGGTATGAGAAAAGGGGCAGAGGCGATGGGGTAGGGGAAAGGGAGCAGAGGCAAGGCGCTAGAGGAAAGGGGGCAGCGGCAAGGGGGTATGAGAAAGGGGGCTCAGGCAAGGTTGTAGATGGGAAAGGGGGCAGAGGAAAGGGGGTAGAGGAAAGAGGCACGGGGTGGGGGCAGGGCCAAGGGGGCAGAGGCACATGGGCAGTCGGCACACAAAAGACACGGATGTGGAGTGGTGCCAAACAAAGTGCAACCGTGGAAGGCTTGACTGTGGAAGGCTTGACTGTGGAAGGCAGTGATTGAATGAACACATACCCACCTGAGTGACTCGCTGCACCTGGCAGTCGTCGGCAAATGTGCCTGCATGGCTGCATGGCAGGCGCAGGAACGACGGCATTTGGCTATCCTGCACGTGAGTTGTACACGGAGAGAGAGGGGGTAGAGCGGGGGCTGGTGAGGAGACTTTTTGTTATAGTCATAGTAGGCTTCAATGTGCCTAAAACGAAAGATAGGCTACACGGTCGGATTTCGTAACAGCGGCTTTAAACGTTCATAGCGATCTGCTCACAACTCTAAACGACTTCATTCAACTTGGATCTGGAGCGCCTTAACGTTGCCTACACTTTTCATCAAGAATTGACGACACAGCGTCGGTTTGAACGAACGGCACTATGGCAGCAACATAGTCTTAGAACACAACTTAGGAAGAGTTAACAAGGGTTACGAGTTGGGAATGACTCCCAGCTCCTAGAAACCCCAAGAGCCGAGGTACAGTGATGTGGAACAGTGCCACACTTTCCCGAACCACCAAGGGTCTCGAAACTACCCTTCACAAGGGCCTACACCAACTGAAATGTTACACTACACAAAGTAATGTAACTATCTTCACTATCTTGAGGTGTACCCTTTTGGCGAGCTTCGAAATCTCTTGAAGCTTGCAACCAAGGCTCGGGTTCTTCATCACAAACTCATCCTCGAGTTCTTGATGGGTATGCTGCACACACCTGCGACACGCCGAACGTTCGACAAGCGACAAAATAGAAACCGCGCACGACAAAATAGTGTCAAACATTATATATGTTGTGCTTGTTTAGGCTACAGTGGGTTAGCCTATAGGGGGTACACAATTCTAGGGTTAGATACTTGTACTGATTTCACTGTTAGTTCAATCATTCCTGTTCGTTCATTTCAACATGGTATAGAGCAGGTCCTTCGCTAGGACCGTTTTTTTAGGGCCCACCACCACCTACCTACCTACCTACCTAACTGCGCCCTAGGGCGCCTCGTTTTTCATGGCCCCCTAAGGCCTTGCGACCCGCGACCCGCCCCTTAGCGACTCGCGCGCCGCCCCTTAAGGCCCCGTCGGCCCACGCGCTCGCCCCTTACGGCCCCGCGCTCGCCCCTTAGCGGCCCTATCGGCCCCGCGATCGCCCCTAATGGCCCCGTCGGCCCCGCGCTCACCTCCCTAGAGGCCCGCGTCGGCCCCGCGCTCGCCCTTAGCGGCCCCTTACGGCCCCCCGCTCGCCCCTAGAGACCCCGAACAGCCCCGCGCTCGCCCTTAGCGGCCCCTTATAGCCCCGCGCTCGCCCCTAGAGGCCCCGAACGGCCCCGCGCTCGCCCTTAGCGGCCCCTTACGGCCCCGCGCTCGCCCCTAGAGGCCTCGATCGGCCCCGCGCTCGCCCTTAGCGGCCCCTTACGGCCCCGCGCTCGCCCCTAGAGGCCCCGATCGGTCCCGCGCTCGCCCCTAGAGGCCCCGAACGGCCCCCCCCAGAACGAGCCGCCCGACCCGAGCAGCCCGAACCGAGCCGCCCAGCCCGAACCGAGCCGCCCGAACCGAGCCGCCCAGCCCAAACCGAGCCGCGCCGCCCTTCCCGAGCCGCACCGCCCTACCTGAACCGAGCCGTGCCGCCCGTACTGGACCGAGCCGCCCTACCTGAGTCGCACTGCCTACTGTTTTTGGAGTGCCCCTACTCCTATTACTCCTACTACTGCTATGGCTAGCCCTCCTGTGCTAGCTTTCGATGCTGAGGGCCGCCCAGTGAAGTTCGAAACCTGGCTAGATGACCTACACCTCTTCCTACAGCTCACTGCCAAGGACGACATCTCACTGTACGATCACGCCCTAGGCCATGCTCCTGCTCCTGCTGCTACTGCTGACAGCACTGCCCGCTCACAGTGGCAGACTCGTGACGCCCACGCTCGCTTCGCTATTCGCAACTCCCTGCCGATAGATGAGCGCGAGCACTTTGGGCAGCACAAGACTGCACAGGCACTGTACACTGCTGTCGTTGCCCGCTACTCCTCACCGGCCTCTGCCGCACTAGGCCGTCTCTCTCTTCCCTACTTGTTCCCCGACTTAGCCTCTTTGCACACAGTCGCTGACCTCATTACGCACCTCCGCACTAGTGAGGCTCGCTTCCGCGCCGCCATGCCTGATGAGTTCCTTGCCAAGAACCCACCCCCACTCTAGCTCACTCTCTACCACCTAGTCACCCGCCTCCCTGACACTCTGCGTTCAGTCAAGGACCACTTCTTAGCTCGCTGCCCCACTGAGCTCACCATTGCCCTCCTCGAGAAGGAACTCCTTGCAGCTGAGGAACTCTCAGCACGGCGGGGGGGGGGGGGGGGGGGGGGGGGGGGGGGTGCTAGCTGCACGTACGTCATTCGCACTGGTGACCGCACTGGTCAGCCCTGTGGGGGACTGCACGCCACACAGCCCTGCTTCGCTCGTCTCAATGACGCTTGGCGTGTTCACTTCCCTCAGGCCACTGAGCTGCCCCGCTGGGTTGATCTCCTGAAGAAGGGGATTGATATCTATGCTCTAGACTTTGATGCTATTCTCACTGCTATGTATGTGATGTCTACTAGTGGAGAGGGTGCGGAGTACCTGTGTGTGCTGCCCGACCCGAGCATTAGGACTAGTGCGTCTGCCGCTCCAGGTACTCGCGTGTCTGCTACCCCAGGTGCTGGTGAGGCAGCTGCGCTAGGTGCTTGTGCGTCTGCCCCCCCTGGTACTGAGTCGACGGCAGCACTGCACACCTTCACACTGGACTCAGGTGCTTCTCGCTGCTTCTTTCGTGACCGCACTGCCCTTGAGCCGCTTGCTCGGCCAGTTGCTGTCTCCCTCGCTGACCCCTTTGGGGGTCCAGTCATTGCGACCTCCTCCACTGTCCTTCCCTGTCCTGCGGTCCCGTCGGGCACACTGTCAGGTCTCCACCTCCCCTTGTTCTCTACTAACTTGGTGGCAGGTAGTGCACTCCAGGACGGGGGTGTTCACCAGTTCACCCCTGCCTACGAACGCGTGACACACTACACGTGTGCTCGTACGGGCCGCCACTTGGCTACCTTCACTCGGCAGCCGGGGTCGGACCTGTACACACTGACCACTGAGTCCCCTCAGGTCGCTGCGTCTGCGTCTGCGTCCGCGTCAGGTCAGCTGTCTGCCCCCTGCTCGTGTCGCTCTCTGGCGCACGAGACTGTCCTCTGGCACCACCGACTTGGCCACCCGTCTGTGCAGCGCCTTCGTGCCATGCACTCCCGGTACCTTGTCTCCGGTCTTCCCAGAGTCCTCCCTCCCCTCCCACCCTCGCCTGCTCCTCCCTGTCTTCCCTGCGTTGAGGGGCGGCAGCGCGCTGCTCCTCATTCCTCCTCGTTTCTCCCGACGACTGCTCCCTTGCAGACGCTCCACATGGACGTGTGGGGCCCGCGTCCGTTGTCAGGGTCAGGAGAGGTACTTCCTGATAGTTGTTGACGACTACTCGCGCTACACCACGGTCTTCCCCTTGCACACCAAGGGTGAGGTTCCTGATGTCTTGATCCCTTTGATCCGCAGAGCCCGTCTCCAGCTCAGCGAGCGTTTCCACTCGGACTTTCCTGTCCTGCGCTTGCACTTTGACAGAGGTGGGGAGTTCTCCTCCGACCTCTTGGCAGCCTACTGTGCTGAGCACGGCATTGAGCAGTCGTTCACGCTTCCGGCCTCTCCACAGCAGAATGGGATTACAGAGCGCCGCATTGGCCTGGTCATGGAGGTTGCCCGTACCTCCTTGATCCATGCGGCTGCCTCCCACTTTCTGTGGCCGTTTGCGGTCCGGTACGCTGCGCATCAACTCAACCTCTGGCCCCGGTGTCTCCTTGCCGGAGACCTCGCCCACACTGCTGTGGACGGGGGAGGTTGGCGATGCGTCGCGTTTCCGGGTCTGGGGATCTCGAGCTTTTGTCCGCGATACGTCTGCGGACAAGTTCTCCTCCCGTGCTGTTCCCTGCGTCTTCCTCAGCTTTGTCCCGGACGCGCCTGGTTGGCAGTTTTACCACGCCACCTCGCGCCGAGTCTTGCCCTCTAAGGACGTCACTTTTGACGAGTCCGTCCCCTACTACCGCCTCTTCCCCTACCGCACTGCCCCGCTCCCCCCCCCGCCTCTCTTCCTCACGCTAGGTGCTGCTGTCGTAGACCCCCTCCCCCCTCAGAGTGCCGCTCCCTCAGGTGTGTCTGAGGTAGACCCGGTTGAGCCTGTTGAGGTAGCTGACGACTCTCGTCCTGCTGTGGGTGCGGAGCCTGGGGGTGCTGAGCCTGGGGGTGCGGAGCCTGGGGGTGCTGAGCCTGGGGGTGCGGAGCCTGGGGGTGCGGAGCCTAGGGGTGCGGGGCCTGGGGGTGCGGAGCCTGGGGGTGCTGAACCTTGGGGTGCGGAGCCTGGGGGTGCTGAGCCTGGGAGTACTGAGCCTGGGGGTGCTGAGCCGCAGAGTCCGGAGTCTGGGGGTTCTGAGTCTGGAGGTCCTGAGCCTGAGGGTCCTACACCTGGCGGAGCCCTCTCCTCGGAGCAGCTGCGTGAGTGGTACTTCCAGTACTGCAGCCTCAGGAGAGGTACCTCTGGAGCCAGGCGTACTACTGGGACAGGTGCTAGTGCTTCTCCTCCTAGCCGGGAGCTCCCCTCCCGTGAGCGGATCCGTGAGTGGTACGAGCGGCGCTGCACTCTTCGGAGTGGCGCGCCTGGTGTCGCGGACCCCGCTGCTGCTGCTGGTGCTACTGGTGCTGGAGACTCTACTGGTTCTGTTGGTGCTGCGGCCCCAGAGGTTGGAGCTGTTTCTGGTGCTGCAGACCCGGGCGTTGGAGCTACGGCTGGTGCTGCGGACCCGGCCGCTAGTGCTGCTGCTGGTGCTGAGGACCCGGGCGTTGGAGCTGCTGCTGGTACTGAGGACCCGGGCGTTGGAGCTGCTGCTGGTGCTGAGGACCCTGGAGCTGGTGCTGCTGCTGGTGCTGTGGAGTCGGGCGTTGGAGCTGCTGCTGGTGCGGAGGACCCTGGTGCTGGTGTCTCTACTGGTTCTGCCGAGGTACAGTGATGTGGAACAGTGCCACACTGTCCCCAACCACCAAGGGTCTCGAAACTACCCTTCACAAGGGCATACACTAACTGAAATGTTACACTATAAAAGGTAACTATCTTCACTATCTTGAGGTGTACCCTTTTGGCGAGCTTCGAAATCTCTTGAAGCTTGCAACCAAGGCTCGGGTTCTTCATCACAAACTCATCCTCGAGTTCTTGATGGGTATGCTGCACACACCTGCGACACGCCGAAGTTCGACAAGCGACAAAATAGAAACCGCGCACGACAAAATAGGAACTGCGCGGAACACACAAAATGACCGCGTTACACGCGACTAGCAATAATTCGCTATAGACTTGACACACACACACTCGACATCATGACCCATCATGCACACAATATTATGAGCATGAAATATATATTTATTTCATACACTCATTCCATTCCATGCACACACGCATGCACGCACACGGACAACAAGCCGAGTGCAAACCGTAGGGTTGCACCAACACTTTTGAGTCGACTCAAAAGGCATGGCGGCATGGCAGGCGCATGAATGATGGCGACTTGGCTATTCTGCATGTGCAAGCACGGGGATAGGGAGTGAGAGAGATGAAGGGTGGAGGGTGGGAGAAAGAAGACATGTGTTAGAGTGAGAAGGCAACGAGAGCAACGCAGACATGAACAATCGAGAAAAGTGAAATCCTGCTTGGCACTCGTATGGCTGCCTTGGATCTGCCATGCCCTCCTGCGATTCCCCACTACTTAACACGCTTGCACTGCTGCCTCCTGTGTGCGCCCGTTTTGCCTCCAACCTCCCGAGCACAGGGGCAGAACCGAGAGCTGTGAAATGAGGGGTGTGTTTTGAGTCGTCTCTCCAATCTCTCCAACACAAGGGCAGAACTAAGAGCTAAGAGATCAGGGTAAGTGTGTGATTGAGGCTAGAGAGAAGGGGAGTGTCTGTGTGAACCGCGAGGGAAGGGGAGTGCCTGTGTGAACCGGGAGAGATGAGGGTGTGAGGGAGAGGCCGACAAGGGAAGGAAGGCTTGAGGGAGGGCAGGACAAGGTGAAAAAACGGCCGAAATTTTGAAATGTTGACGTATAATACGACATTGTAAGTTTTTTTTGTGTTGTGAAAACTGTCGTTTTTTTACAGCCGAACTTTTGAAACCAATTGGTGCGTGCATGCGTAGCTGTGCGCGCGTGGCGCGGGGCAGCGGGGCGCGCGTCGCGCTGGGCAGGGCAGCGCAAACGCGTGGGGCAGGGCAGCGCACGGCGTGCAGGGCAGCGCAAAGGCGCGGGGCATGGCAGGGCACGGCGAGCAGGGCAGCGCGACGGGTTCAGCAAAAACAGCAGAAAATACGCCAGCCAGAAATTCCGCGCTAGCAGGAGAAAAAGCCGACATGTATGATGGCGGATTTGGTGAGCCCATCAAAGTAGGTCCTAGGTAGAACCTTGCTCTGATACCATGTTGAAATATCCTTAGTAGGCTATGACTTAGGTTAGGAGAAAGGTGAGCTAGGGAAGTAGTGAGAGAAATCTTGGCCAAGAAAAGAGAGGCTCGCTATAGCATGAGATACAAGATATAGCGAAAGCATAGCAAGTGTGCACCACCAACAATAGGCAGAATGACTACAGTACGATCTAACCGCAAGCAGTTATACAACAGATATATATACTATATCTTGACAGGTGAGGTTGCGTGCAGCAGTATGGGAGTGGGTTGGTTAGACGCGTGGGTTGTACCGTGGGTAGTGTAGTGTGTCGTATAGACATGCTTGCTTACCGTAGTGGCAGGTCAATATCCCGACAGCAAGCACAGTTGCATGTGAGCGGGGTTTTTGCCCCTCCATTCTCATTTCTTTCCTCTTGACTTGACACCAGCTTTGCTTCATGTACAAGACATGCATGCACGCCACTTGCTATCAGCATCTCTCACCCTCATCCCACTAGCATTGCTCAATGCAGCTATCACATGCCGCGTCGTGGGGAGCGTGTCCCGCACACTAGGCAGGCGGAACGGCACTCGCTGTGTCCTCTCAAACAGCCATGGAGTCAAAACACGCTTGAAATCATCAAAGCTAGTGGCTATTAGTGCTTCCCAATCCACCTGTTGTGGTTTGGTCGGGGGTGGAGTGGGGTGAAGGAGGATATGCTGATCAGCCACCGATTCACGTGCAGAAGTGGAAAGGTGAAAATTAAGGCTCCACCAGCAGCATTTAGAAGCAAGAAGAAAATGATGGATGGATGCAAACATGTTGCTCGAACAGCAGCAATCGGAATGAGACCTGGGAGAGGAAGGAAGAGGCGGTACAGAGTCCTATGCAGCATCGACTCACGAGGAGGTCTCGAGGA
Source organism: Closterium sp. NIES-65 (assembly GCA_948144175.1). NCBI lineage: Eukaryota > Viridiplantae > Streptophyta > Zygnematophyceae > Desmidiales > Closteriaceae > Closterium > Closterium sp. NIES-65. The sequence goes on along the minus strand of CANXME010002275.1, from coordinate 3,905,113 downwards.
ACATGCGTAGTGGTTTGCATGTCAGCAGCCATGGAGAGGCCAAGGATGGACATGAGACCCACCATGGCCGACCCGCGAGACAGCGGCATCAGCTGGAACCTGCAGGTCACAGA